>OZ030006.1:85563631-86763631 GCA_964023405.1 Apodemus agrarius | reverse complement strand
TCACAGAGGTAGAAGAAAGAGAAAGAGGCAACAGAGATGGCTTCAGACATGAACCTGTGTGGCATTTATTTAGCCACAAATAGCTAAGTTTTTATAAGATTAGAAATATTGGGATAAAGCTTTTATCATATCAATTGGCTCTTAAATGACTGCATTGGCATCTTGTAAACTGTGATATTACTCATACATAAATATAATTGGTTAATTAAGCTTTAAGAGTTTTGAGTTACTTGATTACCGGAATGTGGGTCTGCCAATGGTGGAGAGGGAACACAGCTGAGATGCTGTGGAAGCTAGCTGGCAGAGAACAGCTCAGCAGTGGCGAGAACTGCCCTGAGTGGGACCCCTCCAGGACATGGTGTTGAGGCCTGGCAGGGCAGGCGAGTTGGTGTGATCTTTTTTACAACTCCGGCAATAGCATGTTTCAGTTTGTCAGTTCTGCTATGCTCCCAAAAGCAGCTATCTTAGTCCCAAGTGCCACCTACATAGTGACAGAACAAAAAATACTAAAACACTTTTCTGAAAGAAAGGGGTCCAGTGGAATCCCTGGTCTACCTTCTCAAGGTATGGTAACAGCACTGGGGTACAGAGATACTGATGCCGTGAATCATGCTGGAAGAAAATTGTTGTAAAATTGATTTGTTCTTGGAGAAAAGGAAATGTCAGGGAAGATTCTTGATGCATAAAAATAGAAAATCTTTCAATAAATCATTCGTTAATGTTGAACAAAATGCCACAAAAGTTGAAAGGTAAAGCAGCACTCTGTACATAAACATATGTGGCAGAAAACATCATTACATCAAGTAAGAGGCTCAAATGTAGAATTCTAGAGCTTTCCATGAATTAGTTACAGTGTAAAATGCTGTTTGTTGAAGATACCGTATATTTGAGTCATACAACATGGAAAATCATGACCATCGTGATGGTATTGAACTGGAAGTTTCATCCCCTCCTGGCTAGATTTCACAGTGTTGGAAGGCGCAGTGTAGCTACTGAAGAAGAAAAGTAAACACAAACAATATCAAGCCATGAGACCAGTGTAGTAGTTTGAATATATTTTTGGCCCAGGGAATGGCACTATTAGGAGGTGTGGCCTTGTTGAAGGAAGTGTGGCACTGTGGGAATGGGCTTTAAGACCCTTCTAGTTCTCATAGCAGCTTTCAGATGAAGAGAGAACTCTCAGCTCCTGCTGCCATGTTCCCACCTTGATGATAATGAACTGAACCTCTGAACCTGTAAGCCAGCTCCAATTACATGTTGTCCTTATAAGAGTTGCCTTGGTCATTTATCTGTTCAAAGTAGCAAAACCCTAACTAAGATACCCCATGAACTATAGTAATGACAGGCTTGGTAAGACAGGCTTATTGTTGCAATAGTGTCACAGATATGGAGGGGGTGAGGGTATAATAACCAATTGCTTTCTGCTTGGATTACACTCTACTTCACAAGATAAAATCCATACATTGCACATTTTTCAGGACCAGAACTTAGAGCTAGATAGGCCATAGGCCCTAGTGGAAAACCCACTACTATTATTTTCTAAATATAAACTGTATTAAATTAACTCTAAGGTTTTATTATTATATACATAGATCAGTGCATCTTCCATCCTTCATTTCAGAAGATTCTATTTGCAGTACTCAGTGATTAACTGAGAGATCCTCAACTGGTTAAGATGCACAGAATAATGGACTTCAAAATGATTAGTTCTAAAAGGAACATACATACAACATCCTCTCTTGCAAATGCTCAGCAATCAGTGAGAAATAATGAATGAAAAATGTATAAAAAACAGTCAAAGAAAGTCTGAAAGGAAACTTTTCTGTTGACATCAGAGCATTTGAACTGATGAACTCATATGTGGTTGCAACAGTACACAAGAAAACATAGCAAACCCAAGCCAGATCAAATCTCAACATGGAGATGGGAGTTGGGCACAAAATTTCACCTCTAGCCATGGGACTATAGGTAAAATTTATCTGCTGGAAGAGGAAGAGACAGTTTTCTCTGAGAGTAGCCCTTGGTAAGTTAACAAAACTTCAGTGAAAGGCAACCCATCCAATAACAGTTGTATTGCACAAGTTGGTCTTGATGTGTTAATGAAAAAATGACACAATGTTGGATGTGTAGGGATGGGGGATCTGGGAAGAGTAATAGGGGTGAATGAATGTAATCACAACCTGAAACTCTAAGATAAATATATATGTGTGCATATGTTGGACTTCATGTCTATTAAATTACTCAGATGCAGCACAGACATTCATCCAGGTTAAAAGAAACCCTTATGATGCTCTTGATACTTTGTGAAATGGACAAATTTCTGTTTTTAGAATAAGGTTTATAATGTTATTATGAAGAACTTTGTTCAGAAATAAATATACCTGCATGGCAAAGTCCAGGGCAAAGCAAGAACTTGAAACTTTATTTGGAACATACACAGGATTTACAGTTTCTAAGACCCAGTGCTTCATCTTTCTTTGTTTCAGGGAGACCACTAAAATTTTGCAACATACAAATCTCAGGAAGAAAACTGCACGGCACTGTGCACTGTGAATTTTCTCAAAGCACACCCTGGAAAAGTTAGGGTTTCAAGGTGGAGATTTGCTACCTCCTTAGTTTTCATTATGGTGAATGAATTTATTTTCTTGGTTCAAAAGAAGAGTCATGAGTGAGGTTGTTCTAATGACAAACCCTACATGGTAGCCAAGTCAGAACAGCTTGAAGGATTCTACATTGATAAAGGATACAATTCAACAAAGTCTAAAGTGATAAAGTATACAGAAAGGGAAAGTTTTGAGCTTCAGACTCTAACACAGCTGGGAGAAGAAAATCCAACCTCCATGGTCTCTAGTATCATGTTCTAGAAAATAAATAGTTTTGGCAGTGCACACCCAGACCCTTCATGGAAGCTAATCCTCTTTAGCTTCACTCATCCCTTCACAAACATTGCCACAAAGCTGTGGACTAGCTCAAAGTTGGAGATGCATATCACCTTTTAATTACTTTAACACCTTCATAACAATACCCAAAACTGAACAACTTGCTGTTTTGAATTCTCATAAGCTTATAACAATCAATATTTTATTATTTCAGAAACTATTAATGAGTGCTATGCTACAGAATACCAACATGTCAAGATCTGACTCTAAGAGGAACATATAAAATACTTCTCTAAGCCTTAGTATTTGCATTTTACTCCCTGGATCCACTATGTTCATCTTTACTCCAAGATGTTTCTTACTGCTGTAGGTAATAAAGTAGTTGTGTGATAGAAATTTCATATAAATGTGTAGGAAAGTAAACATCAAATTCTATGTCTAAACATTAAGCAATAAGAATTGAACATAAAAAAATCAGGCTAAGAGCCAACCATCCATCGACAAAAATATAATCTCATCAAATTTCTGGACATATTTTCAGAGCCTTCATATCAGTCTCCGTAGTTTCTGGATCACAGGAATTATCTGCATGAGAAAGAATCAAGTCATTAGACATTATGTCTCCATGTAAAATTTCTTATGCCAGATATTTTAAGGTGGAGACAGAAGCTGCTTGTATACTCACTGAATGTCAAATGTATCATTAAGGCTTGTTATATTATTCAGGCATGTGATTAATATCTAAGTATAGGAGAGATAACCTTTCAAGGGCTTCCCATAGACCACAATGGCATTTGCTTTTGAAACACTATCTCTCTGTTCTTTAAACCATAACCAAATCATCTTGATCCTCTAAATACAAAGACTCTAGGTTAATGAAAAAATGGAAGCAGTGTTAAGACAGAAAAGCCTCAGTCATCTTAGGACAGAATCAGCTCGAAGACGACAGTGCTTTTTTGGATTATGTTTGACATTTTCCATATATTTTGGGAAGGTCTTCCTGATCTAAAATTGTAGCAGATGGAGAAGCAGCAGGTGTGAATTCAGCAACTCCACAAGAGACAAGACTGCAAACTGGGCCAGCCACATACGGCCTTCCTCACTTGAAATTAGCAAGTATACTTACTTTTGAAAGATACAGGTTGTGTGTGTGTGTGTGTGTGTGTGTGTGTGTGTATGTGTGTGTGTTGTGTATATGTGAAAAACATATTAAAATGATGAGAAAATAGTAGTTTTCCTTATGACATACATATATCTAGATATTAGAGCCAAGCCCTGCATAGGCTGCACAGCATCAAGAGACACCAAAGTAAAAGGAAATTGCACCCTGGGCACTGGCAACTGGCTACCGTGCAAACCTACAGTTGTGATGTTTGGGAACAAGAGATATGACTTCAGTATTCCTGTAAAACTACAATGTAAAACCAGAGCTGTTCTCAAACTCTGTCACAATGGCATTTTCACCACAAGACTGCAAAGCCCACGTCCATAGCAATTCTTCTGGAAACTAATCTACTCTGCTGTCATTTATAAAAAGAATAGAGCAAAAAATCATGTATCAAACCCTTGATAATGACAGTGAATAGTATTTTTTTCTGGCTTATATGTTTATTGTGCTATTATTAATAATTTTTATTTAGAATATCTTTTACTTAGAAAAAGAAAAAGATTACTTAGAAATAGTTTTGCACCTGTTTGCCATGTTATTTGGTTGCAAGACACTGTGCCCAGTCATTGACCAGCACTTTCCAGGTTTCACCCCAGGATGTCTGTAATAGGATTACCCAGAGAAGAATCTCTTTGAGTATATCTTTGTGCCACCAAGTTTTAGCCTCGAGACTTTCTTTTCCAAAAAACCAAATTCTTGCTTATTTCAGCAAGCTTGACCTTGGCATTTTGAAATGATAATCATTATTCATTACAGATGTGGCCTTTTAAAATTTTTTTCATGTACTGTATTCTGATCATGGTTTTCCCTCCGTCCTCTCCTCAAAGATTCTGCTCACCTCCTCACCTATCCAATAGCATTCTCTCTCTCTCTCTCTCTCTCTCTCTCTCTCTCTCTCTCTCTCTGTCTCTCATTCTTTCTCTATTTAGAAAGCAAATAGTTAAATAAAATTTTTCAATGAAAGAAAAAAAAACATATTATAGAAGCAAAATACCAGTAAGGTAAAAAATGTTCAAACAAAGTAATGTGAAATAAAAAGTTCTCCAAAAAATGAAGAAAAAAATCTCACTGAGTTTATTTTGTGTTGGCCATTTACTGCTGGGCATAAAGTCCCATCAGTTAACCAGACTAAGCCAAATCCCAAGAGCTCAAACAACTTACTTCCTCGTCTCCCAAGTAGCAGGACCTACTGGTATGCACTACCATGTCCTGCTGTTTAGAAGTTATTAATAAAACAGACACAATTTCCTTTTCCCCAACATTTTCATTTCATCAAATGTGGTCCTGTTTTTGTTTTTGGTTCTTATTTTTAAAATTATGACATGCTATTTATGTAATCATAGGCTCTGAACATTAGAAATAAATTGAGATTTTGAGCATTTATTATATGCTTTCAGAGAGTAATTAAGATCTACTATAACTAAAGTACTGTTAGTAAAATCTAGGGTTCCATCTTCTCATCTTCAGTGGATTGAGAAAACTTAATTTAAAAGTCAAAATTTTAAAAGTAAGATGATATTAAATAGAAATATCTTCTAAATAGGTATGTTTACATTATAATAATTCCTTCTATTACTACTGTGAAGATTACTATACAAATAAGTAAATAAGACCCCAAAGAAGATTAAGGCAAAGGGGTAAATATTTCTTGAAATAAAGTTTTAAGTATTATTACTAGTGGAGAAATATTTTCTTGTACTTCATCTTAGATAGAATTTGATAATTTCCAAAACATGCTTTGATTCAAAATAACTTATGGACATAGTTATAAGAGTTTGCAAAGCATCAAGTAAGTATAACCTAACATCATCACTACTCATATAGAGGAAAATAACATAAAAAGGGGGCCTCTTGCTATTCACATGGCTGGGGTAAGCCCATTGCTGTACTCAGTACTGTAGCTTTGGTGATCAATAACAATAGCAAGTGTCAGAAGTTTACTCTACAGAAATACATTTTTAAAAATATTTGTTCTATTTTTAATTGTGCCTGCATGAATGTGCACACCAGTGCATTACCCATAAAGTCTATAAGAGGATTTTGTATCCTCTGGAGCTGGATTACAAACTGTTATGATTTACTTAGTGTGTCCACTAGGATCTGAACTCAGGTCCTCTGGAAGAGTAGTGATACTCCTAACCATCACTCCTGTTCCCAAAGTTTGTATTATTTATATCATAAGTCATAATATTTTAGATGCTAAGTATCTGCAACACTCTTATCTTTATAAATTACCTTTTCAGGTTACCTAAAAGAGCCACAGCAAGAGTAAAAATCACTACTTAAACAAATGGTAGGAGTTAAACCTTAAAATTTAAATTACCCATGGTTAGATGGAAAAAATACCAGAAAGAAATCATAATTTTTAAGAGACCTGAAAAGTTCAAAGTTCAGGGTTTCTTCTCACAGAGTCCAATGGTAGATTAAAGTATCACACTTGAATAATATGCAGATTTTGCATTTTGCATAAAAGTTAATGTCCATATGTCTATGCAACTTTTTATGGCTGAACACATTTATATTTTGAACCACTTCTAAAATGGACATGACCTAGAAAAGGTTAGGAAGCAGGAGAGGCACAATAATGTGTAATTACTAGACTTGCCTCGTGAATCATAGACGATCTTATTTTTACAGGAAGTATTCTCTCCAACACTAGTTCTCAGAAAGTTAGGTAAATATTTTAAAAGCTGAAAGGTAAATTAAGCCTCTATACTGAAGTGTTTTTCAGAAGTGTTAACAGTTTTTGATGTAAACTTTTATATTAATTCATTGGGATTTTCATAGACTTTTGAGACTATTCATCCCACATTCCTTTCTGTAACTCCTCCCCTCTCCCTCTTACCTCTCAACTTCTCTCAATTATATTCCTTCCTCTCTTCTTATTTAAATAACTGAGTCCACTTTGTGTTGCCCATATACATATGGATGTGAGGCCATGAACTGGAACATAGTTCATATATCAAAATCCAAGCCCTTAAAGAAAACTCTTTCTCTCCGAGAAACAATCAACTGTCCGTAGCTTCTAAGTTATGGATGGCACCTTTCGAACTTCATCCAACTTCATGTTATGTTGACTGACTTGATATTATACAGATCTTATATAGGCAACCATAGAGTCTAAAAGAGGATACAGGATCCTCTGAATTTGGGGAAGTCAAGCATTTTAATTTTTTTATTTTTTAAGATTTGTTTTTTTATTTATTTATTTTTATGTATATGAGTGCACTGTATCTGTACAGATGGTTGAGAGCCAGCTTGTGGTTTCTGGGAATTGAACTCAGGACCTCTGCTTGCTCTGGTCCTGCTCTCTCCAACCCCACTCATTCTGGCCCCGCTCCCTCTGGCCCAAAGATTTATTTATTATTATATGTAATTACACTGTAGCTGTCTTCAGACACTCCAGAAGAGGGTATCAGATCTTTTTATGGATGGTTGTGAGCCACCGTGTGGCTGCTGGGATTTGAACTCAGGACCTTTGGAAGAGCAGTCGGTGCTCTTAACCGCTGAGCCATCTCTCCAGCCCTCAAGCATTTTATTTTTACTTCAGCATTATCGAATGGGAAGTCTCTCCAGTGCGAATCAATGTGTAGCACACTGAGCGATGACGGATTAGCAGATCAAGCTCTTGGCTGTGACACTCCTTCGGACTTCCTGTGAAAGTGCTACTATTGGCATTCCTGATGGTTTGTTTCTGCTAAAGTCACAGGTAAAGTACAGAAAGATAGAAGAGTAAATCCTGTCCTTTTCATTCCTGATCAGCTCTATCCAGGACTCCATTTAGGTTGGCAACCTGGTGGTTTTTAAATCCTTCTATTTGAATTGGCAATGTTTTAGGTGTCATGTTCTTGCTCATGTCACCAGATTGCTTTTTCCACTCTCTGCATTTCAATAGCCTCCCAGAGGGACAAATTTTGATTTAATAAAGAATTATGGTCCACCATGTATCCTCAAAAGCCAGTTTCAAAGTCTACTGATACTAACAGAAAGCAAAGGATAAAATCACTACAATATTATCAAAGACAAGGTTAGTTTCTTTTTTAAAAAAAAATGTGTCTCTACTTTTATAGTAATTGAAATATGACATCGCTAACTTGATTCTTCATTTATTTTTAAAGTCATTCTAAATTTATTTTTTATTAGTATTACTTTTTTTTAACAATACAGTCATAACCCCTTCTCTGTCTGCCCTCTCACAGTACCTTATCCAATTCTTCCTCCCATGCTGTCTCCAAGAAATTGTCCTCACCTTCCCAACCCCCAACCTTCGTACCCCACCCACCTCCCCACTCCACCCCTGACCCCTGCCCACTGCCCACTTCCTGGGGCCTCAAGTCTCTCAAGGGTTAGGTGCATCTCATCTCACTGAGTCCAGACCACGCAGTCCTCTGCTGTATATGTGTTGGGGACCTCATATCAACTGGTGTATGCGACTCAGTGTCTGAGAGATCTCAGGGATGCAGGTTAGTTGAGAATGCCAGTCTTCCTCTAGGATTGCCCTCACCCTCAGTTTCTTCTTGTCTTTTCCTAATGCAACCATAGAAGTCACCAGCTTCTGTCCATTGGTTGGGTGTAAATATCTGCATCTGACTTTCAGCTGTTTGCTGGGCTTTTCAGAGGGCAGTCATGCCAGGCTCCTGTCTGTCAGCATACCATAGCATCAGTAATAGTGTCAGGCCTTGGAACCTTTCCTTGAGATGGATCCCAAGTTGGGTTAGTCACTGAACTGCTTTTCCCTCAGTCTTTTCTCCATTTTTTTTCTCTGAAGTTCTTTTAGATAGGAACAATTCTGGGTCAGAGTTTTTGGCTGTGGGATGGCAACCCCATCCCTCCACTTGATGCCCTGTATTTCTTTTGGAGGTGGACTATACAAGTTCCCTCTCCCCACTTTCCAGCATTTCGTGTAAGGTTCCTCTCTTAAGTCCTGAGAGTCTCTGACCTGCCAGGTCTCTGGTACATTCTAAAGCGTCTCCCTATATCCCACCCCTCTAGGTTGCATATTTCTGTCATTTCTGCTAACCCTCAGGGCTTCTCTCCCCTCTTTTCTCCCACCCCTAATACCTAATTATGTTTCCCTCTTCCCCTCCCTCTTCCTTCTCCCACCAGCTCCCTCGTTCCCTCTGCCTCCAGTGATTATTCTCTCTCCCAGATGGGATGAAGCATCCTCACTTGAACCCTTTAGCTTCTTAACCTTCTTGGGTTCTGTGGATTGTATCATGGCTATTCTGTACTCTTTAGTGGCCTTATCTGTGATTGCCAGAAGCTGGAAACAACCTAAATATCCTACAATTGTAGAATGGATATAGAACATGTGGTTCATCTACACAATGAAATATTATTCATCTATTAAGAATGCGGACATCATGAGTTTTGCAGGCAAATGGGTAGAACTAGAAAATATCATCCCAAGTGAGGTAACTCAGACACAAAAGGACATGCATAGTATTTACTCATTGACTCTTCATTTATAGAACATTATTTTGACATTAGCTAAGGGTGGTTAAGATGACAAGAGGCTGTCGTTATGACCTTTTAAGGATTCTGTTTTGTTAAAAACCCCTTATCAATATGTGACAATTTCAAATCCTAATCTGACCTTCAGTTTATTGTGTCCTTCCCCAGCTGACTTCCACACTTGTCATTAGCTAGAGCGTAAAATTATCAAAACTTAGTAGGGTATGCTAAGCAGTAGAAGTGATGGACATAGTCTAATTATATTATAATAGGTATATTCATAATAATATTATTATTATAAGCTAGAATGCATGGAGTTTTAGTATGAATATTGCTGAATTTTTATTTAATTATGGTTAATACAAGCACTTTTATCTAAGAAAAAAATCAAATAAATCTCTCTCTCTGCTGGGCTACAGATTTAATTTGGACTGTTCTACCGTTATTGGAAAGCTGGAGATGTGGTATCAATGGTAAACACACATGTATATAAGATAAAGATAGGCTGCAGGCATTAGTTAAGATTCTTATCCTGGCAAGTAACAGACACCATCTGGGTCTAAGTTAAATAAATCTGCTCTTTAAGAAGATGCTAGTCACTATCCCAGAAGAGAAGGAAGAGCTCAGCAGGGACAGGACAGGTTTCTGAAGTGCCCAGGTCTGTGTACGGCCATTGTGAGACTCAGCTGCCAGAACAGTAGCTTCCGTGTCTTTCAGTCCCACTTTCCAAATTCTTGTGGTCTTCTGGCTGCCAGAGCTAAATGAGGAATATTAGATACAAGCAAGTCCATAGAGCTGTGACTGGAAGAGGCCCATCACAAGGTATGAGGTGCAAGTCCCAGGTAGGAGAACTCTTAGAGCTACATGCAGGGACTAAGAGCTACTTCTACAATTGAAAAGAAGAGTATGGCAGTTTATCAAATAAAATGGAACGAACTACCAAAATTGATAAATATACACTTAAGGTAATAGGTGTTTAGCAGCTAGGGACAGATTATCCCTATGTTTAGCCTTGCAAATAACAGACATGCTCAGTTTTTCCCATCTAATGCATACATAAGCGTCCAAATGCTTTCACTGTTAGTTTGGAAAGTAAATACTGAATTTTAGAAATCATCTCAGTTGGCTTTATTGTTCATTTTTTCCCTCCTGAGACATTTGTCAAATCTTGGATGCATCAATTGCCCTGAATTTTCTAGGAACTTGAAAGCTTCTCTGGAAAGCAATTTTATAGAAGAATGGAGTAATTTTCTATGTAACAGTATAATTATCAACAATGTCTGGGCTCCGTCCTTTTGCAAAAACAAGCCAGGATTTACTTCTGAAGTGTGTGAGCTATGGAGTTTTCACTGCTCTTGAAGGATTTTACTCTATTTTGAACTTCTCCTGATAAAGATGTTCCTTTAAAGTACTCTCTAGAGATGTTGTTAATTGTGTGTCATACTTATGTATATCAGCATTCAAAATTTACCAAGAACTGCAGTGACTCTTCATGTGATACACAAATGAGCAAACAAACAAAGCCCACTGCGCTTTCCCAATAATTACATATAAGCCCTTTATTTTTAAATATCAAAACCCCATAGTTACTTTTCTTTTTGCCCCTCTCAGAGTAGTATCATGAAGAAACTGGGTGATTTTTTGAGGGTTATAGTTAACTAAGGAAAGAGCAGTCTTTAGTGCTGTTATAAAAGACCATCATAATAAAAATGGCAATATTTGCTTTCTTGCCTCTTATAATAACCAAGCACTTACCTCCTATAATGAACTCCTTTTGTTAGTTCTTGTGATTGATGGATGGAGAGCAGAAAATGGCATGCTCTTTGTCTGAGCAGCTCAGTGCTGAGCTGGAGCGATATCAGGGGGCTTGAGCAAGAGCAGACAGGACAAAAAAAATAGAAAAGAATTCTTTATACACTCCCTTGTGCTTTCAGATGGAGGGCCATGGACCAGCAGAGTTGGGAAGGCAGCAACAGAGCATGGATGTCAGAGAAGTGACCTTGCCAGGGAGCTTCTGACCCCAGGAATGCCTTGCTGCCTGGCATACTGGTGAATGGCATGTGTTCAGACCACAGGGTTGTTTCACAAACAGCATCCCTCTTGCCCTTTTTTCCTTTAGGGAAGAAAAACATACTAGGAAACTTTGACCTTCCAGGAAGGGATATAAACAAACTTTAGTGAGATCTCCTCTGCAGAAGTGCTATCCTGCCTTGAGGAGAATTGTACAAAGAAAGGAAAAGTAGGGTTTTCTGTGATCTTAAATGGGAGCGGGGGCATTGAATGAATCCCATTATGTTCGAGCGGTTAAAGAAGCATGAATGGTATCTCTTGCAAGTCATAAGCAATTCAATTGTTTTATGCATATGTAATATGTGAAGATGATTACTTCACATATTAATAAGATTAACATACTAATCCTTGTCTAGTTGACTTAAAACGAACCCAGAGCTCTAACTGGAGTTTATTTTATTACATGTGGAGAAATCTATACCAAGAATTTTACTGCTCATTTCTCTACACAAACAAAGTATAGTCAGGAACGATGTATATTGGACTGAAGTGACCATAATTAAATATAAGATAATTGTTAAGTTAGCTGCAATCTATTTCTTATGGTGAATTAAATTTATTCAATGGGATAGAAGTCAGTTTAGCTGTGTTAGAGTTGAAATTTAAATTACAGCTTCTGCAAGTAAATAAAACAATTAATCCAGTAAAATAACAGCCTACAAAGTGGGAGGAAATCTTTGGTATCTATGTTTCTGATAGAGGGTTAGAGGGTTATCATCTAGAACATATGAAGAACTTAAAAAAAAACACCAAGAAAAAAACAAAAAACAACAAATGTGAACAAGAAATCAAACAGCCCAATCAATAAATGAACCAATGAAATGAACAAAAGTTCTCATTGGAAGAAAAAAAACAAATGATCATCACAATGAAGAGATGTTCAGTCTTACTAGCCATCAATGAAATGCAGATTACAACTAGATTGTAGTAAATATTTTTCCTGTTAAAAATGGCAGTCACTATGATAGGAATAGTAAATGCTTGCAAGATACTGAAAGAGTTCTTTCATGAACTGATGGTGGGAAAGTGAAGTAGACTAGCTACTATGGAATTCAGCATGGGGGTCCCTTACAAAGCTAAATAGCGATCTACCATACTCCCCATCTATACTACTCATTGGTATTGGACCAAAGGGCTCCAAATCAATGCACCACAGAGATACTTACTCTTCAATGTTTCCTACAGTTGTATTCACAATGGCCTGTTAGGTAACCTAACTAGATGCCAAAAAGAGAGAAAGCAATAAGTATATGCAGAATGGATTTATAAGTCATAAAGAAGTCATACTGTTTGGAGGAAAACAGATGCAAGTGGAGATATGTATTCTAAATGAGTGCAACCAGGCTCAGAAGGATAAATATTTTCTTTCATCACAATTTCTAAACTTTATATTTAAAATCATGTTTGTGTGTATGACATGAAAATAGAATTGAAACTGTCTAGTTGAGCCCAAGGAACTAAAGGGGAGATCTGAAGGAGAAATGGGGAGGGGGTTGAAATGGAAATTATATTCACAGTGCATTGTATACTTGAAAGAAAATATTCATGTGGAACACAATAGTATGTGCAATGGTTTACACAATGGAAATATTTTTCTTTTTTATTGGATATTTTATTTGTTTACAGTTCAAATGTTATCCCTTCCCCAAATTCCCCTCTTGAAATCCCCTATCCCATTCTCTTCCTGCTTCTATGAGGGTGCTCACCCATCCAACCATTCACCCATTCCTGGCTTCCAGCACTTCCCCTACATTGGGGCATGGGACTGTCACAGGACCAAGGGCCTCACCTTCCACTGATGCCTAACAAGGCCATCCTCTGCTACATAAGCATCTGGATTCATGGGTCCTCCCATGTGTACTCTTTGGTTGGTGGTTCAGTCCCTGAGATCGCTGGGGGATCTGGTTGGTTGATATTGTTGTTCTTTCTTTGGGTTGCAAACCCCTTCAGCTCCTTCAGTTCTTCCTCTAACTCCTCCAATGGGGACCCAATGTTTAGCCCAATGGTTAACTGCAAGCATTACCTCGGTATTTGTAAGGCTCTGGCAGAGCCTCTCAGGAGACAGCCATGCCAAGCTCTGGTCAGTAAGCACTTTTTGGCATCCTCAATAGTGTCTAGGTTTGGTGACTGTATGTGGGATGGATCCTCAGGTGGGGCAGTCTCTGGATGGCCTATTCCTCAGTCTTTGCTCTATACTTTGTTTCTGTATTTCCTCCCTGAAGTATTTTGTTCCCCCTTCTAAAATGGACTGAATCATCAGCCTCATTTTATTTGAATTACATTAACAACTACCCATTATTGGACTTGACAAAAAGTTCTGAAATTTACATATTCAGCAAACAGAGTAATTGCACTGCAGCAAATACTGAATGAAAGACTTGAGAATAATTTTGAATGTTGCTTAGCAAAGAAGAGAAATGGGAAGGAGCCTGGTAGGTGTACTGGCGTTAAGCTTACTCCACAGGAACTGAAGGAGGTACCAGAAAACAGAACTCACAGGCCTTATGACACCTCTACTGGAGATATTCAGAGAAATACTAATTAGAAAGACATTAAGTCATATGGCTTTTGCTGAGCATAACTGCTAAGGAAGAAAGACACCAAGGGTAAGCAATTCCAGATCAAAAAAGAAATATGAAAATCTGAGAAGTTAGAGATACTTGCTGGACCGTGTCAAGTAACTCACTTTTACAGCTATGGGTATGGGTATGGGCGTGATTAGTACTAGCAGCATAATGTCCCAGAATGCTAAATTCTCAATTGTGCTTTAAAAGGCTCAAGTTGGAGAACAGTGAGGCCCAGATATGTGGGATGGTGTATGTAGTAGCAACCCCCCAAACTCCAGGATCTATTAATACTCCTGGGACTATAATATCTCTACTCCTTCAGGCAAAAGATTTTTCTCTTTTCTCTGCTAGAAAACAAAGCAACATTCTCTGTCTTGAATACCCACCTAAGAACCTAGCTTCATTTCCCTCTAATCTCTAGAGCAATACAAAGCATCAAGATGTAACATTAATTGGCCAATTAAATTCCGGGACTGAAAGAGAGGAAATAACTACATCCCTAAGTAGCTCTGTAATCTCTCCAAACATTAGGAAGAACCAGCAAATAATGAATGGGATTTGATGGATTCTTCAGGTGCAAGACTGAGAGTTTACAGTGTGGATGGAACAGAAATCTGCATAATAAGGGGGTCTTTAGATACAATGGCACTACCATGCAGCATTTGAAAATTCCATAAGGACTCAAAGACAATGTGCAGCTATGCTGTTTAAATAGACTTCAGAAGTTCTATGAAAAGCATAATAAAAATAAAACAACCACAGAGCAAATAAAGAGAAACCAGGAGTTCTGGAATAGTCATTAATGTAAGAGCAGAAGATTCAGCACCTGACTATATTTGATGAGTAGAGGTGAAGAATATTTCTTTTGCCAAAATATCAAATGTTCTTAAAAGAGGAACATGGTATCTCTGAGAATAATGCTGGTGACATTTTTTTATATAAGTGAGGAAACGAACAAAACAAGACAACAACAACCAAAACAAACAAACAAACAAACAAACAAAAAAACAGCCCAGTAGAGTATCCTTTTATGGAACAGGACTCAACAACACAACCACAAATGGCAGAATCTCCAGGCAACAAGCACCAATTGCTGCCACTTACCTATCAAAAGAAAACTGATTACATTTAATGTGAGGAACAGGAAGATTGGTAGGACAATCACAGAACAGGAACTACAGGGCACCATGGAAACAGCATAAGAAAACCTGTCTCCACTGGTGGCTAGATATGTTGGTAAGCCACAAGAGAATCACTTCATTCACAAAATCAAAATAAACCAAGGAGGGCCAGGCATGGTGGCGCATGCCTGTAATCCCAGCACTTGGGAGGCAGAAGCAGGCAGATTTCTGAGTTCTAGGCCAGCCTGGTCTACAGAGTGAGTTCCAGTACAGCCAGGACTACACAGAGAAACCCTGTCTCAAAAAAACAAAACCAAAAACAAAACCAAAAACAAAACAAAACAAAACAAAACAACAACAACAACAAAAAACCAAGGAGGGAAGCTAAGTGCTACTAGGACCAATACAATACTTCAGATGTATGTCATAGGCTAGGAAGATGGGAATAAAAGAAGTTCAAAATCTATTGGATACTGGGTCTCAGTGCCTGTGACAAGGAACAATTAGTCAAAGCAATACTGTTCCAATATCAGCAACCATCTGGCCTCAAGATCTTTCCAGTGGTGGCTTTTCTGCTCTTGGGTGTGAAGACACAATTGGTATAGTTCTACTCTGTTGTTGTTGGAACTTGCATGTGTGTAAACAGGTAGAGAGATGACTGTTTCTAGTCAACATACTTTCTCCTATTCAGTCTAAGATGCTACCTTTGAAAAACAGTATCATCCATAGTTAAGGCAAATTAATGTAATCTAGATAACTCCCTTGCAAGTGTGCTCAGAGGTGCCAGAGGGTACCTCTGTGCTCAGAGCCTGTCTAGGGAATTCTGATCTTGTCAACTTGGCAACACTAGTCATCACAGGTTCTACAGTAGAATGTCAGCGTGTAGTGACCCCAAACACCTGAGAAAGCAGTACTAATGTCTGGATCACCACACAATGAAAAAAATTGTTGTCCGTTGATTTATGACCTAGGTTTTGTGTGTGTGTGTGTGTGTGTGTGTGTGTGTGTGTGTATGTGTGTGTGTGTGTGTAAAGGATGATTGACTATGGCAACCTTAAGAATAAAGTTCCCAGTGGGGCAATTTGTCTGTATTCTAGAATAGTACAGGGAAGATAGAGACATTGTCTTCCTCTCCCTGGAGGAGATTTATTTACATTTCAAAACAGAAGTTCACATCTCTAAAAGAAGAACAAATAAATATTACAATGGCCCTGCAGTGCTACATTAGCTCTGACTTTATTTCCATTTCCTTCATTGTTTAGTGGCACGGTGCTTGCTGTAGGTGGGTGAGGTCCTAGCTTCTAAGCTGGCTACCAATAAAGATAGGTGTATAGAAAGACAATTAGAGATATATGAGTGGATAGTTGGAAGAACAGATCATGGATAGACACACAGCATATCATACTACCTTAAAAGTAAAGTGATAATTCATGTTTCTCACAATTTCAAGTTTAAAATTGTGACCTATCACATTTGACAGGAAAACAGATTAGTTGGAATTTCTTGTCCTAAAAGGAATTCTGTCATCAGTCAGACCAGTTTTTAAGCAAAACACGATCATGTACAGGAGAGAATTAATGTCCTAGGTTGCTTTGAATTGTTTTAGAAATGGAAATAAAACAGGTTTTTGTTTGGTTTTGTTTTGTTTTGCTTTTTGGTATGAACTATGAGAACCTTAAACTTGCTCTGAGGAGTGAAATAATGTTCTGAAAATGGCAGTGTTCAGGTTGTTTCTGAACAGGGAGAGGTGTGTGTGGTAGAATACACAGGTTCTCTTAAGCCAAAAGCCAAAAGCATTTTAAAATGGTAATTAGGTTTCATTTAAGTGCCATCTTTGCAAGGAGTGTGATCATGTCTGCCATTCTTTAATCTTGGTGCAAAGGTGGATTGAGTTTGCTCTCTTTGCTGCAATAAACACTCACCAAAAACAACTAGAGGAAGGAAAAGGTTATTCATACTATACTTCTAGTTCACAGTCCATCAGTGAGATAAGTCAGGGAATGAACTCCAGGCAGGAACCTGAGGATAGGACAGCATGCTATTCCATGCAGTATTACCTCTGACTGGAGACCACCACTCATAGCCAAGCAAGTACTACAGAAATCATTGAGGAATGCTGCTTGCTTGCAGGATCTTGCTTTCCTAACCTTTTTACAAATCCCAGGATCATATGCCTAGGGAAGGTTCTGGAATGGGACTCTCTATATCAGAATCATGATAATCCCTCACAGATATACCCATAGGTCAGTGGGATCTGGGTGAACCTTCAACTGAGACTCCCCTGTCAGGAGCTTGGAGTGTCAAGGTCATAGAAAAAGTAACAAGGGGTGAACAAGGGCAAGAAATTTAAAAGTAATAGACAAAGATGGGCAGATCAGATCAGAGAAGCTCAAAGTGTTATTGAGACAGGATGTACCTATTATTGTGAGAGTAGACATTTGAGTGGTAATTAGAAAAATTTAGACAATGAAACTGGCCTGAAAGAGAATGGCACCGTATGAATGATAAGGGTTCCACACTTTACTGCAGTCCAAATGCAAGCCAAGCAACGCAGTACAGTGATTTTCAAATGGCTGATTTTCAGAGAGAACTTATGAGATCCCAGAAGCCTACTATCCCTGCAGTAGTGTTAAAGCAACAATTATTATCCTTTGGCTTCCAAATCAAATCAAACACACCTTAACTGAAGGTAAGACAGCTAATGCAGCTTTGGCTGGTAGGGAATGCAGAGTCCAATGTGAATGATACTGAAGCGAATCCAGACTCAGAGGACAATATGCTGTGACTGTGTCACTCTGCCAATGTTATAAGCTCTGGTGTCAGCTCTAACTTAAGTGATAAAAACTATAGTTTTCATTCTCTATGGGTCATCCTTCTTATTAATAAAAACATATTTACCGATATTTATTTCCTGATGGCTTAAGTATGTCAAGCACCTGACATACTTTATATATTTTATCTAACATACTCAAACAACTTAAGTTTTCTGAAATGATGATGAAGAAGAAGAAAAAGAAGAAGAGGAGGAAGAAGAAGAGATAACATCATAGATATAATTCCAAGGTCTAGTGGATTAAGTAAAGAAAATTTCACAAATAATAAATTTTGGTACTTAACTTTGGTAAAGAAAAAATTATAAGGCCTTACATTTAGTTTTAATGATAGAAGATGGAAGAGAGATGGGAGGGGTGCATCATTAGACTGAAAAATAAACAAATTCCTCATTCATACTTATGCTTATACAGTAAAACATTAATTCAGATGCCACTCCCAAATACTACAGTATCCCCTTTACAACCTAAAATACTCCCAAAGCAACAATGAGTTCTCCCAAACTTCCTGGCAGAACTGTACTGGCAGACATTGTGCTGAAAAAGTAGCTGAGAGTTCTATATCTGGATGGGCAGGAAGCACGAAAAGAGAGAAACAATGGATTGACTTGAACATTTGAAACACCAAAGCCCACCATCATTAATACACTTCCTCCCATAAGGCCACACCTACCTCAAACAAGGTGTCACCTCCTAACTAGCCACCTCCTATACATTCCACGTTGGTTTGAATGCTGCAGCCTCATAGTTTGACTATTTGGTCTCCATTTGGTATTCATTTGAAGAGGACTAGGATGTGTGACATTGCTGATGGAATAATGTCACTGCCTTTGAGATTTTAAAATCTTGAGTTAGCTCTCTCTGCTTCATGGTTATATCTCAGAATATAAGCTCTTTGCTACTACTACAACACCATGCTCAACTTCCTGCTGTTGTGTTCCCTAGTATGATGGTCATGAAGTCTATTGTATGGACTTTTGTATCACTATGAAAAGGCACCGTGACCAAAACAACATATAGAAAAAAAAGAGTTTATTTGGGGATTGCAGTTTCAAGAGATTAGTATCCTGGCTTTTTCTTGGAGAAGTAGCTAAAAGCTTACATCTTTAGACACAAGCATGAGGTAGAGACAACTGAGAGTGGTTTGGGCTTTTGAAATCTCAAAGCCCACCCAGGTGACACATCCTTTGCTGAGGCTATGGCTCCTAATCCTTTCTAACCAGTTTCACCAATTGTGAACCAAGTATTCAACTGTGTGAGCATGTGAGGTTCATTTTTAATCAAACAGCCACATATTATAAGACTCCTCTGAAACTGTAAAGTCAAAATAAACTTTCTTTGACAAGTTGCCTTGGTCACAGAGTCTATTTTATCATAGAATTAGAAAGGTACCTAAAACAGAAGTTGTTACAAGGAATTGTGTGTTGCTGTGGTAGACCTCACTGTGGGTTTTTTAATCTCACCCCCCCCCTTTGGTTTAGTTTGGCTTGTTTTTACTTTTCATTTGTTTTGCTTTCTTTTTTACTGTAGAATTTGATTGTTGGACTACAAACATGGTTGAATGCTATAATCAGACATTACTAAGTTATCAGAGTAGGATCTTGAAAATTAGTAGTGCTTAGAATAATGGGGACTATGGAAGTCCAGCAAAGAGTTTTCAGAGAGCAATATTAGCAACTAGACTAGAAGTCATTCTAAAAGATCTTTTAGTAAAGTATGTGGCTGCCTTCTGTTCTTGTCCTAAGAATTTGCCTTTCTTGAGTGGAATAGATTTCAAGGCTGCCTAGTATTACTGTTGATTCATGGTTACTAGTATTCCCTCTTATTCAGATGTACATTGAAAGGGGACAAGAGCAACAAAATGAAATACAAAATGTAGTTAGAAAAGAGAGCCAGGATATTTAATGCTTGAGCTAAGAGTTGAGAAATTCTAAGAGTAAAGAAGGTCTATTAAAGAGAGGAATCAACAGGTGGGTGCCCTTAGGGGAAGACCCCTAATCCACCAATCTTTCAGCTTATATAATGAAAAGTGTTGAGGAATTTTCTGTGCTTAAAAACACATAACAAAGGAAAGTGTCTACAAGTATGTTACAGTGGGGTCAATCTCTATCCCAAGTAGGTAGCTGAACATAGCAGTTTTGTTCCCATGATTAGTATCATAAAGTATACATGAGTATAGGTTCTGGGAAACTTCCTTCATAGTTAAAGAAAGCTCCTGAGGCCAGCTGTGACTCAAGGGACTCATGGAGGCCTTGATAGGTTATTATTATGAAACTGAAAGTAAAGCCTTATTTTATTGGACACCACAAGATGTAAGGGTTGTCATGTCTGTGGGGTATCTGTAAAGGAGAGGAACCAGCTCAAGAGAGGGAGGGGGTGAAGGGGAGATCTTGTAAGCAACAACATTGGCAGGGTGGAACCATCTAAGTTCTTTGATATCAGACATAAAGCTAAGCAATTTGAAGTGTAGCCTGCTGGGCTTTGTACTTGCTTTGATCCTATATTCCCTCATTGTGCCCCAGTTCTTCCCTTTTGGAATGATTATATGTGTTCTGTGACACTGTATTTTGGGGGCATGCAATCTGCATTTTGATTTTACATGGAGTTACAATTAAGAGATTGCCTTGAGTCACACAAGAGACCGGAAATTTGGGCTTTCAAATGGTATTCTGACTCTAATAAGGCTATGGGGACTGTTGAAGTTGGACTAAATGCATTTTCAATTATGATATGGCCCACAAGCCTATGGGAGGCAAGGAACAGAATGACAATGCTTTCCCCCTGTATGCTCATACTTTTGAGTCCTCTTCTCCAGTTGGTAATTGAGGAGTATCAGAAGTATGAACTTGTTGGAAGAAGTATGTGAAGGTAGGTTTTGAGGCTACAAAAGACTCACACAATTGTAAGATATTCTGTATCTTTGTATCTATCTCATGCTCTTAGCTACTACTTCAGCACTGTGACTACCTTCCTGCCTGCCTGCCTGCTCATATGTTCCTCACCATCATGCTCAAGGACTCTATCCCTTTAAAGCTATAAGCTACAAATAAATTCTTTCTATTACAATGTGCCTTGGTTATGATGTCTTATAACAACTGTTGAGAAGTAATTAAAATATCCACCCTTGGACCTAGGTCCCCAGCATATATATAGCAGATGTGTCTGCATTTGGGTCCTGAATAATAGAAATGGGGATATCCCTAAATCTGTTGCCCGTCTATGTAGCCCATTCTTCTAACTTGGCTGTTTTGTCTGGCTTTGGTGGGAGAAGAGGGGCTTGGGGGAATACCCAGGAGGGAGGCTTTCACTCTCTCAGCAGAGAAGGGGAGAGAGGATGATGGGAGGGCATGTGGGAAGAGGGAGCAGGAACAAAGACAGAGATGAGAATGTAAAGTAAACAAGTAGACAAACAAAAAGTTAACCAGCCCTCTGCAAACATTTGTTATACATATATTCAATGCTAGGTCAGTCTAAAAGCTATTTGCTGTCTGACCTTGCTTCTGGGACTTCCAGGAAATTATCCTGTTTGTTTATTTCTGAATAGGTCCTGTGATGGATTCAACAAATCCTTTTATTTTAGAGAATCTTCAGTCTCAAGACTTTTGGGGTTATGAACATGAGTTTGACTTAGTGTTTGTATATTCAACCACTAGCCAGTTGTCATGCTGTTCTCTTTTCTTCTTTTGCGTATTTCAATCTTTTGGGACTACTCTAGTAGGAGTGCTACTTTATAGTCATTATATTATATTTTCTAAATATATTGGTAAACTAGAACGTAAAATGGGAGAAAGAGAGAGAGAGAGAGAGAGAGAGAGAGAGAGAGAGAAGGAGAAGAGTGGGAGGGAGACAGAGAAAGAGAAAGAAGAGTGGGGGAGAGAAGAGTGGGAGAGAGAGAAGGGGGAGGGAGAGGGGGAGGGAGATTAATGCAAACTGAGACATTTATTTAGAAATATTTGGTCAGAGGCAGAAAGTATAAGGTCCTTAATGCCTGATAAGGCCCTTGTCTTAAAATTTGTCTGGAGTTTATGGCTACTTTAGTAAAAATGTAACAAAACTGATACCAATAAATTTACAAACTTGAATACCAGGGCATAAAATATGATAGTACTTCCACAGGCTCATTTGGGACACTTTTCTATTTTCTATTTTTGAGGCTCAACTACCATGTTGAAAACAAGCAAAGTTCACTAGAATTCCATTTGGCAACCACATGGCTATATTGAACATGTGACTGTAAACTATAATTTGTATTTCTGCATTTTTTATATAATTGATAAATTAATACATCCAGTAAATGTTCCACATTCATAAAGTATTGACTTGAAGATTGATCTCTTGTGGTTACCAAATTTTTCATAAGTTTGAGTTTTTTTATATGAAATGGCATTTTCTCTAGCCCTGAAACATATCAGCATATTTGATATCATACTTAGATTGCTGATAATATCTAGTACACTGGAAATTCTATGTAAATACTTGTTATAGTACATTGTTCAGGGAATAATAGGGAGAAAAAACTCCACACACATTTGGTGCAAGCATAGTTATTTGTTTTATGGATATTTTGAAATATAAGATAAATTTATATTCCATCTATTATGAAAGAGCGATTGTCTTTTGGTCTACTATATGTCCTTAGGATTATATTTCTGATACATAGGAGTCCCTCAATATGTATTTTAAATGTAAATTATATAAATTTAGCTTGAATGTTGGAGTGAAATTCACATACTTACAGGTCAGTCATGGCTGTCTACTGAGCCCTGAGCAGTAGCTGTCAATTAGATTTTCAAGTGACCTTGCCATGTGACCTGTCAGTCCTCTCAATAAGGTAGCAAGTCTAAGGAGAATGAGCCCTAATGAACCCATGGTACTTTGAAAAATTGGTGTTTGTTTCTGTTGGAGCATCACGATTTCTAATTTTGCATTTCTACTCTCAGAGTAAGATGTCTCTGGCTTTTGGGGGTCTGTTTTACTGAAATAATTTATTCATCGAAGAATGGTTTGTTTATAGTATTCTCTTTTGTTGGTTTTTGACCTTAGAAGCTAGAAGTGACTTATTTTCAGGTGCCATGCTTCAGTCTCTGCTGTATTCTTCCATTATTTATTATTCAGAGAATGAGGCAAAGGAATAGAAGATAAGGCGAAAGGACATGAGTCCAGATGATAAGAACTACAAATTCAATCCTAGAACAGAAGACAAGCAAGGTCACTTAGACCTGGGAACATTTTTGTCTTCCTCAAATTGTGACTTGGTATATCTGTGAGAGTAAAGCTTTTCTGTTATAAACAGATGCCTACAATGCACAAATATTCTCAGTGACATGTGTGACACAACTTCATGTTATGTGAACAAGAATATGACTCTTAAAATTTATTTCAATAGCAGCATCCTGGGTGTTCTGTTATTTTTTTAATTTTAATTTTAATTTTTGTCAATTTGGAACAAACTAGAATCACCTCAGGAGAGAATTTCAATTATATTGGCCAATGGCCATATCTCAGAAGTATTTTCAATAATGACAGTTTTCTTTATTAGTTTTAACTCTGTAATGCCATCTTTAAAATAATTTTAATCATCCTTCTTGATGTCTTGATACATTATCTTTGCTCTTCGCAGATAAATATAACTCTAAAACTATTCTTTTATTATTTTTTTGTATTTTTGTCCAAATGTGGTTGATGTTTTCTAAATAATATACTTAATTCATATTTTGCTTGGACAGATAGTACTCTATTCTATCCTGTCTGCAACTGCATTCAGGGGAAGCTTTTGCACTCCAGGCTGCTCACCCCACACATACCCAGAGACAGCTTCATTCCTAGAAAGTCTGTCAAAACCAGTCCCACAGACACATAAGAGGGACAGGCTCCAGTCAGTGACAACGACAGTTAAAACCAGAGATAACCAGATGGTCAGAGGCAAGCACAAGAACATAAGCAACAGAAATCAATGCCATTTGACACCATTATAACCCAATTAGTTCTCCCACTACAACAACCTCTGGATACCATAACACACCAGAAAAGCAAGATTCTGACCTAAAATCTCATCTCATGAAGGTGATAAAGGGCTTTAAGGAGGACCTAAATAACTCCCTTAAAAAAGAATAGGAGAATACAGGTAAACAGGTAGAAGCCCTTAAAGAGGAAACACATAAATCCTTTAAAAAATGCAGAAAAACATATTCAAACAAGTAAAGGAATTGAACAAATCCATACAGGATCTAAAAATGGAAATGGAAACAATAAAGAAATCACAAAGGGAGGCAACCCTGGAGATGGAAAACATAAGAAGGTGATCAGGAGTTATAGATGTATGTATCACCCACAGAATACAAGAGATAAAGAAGAGAATCTCAGGCTTAGAATATAACATGAAAGATATTGGCATAACAGTCAAAGAAATACAAAGTGCAAAAAGCTCCTAACCTAAAACATCCAGGAAACCCAGAACACAAAAAGACCAAACCTAAGAATAATAGTGTATTAGTCAGGGTTCTCTAGAGTCACAAAACTTATGTTTAGTCTCTATTTTGTATGGGAATTCATTTATGACTCACAGTCTGTAGTCCAACTCCCAACAATGGTTAGCAGCAGCTGTGAATGGAAGTACAAGGATCTAGCAGCTGCTCAGTCCTAAAAAGCAATCAGGCCAAGAAGAGCGAGCAAAACTTTTTTCTTCCAATGTCTTTATGTAGGTCTTCATAAGGAAGTGTGGCCCATATTAAAGGTGTGTGCCACCATGCCTAAATCTGGGACTTGCTTTGTCCCAGATGACCATGAACTCAGAGGTCTCCCTGTCTTAATTTTCTGGGATTCATAGCCACTCTGCCTCAAGATTTCCATGCCAAGATCCAAGTCAGAAACTTGTATCTCCCAAGCTCCAGATTAGTATCACAGGTGAGTTTTCTAATTCTGGATAGTTCGTTCCAGATATAGTCAAGTTGACAATCAGGAATAGCCACTACAAACACGTATAAAAGAGAGTGAAGATTCCCAATTCTAAGGGCCAAAAACACCTTCAATAAGATAGTAGAAGAAAATTAACCAAAAGGAAGATATGGCCATAAGTATATAAGAAACCTACAGGATACAAAATAGATTGGACCAGAAAAGAAATTTCTCCAGTCACATAAAAATCAAAACACTAAATGGACAGAACGAAGAATTATCAAAGGTGGTAAGGCAAAAAGACCAAGTAACATATAAAGAGCAGACCTATCAGAATTACATCAGACTTCTCAAAAGAGTCTTTAAAAGCCAGAGGATCTTGGACAATAGTCATGCAAACCCCAAAAGGACATAATGCCAGCCCTAGCTACTATACCCAATGAAATACTCAATCACCATTGATGGAAAAGAATAAACAAGATAGTCCATGACAAAAGCAAATTTAAACAATATATTTCCACTAATCTAGCCATACAGAAGAAAAACCAAGAAATTAATCATTTCTCAAAAAAAAAAATCAAAAACAAAAAAAAGAAGAGACCCACACAAAAATGATACCAGTTCTACAAAGAAAAGTATCAGGAACCAAAAATCATTTGTCTTTAATATCTCTCAACATCATTTTGCTCAATTCCCCAATAAAAAAACATTACCCAAATGCCCAAATACCTCCAGAAGAGAGCTGGTCTCCCAGGAGTGCTGGTACACCTGTGAGCACAGGTGACACCACCACTTCTGTTCAGATTTCTGGTAGAAGAGGGACCAGCCCATAATCATCAGGTCATAGGAACCAAGGAGCAACCAGTAATAGGATCCTTCTGGTTTCTGTATGCAACACTGAGCTGACACTGTGCCACTGCTCTCCATAAACAAATTCATCTAGGAGTGAGCTGTTCTCCCAGGAGTACTGACACACAGGCTTTTCAGGACAAGCCACAGTCAGAGACAGCAAAACCAGCTAACACCAGAGATAATCCAGATGGCAAGAGGCAAGGGCAAGAACATAAGCAACAGAAACCAAGGCTACTGGGCATCATCAGAACCCAGTTCTCCCACTACAGTGAGCCCAGGATACTCCAAAATGCCAGAAAAGCAAGACTGATTTAAAGTCACATCTCATGATGATGATAGAGGACTTTAAGAAGCACATAAATAACTCCCTTAAAGAAATACAGTAAACAGCTAGAAAGGGGAAACACAAAAATCCCTTAAAGTGTTATAGGAAAACACAACCAAACAGGTGAAGGAATTGAACAAAACTATCCAGGATCTAAAAATGGGAAAAGAACCATTAAGAAAACACAAAGGGAGACAACCCTGGAGATAGAAAACCTAGGAAAAGAGATCAGGAGTCATAGGCACAAGCATCACCAGCAGAATACAAGAGATAGAAGAGAGAATGCCAGGAGCAGGAGATGGCAAAGATGGCCACCACCGTCTTTGCTCCTGTGACCAAGCAGAAAACACTGACACAATTATGAAAGAAAATGTAAAATACAAAAATCTCCTAAACCCAAACATTCAGGAAATCCAGGACATAATGAGAAGACCAAACCTAAGGAAAATAGGTGTAGAAAAGAGCAAAGATTCCCAACTTAAAGGGCAAGTAAATATCCTCAACAAAATTATCAAAGAAATCTTCCCTAATGTAAAGAAATAGATGCTCATAAGCATACAAGAAACCTACAGAACTCCAAATAGACTGTACCGAAGAAGACATTCATCCCATCATATAATAGTCAAAACACCAAATGTGCAAAACAAAGAAAGAATATTGAAAGTGGTAGGGGATAAAGGTGAAGTAATATATAAAGGTAGACCTATCAGAATTACTAGATAAGTCTATGAAGACTAGATGATCCTGGGCAGATATCATATAGACCCAAAGTGTACACAAATGCCATCCCAGGCTACTATACACAGTAAAACTCTCAATTAACATAGATGAAGAAACCAAGATATTCAATGGCTAAAACAAATTTACACAATAACTTTCCACAAATCCAACCCTACAAAGGATAGTAGATGGGAAACTCCAACACAAGGAGGGAAACTGTACCCTAGAAAAAGCAAGAAAGTAATCTTCTTTCAACAAACCTAAAAAATAAATAGCCACACAAACATAATTCCACCTCTAACAACAAAAATAACAGAAAGCATCAATCACTATTTCTTAATATTTTTAAGAGTGAATGGACTCAATTCCCCAATAAAAAGATGTAGACTAACAGATTGGATAGGTAAACAGGAGCCAGTATTTTGCTGCATACAGGAAATACACTTCAGTGTGAATGATAGTCACTACCTCAGAGTAAAGGGCTGGAAAATTTTTCTAATCAAATGGTCCCACGAAACAAGCTGAAGTTCTAATAGTGAATAAAATCTACTTTCAACAAAAAGTTTATATATATATATATATATATATATATATATATATATATATAACCATCTTTGCTCCTGTGACAAAGCAGACAGGTCAGCCAGGTATGCAGGGAACATCAGAGTAAAAGATCGCTCGGACACTGACCTCTAGAGCTCCACCTGAACCCAGGAGCTGGGCAGCCCCACAGCTGTCTGGGCACATATCCTGCCAGGGATCATCTGACCTGCAGGGAGGCAGTTGGAGGGAGTCCCATGCTAGAAGGTGGAGACCCACCATCTTTGTTCCAGTGACTGTGTGTAGGAGCAGAATGGGAGGCAGGAATCACCAGAGTGGAGGATCACTTGGGACACACCACGCTAGGCCTCCCCCTGCACCCAAGAACTCTGCAGATCCACAGCTAGCCAGCTGGACACCTACGCTGTTGGGGGTTGTCTGCTCTGCAGGGACGTAGTTAGAGGGAGTTCCATATTTGGAGGTGAGGCGCTACCATCTTTGCTCCTGTGACAGTGGGGAGGGGCATAATGGTAGGGGAGGATCACCAGAGTAGGGGATTGCTTGCGACACACCCCCACCAGGACTCTGCCTGCATCCAGGAATTTGGCAGCACCACAGCAATCTGTGCCAGGGGAAAGCAGGTCACCCAGTGTTGCTGAGATAGGCATGTAGGTAAACAGGAGGGGAAAGCACCAGCCAATGACAGTAGGACCAACTAACACCAGAGATAACGAGATGGCAAAAGGCAAATGTGGGAACATTACTAACAGAAATCAAGACAATATGGCACCATCTGAACCCAATTCTCCCACAACAGCAAGTTCTGGATACCCAAACACACCAGGAAAGCAAGATTTGAATTTAAAATCACAAGTCAGGATGCTGATGGAGGGCTTCAAGGACATAAATAACTCCCTTAAAGAAATACACGAGAACACAAGTAAACAGGGAGAAGCTCTTGAAGAGCTAAAGGAAAACACACATGCACACATGCACACAAAAACAGGAGAAGGAACTGAACAAAGCCACCCAGGATCTAAGGATGGAGGTAGAAACAATAATGAAATCACAAAGGGAAACACCTTGGGACATAGAAAACCTAGGGAAGAAGTCTGGAATCATGGATTCAAGCATCAACAACAGAATACAAGAAATAGAAGAGAAGATCTCAGATGCAGAAAATACCACAGAAATCATTGATACAACAGTCAAAGAAAGTGAAAAAGACAAAAAGCTCCTGACCCAAACAGCCAGGAAATCCAAGACAAAATGAGAAGACCAAACAAAGGATTATAGGTATAGAAGAGAGTGAAGATTTCCAACTTAAAGGGACAGTAATTGTCTTTAACAAAAATATAGAAGAAAACTTCCCTAACCTAAAGAAAGTGATGCCGGTGAACATACAAGAAGCCTACAGAACTCCAAATTGATTGACCAGAAAAGAAATTCCTTCTGTAATATAATAATTAAAACACCTTATGAACTAAAGAAAGAATATTAAAAGCAGTAAGGGAAAAATGTCAAATAACATGTAAATGTAGACCTATCAGAATTACACCAGACTTCTCACCAGAGACTATGAAAGCCAGAAGATACTGGGAAGATATGCTATGGGAACACAAATGCCAAACCAGACTGCTATATCCAGCCAATCTCTCAATTATCATAGATGGAGAAACCAAGGTATTTCATGACAAAAACAAATTTACACCGTATATTCCCACAAATCCAGCCCTTCAAAGGATAATGAATGGAAAACATCAACAAAAGGAGGGAAACTACACACTAGAAAAAAGCAAGAAAGTAATCTTCTTTTAACAAACCCAAAAGAAGATAACCACACAAACATAAAAATTCCATCAAAAATAGCAGGAAGCAACAATCACTATTCCTTAAAATCTCTAAACATTAATCGAATCATTTCCCCAATAAAAAGAAATAGGCTAACAGACTGGATTACCTAAACAAGACCCAATATTTTGCTGCATGCAGGAAATGCATCTCAGTGTCAAAGACAAACACTACCTCAGAGTAAAAGGCTGGAAAACAGTTTTCCAAGCAAATGGTCCCAGGAAACAAGCTGAAATTGCCACTCTAATATCCAATAAAATAGACTTTCAACCAAAAGTCATCAAAAAAGACACAGAAGGACACTTTATACTCATCAAAGGAAAAAAAATCTACCAGGAAGAACTCTGAATTCTGAACATCTATGCTCCAAATAACAAGGGTACCTTCATTCATAAAGGAAACTTTACTAAAGCTTAAAGCACATATTGCACCCCACACAATAATTGTGGGTGACTTAAACACCCTGCTATCATCAATGGACAGATCAGGGAAACACAAACTAAACAGAGACACAGTGAGACTAACAAAAAATTCGGACCAAATGGATTTAATAGATACCTATAGAACAGTTCATCCTAGATCAAAAGAATATACCATCTTCTCAACACCTAATGGTTTCTTCTCCCAAACTGACCATATAATTGGTCAGAAAACAGACCTCAATAGATATAAGATCAAACTAGTTCCATGCTTCCTATCAGATCACTATGGGTGATCTTCAATAGCAACAAAAACAAGAGAAAGCCCACAAACACAAGGAAGCTGAACAATGCTCTACTTAATGATACCTTGGTCAAGGAAGAAATAAGGAAAGAAATCAATTTTTAGAATTTAGTGAAAATGAAGACACAACATACCCAAATTTATGGGACACAATGAAAGAAGTGCTAAGAGGAAAACTCAGATCTGAGTGCACCCAAAAAGAAGGTGGAGAGAGAGCATTCACTAACAGCTTAATGGCACACCTGAAAGCTTTAGAAAAGAAAGAAGCTAACACACCCAAGAGAAGTAGAAGGCAGGAAATCATCAAACTCAGTGCTGAAATCAAGCAAGTAGAAACAAAAAGAACAATACAAAGAATCAACAAAACCAGGAGCTAGTTCTTTGAAAAAAATTAACAAGATAGATAGACCTTTAGCTAGACTAACCAGAGGGTACAAAAACAGTATCCAAATTAACAAAATCAGAAATGAAAAGGGAGAAATAACAATAGAAACTGAGGAAATTAAAAAAAATCAGATACTGCTACAAAAGTCTATACTCAATAAAACTGGAAAATCTGGATGAAATGGATGATTTCCTAGACAGATACCAAATACCAAAGTTTAATTAAGATCAGCTGGATCATCTAAATTGTCCCATAACCCCTAAAGAAATAGAAGTGTTTATTGACAGTCTCCCAACCAAGAAAAGCACAGGAACAGATGGTTTTAGGGCAGAATTCTATCAGACCTTCAAAGAAAACCTAACACCAACACTCTTCAAAATATTCCACAAAATAGAAACAGAAGGAACACTACCCAACTCATTCTATGAAGCCACAAATTCGCTGATACCAGAACCACACAAAGATCCAATAAAGAAAGAGAACTTTAGATCAATTTCCCTTATGAATATTGATGCAAAAATACTCAATAGAATTCTTGCCAACTGAATTGAAGAACACATCAAAACGATTATTCTGCATGATCAAGTAGGCTTTATCCCAGGGATTCAGGGATGGTTCAATATACAGAAATCCATCAATGTAATCCATTATATAAACAAACTCAAAGAAAAAAAACACATGCTCATTTCATTAGAGACTGAAAAAACATTTGACAAAATTCAGCATCCTTTAATGTTAAAGGTCTTGGAAATAACAGAAATTCAAGGCCCATAACTAAACATAATAAAAGCAATATACAGCAATCCAGTAGCCAACATCAAACTAAATGGAGAGAAACATGAAGCAATCCCACTAAATCAGGGACTAGACAAGGCTGCCCTCTTTTTTCATACTTATTCAATATAGTACTTCAAGTTCTAGCTAGAGCAATTAGACAACAAAAGGAGTTCAAATGGATACAAATTGGAAAGATTGCAGATGATATGATAGTATACTTAAGTGACCCCAAAAACTCCACCAGAAAATTCCTATAGCTGACAAACAACTTCATCAAAGAGGCCGGATATAAAATTAACTCAAGCAAATTAGTAGGCTTCTTATACTCAAAGGATAAGCAGTCTGAGAAAGAAATTAGGGAAATGATATCCTTCACAATAGCCACAAACAATATAAAGTATTTTGGTGTGACTCTAACCAAACAAGTGAAAGATCTGTATGACAGGAACTTCAAGTCTTTGAAGAAAGAAATCCAAGAAGACCTCAGAAGATGGAAAAAACTTCCATGCTTTTGAACTGACAGGATTAATATAGTAAAAATGGCCATCTCGCCAAAAGCAATATAAAGATTCAATGCAATCCCCATCAAAATTCCAACTCAATTCTTCATAGACTTAGAAAGAGCAATTCTCAAATTCATTTGGAATAGCAAAAAACCCAGGATAGCTAAAACTATTCTCAATAGTAACAGAATTTCTGGGGGAATCAATATCCCCGACCTCAAGCAGTACTATAGAGCAATAGTGTTAAAAACTGCACGGTATTGGTACAGTGACATGCAAATAGACCAACGGAGTAGAACTGAAGATCCAGAAATGAACCCACACACCTATGGTCACTTGATCTTTGACAAAGGAGCTGAAACCACCAGTGGAAAAAAGATAGCCTTTTCAATAAATGGTCCTAGTTCAACTGTAAGTCAGCATGCTGAAGAATGCAAATCTATCCATTCTTATCTCCTTGTACTAAGCTCAACTCCAAGTGGATCAGGGACCTCCACATAAAACCAGACACACTGAAACTTATAGAAAAGAAACCAGGAAGAGCCTTGATCACATGGGCACATGGGTAAATTTCCTGAACAGAACACCAATAGCTTATGTTCTAAGATCAAGAATTGACAAATAGGACCTCATAAAATTATGAAGTTTCTGTAAGGCAAAGGACACTGTCAAAAGAACAAAATGGCAACCAACAAATTGGGAAAAGATCTTTAACATCCCTATATCTGACAGAGGCCTAATATCCAAGATATACAAAAACTCAAGAAAGTCAACTCCAGTGAGCCAAATAACCCTTTTAAAAATGGGGTACAGAGCTAAACAAAGAATTTTCACCTGAAGAATATCGAATGGCTGAGAAGCACCTAAAGAAATATTCAACATCCTTAGTCATCAGGGAAATGCAAATGAAAACTACACTGTGATCTCACCTCACACCAGTCAGAATGGCTAAGATCAAACCCTCAGGATAAAACAGGTGCTTGTGAGGATGTGGAGAAGGAGGAAAACTCTTCCACTGCTGGTGGGATTGCAAGCTGGAACAACCACTCTGGAAATCAGTCTGGTGGTTCCTCAGAAAACTTGGCATGATACTACTGGAGGACCCACCTATACCACTCCTGGACATATACCCAGAGGATTCCCCAGCATGTAATAAGGATACATGCTCCACTGTGTTCATATCAGCCCTATTTCCAGCCAGAAGCTGGAAAGAACCCAGATATCCTTTAACAGAGGAATGGATACAGAAAATGTGGTAAATTTACATTATGGAATACTACCTAGCTATTAAAAACAATGAATTCATGAAATTCTTAGGCAAGTGGTTGGAACTTGAAAATGTCATCCTGAGTGAGGTGACCTAATCACAAAAGAATACACATGGTATGCACTCACTGATAAGCAGATATTAGCCCAGATGCTCGGAATACCCATGAAACTATTCACATATCAAATGATGCCCAAGACGAAGGAAGAAGAAAGTATGGATCCTTGTGTCCTAACAGCATGTTTCCCCTCTCCTCTTCTTCAAGCAGTGCTCTTCCCCTCTCCTCCTGATCTACTGCCCTTCTGTTTTCCTTCAGAGAATGACCAGCTTACCGGGGATATCAACAAACATGGCATAATAAGATGCAATAAGACTAAGTCCAAACCCTCAGATTAAGGGTAGATGACACAACTCAATAGGTGGATAAATGTCCCAAGAGCATACAAAAGAGACACTTTGGAGTCTCTCTCTCTCTCTCTCTCTCTCTCTCTCTCTCTCTCTCTCTCTCTCTCTCTCTCTCTCTCTCTCTCTCATACACACAACAACAACAACAACAACAACATACATATAGAGGATCTAGCAATAGCCATGCAGGTGTCCTTGATCCCTGTGGCTCCTACAATCATTCCTGACCTCTTGTGGAGGTTCCCTGAGCTCTTCCTAACATCTGACTGTGGGTCTCTCCATCTACTCTGTCAACTGCTGGTGGAAACTTCTCTAATGGTAATTGTGGTAGGCACTGATATATGAATATAGCAGAATATTATTAAGGATCATTTTATCGTTCCTTCCTTCCTTCCTTCCTTCCTTCCTTCCTTCCTTCCTTCCTTCCTTCTTTCCTTCCTTCCTTCCTTTCTGTTGGATCTACCCTAGGTTGCTAGGTCGTTCAGGTTGCAGTTCCTGACCTCTACACAGTGTAGGGCATAGGATCCCTCTTGTGTAATGGGCCTCAAGTTTTCAAGTTAGACCAGTCAGTGGCTGGTCACACCCATGAGCTCTGAGCCACAATTGCCCCAGTATTATTTTGTAGGCAAGATAGGTTGTGGGTTGAAGGTTTTGTGGCTGTGATGTTCCAGTTTCACTATTGCATGCCTTACCTGCTTACAGAAGATGGCTGGTTCAGGCTCTTTTTCCTCCATTTCTAGGAGTCTTTGCTAGGATCACCCTCGTACGTTCCAGAAAATTTCCACTGTGCTGTGTTTTATATTGCCGACCAATTCTAGTCTTCTCTTCCAACTTGCTCCCTCTGCCCTCTATCCCCAACAGGATCCTCACTGTTCCCATTCCCACCAATTCCTAATCCACCCATATAATCTATTTTATCTTTCCAATCATCCTAAGTTTTAATGGTACAGTTTGCTATTGCCCCTGTTTCTCTCAGTTTCAGGTTTTTTTCTTTTTTTAAATTTATTTTTTGATTTTTTGAGTCAGGGTTTCTCTGTGTAGCTCTGGCTGTCCTGGAATTCACTTTGTAGAGCAGGCTGGCCTCGAACTCAGAGATCCTTCTGCCTCTGCCTCCCAAGTGCTGGGATTACAGGCGTGCGCCGCCACCACCCCCTGGCTCAGGTCTTTTGCTTATTCCTGCTTTTCCTAGGCTGATTTTACTAAGTCCACAATATATATCATATCCAAACATTCAAGTCTCTCCTCAGCTAAGTTAGTCAACTAGTGATTCAGTAGTGCTATCCTTAGAGTCTGTGGACACTCCAAAAGCCTTTGCTTGTGTATGGAAAGTTAGTGTCTATGTTGACCCACTTCTTTAATATCAACAAACTGTTAATAGCTTTGCCTTATCCCTTATCTCCTCATTGTGTAGTAACTCAAGCTGACTGGAACTTACCTGGCTGCTTATATCTCCATAGTCCCACATATGCAAGTGGCTTTTGAGATTCTTGTCAATATTTGGATCTTTTAAAATCCCTGGAATATTCTCATTCCCTGTTTTTCCATTGAGGCTTTTTAAGTCAGCTTATTAGTCCCAGTGATAGCTGTTAAATCCATGTTCAGACACATACCTGAGGATGTCTGTTTGCTCATAAAGAAAAATCTGAATCTGGTTAAATAAAGATACACCAGCTTGATAACTTTCATCAGTGGCCTTTATATAAGCCAAGTGGAAATACCCTGACAAATGAGATTCAGGTATGCAATCACCTTCCCCTCCACTGCCATGCTGCTATATTCCTAGACACAGTGTTTCAACACTATTTTTGTTTTGAGCCTTTTAATCTTTTTTCCTTTATGGCTGACATAGAGCTGAAGAGAGGAACATGGAAACAAAGCATCATTAAGACCACTGCTTCTGGACTAGGGTAGTGATTCAATGCATGATGTACTTTCTGTGCAATTATGATCTGTATTTTCATCACTGGCACCCATATAAAACCCTAGTGTATTTGTGTAAGTTGATAGCCCCAGTGCTGGACAATGGAAACAGAAGTTGTGAAAGACTCAATGGCCAGCCAGTTTATCTGAATTATTGAGTTCTAGGTTCCATGAGATCCCCTGTCTCAAAATGTAAGGTGGCAAGCAACAGAAGATGCTTAATATTGATCCTGCCTCTACAAGTATATAAATATGACACTCCCAACCCCCACACTGTCACTATTTGTCTAAAGATTCATCAATTTTTCTAAAAATTTCTTTGGACTGTTGAAAGTTTTTAATTAGCTTTTAGCTTTCTGAAAAAAGTCACTAGTAAAAGATTTATTCTTTTGAGCTTGTATTCTCATTAGCTTATGAAAGAGAGGATTTGAGGTGGGGTGGATTTTCTCCATTCTTCATGTTTCTCCTTATTTCTTTTTAATACAACTACAATCCAGTATGAGGACAAATCCAGTGATTGATAAACAGATGTAGGTATATGTCTATCTCCCTGGGTCAAAGCTGCTCTGAAGTCCTTGTATATAGCCTAAAGGAATTAGTGCTCAGTACATTGCAGTGCTCATTCCCAGTGAGATTTCACAGTGCTGCATAACTAAAGGAGATTTTTGCATTACTTTAAAAATCCCATGGTAAGTTAGAAAACTCAACTATAAAGAAAATATTTAAAGATTTTTCAAAAGTAGACTTCTAAGGTGTGAGACTGTTTGAATAGCACACAATTGATTTAATAGGATTAAGATAGAGGAAAACACAATATGATAAACAACTCAATTTAAAATAAATACCCTTCTAAATAACTCTACTTAAAGTAGAAATCAAATCAGAAAGGGAACTCAGGCTTTAGGAACACTGTCTTGTCAAAGAGCAGCTGCTGATCTTTTTGTGGGTACATTAATATCTTGGTATTGCCTCGGGACAAAAGTCAAGGAAAAAGTCGTTCTGTTTGTATTACCTTTTATCTGAAAGCAGAGTTTTAATAATGAGAGGATTCTTTCTCATTGACATGAAAATTTTATCTTTGACATTTCTATAGTTACATTAGTAATTTGAAGTAATATTACTAAGCCATTTTTGTCATTATAATATTAGATAAATATTGAAAGTACCCACTGTGTAACAGAAAAAAACTGAGGCTAATTCTATTATTTCATGTTCTGTTCTTCTTAAACATCTATTATATAGCTTTACTGTTATAACATCAGAAAACAAAAAAGTTATTTAGTTCTTCTGTGAGAAGTCAAACGTCCTCTCAACACATCTTTAACCCATCATGAGCCCTTTTCACTCTAATTGAATCTTCTCTGACACAGAATGAGCTGGTGCTCTGTGAGGGACACAGAACTCCTCCCCCTTTCCTCTTCATCTTTGAGAACACTAAACTACTGTGAAGCATTCCTCTTTTCTCCCCATGATCATTCCTCAGATTGCTTCCTCACCCACATAAAACCTGCTTAGATGCCATATTCAGTGTGAAGAATGCTCCTTTGACATCACAGAAATTTGGCCAGAATATTTAACCTAATCACATGCCCAAACTGATATATGTGCCAGTGCAGGCTGAGTTCTGACACCAATTCCTTTATTTTATTAAAGGGTGTTGACTTAACACATCTCTTCTCTCTTCTTTGATTTTACAGCTAATGAATACTATCCCATTATTACAACCTCTATTTCTGGCTATTCAAGTTTTAAACAGAAAATGGTACCAGACATTGGAGATATCCAGGGTGTAGAGAGAGGGCTAACACAAGGAAGGCTGTGTAAAAAGCCATATAGAATTTCACTATCTTATAACACAATTAAAATACAATTGGAGGTCAATTTTATCTGCTATTAGAATGGCTATTCCAGCTTGTTTCCTGAGACCATTTCTTGTAAAATTGTTTTCCAGCCTTTTACTCTGAGGCAGTGTTTGTCTTTGACACTGAGGTATGTTTCCTGTATGCTGCAAAATATAGGATCCTGTTTTCATATTCAGTCTGTTATTTTACGTCTTTTTATTGGGGAATTGAGTCCCAAATAAAGTGATGTTAAGAGATATTAAGGAATAGTGATTATTACTTCCTGTTATTTTTTATGTTATTTTTATGTTTGAGTGGTTATCATCTTTTGGGTTTGATGAAAGGTTACTACTATCTTGCTATTTCCAGTGTGTAGTTTCCCTCCTTGTATTGGCGTTTTCCACCTAATATCTATTGTAGGACTGGGTTTGTGGAAAGATATTGTGTAAATTTGGTATTATCATGGAATATCTTGGTTTCTCCATCTATAGTAATTGAGAGTTTTGCTGGTTCCCCCGCATCCAATAAGGACACATGCTCCACTATGTTCATAGCAGCCTTATATATAATAGTCAGAAGCTGGAAAGAACCCAGATGTCCCTCAGTGGAGGAATGGGTACAGAAATTGTGGTATATTTACACAATGGAATACTACTCAGCAATTAAGAACAATGAATTCATGAAATTCTTAGGCAAATGTTTGGATCTGGAAAATATCATCCTAAGTGAGGTGACTCAATTATAAAAGAACACACATGAAATGCAGTCACTGGTAAGTGGATATTAGTCCAGAAGTTTTGACTACCCAAGACACAATTAACATATCAAATCATTCCCAAGAAGAAGGAAGGAGAGGGCCTTGGTCCTGGAAAGGCTTGATGCAGCATTGTAGGGGATTACTGGGACAGTGAAGTAGGAGTGGGTTGATTGGGGAATGGGTGGAGGGAAGAGGGCTTATGGGGTTTATGGGGAAGGGGGAACCAGGAAAGGGGAAATCATTTGGAATATAAACAAAGAACATAGAAAATAAAAAAAAAGAAAGCTAGAAAAAATACAATTGGAGGGAAACTAGAATATAGGTGATATGAAGGAAGAGAAAGAAAATGTTGGGACCTTAAGTGGAAAATTAAGCAGGAATGGACTGGGTGGCATAGAGGAGCCATTAGTGTGTATGTTAATCAATCCAGAAGGTGTATGTGGAAAAGCCTTATCAAATCCTACTAGCTAATTTCAGAATCAACTTTAAGGAAAGTGGATTATTTCTTTGATCTTTGATTTGTGTTTGGTTTTGAGAGAGAATTAGTGTATGAAGTTTTCTGGGTAGAGGGTGGAGGAACTTGGGGTAGTTGGGGTGGGGAAAATATGATCATATACATTTATAATTATATACATTATTCATATATAAAATATACTATATATAAAAATTGAATAAAAATTAGTTTAAATGGAACTACCCTGCATCTGTGGACAATGTTGCTTCCAGATGGGTTACAAATGAAAATCTCAGTGCAAATCATAAAATATTTCCCTATGGGCTGTTGGTTAAGGAGGTTCCAGTGACCTCCTGAACAATATAAGTTACAGCTATTGACTTAGGTTATCCATTCTAGCTGAATGGTTAAGTGTCATCGTTGAAGACCACTCACACGTTGACAGTGGAACATATAGAAATTATGCTCAAAATAACCAGGATCATTCTACTCATGAACTTGTGCTATGGATATGATCTTCATAAGAACAAGCCTGTAGGATCAATCAATGTTCTAACAGGAATCATTGACTAGAGATAGTGCTTACAACAACAAACAGGAAATCCATGAGGGGGAGTAGGAAATGTTGGAAGCACCTAGGAAGAGTAAGAAGGAGCAGGTTGGGGTGGCTAAAATCAAAATACATTGTTTATATGCATGAAATTGTGAGGAATAAATAAGAATATTCTCTGAAAGGGAAACAGCCTTCCCTTGGTAGACACTACACACTGTTGCTTCATCTACCTTCTCCTTTTCATCTGATCCTTAACCATCCTCTAAAGATGGTGTTGTAAATCTCCAGAGGAATGAGATGCTTTCTTCCTTGTTCACTCATTATTTCAATTTTCAAGTTTAAATTATTAAATTGGAATCTACATGTGTCCATTTCCAAACCAGCCAAAGGTGAACATTTCTTTCTCTGTCTTAGACGGTTGTTTACATATTTAATCTAGTTCACGGCTAACAATATTCCTGAATCTGAAAGGAAAGCTGGTCCGGTCCATAGGTAGAAAATTTAAGTGTTGATCCCTGATGACCTGATTTTATGATGGGAATTCTGAAGCTACTCATTCATTTAGAATTAAGTTCAAGAACATTGAGGACAATTTTATATAAACTATCTCAGAGGCCTTCCTTGGTAGCATTTAGTTGACTTTAAAGTAGTTTCTATACCCTTCAGGAAGCTGATATAATAAAAACCTTGGTCTTGTGGACACACCTGTAGTTGTGCCTGTTCAGTTATTAACCATTCTACTGAGCCTCAGCATACCTGTTCTCAAAAAATGTACATAGTTCATTTCTTCCTGAGTTCACATTGTTTTACAGGAAGAGGACAATTTCACTCTATGTGTAAATACCACATCTTTCACTCACTGAACCAGGAATCTTATAATGATATAATGTCCCATTCAGTGAGAAGGAATCAAATATAGCTTCCATTCCTCTCCCACAAGTCCGTAGGCTCCTATGCTAGTAATTTTCAGCTGTCATCTGAGGGAGTTTCAAATGGTAAATTATATAGGTTATAATGGCTTGTAGTCATGCTCATGAGAGATTGTTTTCATTGATGACTACTGTAAGAGCCATTGAGGGCCACTGTCCTTAGATAGGTGGATCTGGGCTATATAAGAAAGATAATATGAGCCTCAGAGGAGGCCAATAAGCAGTGTTCCTCCCCAGTTTCTGCTCCAGCATAATTTTTTAGCTCCTGCCCTGGTTTTCTCACTAGTGGACAGTTACCTGGAAGTATAAACTAAATAAACTCCCTTCTTTCTAAGTTGTTTTTAGTCAGAGTATTTTATCACTGTAACAGAAAACCAAGTTATAACATACTCTTATCTCTTCTCAAAATTGTAGATAACCCAGTACCTCCAAGTTAACAAACTCTATATAGGAGAACACAAGAAGAGAGTGCTATTAGCAGGGCAAAAGGACAGCTATCTCCTATTTTGCACAGGGACCAGAAAGAGTTTACTATAGTTATTTAATATGGATCATGAATGAACCTGAAAATACTCCCTATTCCCAAAACACAAGTAATGGAGTAAAGGTCATGCATACTCCATTCTTTCTGTTACATAGCACAAGTCTCAGATGGTTATCAGTCCTGTTCCTCATAGGACAAGTTCTCCTTTCTAAATCCTTCAATGAAGGATGCCTTGCTTTGGGTCACAGGAGGGATAAAAGTCTACCTCAGTTCACCACTGTTGCCAGCAAGCATTGATAAAACCCTTTCCTTAAAAATATATGGCATATAGCCCCTCTCTCAAACCTCCTTTTTAACCTTTTTAATCCTATAACATATTTCTAGTTGGCAACCAGCACAATGCAAATGTCTTGGAGCTACTGAGCTCTAGTTGAAAAGATCAAGCTCTCAAAACTGTCTATGGGAACACTGTAGCTCTTTGGCAAGGCTGTGGAACCTTTAAAAGGTGGAACTTTGTAGAGGAAGTCCTGGGAGTGGGGATGGAGGGCTTCTGAGGTTTTATAACCTGACCCAACTTCAAGGTCTCCCTCTGCTTCTTGACTGCCAATGAGACGTGACTGGTCTGTCTCATGCTTTGTCACCATGCCTTCCCCCCAACAGTGGACTGTGTCCTGTGGAACTGTAAGCCAGTGCAAACCCTTCTCCCTTAAGCTGCTCTTGTCAGGCTGTTTTATCACAGTGAGAAAGATGAAACTAAGGAAATGTGTTAATTCTTTGCTGAGCTTTTTTTTTTTTTTTTCCCCCGAGACAGGGTTTCTCTGTGTAGTCCTGGCTGTCCTGGAACTCACTCTGTAGACTAGGCTGGCCTCGAACTCAGAAATCTGCCTGCCTCTACCTCCCAAGTGCTGGGATTACAGATGTGTGCCACCACCGCCCAGAATTTTTTTTTGAGCTTTTTGAAAGGCCACATCATTTCTGATGGTGGTGGTAGTGATGGTGGTAATAGTTACTAGGTGGGAATGGGTGGGTTGGTGAGCAGGGGGAGGCAGGAAGGGATAGGGGGTTTTTGGAGGGGAAATGAGGAAAGGGGATAACACTTGAAATGTAAATAAAGAAAATATCTAATAAAAATATTTTCTAGGTAAAAAAAAAAAGACTGTTGTGAGGACTGAGGGTGTTGTCTTCCTTTTGAAGGTGAAAGTCACAGACAAGCAAATGGATACCTCCTTTAACATTTGTGGCTTTGGATTCTGTAGGACCACCAGCTTGGACATGCCCACCCCCCAACATTGAGTTTAGCTCCAAGTCTTGAGGGAGCATGGAATACCTTCTAGCAGCCATACCTCAAAAGAAAAATAACTCTGCTTCCTCCAGCAGTCATCAACTATAGTTAAATATTCTAACTTGAATATGGGTTTTTCTAATTGTAGCAAGGCCAACCACATTGCCTTAATTAGCTTTAACTGTCAGCCTGATAGAGCCTAGACTCATATAAAACAGGAATCTCAGTTGAGAGATTGCCTAGATCAGAATGGATGTGGACATGTCTGTGGGGGATTGGGACTGATTTATTAATTGATGTAGTGTCTGGGTCATCAAGTTCACTGTGGGCAGCACTCTAACACAGGCAAGTGGTCCTGGCATATAAAAGGAAGGTAACTGATCATGAACATGTGCAGGTCAGCAAGATGTGTTCCTCCATGATTCTTTCTCCAAGTTCCTGTCAGGATTTTTCTCAGTGATGGTCTGTAAGTCGGAGCTGAAACCTGAACTTTGTTTCATTCAGTGACTTTTGGTCAGAGTATTTATCATAGCAACAGAACGAAATTAGAGCACGTGTCTTGGACTAGGAGGCATCTTGGCTCATGTCATGACAAAAACACTTCCTCTTTTCTCCTGCTTGTCCAACCCCTTTTGCAGGAGCAAACAAAATGTTCTTTTAACTTTTGTTCTGGTTCTATGAAAGTCTTTAGAGGATTTGTCTCCTATCTCTTAGATTAGACATTTCCTGGCAGTGTAGTCTTGCCTGTGGCTCCAGAGTCCAAAGATCTGGGAAGTTTTCAGTGAGCGTCACTTCTATCTTTTGTCCATTGAGATCCTTGTTACCATTACTTTCTTTTTTGTTTTTATTCTTTAATCTTTTTGTACAGTCCAGGCATCATCTCCAACCCAGTGTGCCCCCTTCTGATTACTCCCCATCCCATACCACCCCCATACCTCCATCCCCATCCCCACCTGTCACCCTCCCCTCTCCACTCCTATCCCACCAAACCTCCCACTTCCTGATGCCTCAAGTCTCTCAAGGGTTAGGGGCATCTTCTCTCACCGAGTCCAGACTAGGCAGTCCTCTGCTGTATGTGTGTCAGGAGCATCATATCAGCTGGTGTATGCTGCCTGTTTGGAGGCTCAGTGTCTAAGAGATCTTGGGGGGCCCAGGCTAGTTGAGACTGCTGGTCTTCCCATGGGACCACCCTCCTCATCAGCTTCTTACAGCTCAGAGTACACTTACCACTTTTATCTTAGTCACATGTTGAAGAAACATTTTAATGTACAGGATTGTGGCTGAGTAATATTTAAGAATACAGATTTGTATGTTACTAAATATATATACATGTAACTTTATGTTTCCAAGGCTAATAAATTCATTCACTCAATCTTTTTAGATGTACAATGTCTTACCTCACGTCATTATCTTAAAACCTTAAACAGAGTGCCAGAAACAAAGCCACTTGTCCATGTTCAGATGAGCAAAGTTGTTTTTCCTATCTTAAACTGGTAGTGAATGCATGTCGGTTGGAGGAGAAACAACTGGATGTGACAGATCCATTTCTTTTCATTTTCAAAATCTGTTGCTTATTTTTATAGATCAAGGGAATAGACGGTGCCATCTGCTGGTTGAACTTTTGCCATAAAGACATGTAGGAAATAAATCATACTTGATTCAGCTTACTGATATTCATCATTCCTTATAGACTGAGTGAAAGTAGATGCACAGCTCTGCTGAAGCCTACACAGCTATTTCATCTCAACAGTGGAAGGCTAGAACCTGGAAATATAGCAGCCATATTTGATCAGGCAAGCACAGAAAAGTGATTCCCTCAGTGGGAAAGCACTCTACTGAATTTAATGTGGTAAAATACTGATTTGTTTTTAGCATGATTGTCACACTAGATTCTGAACTGACTGAAAGAAGAATACAGAAGGATCTCCCACCATTAGTAAATGAGTCTCCTGGGAGAAAGGCGGTAGCTCGATCATGACTGGGAGCAGAATATGAGGCTCTCATCTACTCCATGAACCTTACCGAATATAAACGCCTAAGCATCAAGACAGAAACAGCAGATAAATCTGATGGCAATTTCCCAAGAAAAGATTACTTAATGAGTGATTATGTTAGAAGAGCCATAGCAAGAAAAGAGCAATATATAAGAATACATTACCACTGTTAAGCAACAAATACATTTTTTATATAAAACAATCTGATCAATGAGGAATATTTTTCATGAGAATTAAACAAATTTCTTTGAACATTTATGTTCATATTCATGTTTCAGTGATTTTATTTGAATATATATTTTAAAATGTATCAAAGAATGGCTATATTGTGTCTTCATTGGGCTGCTACTAAATTGTAAATACTGCAACATTGCTTGTAGAAGGAAGGAATTGGTAAATACATGAATAAGACAATGTTTCTCGGGCTGAAAATGTCATTATAAATCAACAAAAGAAATCAAACAGAAACTTAGTTCTTAATATTTTGTGTCTGGTAAAAATGAAATGAAATTTTGTCCAAGATTAGCTAAATCACCCTGCTTCTTCCCTCTTACCTAGAACAGAATTAGTTCAGTATAACACTCTGATTTGATGTGTACAGGTTGGCTTAAGGAAAAAAATAGTTGCTTCATATTAGCAAAGTAGCAAAGTCTTTTGAGAATGTTTGATTACTGGAGAGTGTCAACATACTGGAGTGAATGTTTATTGTGGGTTGAACATGCGTACATATACATTAAGAGAATGGTCAAAGGAAATAAATGATTGTTCCATTGGAAATAAAAGGAAGAGCCAATTATGATGGCAGTGATCTTGTTTGTATTTTACTTCAACCAGCAGACATACACTCTATCCTTCAATATTTGTCTTCTTGGATACATAATCCTTAAGGGACTGTTCTTCGGTATTGTATATTTTCAGATGAGGAATTCTACTTTTATACTTTTAATATAATATTATCTTTGATTCAAGGAACAACAAACTTAGGGTTAATCATTTGTTGAACCCTAAAATAATGCAAACAACATTTTAGTCCATCAATAATACAACTTTTAGGCAATGTATACCTCATTACAATCTGCAGATTACAATCAATTATAATTTTATATATCCATATCTAAAAACTGATCATCAACCAATCAAGGAAAATATCAAAGTTATTATATTGCTCTTAAACCAAATTTTACTCTCCATTTTTTGATAAATAACCCAAATTATTCTCAAAATTGTTCAAGACATCAGACATCACAATACTGAAAGGACTGTAAAAAAGTATTTTTGCTCAGTCCATGATCATCAGTATTGAGGGTTATAAGTTTACATGGCAAATAAAATATTAAAAATCTCAACTTTTTGTGTATTTGGATCCTTATAATTCTGATTATGTAATCCTCATTAATGATATAAGTGAACATTTGAAGAAGAAAATTGTCTTGTAATTTAAAACTAATTAAAATATTAAATATAATTTGTCTTGTAAATAAGTCGAATATGAGAAGGCATTAACAAATAAGAGGATAATTGTTTAACTCTGGAGACATTGCTCAGAGGTTAAGAGCACCAGCTGTGTTTTCAGGGGACCAGGGATTGTGTTCCAGAATGGACATGGAGGCTCATAATCATTCCAGATGGCCCAGCACCTTCATCTTACCTTCCTGGATACCACAAGCATGTGACACATAGACAACAATCAAGCAAAACACTCCTACACACAAAGACGACCCTCCCAAGTCCTATAGCACCAACATAGTAAGTATCAATCAGCACCATGTACTAAAATAAGTACACAGAGACTTAAAATGTGGTCAGAACAGTAGAACAGTCAAGTCTCAATTTTCTCACAGGTTAGAGACATTTTCCACACAGCAGAGACTGTGTCCCAGAAGTCAAGAACACTGGGTGCAGAAATGAGATACATATGCCTGGACCTTGTGCACCCATGCTTCATGAGTATATATTTGCTATCCATGCTAAAGGTCCCTTCAAGATCACTGGAAATTGAAAATAGGGTCAGAAAGATATTTGCTTACCTGATGTGAAATTGGCTTGCTGCTCCCACCTGTTAAGACAGGCCCCAGCAAGATGAGTGTCCAACGTTTTCATTAAAATCAAACAAGTTAATATGACCATGGGATCATTTAGCTTAGAGCATGTGGAAAGAAATGCTGTTGAAATAGTGCAATGATCATGAACACCGATAGAAATGATCATTTTAAAATGAGAGTAAATGAAGTAGGGTCACATATTATGGGTTAAAAAAATAAAATAAAAATTAAAAAATAAAACAAAAAACAAAACAAAACAAAACAAAGACCGGAAAAAAAAAAGCCAGACAGTGGTGGCACATGACTTCAATTCCAGCACTTGGGAGGCAGAGGCAGGTGGATTTCTGAGTTTGAGGCCAGCCTGGTCTACAGAGTGAGTCCCAGGACAGCCAGGTTTATACAGAGAAGTTCTGTCTCAAAAAACAGAAACAGACAAAAAACATATTATGGGTTAAATTTCATTACTTCCAAAGCCAATGGGAAAAAAATCTCCTTATCTTTTCCATCAGGCTAAATTGGAAATAAAATTTGCTGAAGTTCTGTTATTTATAAATTAAACAGAACAGCACTGGGAAATCAATCAAATAGCATTTGGAGAAGAAGTTGGTACATGATTGCAAAATAGAGTAATTATATATTTTTGAGTCCAATGTTCCCTTAATTTTGTAACAACTAAAATGTCCCTGCTCCTTTCCTTATCTCTCTCTTCTGTGATTGGTTGAGCTGTGTAATAAGGAGATTCACAACTATAATCTTCTGTAAATTTATTTGGTGATACAGTTTTTGAGGAGTTTGTTAACTTTAGATGAAATCATCAGAAGAACCCTAATTCAAGAGACTCTATAGGAAAGGACAGGACCAAAGGACATGCATGAAGACACAGTAATAGGATGACCATCTACAAGCCAAGTGGAGAGATTTCACCAAAAACAGACTCAGCTAATACCATTCTTGTGACATCTTGCTTCCAGAACCATGATAAAATACCTGGTGTTTAAATCACCCTGTTTGTAATATTTTGTTATATTAGCTATCGTAGGCCAATGAAGACACCTTAATCCACTAATTTCCCAATTACACATCAGTGATAAAATTATTACATGGAAATTTAGAAACTAAATTCAAATGCAGAGAAATTTTGAAATATTTTTTTAAGCTTGACTAATTTTTTTATTTGAAACAATCATACCTTTTATTAATACATGCAACAACTTTATGAAAGGGGACAAAAGCTTTATTATTTAAAGATTAGTGTTTATAGATTTATGTTTCTTAATTGACAGTAGTTCTGTGTGTATGGGATGCAATGTGACATCTTATCACATGTGATAAGTGATTGGACCAGGGTAATTGGCATACCTCTACAGATGGTGCTCCTAACCACAGAACCACCTCTCCAGCTTGGCTAATATTGTACCTGGTTGTTTGTACTCAGGCCCTTGACTGTTCTCTTCAGCCTCCTTTGCACCTTCTCTTCATAGAAGATGTATTGTTATCTTTTAGTGCTAGATAGCACTACATTCTTCAGTGATTGGCATGTTAACTCTGTAAGCGCCACCCCCACTGTAATTTAGACATACAGAATTTATAAGAACTATTCCATTTATATCAAGTACTACTGATCTGGTTTTGTTTTGATGCCCGTATATCACTGTGAATAGTAATAGAAGTGCCATGTTAATTTTGAACACTAGTTTTGAAGAATAATCTGCCTAGGATTATATGCTTATGACTGGAGGAGACAACACCTGTTATATAGTTTTGTCTAGAATCTAAAGACTATTAATTTCTTCCTTTGTACCGGGAACAAAACTTCTCAATTTTTCTAAAACTATTTGCTACTTAAGCTGATTATGATGGCCCATGAAGTTGTAAGGTAGTACAAATGGGCTCAGCCTGGAGATCCAATTTATACAAGACCCTATTAACTTCATTATTAAACTTAATATTAATTTGCATTAGAACTTGGATCCTGGTAAGAATAAATCCAATTTACTTTTATAAAACATGGCAAAGATAGTTATAAGCATAAATATAAACATGTTCCAAAAAATATATAGATGTAGAAGAATGTTTATTTTCTTAATTGAATATTATATTACTATTGAATAAGAATTTTAAAAATTGTATATCATCTCTTTTCTTCAGTATAAACTATAGTTCAAGGATAGCTTGGGCTATATGAGACTTTGTTTCAAAAATACACAACAAAGAGAGAAGTGGTAGGGGTCGGGGTAGGGATATACACACAGAGACATTCACATACAAAACTATAACCCTGTAGGTGTTGTCTCCTCTATTTAAAAGCATATACCCCTAGGCAGATTGTTCTTCACAACCAGAGTTCAAAATTGGTGTGGCAATACTATTATTCAAAATTTACAGTAATATATTATGCATCAAAACAAAGACCATATCAGTATGTAGTAGTTGTTTTACATGGAATAGTTCTTATACATACCAAATGTGTAAATTATGGTGGAAGGTGGATCTTATGGGGTTAACATGCCAATCACTGAAGATTGTAGTGCTACCTAGCACTAAAAAATGGCAAGGCATAAATGTTAAAGGTAATACAAAGAATCAAAATTTAGCACAAGTAAAAGTTATCAAAGCCCATGTCAAATCACATGACTTGATAAAATACTCCATAAAAAGAGGAATGAAAAAGCAAAACAAGCATAAACCCCAGAAAAATCAACTTTAAAAATGGCACAGGAGCAACTCTTTGTCATCCTAAAAGACAATCAATAATCACTTTGAATGGAAATAAATACTTTCCTTTTCCATTTCACCATAATATGAATAATGTTAAAGAGTAATGTGAAATATTATTAAGAGAAGTAAGTCAGATAAAAATCAAAGACAAATGCATACCTGGATGTAGAATAAAAAGATAAAATACAGAGAAAGCAAACGAAAAAAGATGTTCTCAGGGAAGGGATGATTGATGGGGTGCAGGAAGAGGAGATAAAGGTTTTGATAGGTCAAATAAACAAACAGAAATCTGAGGTAGACCAAGAGACCCTAACTCTGTATACTATGTGGAATTCCTGAAAGGTGAGTTCAGTTTAGTTACTCTTGCCTCAAAAAGAAAAGCAATGGATAGGGAAAGATCAGGACCGTGTTAATTTGAGTCCTTATAATAATCTTACTCAACATGTATCCAGTAACATCATGCCATGTGCCTTAAATGCACACAATACTATTTAGAAAAAAATAAATAGCTATGTCCACACACTTTATTACACAACTAATAATGTCTCAAAAGAAGTTGTAAGTTCTATGGACAGTAGGAGAAAAGTCTGATATTGGCCAGGTCAGCACAAACAACTTAGAGATTCATGTTTCTTGATATTTAGACTGTTCAACCATTTTGATCTCAGGACTTAAAAGTGTTTGTTAAACACAGTCCTGGAATCTGATGTGGCTGAGAGCAATGTTTCTGCTTGTGTCCAGTGAAACAGTGCAAGCCAAGGTGTGGTCTGTTGTTCAGTCTTTTCTAAGAATGAAGAATGACTAAAGTGGGCTTTTCCTTGAAAGACTGAAATGAATCTCACACAACTGAGCACTGAATAACATACATCAGATGATCAAATATGACCTAGTTCTTAGCACTTTTTCCTTCAGTGTTTGTATATAGTAGACTCCAAAGAAGCAACGCGGAAGGGTGTAGTTTGATCTAATCTTTGATCTTCTGATTTTATTAATTTATGTATCTTTTATAGCAGTGTATTGGGTCCAACTAACATCCTAAAATTATTTACATGATTGAATTTATTAAGGTGCTTGTAAGTCCCAGTTTATTTTGCAGTTTAATTGTTTGAAGGTTTTAGGGGTTAAAAGCTGACTTGGCTGGTAAAGAAATATTATGTGCATGTGCACATGGCAAGGTGCATGTGCAGAGTCAGAGGATAACTTTCTGAAATCAGTTCTCTTCTTCTATGATATGGGTCCTGGGGATCAATGTCAGGCTGTTGAGCTTGGAGCCAAGTCCTTTTCCTGTGGATCCACCTCACGGCCACAGTTATATAGTTGCTACAGTTTTGCAATTGCAATACCAAACCCACACTTATACTTAAGTTAATTGAGTTTGGCCAGAAAAATATTTTTTCCTCAAATTACCTATTTATAAAAGCAGTGTAACATTGATTTTGGCAATTTTCAAATCAAAAGATATGAGAGTCAGTAAAAGCAATATAAATTATTTTCTGCTCATTTATCAACTGGCTTTGAGAACACTGCATAGATATTTGAACTTATAGTTGTTTTTTCTTTCCTTTTACCATTTAGGTGACATATGTCACATTTGCCTAAATATAGAATCAAATGATTTAGTAAATAAGAACAGCTGAGTCTATATTTAAGCTTCTTTTGTGTATTTCTGCCAATTTTTCTGCCATCATTGTAGAGGGAATATGAATAATAGAGGGAAATATGATCATTTACCTTTTCTCATATCTAGTTTCAGTGGTATTTTTCTGAATTTGAGGGGCTCTGTTAAACATGAAGAAAATGAAGAAACTTACATGAGATCCCTCAGTACCATTCTTATTGGAAAGGTTACCAGTAGATTTAATGGCAGATACTACATATATTACATTATTACATTTTTGACAATCCTAATTTTAAAAAATTATAGATAAAATCTCTGATTAGGTATCTGGTAATAGGCCAGATATGTATTACCATTGTGAATGTATTTGCTCAGTGATTCTTTAAGACTGATATGCTTTTCTTATCATTTGTTCAAGTATGCAGAATTTAATGGATTTTGAGACCTCATGACTGAAATTGAACTCTATATTTTAATACACGTCATCTTGCCTCTATGTCTTTTACCTGCCTATGGGGCTAGAGGCTTTCACCAAGGTAGTCTTCACAGAGCAATCTCATGTATCCGTTGGTTATTATTTTAATTTCTTGAATTCTTTTTAGAGTCCTTAAAGATTATTTTATTTTGGTAACTAAAATACAGTCTCTAATTGTCTTTTGATTTCATAAATACTTTAATTTGTATTATAGCATAGTTTAAAATAGAAAAAGCTTTAAAGAATAAAACCTAAGGCACAGAATAATAAAATAATTGATTCTTGGTTTTCTTTAGATATGTGACACATCATTCAAGTTAGAAAGCATTTGTTTACTTTCCTATATGATCAATTTGCAATTCAAAACAAGAAAGTCTATAAGAAAACAAATGAATGATGAACTAATGCAGGTGAACCAAAGACCTTCCCTCAACAATATCAACCTACCAGAACTCCCAGAGAGTCCAGGGATTAAGCCATCAAACAAGAAGTATACATGGCTCCAGCTGCATATGTAGCAGAGGAATGCTTTGTCAGTCATCAATGGGAGAAGAGGTCTTTAGTCCTATGAAGGCTCGATAGATGCCCCAATGTAGGGAATCAAGGGTGGGGAGTGGGAGGGTTGATGGGTGGGTGGGTGGAGGAACATCCTCATAGAAGCAGGGGAAGATTCCCAAGAAGAAGGAATGAGAGGACACTGGTCCAGAAAAGACTGGTTCCAGTCTTACAGGAGAGTACTAGAACAGAGAAAGGGTTGGAGGGTGATTGGGGAATGCGCGGGGGGCAGGGGAAGGACTTATGGGACACATGATGAGGGGGAAACTGGGAAAGGAAACAAAGAATATTGAAAATGAAATAAAAAAATAAAAAAAGAAGCAGGGGTAGAGAGGATGGGATAGTGGTTTCTGGGGGTGGGAAAAACCAGGAAGGGGGTAACATTTGAAATGCAAATAATGAACATATCAAATTTAGAAAGAAAAGAATAAAACAGCTTTGCGAGTGAACACGTTAAACACATTAAACCTCTGTTAGTACAGACAATGCATACACAGAATATGCAAAATCTAAATACTATAAAACTAAACAAATAATAGTTATTTCAATGTTGGCTCTATGTATCGGTCTTGTTTTCCCATGATACATGGTAAACTGTCTTAAGCCTTTTCACTTGGTTTTACTTAATGCAAAATTGCTCAGGTAAACAATCATATCTTCTCATCTTATTTGTCTCTTCTGCATATGAAGCATCTCAGACACAGCTTCTCCCAACATACACCATAGAACATGAATTCTACACTTTTATAAAACCTCTTGGGTTTCTGAGTTTAAGAATTCATTTATGTACAAATTATTGAGAAAACTAATGGTTCTTAAAGCTTAACAATATACACTTGCATATGTTGACAAGGGTTCATTTGGTTCTAGGAACTTTATTTCTGGTGGGCAATATGATGCTTGTTACATATTGCATGAGAATCGTGCCTATGTATGTTTCTGTTAGAAAATGTACAAAGTACATTCTTTCCATGGAAAATTGCATGTACTATACAAATAGCATGTTAATTTGGTACTCATTTTTCTTTGACTGAATTAGCTTTGAAAATTTTGAGTTAGTTTTAGGAAATGTAATCTGAAGAACACTTTCTTTAGTTTGTTTTGCTAGAGAAAAGACCCATGGCTCTGTGAATGCCACTCAAAGGCAGCACCATACAGCTTTTTTAAATGTAGGGCATGCCACTTCCAGAGGACCCTGGCATACTACTCCTGGGCATATACCCAGAGGATTCCCCTGCATACAATAAAGACACATGCTCCACTATGTTTATAGCAGCCTTGTTTATAATAGCCAGAAATTGGAAGGAGTCCAAATATCCCTCAAAGGAGGAATGGATACAGAAAATGTGGTATATTTATACAATGGAATACTACTCAGCAATTAAAAATAATGAATTCATGCAATTTGTAGGTAAATGGTTAGACCTGGAAAATATCATCCTGAGTGAGTTAACCCAATCACAAAAGAATACACATGAAATGCAATCACTGATAAGTGGATACTAATGAGCCCAGAAGCCCTAAATACTCAAGGCACAATTAGCAAGTCAAATGATTCCCAAGAAGAAGAAAGGAGAGGACCCTGGGCCTGTAAAGATTGGATCCAGTTTTGTAGAGAAACCGTGGGGGGGGGAATGATTGGGGAATAGTTGGGGGGGAGAGGAATTATGGGACGTATGGTGGGGGGAACTGGGACAGGGGAAAGCCTTTGGAATGTAAACATAGAATATAGAAAATAAAAATAAAAAAAAATAAAATGTAGGACACATGAACTTTGTACCTGAGATTCTTCAATGGATGAATATAGGTGCTCTCAAATTTAATATCCTAGCACCTTTGTAGATTTATGTGTCCTCAAGGATACATGTTCTTCATATAAAATAATTATTCTCTAATTAAAATTTATTTATTTTATGTTTATGAGCACTATATCTGAATGTCTGACTTAATGCAAAAAGATTGTAGTAGAGATTATAGTGAGCTACCATATGATCGCTCAGGAACTGAATTCAGGGCCTCTGGAAGAGCAGATAGTGATCTTAACAACAGAGCCATTTTTCCAGTCAAAGTGTAATGTTCTTTAGTTTGCAAAAAGGCAAGCTTTGCTTTTTCCAAGCATTGGAAAAAAATACTTGTATGGTGTATCGAAAGGCATTCATTTCACCAGAAACTCTTATTGTGGAAGACTCATGTTTCAAAAGTTAACCGCTAAATTGAATAGTAGTTTAGCCTATGCTAAGAGAACAGTGGTCGCAAAGTTTGTCCCTGTAAATTAACACAAAAACTGTTTTCTAAAAGCAGATGAACTAAGGCCAGGGGAAGTATTGCCCTTCTACCTACTAAAATCTGTGCATATCCAGAAAGAAGATAGGGTTCCCATCTTCCATTAGGACAACTTATAGACCATGTGAGCAAGAACTTCAAGTTTTTGAGATGAAGTATCTTTAAGTGACTTAGATGATTTCTCACTTGACTTTTTTAGAGTTCATTAAATACTTTGAATTCATATCATTTTTTGTGATGTATGCACGTAATTCTTTGTCCTTGTTAATCTGGAAGAAAGTTCTCCCTGTGCTTCAAGCTGCTGGTGACAGTTGCCTGCTGCACAAACTTTCAAGCAAAAGGAACAAGACTCTAGATCTGTATCATCAGGAGTCCTGGAAAATTCTCTTTTGTTACTAATCTGCATTCAATAGGGACATTATTCCTTTTTTTCTTGGGTAGAAATTCTTTGGATTTTACTTTGAGGCAGACATGTTTGACATATTATCTGATAATTGTATTCTTCCCTCTCCCTTTGTTATTGTTTTCCTGAATACACGGCTAAGGTATTTGGAATAAAGAAAAAAATTTGTTAATTTCTTTAAGTGTAGTTTCTAAAGAGCTATCCTATTTTTCTAATCTATGTATCACTTGAACATACTTTTTCAGTGTACCCAGTTTATATTTGTTATATATACAGTTGGTTTGTTGTTAAAGGGATATGCCAATATTTCAGGACAAATAAAAGTACCAGGTCATATAAACAAGGGTAATAAGTGTGCTCACTAATTCTTTAACACAGCTGATTTTGACAGACAAATCTATCCAGGAACAGTTCCTTGATGTGATAATAGAAACTGTTGCTTTTCTTTATAAGGATATTAACACGTAGCATACATTTCTAATTCTAATTCTAACACTCTCCCCAAAGAGAAACCAGAGCATTGAAACAAGTCATTTTGAAAAGTGAATGAGAAATTGATCAAGATGTATTTAAATACCTATCATGAGTGGTGAGGTAAATTGTAGCTAGAGCAACAGAACTCTGAAATTATGGAACAGTGGCAGATGGGAGGATATAAGAGGCTTGAGCTATTCATGAAAAGGCAGTGGTTCTATTTGGGTGCTTATGAGAGAGTAGCTCATGGCTGTATATATGTATGTGACAGGAAACATAAAGTGTGGAAAATAAAATTGCATATTTCCCTAATATGATAATAGGAACAGGGATAAACATCTTTGCTCACATCATCCGCAAATTGGAGTAATCATATTCATTATCTTTCCTCAATTACCTTTATATTACCAGAATGTTTCCATTTTCCTGAATAAATCGTTAAGAGCTGTAGTATAACTCACTGATGGAACAGCTGCCTAGCACATGCAAGTGATGATATTGTAGTTCATATAGTTAAGATTCTTATCATACAGCTAGACCTCAGATTTTTTTCCTCATTGAATACACTCCTATTAGTGGAATTCATTTAATAAAATGTATGAAAATTTATGAAGATTGACGTAAAATTTCCAGCTATTCTCGAGTAAGCTGATCCTATCTGAACTCCTTTCCTGATCATGTAGTGTGATCCTTCACTTCAGAGACTGAATCGTAATTTGTCTTGTGCTATCTCTGAAAAACAAACTTTAAAATGGATAGTGACAATTATACTCTAGCAGATACCTGCATTCTTTGTTTGTAAGTCTATCAGTGCTAACTATTTCCAAATATGATCATTTTTATTAAAGCCTTGAGAAAATTCTCTTGCTGAAATTACTTTACATACATGATGTCATTTAGTACTAAGACCTCTTGCATACTCGAAACATGTCATGATTTACTGTGAGTTCTAGTCAGTGAGGGTCACACAGAGGGAATGAGAGAGGAAGAAACAGACAAGAGATATCCATGTACATCAAAATAGCACTCATTAGGTGCAGTAACCAGGAATTCATAAAAATCAAAGGGTCGTTATGTGAAGCATAATCATAGTAATAATATAGAAACTGAGCCAATACTTGGGATATGAGAAGAAACTAGGTTTATACAGTGGTTAGAAACATAAGGAAAACAAAATTAAAACCCTGAAAAGCCACCTAAGCTGTTAAGGAAGTAGAAGTATGTTTACAAAGGTGGGGAACAGGAGCAGGAACATTTCATACCCAAGCTGCAGAAGGGATTCTTTGTCGACTGAGACACTTATCTCCTTTTTGGTTCTTCTTCTTGTCTACTTCTGCCATACTTGGAACCAATCTTCCCGATTCTTTCTGTGCCTGTGTGATCATCCTGCCTGTCTGATCACGTTCCAAGTAATGGGTCTACAGGGAAATGCAACCAAACTTGACGTGCATCTGTAACTGCCACAGACCATAGCTCCTTGTGGAAGCTCTGTTTGCAGGTGAGACCACGATATCTGGGTCAGGAAGGTATGAATCGGAGAAAATTGAATACACACACACACAGGATACTTTACACTGTAAAAAAAAAAAAATCTGTATTTTCTCTGTTTTAGAGCCCCCTACTCGAGCGTCGGGTTCTGACAATTACATACTAAAAAACGTGGCACGCTAGCTAGCACAGCTAGCATCCTTAGGTTATGAACTAAAACATTTTAAGCCATCTCTGCCTAAGCTTTAGATCTCTAAGCTAGAGATCCCTGCCTAAGCCAGAGTGATTCTGTCTAAACTAGCAAGACTCTTCTAAGCCAAAGATTCTGCCTAAGTAGTGAACTGTTTGACATTTACATAATAAAAGGTGCAGCTAGCCAAGCAAGGGTAATTTACATAACCATACCGCACAAAGGAATGTGGAACCAGCTAGATAGAGCGTATCCTATGAAACAAGCTTAGAAACTTAAGCATGGGCAATGCCATCTTTAGACTAAATGAGTCTTTATGAGTAAACTCTAACATCTAGCTTTGTCTGTAAAACTTAAGTCTGTAAAACTTAAAATCTCCTATATCTTGTAATGTCAGACAAGCCAAGACTTGTCTTTCCTTAGGCTACACATAGCCTCATTAATATTTCATGAGCTGAAGTCTGAGCCTTACCTGGCCAGAGCTGGATGGCTGGTGACTCTGCTAGCATTAGCAAGATAAAAGACAGCAGCTCTGGAAGCTTCCATCAAGGAAACTCTGAGCTTAGTGCCTACTCACATGCAGATTTTTTGCTTGGGCCCACAGTTACAGACTAGATCTGAATTAGAGTATTTAGCAAAGGCTTAACCTTACTATATGTAAAAATAATATTTCTATGGGATATCATTTTTAAACCAAGCATGGCTAAAATAAAGCATCATGGTTCCAAAAAAGGTCATTGGCCAGTAATAATACTTTAGAGAGTGAGTTATAAATTATTTTCTCAAATCTACATGGTCTTGGCTACCAGAAATAAAAGAGATAAGAAAAGATGCCAAATGAAAAATTATGGCTTCTATGTAGTAGGGTCTCTGCGCGCTCTAAGAGACATTTTTCCTGCCTCCGTTCTGCAGAAATATTATCCAACAGAAACTATTAGAGCTGATGCAGCACGTAACTCTTTACACAAATATTCAACCTCACCTTTATTTATATACTTTATGATGTTTGATACGAGGACTGAAAAACAAGAAGAGTCATTTAATAATCAGTTGTTATCCACAACTCACTAGAACTTTTAACTCTGCACAATTAAACTAAGATTTGTTTAGGTTTTCTTTTGTATTTGTCTAAAAATAAGTTTTCTTTAGAATGATAATGGACACAGAGAAATTAGACAAGTGCAAAAGATGATTCCAAGCAATAATTTTAACATGTTTACTATGATTTGTTTTGCTTTTAAAAGATATTTTACAACTTGTTGAATATGTAAAAGTTCACAAGGTTAAGAAATGTTTTAATGATGAAACAATTTTTATGTTAATTACTTGATTAAAATACATTAGGAAAAGAATATTAACATCTTAATTACAAGAGAGATTTATTGATGTCACACAATAGAAATATTTGGTGTCTTTAAATGAATTTATTTTCTGATCTGCATTCAATACTGTTTGTGATTATACTATTTAAATTCTAGTAGATATAACCCTCCTGTATTGGCAGCAGAATTTTATCTTTAAGTGTTGTAATAAAAATATTAAAATTAGTATCTGGACAATCTCAGGGCAATGTTGACCAACTGCATAATGTAGAGAGTTATAATCAAATGAAAAAGAGTGGTATATTTGCCGACAGGACTATGTGACATTAATGCAGTTCTCTGTGATCTCTGATTGGTTAGCAATTTCTGGAATTATTTATTTCTTTGTATGTTCTCTTAATTTGTTTATTTGTTTTGTTTTTTGTGTTTTTTGGTTCTGTTATGTTTTGTTTTGTTCTTCAAACTTGCTATTACCTTCTAAGCAAAATTAAGCCTTAATCTATTTTTGTTTTGTTTTGTTTAGGGTTTCAAAGCAATTGCCAAGCAAATGCTTCAAATTGGAAGTCATTTCTAGTATGTCCATGTTAGACATGCTTTTATTACATTGTTTGGCTTATACTGAAAGGATAAGTTTGTAAGCTAGGAATCCCCCGTGCCTGAGTCTAGGGTGACCCCAAAGGAGCAGAGGTTCAGTTCACACTTTGTTGGCCTGGAAGTGTGCACATATCCCACCCGCCTCCAGGGTCCAACCACGAACCTCTGGGAGTGTCCCTGGTGCCTTTTCCCATCTTGCCCTGCAGAGCGGCTGTGGCAAGGACAAGCACAGCTGGGGGCTGGCAGGATCACCTCAGGGACTGAGGAACTCTTGCTTGAGGGGGCGCTTAGGTCCCCCCTATTGCCAGTGGAGGAGGGTGGGCACGACCCTGTGCGTGGTGGCCACGTAAGCGGAAATGACTGAACTAGTTCTTCCGGCCTCTGTGAGAGGCTGATAGGTTCTCAGAGAGCATGGGTTCGGATGGTTTGAACTGATTGGCTTAGAAGCTTGAGGTAGGCAGGTTCTGTTATAAGCCTATAAAAGGCCAATCCAAGCCAGCCCACACGGGCTCACTTCTTTTACCCTGTGTGGGGAGACTGTGACCCCACAGAGCTCTGGAAATTAAAATCCTCTTGCAAATTGCATCAGGTCTGTCTCTCGTGAGTGTTTAAGGTTGCCGGTTTCTGAGGCATCGGGTGCTGGAGTACCCCTGTTTTTTCTTTCAAATCTTAAAGTTGGTGCATGGGCCGGGAAATGCGGACACTCCTACACACTCGAGAAACAACTTGGAGGTAAGGGGACCCCCTCTGAAGTGTGTGTGCGCTGGCCAGCCGATGTCTGTTGTCCTGAGTGTTTGAATGCAGCTCCGTGGTCTGTATGTGTGTTTACAGAGGGAGTGGAAGTGGAATCCCACTCCGGGCAGCTGCCACTGTGAACTGTAAGGACACAGGGGCCGTGGGAGGGGACACCCTCGGGCCACAGGCTGCCGAGACCCCAGGGGACACTCTGGGATGTATATAAGTCTGCCAGGGATGCCTAGTAGACTCTGGTGCCGGTCACTGACCGACGTCTGTGCTTGTAAGAGATGTGGATGGGTTGGAGAGGCTTGAATCTGTTGGTTTCTGTTTTGTGCATTGCTGTTCTTGTGTGCTTTTATCTACTAAGCCTGTCTTGGTGAGGAGAGTTCGACTGGCAGTCGAAACCGCGGGGGTCCGAAGGACCCTGGAGAAGGCTCTTCTCTGTATTAGGTTTCTGCAATGAGCAGGGACATTCAGTATCTGACATTGGGCCCTTCTAGTGGCAGATTTTATGTTGATTTTCCTTGCTCTGGGTTCTTGAATTTAGACACCTGATGGTGGCAGTGTCAGGCTGTCTATGTGGTGATTGTTACTCTGTGTTTTGTATATTCTTGTGTTCTCAGACTTAGATGACTGATGCATAGGGATTTAGACCGACTGATAATTTTGTTAAGAATTTAGACCGACTGAAAAGCCCGCCATGTTAGGTTCTGTGGCAGCAAGATCAGGCCGTGTGACTCAAGCCCGCCATGTTAAGGCTTTGGTGCCAAGATCAGGTCACGTGACTCAAGCCCACCATGTTAGAACAAAAAAGAGATGAAATATTCAAGCTCTGAGGCCCCTGGTGGGAAAAATAATTTTTAACAAGACATTCAAAGTGGCGGAAATATGAATTCTGAGTTTAAGTTACAGATGGCTTATTTCATTTATTTTAAATTGTTTAAATTATTATAATAGATATAATGTTAAGCTTTGTGGTTTTATTGTTTCTCTGGGAAAGAGGTCAAAAATAAGGGGGACCTCCAGAAGACTAGATTCTGAAACATTAAGGAAAAAAATCTGTCTCGGTGATACTAAAATCTTGTTTTGAGAATTATTTTATGTTCAAGGCATATATTCTTATTTGATACTGATTTTATTTTAATACAAAATCAAAGTTTTCATTGGTATAAATACTAAAAATGTAAAAATGCAGGATTTACACCCAGTCCTTTCTTGCTGTTTTTATTATAGATCTGAAATGTTTAAGCCTATGAGTTTGGGGCCATACAAAAATATAAGGCTCTGAGTTTATTATTAGGGCATTTTAAATGTTTTAATTAGAGTTGCTTCTGTTATGGAGAGAGAGAGAGAGAGAGAGAGAGAGAGAGAGAGAGAGAGAGAGAGGGCAACGAGATTGCCTCCCTTCATTTACAGAGAAACTCAATGTGTCTATAGATTATTATATGGCTTAATAATTCCTGATTCTTTGTCTGTCAGATGTTCTTGTGCCAGAAGGCTGAAGACCAATGTTCCAACATTTTGAAGTATAAACTGTTCAGGTGTTTAGCAATTTGGCTAAGTCTTAAAAGTTGTGTTAAGCTTTCTATATATTTTCAGTTAATATTGGTCACTCTTGGATTTCTGACGGGGATAAAAACTGTTAGTCTCATAGTCAGCTCAAGCTCTTTAATCTTGAAAGCTGATATAGATGTACAGAAATGATTTTCAGGTGATATAAAATTTATAGCCAAAACATGAGTCAAGTGTTAATTCTTATAGTCTTTCAAGATAGTAAAGATGACAAAGGTTCTGTTTGATAGAGATTGGATGTTAGGCCTATCTTATAGTTTATAATTTACAAAATGATAATAGTATGCTCAATTTATATTTAGAGAAGACCACAGAATGGAGCAGAAGATCTGAGACCACCTATCCTGATTCACGGTGAGTCTCTAACTAAGGACGTATTGCCCAAGAGACTGATTAATCTCTTTGAGACTGATTTATTTGTAACACAGGAAGCCAGAAAAGAATACCCCCTCAGACAAAAGGTAAGAGGCACCTGAAGGACCGACACCAGACTCCATTGGCAGGTCTCAAGGGCATGATAGCCCACAGATTTGGCGAAGGTATGTGAGGTTAAGCAGGGACCAGATGAGTCACTGGCAGCCTTTCTAGTGCAGCTCAGAAGCATTTTGCTATACACCCCAGACTAGAAGGACTTTAGTTTGCTGAGAAAGTATGTAGAGGGATTTGGTACAAGTTATTTAGAAGGTCTGTAGAGAGATTTGGTGGTGCAGGTTGTTAGAAAAGTCTATAGAGAGATTTAGTATAGTTTGCTGAGACAGGGAGACAGAGGAGAAAGAAAAAATGACACAGAAGGAAGCTACAGAAAATCCTGGCTAAAAGGCAGAAAGGAATCAATGTGCATACTATATGGAGAGGCCACTGAGCCAGAGTGTGCCCTAACAAGCTGGGAGCAAGAACTCCCAGGTCTTGGGAGAAGTGCCCACAAATGGCAAAGGTGTTATCCCTGGATAAAGACAATGACTAGGGGAGATGGGTGTTCTGACCACATCCCCCAACCCTGGATAACTGTGAGAGGGAAAGAGAAACCCACTCAGTTCTTGATGGATACAGGGGCTTAACACACGGTCTTCCAACCCAATGGCCCTGTTTCCAAGAAAAGATCTAGGGTCCAAGAAGCCACTGGCACCAAAATATGTTCATGGACTACCAGAAGAACAATGGACCTAGGGATGGGATGGGTAACCCATTCATTTAAGGTCACCCCAGGATGTTCCTAACCATTGGAGCAAGGCATACTCTCCAAAATGGTGGGGAGGACAGATATACTTACTGTCCAATAGGCTGCAGCAACTGGCCCAAAAAGAAAGACTGACCCCTGCTGAAAGTTGGTACAGGCAGGAGCAATTTTCTCTGTGAAGGACAGCATAAATGGCATCTGGGTAGAGAATCTTTACCCCCTGGCATGTCAACACAGAAAGTGGAGCTAATTGCCCTTACCAAGACCTTGGAACTTGGAGACAGCAAGAAAATCAACATCCACATGGAAGTATGCCTTTGCCACAGCCCACATCCACAGGTGTATATGCCCAAAGGACTGCTCACATCAGAGAAAACCAACAGGAAATCTTGGACCTCTTAGATGCCCTAATGAAGCCAACATTCGTGAGTATTACCCTCTGCCCAGGATGTCAAAAGGGAAAAGACTCAGTGGGCAATAGCCCGGCAGAGCAAACGGCTCCAAGGATAGATATACAGGAGCTTATACTGGTTGTGGGTCTGCAAGAGACACCCACTGAAAAATGGGACAAAATTAAGAGATAGCCTCACCTAAAATATGCTGAAGAAAAAAGGACTGAGATTGCTAGCCATCTGACCAACTATTACCAAGGAAAGGTGCACACAAGAAGGGAGAATTATACTCCCCAGAGAGTAAGCCAAGGACTCGCCAGGGCAAATGCACAGATGAACTCATTTAAGGAATCAATAAAACAGTGTAAGGTATGCCAGCGAGTGAATGCTTATGCAGCAAAGAGTAAATAGGGCAGAAGACATAGAAGAGAACAACCCAGAGTATATAGAGGTTTTATAAAAGATAAGGCAGGAAAATATGGTTATGAATATCTTCTAGCACTTGTAGATAGTTAATCTAGATAGATTGAGACTTCCCCTAGCAGGCAGGAAACAGCAGCCAGGGTTAAAAAAAAATTTTCCTGAGTTTCAGAGTGCCCAAGGTAATTGGATCAGACAATAGTTCTGTTTTTGTTTCTAAGGTAAGTCAGAAATTGACAGATATTGGGGACTAATTGGAAACGTTATTGGATGTATTGTCCCCAGGGCTCAAGACAGTTAGAGAAAATAAACAAAATCCTATGAGAGACCTTAACTAAATTGACCTTGGAGACTGGCTTAGGCTGGGTGGTGCCTCTTCCCTTGTTTCTGAATATTCCTTGCCATTTTAACCTGACCCCCCTGGAGATCCTCTTTGTTACCCCAATTTCTTTGTCATCCACTGGGTCCTCCTGAGAGGTGTACCACAACATGAGATTTGGCTCAAACTGTCTGCTTTAATGCTCTAGGCATTTCAGAGACTCCTCGCTGCTTCCAGACAGGTTTCTGGATCTGTCAAAGAAGGCTTCAGTAACAGTTGCTGGAACCCTAGTGAAAGAGACCCTCACCAAATTAATCACAGAGACTGGACCTTTGTTCTCTAGGCTTGAGTCACTCCAATGGATAAGGTATCGTGGTCCAGGAGGCCTACTCAGGAGGAGATCCACGAGTTCCACATCGCTTCCAAGTTGGAGATATGGTCTACATTAGATGCCACCATGCGGGAAACTTTAAGTCTCAGTGGAAAGACCCTTATCTTGTACTCTTGACCACCCTGTTTTCTGCCCTGATAGGACCCCTAATGATAATGCTCCTGTTGCTTACAGTTAGACTTATATAGTCAATAGGTTAGTTGCCTTCATCAGGGACCAGGTGAGCATGGTCCAGATTATGGTACTTAGGCAGCAGTATAAAAGCCTTCTGAGACAAGAGGAGGCTGACCTTTAATTCTCCTAGTTCTAAGGTTAGAACTATTAAGACAGGAAGTGGGGAATGAAAGGATAAGTTTGTAAGCTAGGAATCCCCCGTGCCTGAGTCTAGGGTGACCCCAAAGGAGCAGAGGTTCAGTCCACACTTTGTTGGCCTGGAAGTGTGCACATATCCCACCCGCCTCCAGGGTCCAACCACGAACCTCTGGGAGTGTCCTTGGTGCCTTTTCCCATCTTGCCCTGCAGAGCAGCTGTGGCAAGGACAAGCACAGCTGGGGGCTGGCAGGATCACCTCAGGGACTGAGGAACTCCTGCTTGAGGGGGCGCTTAGGTCCCCCCTATTGCCAGTGGGGAAGGGTGGGCATGACCCTGTGTGTGGTGGCCACGTAAGCGGAAATAACTGAACTAGTTCTTCCGGCCTCTGTGAGAGGCTGATAGGTTCTCAGAGAGTGTGGGTTCGGATGGTTTAAACTGATTGGCTTAGAAGCTTGTGGTAGGCAGGTTCTGTTATAAGCCTATAAAAGGCCAATCCAAGCCAGCCCACACGGGCTCACTTCTTTTACCCTGTGTGGGGAGACTGTGACCTCACAGAGCTCTGGAAATTAAAATCCTCTTGCAAATTGTATCAGGTCTGTCTCTCGTGAGTGTTTCAGGGTGCCGGTTTCTGAGGCATGGGGTGCTGGAGTACCCCCGTTTTTTCTTTCGGATCTTACAACACCAAAAGTAAAAGAACACTTACCTGGATGCATATATACTAGGATATCAAAAAGAAATAGCCCAAGGCTTAATTAAGTTGTAATAAAAAGAGCATTAATCTCATTTTGCAGAAATTATTTGCATTTACCCCTTATAATTTACAAGGCTAAGCCATTTGCACACATATACATTAAGTTATTTGTTTAAACAGTGGAAGCCCAATGAGTTAAAGCTCATTTTTCTCTAGTTTTAAAGTACAGAAAAGTTTGAGCTTAATCCTCAAGGTATTAATTATGGTGCGGTTAAGACCCAAAATTGTGAAACTCAAAGTTCATGGTAGCATTTAAGTTATTAGTTGAGATTAGTGTTCATTCCAAATGAGAGATTGAGCAGGAGTGGGTTGGTTGGATGGTAGGCTGCCAGGAGCCTAGTGTCTTCTCAGGATAGCTAGTTCCAGCTATGTTATACAATAGATGGTTGGAGTTCAAGCTGGGTAAATGTGACCAGTATGTTAGAATAAAATTTCTTACCTAGTTTTGATATGCTAATCTCTGCCTATACCTATTTACCACAATCACTTTCTGTATATCTGCTTCTCCCTTAATTTCACCATCATCAGCTGCTTGGGGAACAGGGGAACTTTTTTTTTTTTTTTTTTTTGTTACAGGGCAAAATAGTGAGGCATAGCATTGAAACCTAGCAGTACTCAGAGTTCTTGCGGGAAATTGGGTTAATTAAAACATGACTATGTTTCATATAAATCAAGGGATGATAGTTGAATTTCACTCAGAAAGGGAAATAAAAATGACATTGGAAGTGCATGGAGAGAGGGAACTGGGTAGAACTAGTGAGGGTAACAGGGGTAAGGATGAGGTGTGGGGAGAGCTGAGATGTCAGGTAAGAGGGCTTGGAGAGGAAGGCAAATCAATTTGGGGTGCATCTCTGGGACAAGCTGGAGACATGGGATGGAGGAGGACTCACTCAGGGAGGTTATGGAGGTGACAGTAGCTGAGACTTTTAGCAGCAAGGGATATAGAGCCTGATGGAGCCACCTCCTGTAGCCAGGCAGGACTTCCAATGAAGGGAGGGGACACCAACCCACCCATAAAACCTAAAATCTGCCCTGCCTATGGTATGTGCAAGCATAAAGATGGAGCAGAGGTTGAGGGACCATCCAATCAATGACTGACCCAAATTGAGACCCACCCCATGGGAGAGTTAACCCCTAACACTATTAATGAAACTCTGTTATTCTTGCAGATGGGAATCTAGCATGACTATCATCTTAGAGGCTTCATTTAGCAGGTGATGAAAACAGATGTGGCGACCCACAGCCAAACGTTAGGCAAAGCACAAGAACTCTTGTAAAAGAGTCAGGGTCAAGGACAGTACAAGATCTATAGAACCAACTAACATGGGCTCATGAGTGTCTATAGAGACTGAACCATCAACCAAAGAGTTTGCATGGAGTGGTCTTAAGCCACCCTCATATATGTAGCAGATGCACAGCTTGGTCTTCAAGTGGGTCCCCTAAGAATTGGAGCTGAGGCTGTCTCTGATTGGACTCTGTTGCCTGCTCCTAAATCCCTTTCACCTACCTGGGCTACCTTGTCTGGCCTCAGTGGGAGAGGACTTGATTAGCCCTGATGTGACTTAATGAGCCAGGGCTGGTTGGTACCAGGTCAGTGGTGGGGATCCTCCTCTCCTCAGACAGGGAGAAGGGGAATGGGGGAAGGGAGCAGGTGGGTGGGACTGGGAAGAGAGAAGAGGGGATGGACTGCTATTATGATGCAAAGGGAATAAATTAACAAATTAATGGAAATTTAAAAGTAAGCACAGTCTATTTGGCTTCGCACTTTGGAGAGGTTTTGAAATCATGTTAATCTAGGTATCAGCACACTGTGAGAGTGAGCATCCATGCTCTGGGGGAATGCCAACTGGCCACTGTTCTCCTAAACATTTGGAAGTCTTCAGTGAGTTGTTTGCATTCATGTTTCTCTGGATTAACAGTTTTACTTCCAGTAAATTATGCTGTATGTGTACATGTGCACAGATAGCTATGAGAAATGACATTTATGTATAACAGTGTTGCCATAACATTATATATAAAAAAGATCAAAGCAGTAAATTTGGGTTAAACACCTAATGCACAATAGAACTCTGTATTGATAGAAAAATTTTTTATGCCCTTTCCTACTAACTGACAAGGAATACAACTTATACACTGTAAGCAATTCTACTTTAAACAATGGAATTTTTATTTTTATATACTATGACATGTATTTATGTATGTATTTTTATGAAGAGTTACTGTAAGATTTTAGTACATATTGAATAGCAGGATTTGTGTGTGTGTGTGTGTGTGTGTGTGTGTGTGTATGTGTGTGTGTGTGTGATTTCTTACATTTGTCCAAAGAATATGTATTATTTCCAAGGGCTGGAGCACAGCTCAGTGGGAGAGTACCACTGAGAGCATGAATAAAAGCCCGGGTTCTGACTTCAACACTGACACAAAAAACAAAGCCTATGCATGCACTTGGCCACATTCTCTCTCTCTCTCTCTCTCTCTCTCTCTCTCTCTCTCTCTCTCTCTCTCTCACACACACACACACACACACAATTTGTGAAAAAAAGCAACAATGTGCTGTCATTTGAAACCAGTCATGATTAATGTGATTTTTCTATACTTATTTTCTCAGTTGCTATTTCTTAATTACATCAGCATTTGTCAATCTTAACAATATTTCCCTGAGATAAAAATGGCCTTAAATGAGAAGTAAATAAGACCTTTACTTACATTAACTTGTCAAGAACAAAAAGGAAAATCATCTACAAACTGTTACTTCAAAGCCACGCCATTCTGTGTCACTGTTTTTGAACCATCTTAATTAGTTTCTTACTTGACAGGATTTTAAAAAGAGATTTTACATATATAAGTATTTGATAGCTGTCTTCAGACAGACCAGAAGAGGGCATTGGATCCTATTACAAATAGTTGTGAGCCACCATGTTGTTGTTAAGAATTGAACACAGGACCTCTGGAGGAGCAGCCAGTGCTCGTAACTGCTGAGCCACCTCTCCAGCCCCATGATGGGATGTTTTAAGTCTCATAAAGAAGAAGGATGCTTTGATAACTGTAAATAAATAATTTTATAATCTTCAACTTTGACTTGTGAAACACTTTTTACTAGACCTGTCTTCAGCACTCAATTTAGGCCTCAATGTGAATTTTGGTAGGGATAGACTGCTCAAATCAAAATAATACTGAAAACTATGGAAACTTGTCCTGCCTCTGAAACATGGAAGCCATAGTTGCATAGCTGTGTGTGTGAGCTACACTCCGGTTTCAAAGTGAATTTCAACCTTAACACAGGTTCCAAACTATTTTAAAGGGAATAATTTCTTAAAAAGACATTGAGATTCTAAATTCCTCAAAATGACTTTCCTTTTCTTTGTAATTCCCCCCCCTCATTTATCTTCACCCTTGTATACTTAACTATCTTAAAACTCTCTAGAATGTTTTTTATAAGAAGAGCATAGGTGATCAAAAGATGTTTTATTGTGGGCAAAGGTAAAATGACTCTTGATGATTATTTTGTCAGAAGCATTAGAGCAGCCAGATGTCTAGAACACAACAGGGGGTCAATAAATGTGAATTTTCACTGTTTATTTCATGGACTGAACACTGATTTGGGACACTCAAGTTTCTCTATACATCACACAAAATACCTAAATGTGTAATTTGAGAATATAATTGGTTGTCTCCATGCAAAGTGGCAATTTGACTCAAGATGTACCACCACAGACCTCATGTACAACTGTGTCCCCATTTTCCACACAAAGCAAGACAAAATATGGACCTTGCATTAGCACTGATGATTCACAGCTCAATTATCAACTTGCTAACTACATAAATATAAGTAAACATTCATTTCATAAAGCTACAGTCTAAAAGAACAATTGTTCTTAGGTCTTACTTGTTTAGGGGAGCATTAAAATAAATGGAGCATTATACTTACTCTAGCTCCAACTTTGGCATTATGACTAAACAATCAGCAATCTCCCTTTTGTCCTTAATGAATTTGATAAGAGAGGACCAGCAATGACACACAACACTTTCAGGAAAAGCTAATTAAGATATATAATGCTACCCTGTACCTGTATCCTACACATGTTGAGAATCAGCTCAATTTTCTCCTACTCCCTCCCTCTTTTGTTCCTTCCTTGACTTGTGCATCTACAATTATTTATAGAATTATCTTTCTATCTTTCTCCTAAATAGGACCTGTTTGATTCAGTCTGTCACCATTTACCATATTGTTATTCCATCTAAGATGCAGGTGTCCTTCTTTATATGTTGCAGTCATTCTGTTGTAATGCAAAGTAAAGGACTCTAAGAACTAAAGTCTGAATATAGATTTGTGACCCTGTCCCCAAGTTATTTCTGACATGTAAATAATGATACCAACAGCCTAGAGCTGGGCAGAAGAGACATAGGTGAGGTTTAGGATTCCTGGGCTTTGGGGCAGAGGTGAACCACAAGGAGGAAGAAGAAGATGCAGGAGGAGGAGCCACCTTGGGTTAGAAATTAAGAAAACATGGCCCTGAGGGCTAGCCAGTTGGAGTTAAGAGCAGCTCAGATTAAACATATTGGTAAAAATGGGGTACTTGGGGTTATGGAGGAATGCAGATTTTAATAACACATAGTGTAGCTATTTGTCCAGTTCTTGCACAGTTTAAGGCTTATCGTAAATATAAAGATTGTGTGTAACTTTTATCTGGAAAATAAATGTCAAGATAGGGTAGAAACCCCTAGTTTGGATTAAAAATCTCTATAACACCAATATAATTGAATTTTTTTTTTAGTAAATAGATAAATGCAGAAAGTCTAAATGTTCAAGTTTAGATGGCACACTTTTTGTTTACTTGATTTGAGACAGAGACTCATGTAACCACTCCTGGGCTTAAACTATCTATGTAGGAGAGGACAGCCCTGAACTCATGAACCTCTTAGCTTCAGCTCTCAAGGTATATGCACCATGTCCAAGTTGGAGACCATAATTTAATCTCATGTGTTCTATATTAAGTCAGCAAAAATGTTACTACTTTTGAGCTTAATATTTTATATCTATAAACTGGAGTTGTATCCCACTCAAAGAATTTGAAAAGTAAGATATAAATTCCAGGAGAAATGATAGTATTTGCTTACTTATTGATATAAAGATTATTATAATCATCATTATCATTTTTATAGTCTTGGTACTCAGGATAGAATTCAACAATGTCAGTCATTGTGTCCCACACTGTAATGCTTCTCATCTACAAGGAACTTGCTTTCCTCGTGTTAGGAACATGAATCCTCACCCTCCCTTCACTCCTCCTTCCTTCCTGGGACCACTTTGTGGTTTCCTATGACTATATGACTTAGGTAGATGGTACAAGATCCTGTGTTCTTGGCAACATAAGTATTTCATCTCCGTTGTATAAAAACAACTAGACGAGAAGTACAAAGCAGATGTATTCATAAACTATGAGAAGTACGAAACAGATGTATTTATAAACACAAGAAGTAGGAAGCAGATGTATTCATAAACCATCCTGCATGGTCACAGGGTGCAGTTTTGTTTTTCTGACAAACAAGCAATTCTTTAAATATTTATTGTCAACCTGGGGAATTCATGTGTAGAGTGCAGGCATATTTAGGCTTCTGATAGGTCCACTCAGCAGGCCTATTTAAGGCAGACCATCTGGTCGATGAAACTTTAGAGCCAACATTTCTTTCAAGGACAGTTAAAACTAGCTGCTTTCCACCATGACATATCAAAGCGAACCTGGGGTTCTGCCTTTGGAAGTTAACATTTCAGAATCAATACTTCTTTTTTGGGGCACCTGGAGGAGATGCCTGCACAGTCAAGTCTGATTGATGTTTAGAGCTAATAAACCAGCCTGAGAACAGGGTATGAATCATAGACGGGAGATATGATGCTTTTTATGGCACCAAAAACAGTGAAAAAATAGTTAGAATGTCACCCTCATCTTTGTAGGCTTAGTAGAGAGGAATAATGCATAAAATCTCTGACAATTTTCTAAATGTAATGAGCAAATGCATTTATCTTTATAATGACTGTTTTACCAATGCTCTGCCAAGTTCTAGGGAATTTTGACCTGTTAAAGCATCAAGAAGCATGTCTCACAGCTTGATCACCTCTCTCTCTCTCCTTTGAACAGCTTTCTCTTAAAGTTAGGACCCGAATTGAATAATGAGCCTAACCAACACAGAGAGGCCAAAAGTGTCCCTTCTCAGTGTCATATGTTTTCGAATGAGACCTGATATAGCTGAAACAGAGGGTGGGAGATTTTATTCCCATGCTTGGTTACAACTGTCTACATCTCTTACTTTTATATAACAGAACAATTACCCAAGAATATCACGTTGCTCAGGCCCCATTGACCTATCACATCAAATTTCAAATTCTCTGAAAACCAATATTATTTATATATCAATATTTGATTCTTCATATTTGGCAAATATTAGCAGATTTCTTCCTACCCCTGTGTGCCAAGGAGTCATATTCACTTACACAGGATTCAAGCAATTGGGCAATTCTGTCCTTAGCAGAGTGAGGTGCTATTTGGAGAGGCATTTTCAGAAAGTTAATATGACTAAACCCAACATTAACTACGTTTTTCATGTGTTAATGGAAAAAAAAATTAGATCTAGTGTGTTTCAGTCCTTTCTTTGGATTGCTGTTTTGTTGCTGTTGTTGTTGTTGTTTTAATATAAAATAATTACTGTGGTAAAACAGTGTCATCTAAGCACTCTTTTTGGGCATTGATGCAAGTTTGTAGAAATGACTGCCTTTTTAACCTACAGCTGGAAGTTGTTAGTCAGAAGCCTCACAGGAGATCTGTGCTTAACTGTAGGTTTTAATTTAGAGGAATATCTATTTTCTAAAGGGCAATTTCCTGAAGTTTGTGTTATTTCCCACATTTATCAAGATTAAATACCTTAGGAGCAAATTTCTATCAAACTTGATTCCTCTTCACCGGGTGTTCTACTGTATGCAAATAATCCTAATTCCAGTTGTGAGAAGTAGATACAGTGTAGGCTTCCCAGACATGCCACATTCTACTTGCACCTACCTATCCACTAATCAGATGGAACTCAAAATAATGGTAAAGATTGTGGAGGCCTAGTAAAATGGAGAAATAAAGGCTTTTTCAGTTGAAGAGACTTCATGTTCGTATGAGCAAACACATTCAGATAGAAGTCTCTAAGGCTTGTGAAGCTTGAAAAGGAGTAACTGTAAAACAGCTTGTGGTGATTTGAATGAAAATGGCTCATAAACACTTGTGCTTGAATCTTTTGTCCCCAGTTAATGGAACTGCTTGGGAAGGATTACAACGTATGATCTTGTTGGAGGTGTGTCAAGACCGCAGGCTTTGAGGCTTCCAAGGCCTCCTCTCATTCCTAATGATATCTAGGTTTTCTGTTTTTTTTTTCCATTTTGTTTTTATTTTTTAATAATTTTACTTTTTATTTTTTACTAAACTAATAAAATTTATTTTAAAATATACAACTCAGTATTGACAGTTTTCAGGCCTCAGAAGAATTTATAATAATTAAATGCCTCTTAAATATACATGATAACTTCTGAAAGTAAAAGAAATATGCACTCAACCAGTTTTTAAAATCTATTTGAAACATTGAACATGAAAGGACTAGAAAAAATTTCTTATGAAGTCCACTATGAAAGGAAATTGTGACAAGTTCCTGATCAGACAGGAACCAATACATCTCCAAGGGAGAATACACAGCATAACTGTGGATTCATAAAATGAATTTTGTAGTGTTCCTTCTGTTTCTATTTTGTAGAATAGTTTGAAGAATATTGGTTTTAGGTCTTCTTTGAATGTCTGATAGAATTCTGCACTAAAACCATCTTGTTCTGGGCTTTTTCTGGTTGAGAGACTTTTACTGCTTCTATTTTTTTAGGGGTTATGGAAATATTTAAATGGTATATCTGATCCTGGTTTAACTTTGATATTTGATATTTATCTAGAAATTGTCCATTTCATCCAGATCAAAGAACCAGCTCCTGGTTTTGTTGATTCTTTGTATAGTCTTTTTGTTTCTACTTGGTTGATTTCAGGCCCAAGTTTATTTCCTGCTTTCTACTCCTCTTGGGTGTATTTGCTTCCTTTTCTTCTAGTGCTTTCATATGTGCTATTAAGCTCCTAATGTGGGCTTTGTCCAATTTCATTTGGAGGCACTCATAGCTAACATTTTCTCTTAGCACTGCTTTCATTGTGTCCCATAAGTTTGGGTATGTTGGGACTTCCTTTTCATTGAATTCTAAAAAGACTTTAATTTCTTTATTTCTTCCTTGACCAAGTTATCATTGAGTAGAACATTGTTCAGCTTCCACGCATATGTGGGCTTTCTTTTATTTTTGTTGTTATTGAAGACCAACCTTAGTCCGTGGTAATCTGATAGAATGCATGGGATTATTTCAATCTTCTTTTTTTTTTTCTTTCACTTTCAAACGCTTTATTTATTTTATTCCCACAGTATCTCTGTGACCAATTTGAGACATAGACACAAACCTAGACCGATAAAACGGGTGCTTACAAATGGCTTCTGAAGTGAGGGCAGCCTACAGAATGCAAGCCTGTAGAATTGAGCATGATCTCCAGGTGAACTGTATCAGAACATGACTTCTGGAAGACCTCCAGATGATGTCTGTTGGTGAATTTACTCAAGAACTGCTTGGCATGTGCAGGAAAGCCCACATATACCTCATCTCAGAAGTTTTTTTACAGCAGCTGTTAGACAGCAGAGAAAAACAAGCTCTTTGGTTTATTCTATATTTCTTTTTTTTATTACATATTTTTTTATTTTCTATATTCTTTGTTTACATTCCAAAGGCTTTCCCCTTTCCCAGTTCCCCTCTCACCATATGTCCCATAAGTCTTCTTCCCTCCACCCATTCCCTAGTCACCCCCCCCCATTTATTTCAATTTTCTTATACCTGTTGAGACCTGTTTTGTGACCAATTATATGGTCAGTTTTGGAGAAGGTACCGTGATGTAATGAGAGGAAGGTATATATTTTTTTTGTTTTAGGATAAAATATTCTATAGATATTTGTCCATTTGATCCAAAACGTCTGTTTGTTTCACTGTGTCTCTGTTTAGTTTGTGTTTCCCTGATCTGTCTATTGGTGAGAATGGGGTGTTGAAGTCTCCCACTACTACTGGGTGAGGTGCAATGTATGCTGTAAGCTTTACTAGAGTTTCTTCTATGAATGTGGGTGTCCTTGCATTTGGAGTATCGACATTTAGAATTGAGAGTTCTTGGTAGATTTTTCCTTTGATGAGTATCAAGTATCAAGTGTCCTTCTTTATCCTTTTTGATAATTTTAGGTTGAAAGTTGCTTTTATTTGATATTAGAATAGCTACTCCAGCTTGTTTCTTGCAGCCATTTGTTTAGAAAATTATTTTCCAGCCCTTTATTATATAGGTAGTGTCTGTCCTTTTCACTGAGGTGTGTTTCCTGTATGCAGCAAAATGCTGGATCCTGTTTATGTATCAAGTCTGTTAGTCTATGTCGTATTATTAAGGAATTGTGTCCATGGATGATAAGAGAATTTAAGGAAAAGTGATTGCTGCTTCCTGTTATTTCTCTTGGTAGAGGTAGAATTATGTTTGTGTGGCTATCTTCTTTTGGTTTTGTTGAAAAAAGTTTACTTTCTTGCATTTTCTAGGGTATAGTTTCCCTCCATGTATTGGCGTTTTCTATCTATTATCCCTTATATGGCTGGATTTACAGAAAGATACTGTGTAAATTTGTTTTTGTCATAGAATATCTTGTTTTCTCCATCTATGGTAACTGAGAGTTTTGCTGATTATAGTGGCCTGGGCTGTCATTTGTGTTCTCTTAGGGTCTGTATGACATCCTCCCAGGATCTTCTAGCTTTCTTAGTCTTTGGTGAGAAGTCTGGTATAATTCTGATAGATCTGCCTTTATATGTTGCTTGATCTTTATCCCTTAGTGCTTTTAATATTCTTTCTTTGTTTTGTGCATTTGGTGTTTTGACTATAATGTGACAGAAGGAATTTACTTTCTGGTCCAATGTACTTAGAGTTCTGTAGGCCTCATGTATGTTCATGGACATCTCTCTTTTTAGGTTAGGGAAGTTTTCTTCTATAATTTTATTAAAGATATTTCGTTGCTGTTGGGAATCTTCACACTCTTCTAATCCTTAGGTTTGTTCTCATTTTGTCCTGGATTTCTTGGATGTTTTGGGTTAGAAGATTTTTTGCATTTTCCATTTTCTTTGACAGTTGTGTCAATGATTTCTATTGTATCTTTTGCACCAGAGATTTTCTCTTCTATTTCTTGTATTCTGTTGATAATGCTTGCATCTATGACTCCTGATCTCATTCCTAGGGGTTTTTTTTTTTTTTTATCTCCACGGTTATCTCCCTTTGTGATTTCTTTATTGTTTCTATTTCTATTTTTAGATCCTGCATGGTTTTGTTCAGTTCCTTCACCTATTTGGTGAACTGTTTTCCTATAAATATTTAAGGGATTTTAGAGTGTCCTCTTCAAGGGCTCCTAGATGTTTACCTGTATTTTCCTGTACTTCTATTTTTTTGTAATTTACTTTTTATTAGATATATCTTTTATTTACATTTCAAATGATTTCCCCTTTCATGGGTCCCCCTCCCTGAAAGTGCCATAAGCTCTCTTCTCTCCCCCTGCTCCCCAGTCAATGCCCACCTGCTTCCCTGTCCTGGTATTCCCCTACACTGCTGCACTGAGCCTTTCCAGGACCAGGGTCCTCTCCTTCCTTCTTCTTAGGCATCATTTAATATGTGAATTGATTCTGAGATTTTGGGTTAATATCCAATTCAGAGAGCCAAATAACCCTATTAAAAATGGAGTACAGAGCTAAACAAAGAATTTTTACCTGAAGAATATCAAATGGCTGAGAAGCACCTAAAGTGATGTTCAACATCCTTAGTCATCAGGGAAATGCAAATCAAAACAACCCTGAGATTTTACCTTATACCAGTCAGAATGGCTAAGATCAAACACTCAGGAAACAGCAGGTGCTGGTGAGCATGTGGAGAAAGTGGAACACTCCTCCACTGCTGGTAGGATTGCAAGCTGGTACAACCACTCTAGAAATCAATCTGGTGTTTCCTCAGAATACTGGGCATGATACTACCAGAGGACTCCATTATACCACTCCTGGGTATATACCAGGAGGATTACCCAGCATGTAAAAAGGCACATGCTCCACTATGTTCATAGCAGCCCTATTTATAATAGCTAGAAGTTGGAAAGAACCCAGATGTCCCTCAACAGAGGAATGGATACAGAAAATGTGGTATATTTACACTATGGAATACTACTCATCTATTAAAAACAATGTATTCATAAAATTCTTAAGCAAATGGGTGGAACTGGAAAATATCTTCCTAAGTGTGGTAACCCAATCACAAAAGAACACACATGGTATGCATTCCTGTATTTATTTAAGGGAATTATTTATGTCCTTCTTAAAGTCCTCTATCATTATCATGAGATGTGATTTTAAATAAGAGTATTCCTTTTCTCATGTTCTCAGGGCACACTGTAGTGGGAGGACTGTGTTCTGATGATGCCAAGTAGCCTTGGTTTCTGTTGCTTATAGTCTTGTCCTTGCCTTTTGACATCTGTTATCTCTAGTGTTAGCTCGTCTTGCTGTCTCTGACTGTAGCTTGTCCCTCCTACAAGCCTGTGTATCAGAACTTCTGGGAGACCTGTTCTCTCCAGGAAGAATTGTGTATGGGCATTTGTGGCACAGGGTAAGCTCTGGGGTGTAAAGGAACATCAGAAGGATACTGTCCTTGGCTGTGCCTTGGTGTGGGTGTCCTGATGGCTCACAGCAGGTCCCTCTTGGACCAGGAATTGAGCAGAAGTGGTGGTCTTACCAGTGCTCACACATGAATCAGCACTCCTGAGAGACTAGCTCTCTCCTTACAGTATTTGGGTAAGGAGTGCTGTGGCACAGGATCAGCCCTGGACACAGAGGGAAACCAGAAGGATCTTGTCCCAGTTTGCTCCTTCGGTCCTGTGACTTGAGGGCTCAGGGTGAGTCCCTAGGAGTAGAAGTGGTGGTCTTACCTGTGCTCATAGGCTTGCCCTCACTATTGGGAAACCTGTTCTCTCCTGGTGCTATTTGGGTAAGGAGCCTAGGCTTTCTGTTTGTGGACTGAATTGTGAACTCTCATCTGCTGCTTCAGTGCCATTCCTGCCTTCTGCTGTCTTGTTCCCCACCAAGACTGTGGTGCATTCCAATGCTTCTGGAAGTGTAAGGCCACAGTAAACCCTTTCTTTGTTACGTTGCCCAGTTATCTGCTACTTGTGACCCAATGTCACTGTATTGTGTTTAGAAAATTAGTTGATGACCACCCACATGGATTTTATTCCTTTCAATCTCTAAGCATTAGCCAAATGATTTCTGTAAAGCTATTGCTTGCTTTTCTCACCACTCCCTGGTACCATCTGCTTTGCTGCTTTGCAAACCATTGCTTTCCTTAATATTTCTCTTGTTAACCCTTCAAATGACTTTTTTTTCTCTGCCTGTAACTACTGCTGCCTTTCTGTCTACTTCATTATGTTTCTGGACAGATGTGTTTTCTAGATATTTAGGAATAATTGCTGCTTCTTTGAAATCAGTTGAAAGCTAATCTTTTCTTAATTTCCTATTTTGTGGCCTAAAAGATGGCTCCAAGATTAATTAAGGATGTTTATTGCTCTTATAGAAGACCTGGTTTGTGTTCTAGCTCCACATGGTAGCTCACAACTAGATGCAACACTACTCTCAGGGTTTCTCATGATTTCTTCTGGCATTCATGGGCACTACATGTACATGGAACATACACATTGAGCAAGCAAACCAGTCATATCCTTAAAATACAATAAAATATTTTATTAACTATTTGAGAATTTTATATGTGCATATAATGTATTTTGATCACACACACCCCACTTATCTTCCTAACTCTTCCTATCCCCACCCCACCTCTATATCCACCCACTCATGATTTTTTTTCAAAAAAATTTTTTTATTGAATATATTCTATATTTACATTTCATTTCCCTTTTTTTTGTTTCTCCACCCCCCTAAGGTCCCACATGCCCTTTTCCCTCCTCCTGCTCCCTTTTGTGTACTTTGTTGCTGATAACTCACAGGGTCCAATATGTGATGCCCATAAACTTAATGGGAATAGCTCCATCTACTGGAGAATGATCACTCACCAGTAGCCACGTCCTTAAAAAATTGACTCTCTTACCCTAAAAGCAACCAATTGTCAATAGCTCCTTAGCTACATGTTGGGTTCCTAAGCACCTACCATTTCCAAACTAGAATATGGACTATCTTCATCTTGTGCGAATACTGTGTAGGTAATAAAACCTACTGTGAGTTCATGAATGCAATGTTCTTATAACTTCCCAAAGATTTTGTTTCACTCCAATACTCCTAGATTTCTGCCTCTTACAGTTTTTCTATGTCTTCTTCTTTTATGTTCTATGAACTTTGTGTGTGTGTGTGTGTGTGTGTGTGTGTGTGTTACATCTCTGGTTAAACACTCCACACACATTTATTCTCTGTGTTTCAACCAATTGTAATATTCTACATTAACACAATACACACTGCACAACTAAATTTCTGTGATAAAGTCTGATAGCTGCACTAAATTATGGTTATAGAGATACGAATTCATAAGGTAATTTAATAATAATATATTTCTCAAAAAATAGAATCAGGATCAATCAGGGCGAATGAGTTCCCTAATAATAGATTCTTCATCAGATTTACAGTACCACATATGTATTTATTCCTGTGGAGCTGGTGTTAAATCCACCCTGAAAGCAGTTGATTATCTGGATAACTTTAGTGCCACTATTGCTCTCATGGACATATCTTGCTAAGCATATCATGACTGATGTCCATTGATGCACGGTGCACAGATGGGTAATATACTGGTGGTCTCCATATCATCTTCTCTTATTTGGAAGCTTGACAGCAGGAAACAAGCTTTCTGGTTAGTATCAACTCAATTCTCTATGTCCTGTGACCGAAGTATCTGATATATTCAGCAAAAGGAGTCTACCATCAAATCCTGTAGGGCAATCTAGTGCAATAGAAATTTAAGTGGGAGGAGCATTTAGAAAATATGGTACAAGAAAAAGGAAGAGATGGACAACTAACACTAAGGATGTTTGAAAAGCCATATGGAAACTTACTGTTTTATATATGCATATATATTATGATATATTATGATATTTTGATATATGCATATATATTATGTGCACTTATATATATGTCACATATATACAAATATCCACATATATGTATTCATATATGCATAATACAAACATATATTTGAAAGAGAATGACCATCACATAAAAAGACCAATTGGATTTGCCCTACAAAGGGGCAATGCTTTTCCTGGAAGCTACAGGTTACCAAATAAACAGGTCAGCATCAGGATAGAATAGCTGAATACCTAAAGTTTTATATTCCATTTTGCCCTTTTCATTATGCTAGATATTCTTTTTGTTTTGTTTTGTTTTTCTTTTTTGCTATCAGGATAGCTACAGAGTTACCAACAGCATGAAGTGGGACAGTGATGTCTATAGGTGAAATGAGGAATGTGTACTGATAGCCTCTGACATCTTCTAAGAGCTAAAGATTCATTGTAATTGCTTAACCATCTCTCCTGCTTTCCACTGGTCTGAAGTTGGTCACATGATCGCTCAACCAATCATTTGTCAATAAGCAATAGAATTGCCAGAGCTAGCTTACTCAATTACAATTATCCCACACCCATAATTGGGTTAAAAAGATTTCTGTTCAGGGAAGGGACCAGCCTTCCCTGAGGCATGCTAATTAGCAAGAGAAGGCAAACAGCCGCAATCATCACCATCTGTTAACAGTGACTGAAATTCTGAAAGCACACACTTGCAAGAAAGCCAGCCAAGCAAGGAAAGCAAGTAATATATCATGTTTCACGTGATCGCTGAGAAGAGAAGGGGAACATCACTCTGCAAAGTACCTTTCTTCTTTAGTACTATTTAAGTAATCCTTCATCATTTTTGTTAGAAAAGTGAAGGTAATGGCTGGGAAAAATACATCGCATATCAAGAAAGAATTGAATTTGTTGGATTGATTTTTATTTTACTGCATGTCCTAAAGAATATTCTTCAAGCCATTTGACCTGCGGTCATGCTGTAATCTAATTTTCCCATCGAGCTGATTGAGGAGTTCTTAGTGCAGGAACAGCTTTCAAACGTCAAAAGGCAATCGTTTCTCCCTCAGTTTCTTGTTCTTCTGATCCCTGCTTATCTTGGTAAATTGTCATTTCTGCTTCAAAAACCTACCATCTTCACATCCCCATTTTCGTCTTCTGTAGCTGTATGTAGCCTTAACCAGGTGAAAGAGTGGGTGGCTGGCTGTCTTCCTTCATTTATTCTTCAGGGAATGGCAGGTGGGAGGGTTGACCTTCTCAAAGACTTTCCCAGAAGCTTTGTGATGTGTGTGCATCCATCACTGTGTACACTCATCTCCAAGTGTGGAGGCCTGGCTTCTCTAGAGAGCTGACCCAGATCTAAAAGGAAAGCTTGAAGAAACCTGTTTTCTCGGGAGTGCATGTTATCCAATACTCACTTCTGCAGGATGGAAGACAAATAATGGTCACCACAAATCACAGTGACAGGCTAGCCTCAGGATGCAGAAAGGATTTCAAGTCAGTGATAGCTTTATTTGTGCAAGAGCAGAGAACGTAATTACATTTCATCCATAATAATCAGATTTTTAATTATTTTAATTCAGACATTATTTTTTATTCTTCTAGAAAATGAGTCCATTTTCAAATTTTCTGATTTAATATTTTCCTTCTGCTTCTTCCCAAAAAATCTGGTTTGGAAATTTTTTGATTTAATTATGAGTCTCAAAAATGTGGCTATTTAGAAACATTAATCACTTCTATGTCCATTTGGTACATTATAAGAATGGCACAAAATACAAGGAAGTTTCTCTTGCCAGAGCTGATTAGAGAAATCAGTACACCTGGGGAAGCATGGGGAAGCACTGCGTGTATATGCAGTATGTTGTAAGAATGGAAAGCTCTTACATGCATAATCCCACATTCTGACCGAGAAGCAGCCATGTAGACAATGGAAGTAAATTTAGAAACAAAACATGGATAGAATGTTTGATCTGTGGACTGGGGCTTGAAGGGGACCACTGAAAGTCTGTTCCTGGAGTTGCACTCCAGGATGGAGTCGTCTCCATCAGACTGCCTGGGCTATAATCCCACCTTCAAATTTTCCTTGTCCACATGGTTTTACAAGGTTCTTTTGAGGTCTCTGTGCTTTAGCATCCTCTTCTGAAAAGTAGTAATGACAATGATGATGGTTACAGAATAGGGTTAGTGGGACAATTAAAGTCTCTGGTTAAAAAAAAATACGTTGGTGCACACAGGACCCAGTGACATTATTACCACCATCCAAAATTTCAAGTTGAAGAATTCCCTGGAAAATAAAAATTTACATTTTTGACTTAGGTTATAGACAGTCTGTCTCCCTCATTGCCTGGCATGGTCATATACACACTGTTTTACAAGAAGTGAAGCAGTGAAGCAATTTGTGCCACCCCATTTGTAAATTCTATATGATTTGCATGAGACAGACCTTTTGCTGTCCAGTAAGCAGAAACTGTAGAAAGCACAAAGGAAACTAAAGAAACACTTTAAAAAATATTTAAGACTTTTTTTTTACACTCAAGATTTTATCCCCAACCAGGTCTACACTCTCACTGTTCCATTTCCCATACCTCCTTTCCTCCTATCTGCCACTGTCTCCACGAGGATGTCCCCACCACTCCCCCTTCCCCACCAGATCTCCCCATTCCTTGGGGAGAATCCCAGTCTCTAGAAGATTATGTGCATCTTCTTTGACTGAACCCATACTAGGCAGTCCTCTGCTGTATATGTGCTGTGGGATTCATATCAGCTGGTATATGCTGCCTGGTTGGTGATTCAGTGTCTGAGAGATCTCAGGGGTCCAGGTTAATTGAGACTGCTGGTCCACTTACAGGTTTGCCCTCCTCAGCTTCTTCTAGATTTTCCCTAATTCAACCAGAGGGTTCAGTAGCTTCTGTCCATTGGTTAGGTGCAAATATCTGCATCTGACTCTTTCAACTGCTTGTTGGGTCCTTTGGAAGGCAGTCATGATGAGCCCCTTTTTGTGAGCATTCTACAGCCTCAGTAATATTGTCAGCCTCCCTTGAGCTGGATCCCACTTTGGGCCTGTCATTGGACCACCTTTTCCTCAGGCTCTTCTCTGTTTTTGTCCCTGCAGTTCTTTCAGACAGGAACGATTATGGATCAGAGATTTTGACTGTGATATGGCAACCTGATCCCTTACTTGATGCCCCGTCTTCCTGCTGGAGGTGGGCTCTACAAGTTTTCTCTTCCTACTCTAGAGCATTTTATCAAAGGCCCCTTTGAGTCCTGAGAGTCTCTCATCTCCCAGATCTCTGGTACATTCTGGAGGGTCCCCCCACATGCTACCTCCAGAGTTTGCCTATTTCCATTCTTTCTGCTTGCCCTCATGGCTTCAGTCTTTTTTCCTCACCCAATCATGTTTCCCTCTTCCTCTCCCTGTCCCCTTTCCCATCCAGGTCCCCTCCTCCATTCCCTCTCTGTGATTTCTTTCTTCTCCCTCCCAAGGGCTTTTGAGGCATACTCACATGGGCTCTTCTGCTTGTTATTCTTTCTGAGTTCCATGGGACTGTATCCTGGTTATTCTGTACATTTTTTGCTAATAGCTGCTTATTAGTGAATACATGCCATGCATGTCTTTTTGAGTCTGAATTACTTCACTCAGGTTGATATTTTCTAGTTCCATCCATTTGCCTGCAAAACTCAGGACATCCTTGTTCTTAATAGCTAAGTAGTATTCCATTGTGTAAATGAATCACATTTTCTGTATTCATTTTTCTGTTTTGGGACATTTGGGTTGTTTTCAGCTTCTGGCTATTGCAAATAAGACTACTATGAAAATAGTGGAACACATGCCCCTGTGGGACATCTTTTTGGGTATATTCCCAAAAGTGGTATCATTGGATCTTCAGGTAGATCTATTTCCAACTTTCTGAGGAATCTCTGGATTGATTTTCAGAGTGGTTGTACCAGATTGCAATCCCACCAGCAATGGATGAGTGTTTCTCTCTTTCCACATACTTGCCAACATGTGTTGCCACCTGAGGTTTTGATCTTAGCCATTCTGATTGGTGATCTCAGGATCATTTTGATTTGCACTTTCCTGTTTACTAAGGACTTTGAACATTTCTTTAAGTGATTTTCAGCCATTTTGAGATTTCTCCATTGCAAATTTTCTGTTTAGTTCTAGACCTCATTTTTTGATTGGGTTGCTTGGTCTTTTGGTGGTTGGCTGAAACACTTTTTGCTAAAAGAGATTGATCAAAATGGCTGGCCTGTGGAGGCACATGACTTTAATCCCAGCACTTTAGAGGCAGTTGAATCTCTTTGTGTTCCAGGCTAACCTGGTCTACAGAGAAGTTCCAGGACTGAGAAACTCTGTCTCAATAAACCTCTGTCTCTGTCTCTGTCTCTGTCTCTCTTTCTCTCTGTCTTGATTTCTCTCTCTCTCTCTCTCTCTCTCTCTCTCTCTCTCTCTCTTCTATATCATTACCATCTCTAGCAGGTATTCCATTCATCAACTCACCTGTTTTCCAACATCATGACTCACTGTTGAGTTTAGAAAATAAAATGTAGTTGGGGATACCACTAGACTGATTGCCATTAAAATTCCTGTCCAAAACAAAACAAACAAAACTTCCAGTAGGCTGTAGGCCTTTCACTCAATAATATTCTGCCTGCCTTCTCAAACAGGGATAGGTACACGCACACACACACAGACACACACACAGACACACACACACAGACATACACACACACACTGATAGAGACAGACTCAGAGAGACAGAGATAGACAAAGAAAGGGAAACTAACTCTTTTCCAATTCTAACTTTCAGTTTACGTTATTTCTTCTCACTACAGCTACAATCTATAACAATCAGAGGATATTCACCATCCAATATGTCTCCCCATCGGGTCCCTTCAGTGAATGTAATCATTAAACTATACCATCAGGGTTTCTTCAGTCCATCTTTGTACCAGCTGCATCTCCTCTGACCAGCTTTTGTCTACCATGTCAGCAGTTCCCGTCTCTCTTTCATCAATGAATTTTGTTTTTCATTGAATCATTACCATATTTAAATGTATTAGTCTAATCTTAGAAAAACTTTCATATTGTTGATTTAGAGACAGGGTCTTATTATGTTGCCTTAGCCAACATAGAATTCACTTTGTAAACCAAGGGGTCTTGAACTCACTGAGGTCTGTTGCTTCTGCTTCCTGAGCACTAAGATTAAATGTGTGTTCTTCCATATTAGGCAAGTCCTAGAAAAACATTTTTAGGATTTAATTTTCTTGAACAGCTAATCTTCTTCTCCTTGTCTCTTTCTCAGTAAACTAAGGAAAGGATTGTAAGCCTGTTTCCTGTTTTCAGTCCTACTCTTGATTGTGTTTTATTTTGATAAAACTAGTTCACCCCAGCTTTGACCCCCTCTACTTCTACAAGATCATTTTCATTACATTATCAGTAACCTCTTACTGCTCTTCCACACACTTTTGATTAACATTTGGTTCAGACTCCCATTCTAGGAAAGACCTTACTGAACCAGCTTTCACAGAAGGGTCTTCTGTTGGCTGACATTAATTAGTTATTTCCCCTTGCTTGCCTTTTTTGGTTATTTTAGCTCTACCTTTTAACACTAAGGCATTATAGTGCTCAAGGCCTAGGCCTTTCAATTCCCAGGATTGCGCAGTGAGTGTAGCCAGTGTATAAATTTAAATACTTTATATTTCCTTTCCAAATGTAAATCCTCAACCTAGCATTCTTGTCATAAAACTAAAACCAATGCAATACCTCATGAACCAGAACTACAACTTATTCTGGGATGGATATTTAATTTTTTTTGGTTCAATAAGAAGGAGCCATAAAGGGGACATGGAAAAGACATGAGGGGGTTAGAGAAGATATTGGGGGTAAAGATGAGCTAAGTGTTATATGCTTGTATGAAAACATCCCAAAGAGGCCCATTACTTAGTACAATAATGAATTGCATTGATTTAAAATTATGACTAAGTGAATGTCAGAGACTGCTTTTGGAATGGTGCTGCTTGGCTTTCCATATAGAACCCACTGAATATGTGGATTTAAAAGTTAAAACTATTAAAGTGCACAAGGCGACACTGTACTGGATTTCAGAGCCAAAACAAAAGGGATCCAGATCTCCGAACTGGGTTTGGTGGAACTTTGAGTTGTGACTGAGCCCATTTCAATTCTGTGAACCTTTTTATTTTTTAGCTAAGTTTATTGTTTGAGAACAGTTGACTCTATTTGTTATAATACAGTTTCTGTGGGTTTTCCTAAGAAATTATTAAAGAGTTCTCCATTCATTATCCATCCTAATTTCCACTGAATTATGTTGAAAACAAAAATCACCTCTCCCTTAGTCTGTGTCCTCAATTTTGTTCTATTCTAAGAAGAGTAGACACAGTGCAATTATCTATAGAGTGTATTGATATTTTTCAATTTACAAACATCAAGAATTTGATATGCCAAGAATCTAATTTTGTAATGTCTAACTTTTATGGCACAAATTTGTTTTCTTCCTTTTGTAAAGTTAGTGTATGTGTGTGTGTGTGTGTGTGTGTGTGTATAACATATATGTTTCTATATATTCTCACTCTCTTCTCTTTCCAAGCAAGAAATCTGAGAAAGCAAACCTCAAATCTGACTTCTTCCTAGTATGCCTCCTGAAACTTTTCAGTTAGGAGGATACACAGGCAGGGGAACCTTCTGTAAAGCTCCATGGCACTAATTAAGTGAGGTAAGTGAAGTAATGAGATGAGCTATGAGTTGTAAATTCTATTAGTATAAAATATCTGTATTCCAATGTACCATCTCATCACTTACTTGTTCTGCACTTTCAAGGCCCTGCCAGCTTTCCTGAGTTCCCAAAATTCATTTTGTGTTTGCTCATGCTCTTTCCCATTCTTAAACACTTGAAGAGTTACATCTGAGCTTGGAAGCACATTTGGAATTTTCCATGACCTCGACCATGACCCAAAAGCATAACCAAATTATCTGAAGTATGTCTAGACAAAACAGATGTTACCAGGTTTCTCTGACCAACCAGATATATATTGGAGTATCTGTCTTTATATAGGATGTATCCCTGCATGTTATCACTGAAAGTTTTTGGCTAGCTAATAAAGGATTCTAATTTGGCTTCGTGGCAGTGTGGTCTGCAATTTTCTTGTCTGGACTATAACAGTTCCAATAATTTTCACTTTAACAGAAGTTGAATACATATCACAATATGTAACCTTGTCACCTTGAAGGGATTCTTGAAGCCCTGTGAGCAGGAAGAAGTGAACTATACCAGTGGCTGGCCACAGAAGCAACATGACATTGTGTACAAGGAAAGTGTAGCCAAATGCTTCCACTAGCTTCATGTGAACAGGTCTTGTCAAGTCTTTAGGTGAAATAATACACCCCAAAGCTTATACTACATAGACTTCAATTTGACACATTTAGTGCTCTGTGGAATGAATGTGGAACCTACTGTTTCTGCTAACTCATCTCAGAAGGGGAGTGTTTTCCTTTAAGAAGTCTCAGAAGGCAATGATGCTTGGATAATTGATCTCCTGTGGCTTTGGTCAAGTGGAAACTGTGCAGGATTTTCAAAGAGATAAAAGGTACAAACACAGGCCATTTTCTGATAGTAATAAACTGAGATGTTGCTGGAACCCTTTATATACTGAAAGCCAACCATTTAGAGAAAGCCTGGAAGCTTCTGAGCAAACAGGAGTGAACCCACACCAGTGAGAGAGCTTCAGCTACAGCTCAAGTAGTTTCCTAAACTTTCTCTTCTTCCCCAGGTGCTGATTTTGAACATGAAAGAATAGCAGTCCAAAGCCAGAAGCCAAAGTGTTGTCAACAAACCACCATCACCACCACTACAAACCTCGAAATGGGTTTATACAACACTGAAAAAATGTGAAAAATCATAAAAGCATAGATGACTAGTTACAGTTGGAGTGCATAAAGAAAAACAGATTGTTACTGAAGAGAAAACAGAAGTTGAAGGAAGAAATTCTGATGAAGCCAGAACGTAAGCAAATAAATGTCCTTAAAGTGAAAACTGCGTGCCCACAGTGCTAGATGAATTTGTATTTACAAATGAGTTTATATGCTTCCTCTGTGCACTATACACAGGAAAGCTGACCTAACTCTTAATAGGTGTGTCAGCCAGATATGCTTGAGTAGATCCCACTGGGTTTCATCAATTAGTTTTTTTTTTCATGCAAGCTTGTGCCAATCATCCCAAGCATCCATCTTGTTTTATTCATCCAACTGTGCTGCACTGTGAATATTCCGAAGAATGCTTTATGTAAGACACAGTGGCACACATCTGCAACTCCAGCCTCAGGAGGTTGTGAAGTAAGAATCATGGGTCTCAAAGCCAGCTATGGCTAAATAGAAGAACAGGCACCTGTTTATCAGCTGTAGGAGTTCTCTGGTGGAGTTTTTGGGGTCACTTACATATACTATCACATCATCTGCAAATAGTGATAGTTTGACTTCTTCCTTTCCAATTTGTATCCCCTTGACCTCCTTTTGTTGTCTAATTGCTCTAGCCAGAACTTCCAGTACTATATTGAATAGATATGGAGATAGAGGATAGGCTTGTCTAGTCCCTGCTTTTACTGGGATTGCTTCAAGTTTCTCTCAATTTAGTTTGATATTGGCTATTGGTTTGCTGTATATTGCTTTTACTATGTCTAGGTATGAGCCGTGAATTTCTGATCTTTCTAAGATTTTTAACATGAAAGGATGCTGAATTGTGTCAAATGCTTTTACAGCATTTAATGAAATGACCATGTGGTTTTGAGTTTGTTTATGTAGTGGATTACATTGATGGGTTTCTGTATATTGAGCCATTCCTGCATCCCTGTATCCCCTTGATAGTGGTTAATTATCATTTTGATGTGTTTTTGGATTTGGTTGGCAAGAATTTTATTAAGTATTTTTGCATCAATATTCATAAGAGAAATTGGTCTGATGATCTCTTTCTTTGTTCGATCTTTGTGTAGTTTTGGGCTCAGTGTAATTATGGCTTCATAGAACGAGTTAGGTAGTGTTCCTTCTGTTTCTATTTTGTAGAATAGTTTGAAAAGTATTGGTGTTAGGTCTTCTTTGAAGGTCTGATAGAATTCTGCACTAAAACCATCTGGTCCTGTCCCTTTTTTGTTGGAGACTTTCAATAACTGCTTCTATGTCTTTAGCAGTTATGGGACTGTTTAGATGGTCTATCTGATCTTGATTTAATTTTGGTATTTGATATCTGTCTAGAAAATTGGCCATTTCATCCAAATTTTCCTGTTGTGTTGAGTATAGGCTTTTGTAGTAGGATCTGATGATGTTTTGAATTTCCTCAGTTTCCGTTGTTATATCTCCCTTTCCATTCCTAATTTTGTCAATTTGGATACTGTCTCTGTGCCTTCTGGTTAGTCTGGGTAAGGGTTTATCCAGACTTGTTGATTTTCTTAAAGAAATAGCTCCTGGTTTTGTTAATTCTTTGTATAGTTCTTTTTGTTTCTACTTGCTTGATTTCAGTTTGATTATTTTCTGCCATCTACTCCTCTTAGGTGTATTAGCTTCTTTCTGTTCTAGAGCTTTCAGGTGTTCTGTTAAGCTGCTGGTGTATGCTCTGTCCAGTTTCTTTGTGGAAGCACTCAGAGCTATGAGTTTTCCTCTTAGCACTGCTTTCATTGTGTTCCATAAGTTTGGGTATGCTGTGCCTTCTTTTTCATTAAATTCTAAAAAGTCTTTGATTTCTTTCCTTATTTCTTCCTTGACCAATGTATCATTGCGTAGAGCATTGTTCAGCTTCCATGTATATGTGGGTTTTCTGTTGTCTTTGTTGTTATTGAAGACCAGCCTTAAGCCATAGTGATCTGATAGGAGGCATGGGATTATTTTTTCTCATATTTGTTGTGGTGTGTTTTGTGACCAATTATATGGTCAATTTTGGAGAAGGTACCGTGAAGTACTGAGAAGAAGGTCTATTCTTTCTATTTAGAATGAAATGTTCTATAGATATCTGTTAAATCTATTTGGTCTGTAACTTCTGTTAGTTTCACTGTGGCTCTGTTTAGTATGTGTTTCCCTGATTTGTCCAGTGATGAGAGTGGGGTGTTGAATTCACCCACAATTGTTGTGTGAGGTACATTGTGTGCTTTGGGATTTAGTAAAGTTTCTTTTACAAATGTGGGTTCCCTTGTATTTGGAGCACAGATGTTCAGAATTGAGAGTTCTTCTTGGTAGATTTTTCCTTTGATGAGTAGTAACTGTCCTTCTGTGTCTTTTTTGTTGACTTTTGGTTGAAAGTTAATTTTACCTGATATTAGAATGGCTACTCCAGCTTGTTTCCTGGGACCATTTGCTTGGAAAATTGTTTTCCTCCTTTTACCCTGAAGTAGAGTTTGTCTTTGACACTGAGGTATGTGCAAATTTCTGGGTCCTGTTTACTTATCCAGTCTGTTAGTCTATGTCTTTTTATTGGGGAATTGAGTCCATTGATGTTAAGAGATATTAAGGAATAGTGATTGTTGCTTCCTGTTATTTTTGATGTTATTTTTATGTTTGTGTGGTTATCTTTTTTTGGGTGTGTTGAAAGAAAATTACTTTCTTGCTTTTTCTAGGGTATAGTTTCCCTCCTTGTGTTGGTGTTTTCCTACTATTGTCCTTTGAGGGCTGGATTTGTTGAAAGATATTGTATAAATTTGGTTTTATCATGGAATATCTTGGTTTCTCCATCTATGGTGTTTGAGAGTTTTGAACACATGCATTTAGAGTTCTTTCCCTACATTGTCTTTTCTTTTTCTTTTCTTATTGGAGGAGCAATAGAAGTGTCTCTATCTCTGTTATACAGCATGGCATGCTACTTCCCAGAACTCCTGTGAAATACCATAATCCCAAGAGCAGTGGTTGGTTGCATGCCTGAAGGCAACCTTGAGAGCCTACACCACATAAGGACCACCAAATTATATTTCAGTCTAATGACTGAAAGTAAACAATTCATATTAGCCCTGTAGCTTATAAAATACATTCCACTTGTCTGTTCTCAAACATCTTTATTGTTATTCACATGCCATTCCTCTTTCTCCCCTTGTATGGTGTTCCTCATTTTCCCTATTTCTCCCTTCATTCCACTGGTGCCTTAATATGTATCCGCCAGAGCTTCCTAAAAACAACCCAATTTCATTTTTATACTTTCCTTCAGACCCAATTTATATGGTAGAAGAGTCCATTGGCATAAGAGAGAACTGAGTACCTATCGATAACTCAAAGTTTATTTCTTCAGTGGGAAAGAATTCTCCAAAAAGGTGTCAGTATGCCATTAAATTTTTTTCTTTTTTCTTTTTTATTATTTTTCTATATTCTTTGTTTACATTCCAAAGGCTTTCCCCTTTCCCAGTTCCCTCCTCACCATATGTCCCATAAGTCCTCTCCCCCCACCCCGCCTATTTCCCAATCAGCCCCTCTCCATTTCTCTGTTCTGGTACTCTCCTACAAAACTGGATCCAGTCTTTTCAGGACCAGGGTCCCCTCCTTCTTTCTTCTTGGGAATATTTTGACTTGCTAATTGTGCCTTGAGTATTCAGAGCTTCTGGGATCATTAATATCCACTTATCAGTGATTGCATTTCATGTGTATTCTTTTGTAATTGGGTTAACTCACTTAGGATGTTATTTTCCAGATCCAACCATTTGCCTACAAATTGCATGAATTCATTATTTTTAATTGCTGAATAGTATTCCATTATATAAATATACCATACTTTCTGTATCTATTCCTCTTTTGAGGGACATCTGGGCTCCTCTCAACTTCTGGCTATTATAAATAAGGTTGCTATGAACATAGTGGAGCATGTGTCTTTATTGTATGCAGGGGAAGCCTCTGGGTATATGCCCAGGAGTGGTATGCCAGGGTCCTCTGGAAGTGTCATGCCCAATTTTCTGAGGAACCGCCAGACTGATTTCCAGAGTGATTGTACCTTCTTGCAATCTCACCAACAGTGGAGGAGTGTTCCTCTTTCTCCACATCCTTGTCAGCACCTATTGTCTCCTGAGTTTTTAATCTTAGCCATTCTGACTGGTGTGAGGTGGAATCGTGTCCATTGCACACCATCCTTTTGTATGCATTTCCTTCTCTCTCCCTCTTACACACACATACCAGTCTCTCTCTCTCTCTCTCTCTCTCTCTCTCTCTCTATATATATATATATATATATATATATATATATATATATGGAAATATTAATATTGAAATACATTGGTGTGAAATATATATATGTATATACATATATGTACATATATATGTATATAATATATACATATATGTATATATTATATATTTGAGATATTGCTCTCTTGCCCAAGCTGGTCTTGGAGTCATATTTTTCACTGCTGCTGGGATTATGGCTGTGAATTATTTGAGAATTCACACCACACCCCCCACACACACACACATACACACACACACATACACACACACACACACACACACACACACACACACACACACATACACACACTCACACACACACATTCACAATAGAGCAAAAGACCCAATAGGATATGTGGTTACTCAGATGATTCTAATAGTGATAATTCGACATGAAAAACAGCTATAATAAACAGTCTAAGTAAACTGACCAAGAGTTGTTACAGCATTTTTAGTTATCAGCGTCAAATCCTGTGTGGGGAAATAATGTGTTGCAAGTAATTTTGATTAATGTCCTTTACATTTTGCTGTCTTTGTTTGTTTTTTGTTTGTTTGTTTGGTTTTTCGAGACAGGGTTTCTCTGTGTAGTCCTAGCTGTTCTGGAACTCGCTCTGTAGACCAGGCTGGCCTCCATCTCAGAAATCCGCCTGCCTTTGCCTCCCAAGTGCTGGGATTACAGGCGTGCGCCACCACGCCCGGCTCTCTTGCTGTCTTTGGACTGGAGAATTCAGAATCCATAGTGGCTCCCATTGAGGGTGCGACTATGAACCTTGTTATTACTGTAGTGAGATACTTGAGAAAAATCAATTTAAAGAATTGATTTTCCTTACCTCTACATGCACTACAGTTTAAATAAAATAATAAATATTTGTGTTTAAAATCCAAAAGAAGGGATAGATACAATGTGTTTGTCTATCTGCATCAGAATTACTGGTCTCTCAATATTCTTTTTTAAGTTTTATCCTCTGTCCTGTCTGCCTCATGCTCCTCTCCTTCATGGTGTGGTCAGTCGCAAGCCTAGAAGTTCTGCCTCTCTCACTCTGCCTAACCATTGGCCATTGGCTCTTCATTGATCAAACAAAAACCAATTGGGGACAGGGTCCCACAGCATCTGGATACATAGATTCCCAGGTGATTTTAGGAGCCAAATTAAGTCAAAGCATTAGAACCAATCCTGAACACTAGTCATATTTTTGAAGTACTGGCATCCTATTCAGAAAATCCTTGACTGTACCTTTAGGTTGAAGTGGACTAGCTAATTTTCCTTCTAGATATTTCATTATGTCTGGTCTTATATTGTGGTACTTGATACATTTGAAGTGGAGTTTTGTGCTGTGTTAAAAAATAACTTTCCATTTTCATCATTTAACCTGTGACCATCCAGTTTTCTCAGCATTATTGAAGATGCTATGTTTTTTTTTTTTTCCGTGTGTAATTTTTGTATCTTTCTAAAACATCAGGTAGATGTACTTGTGTCAATTTATATCTGGGCTATCTGTTCTGTTTCATTGACCTGTGTTTCTGTTTTCTGCCACTCAAATACTGTTTTTATTGTTATGATTCTGTCATGTGACTTGAGATCAGGTCTGGTAATTCTTACACTACTATTTTCATTCATGACGGTCTTATTACTTTTGATTTTTCTTGCTTTCATGCAAATTTCAGCAGACTCTATTGTAGTTTATATTTAAAGAAAAATGTAATACTAGAGAGAGGACATGATATGGATATTTTAAATACTGAAATTTGACAAAATATTATATTAATTGTTAAAGAGAGAGTGGAGCCAGGCATGGCATCAAGTGCCTTTAAAACAACATAGCCTTTAATATAAATATGGCAGGATGATCTTTATGAGCTCAAAGTGAGCCTGGTCTAGGGTGTGAGTTCCATGACAGCCAAGACTACATGAGAGACCCTGTGTCAACAAAACAAAATGAAACAAAACAAGACAAAACGCCACAAAATACAAAACAACAACAAAAGAATGAATCTGGATTTTTATTGAAATTACAATGAGCTTGTAGATTGTTCTTGGTAGGATGGCTATTTTCATTATAGTAAGTCTTCTGATATCTAACCTTGAGATGCTTTTCTATCCTTTAGTGTCAGGTTTATTCTCAGTTTATTTTATGGTTATTGTGAGTGGGAAAGTTTCCATGATTTCATTGATGAAATTGACAATGTCATTTGATTATAGGAAGAGTATTGGCTTTGTTTGACTTTGTGTTTTCTTTCAGGATATTTCAAAATGTTTTTGATAAGTTATAAGAGGTTTTAGGTGGATTATTTAGGGAAATATACATAGAATCATATGAAAAAAATGAAATATGTACACTTCTTTTCCTATTTTTATACTTTCCCCTGCATGTTTGTTGGTATTTGTTGTTACTTGCATTCTTGATTTTACCCATTTTGACTGGCCTGAGACAAAATTTCAATGTAGTATAAATTTGCTAAGGATTATGAACATTTTGAAATAATTCTTAGTAATTTTTTATTAGTACTTATGTTTAGATGGTTGCCGGGTCCTTGTTTGTTTTCTTGGATTATAGGCCTTTGAGATCTTTATATATAGTGGATATTAATGCATGTTCAGATGTAAAGCTGACAAAGATTCTCTGTCATCTGTGGCCTTTCTTTTCACTTTACATTGTTCTTTTAGCTGTGCAGTACCATGCTGCTGTTTATTATGATAGCTTTTTAATATATTTTGTAGTCTGCTAATTCCTTGAACAATTTTTTTCTTGGCTTAGGTTTGCTTTGTCTCTTTGGGGTAATTTGAATTCCATACAAATTCTAAGATCCTTTATATTTTCTCCTGAGGTAAGTTGTGCAGTTTTTGATAGGGATTGTATTGAATCTCTAACTTTTGTGATAAAATGGCCATATTTACAATGTTAATTCTGCCAATCATTGAGAATGATTCTAGTATCTTTATCATTTCAGGAAAGTTTTCATAGAAGTCTCCTTTATTATGTTTATTCCTATTTTATTTTCATTGAAGCTATTATAAATTTGTGCCCATGATCTCCTTTTCCATATGTTCATTGGAGGTATATAGAAAAACTTCTGATTTTAGCAACTTGATTCTGTATTCTGACACATTATTGAAATTGTTTCTGTTTTCTAGCACAATTTTGGGGGATTTCCTAATATAGTATCATCTTATATGCAAACAGGAAATATTTTATTTTTTCTTTACCTCTTTGTACCCCATTAATCTTCTCTTGCTTTATTACTCCAGTTATTACTTTGAGAACTATACTGAAAAGGTGTGGGTACAAAGGGTAGCCCAATTTAGTTATTGATTTCAATGGGATTGATTCTAGTTTTCTGCCATTAGTAAGATGTTTATAAATACAGTTTATATGAGTTTGTTAAGGTTTGCCCCATTCTGTCTTGTTATAGGACTTTTTATCATGAAGGTGTATTAGACTTTTTTCATTTATCTATTGATGGAATTATTTGATTCTCTTTCTTTAATTCAATCTATATGATGCATTACATATTTTGAACTAACCCTAAATCTTTGGAATAAAGACACTGTGATGATGGTAGATAACCTTTATGGTATATGACTGTATTATTCAGTTTGCAAGTATTTTATTAAGGATTTTGAAAATTTATATTCAGCAAGGATACTTGATTGTCAGTTTCTTTGTCTGTGCCTCTCTGTATGCAGAATGTGTGTGTGTGTGTGTGTGTGTGTGTGTGTGTGTGTATGTGTTAAGAATCTTCTTAAACATAGATCACATCCACCTAAGCAAATAAGTAATTGAGATATATTGAAATATTTCTATCCTTCCTATCTGACCATAATGCAACAAAACGTAAAATAGAACATCAGTATACCTCTAGTAAATACTAAACCTGATGGGTATTAAACAACTCATAATTGAATATTGAATGAGCCAAATGGGAAATAAAGAAGGAAATAAAAAAATATTCCTGGGAAAAGTAATAATTAAAACATAGCACACCAAAATTTCTAGACACAGTTAAAGTAGACCTACTGGGACATTTATAGCTCTTTACTCTTATTCAGAGAGAGTAAAATTCAGAAGCAGCACAAATAAATAACTTAATGATGTAGGTCAAGAATTTGGAAAAGTAAGAACAACAATATTACGAGAAATTCAAATGTAATAGATGCAGATACATAATAAAAAACATAGCAGAAACCAATGAAACACAAACAAAGAAAAAATTGCAAAGAATCAAATCAAAGGACTGATTTATAGATAAGATGAATAAGATCAAAGGATCCTTTGCCAACCAACCAAGACATAGAAAGCGAGGACCCAGATTAACAGAATCAGCAATTAACAAATGCTATCAGAGGAATTCAGAATTCTAAATCACAATGTTTTTGAAAACTTTGATTCATTAAGTCTGAAAATATAAAGAAATGGACAAATGTTCAGATTAATTTAAGGCACCAGAGGTAGGCTAAAAAGAGGTCAACAACATATATGATCCTACTTGAGAGTAAGAAGATTAAAATATTAATAAAGACCTTCCAACTACAAAAAACTTAGTCCCAGATTTATCTAAAATAGAATTCTACCAGACTTTCAAAGAATATCTACAAACTGTACTTTTAAAATTATATTTTTAAAATGACTGTAAAAGCAGAAAGTACACTTCCAAACACTTCCAAACTCCTATGGAAGCCAGTAAATCTATCATATCTATACCTTCTAAGTAGCTACTCAGTAGAATGTATATTCTTTGTTGTTTGGGAGGGATATTCTTCATAAATTTGTTTGGTTCATTTTGATGTTTCTTTTTAATTTTTGTTTTAATGACCTGTCATTGGAGAAAGTAGTGTTCTGAATTCACCTACTATTATTGAATTAGTGTGAATCTCTTTCTTTACTTCTATTTTTATGGAATTGGTTATGTCTAAGTATGGTGAATATGTTTATGGCTATAATATCTTCTTGATTATTAGAATAAAAGGGCCTTCTTTATGTCTTTTGAGTGTTTTTTAGTTTATTTTTATTAGATATATTCTTTATTTACATTTCAAATGTTTTCCCCTTTCTTGGGTTCCCCTCCCTGAAAGTCCCATAAGCCCTCTTCCCTGCCCCTGTTCCTCAGTCAACCCACTCCCACTTGCCTGTTAAGTATTCCCTCAAAACTGTTGCATTGAGCCTAAAATGAATTCTGTAATGTAAGATATTAAGATACTGGTTACAGCTTGCTTGCTGGTCAGATTTTCTTGGAAAACATTTTTCTATTCTTTCAACATTAAAGAGATTTCTATTTTAAAATATGAGTTTATTGTAGATAATAGATAGATGGCTTTTGTGTCTTAATCCATTCAATTAGCCTTTGTCTTTGACTGAAGGTTTTGGATTATTAATATGTGAAGTTATTATTGAAGGATGTATGTTGATTGAAGTCATTTAGTGGCTTTATTTGCTGTTTGTGGACTTTGTGTTTCAATAATTCCAGCTGCATTAGGTTTGGTTTTGTAGTCTTTTGGGTATGATTATTTCCCTCTTTCTTCTGAAAGATTGCTTTCAGTATTCACTACCAGGGTGGTTTTATGGATATGAGTCATTTTATTTTGTGTGAATCATAGAAAGTTTTTTTTTTAAATTTTCTTTCAACTATGCCAAATATTTTTGATGGATATAGTAGTCTGAGCTGATGTCTTGTTTTTTAGAACTTAGAGGACATTGCTCTAGCTTCTTGTGCCTTTCAAAGTTTCACTGAGCAATCAGCTTTCATTTTGATGATTTTTTTTCCTTCATATGTGACTTGTGTCTTTTCTCTTGGAGGTTTAATATTCTTTATTTAATTTGTATATTTAGAGTTTTAGGTTTGATACCTTCAATGTGCAATGTGTTTATTTTTTAATTTTATATATTTGGTGTTCTGTTTGTTTATATATACATATACATATATGTATATGTATATATATTTTTTTTCTTATTTTGGGTAATTTTCTCACTATAGTTCAAAGATTTAGTCTTTTCATAGATTCTCATAGTCCATTCATGTTCATTTGTGTGTAGTGTGTGTTTGTGTGTCTGTGTGTCTTTGTGTGTGTGCCTGTGTCTGTGTGTCTGTGTTTTACCTTCTTTGCTTGAGGGGACTTTTGAGTTCTGCTCTTCTCTCTTCTACTTGATTCATTCAATTTTTTAGACATTTTTTTCCTGAGTTTTAAGATTGCATTATTGAGTTCTACAATTTAATCTTCATTTGAGTTTGAGTTCACATCAATATTTTGACCACTTTATTCAATTTAATTTTTGAATTCCAAATTGACTTTGTCATTACTTTAGCATTATATTTTCTTGGGCATCACACAGGCATTTATTTCCGTTAAAACTTATTCTCATTATAAGAATTGAAGTGTTTGTGTCTTCCATAAATTCCTTTAATTCTTTGATGAAGTTTATGATTTTTTTTTTAAGTTCTGTATCCTGGGGTCCACCTAACAGGACCATATACTTTGAAAAATTTATCTTCAAATCCGTTCAAAGTTAATGGATACATTAATTCAATAGAACCTAACATGAGCAAGTTAACTAATATGGGGTATCATATAATAAAAGTTGAGGCTAAAATCTTATCACAAACTGTCATGAAATAGTCATCTGCAAGGTGGGCGAGTAAACATATTACTGGCATTGAGCTTAAGAAATCAGACATGACTTCAGGATTCATGTTTTTGAGAACCATTCTCAAAGTCATCATTTTAAAGCAGAATTAGAGATGCCTGCAGAGGGGCACCTCTTTAAGAAGCTTCTGCTCCATTGCAGAGAATCTCTACATTCTTCATCTCATTTCTGTTTTGAACTTTTCTGTCAATCTTATCTGTGGAATGTACTTTGTGTTTCTTTTACTTCACTTTTTTTCTGACAGGATTTGGGTACTTTATGAGAATATTTGGGAGCCAATGTTCTTCATCTACCATTTCTAGAATTATTACATTCTATCTTGAAACTCACTGACCTAACCACTTACTGTTTTTTAAATTAAATCTATCCCACCGAACAGATGTTATTTGAGCTTTTCTTTTGTACCAGTGAATGAATTCCCTTAGAGCTATCCAGCTGTGCTTCTGACATCTTGATAGACTAGCCCTGGAATTGGCTCCCTAATTGCCTCAAGATTGAATATCACAGGGGTTTGGAATGCCTGCTGTTATACAGACTGTATGTAACACTTTACCATCATTCACATACCACATTAACTCATGGTAAAACAAAAATATAGTTTTGTTATTTTATTAGATTCCTAATGTTCAGACACATGATACAAAGACCAAAATATGAGTTGGCAATTATAGCAACTATGAAAATGCACATTAAAATAATGATAGCTTCTCTACTGGACTGCTAGAAGTGTAACAAAAACACCTACTGCTGGTAGAAAGGGTGAAAATGTGAACTGTTGTAGGCATTTTGGAAAGCCATCAGGAAGAGTCTATTAAAAATTGAAAAGGCTCATATCTTTAAGCCCAAGGCAATTACCCCATAAAAATAAGACCATCAGCAAGCAATGTATTTTGTTCAAAGATGATTATTAGTGATTTTATTAAGCAAGACACTGAAAGAAAGAGAAAAGCATTCAGCTAAAGGTTGAATAGTTTGTGACATATTCCAGCCAGGGACACTGTGCATCCAATATAAAGAATTCATTGGATTTCTATCAGATGAATTAGAGCAATTGCAATAAAACATGCAATTGGATGTTATTTGAAATCCATGGTATTAGTAAGCATCCTTATTCAGACATAATAAAGGAGACAGCGGAAAATGCTAAATACACAAATAAGGAACATGAAAGGGGATGATTATGTATGCAAATAAACAGATGCATTGAGGAAGATGGGACCTAAATGGTAAGTGTGGCTTTGGTTTGTTTTTGTGTTTGTTTTTGTTGTATTGGGACTGAGTTTCATTATGTACCACAATCTAGCACAGAGCTCATTTCACAGCCCTGGACATTCTCAAAATTGTGATTCTCTTGTCTCTGACTCTTAAGTGCTACAAGTAGAGGTGTGTGCAACCCTGTCCATCAGAAATGCAGGTTTTTCAAGGTAGATGGCTTCAGATAATTTCCCATGCAAGTTTTTTGCATTTTAATGAGAAAGTATGATTTCTATAAGATATAAAAATAACCTAAAATATTATTCTTGTGATAAATCTCAGCCAACATGAGAATGACTCGACATGGATGTTTATTACACATTTAACATTCCACACCAATTTAAAACCTATGCATATAAACACATTCCCCCTTGATTTGTATAATGATCTTGCTGCCAGCTGCATGAACTAGTAAATAATAGATGAGGGAGGGGAAACTGTGATTTCAAATATATTTTATGAGAAAAAATGTTTCCATAAAAAAATCAGTAACACAAATACACAGATACTAAAAAGTTTCTGTATGTTCAATGACATTGCAGCAGGGTGCAGAATGAGAGAAAAATTTGTACCACCTACATATCCAGTGGAGGGCTATTATTCAAAATATATCAAAAGCCAAAACCTAGACATCAAGAAAACAATCTAATTTTAAAATGCAATACAGATCTAAGCAGAATTTTCAAGAGAAGAATCTCAAATGGCCTGAAGCACTTTACTATTCAGCATCCTTGGACATCAGAAAAATGCAAATGAAAGTATTTTGAGATTTCATTACATAATGGTTAGAATCATAGAGATCAATAAAATAAATGAAAGCTCATGTTTCTCAGGAGGTGGCATAAGTGGAAATCTTATCTTTTGCTGGTTGGAATATAAACTTTTACAGCCACTATGGAAATCAGAGAAGTGGTTCTTCATGAAGCTGGGAATTGGTCTCTTTCAAGATCCAATTATATCACACTTTGACATACATTCAAATGATGTTTCCCCCTGAGTTCAACAATGTTCACTGCTGTTCTATTCATTTTCTATGAAGTCCCATTTACTAATGGTTGATCTTAGTGCCTGTGCTAACTCTGTTTTCTTCAGAAAGTCATTTCTTGTGACAGTAAGTTTAAGATTATTCCACAGCTTTTCTTCTATCAGACTCTGGGTATCTGGCCTTATTTCAAGGTCTTTAATCCATTTGGAACTCAACTTTGTGCAAGATGATAAGTATGAATCTATTTTCCATTCAACTTGACTTGCATTATTTGTTGAAGACAATGACATTCCCCCCCACTATTTCTGGCTTCTTTATCCAAAAATCAGGTGTGTATAGGTATGCAGATTAACATTTGTCTGTTCATTCAGTACTATTAATCAATTTGTCTTTGATGGGGGCAATACCATACCATTAGAATTAGATGCTTTATATTACATCTTGAGATCAGGGATGGAGATCCCTTAGCAGTTCTTTTATTTTGCAGGATATTTTTGATTACCCGGGGTTTTTTTTGTTGTTGTTTTTATCGTTTTTCATACGAAGCTGAAAGCTCTCCTTTAGTTTTATTCTTCAATACATCTCAGTTTTTAACCACACAAAATTTTCATTTGCTTAGAGTAACCCTAGGTGCATTATACTTTCTGAGGTTATTGTAAAAGGCAATGTTTCATAATTTCCATGTCCATTTTTCTTTTGTAAGAAAATACTGATTTTGTGTGTTAATTTTGTATCTACTTTACTTTTCATCAGCTATAAGAATTTTCTGTTGAAATTTTATGGCCACTTGTGTACTTTTTCATATTCTCTGGGAAACAAGATTTTGAATTCTTCCCTTCCTATTTGTATCCCATTATCTCCAACAGTTTTCTTATTGCTCTAGATGCAAATACAAGAGTGAACAGACATGGAAAGAATGGACAATATTGTCTTGTGCCTGATTTTAGTGAAATTGCTTTGAGTTTCTCTCAATTTAAGGTGATGTTGGCTATAGGACTGCCGTAAATTACCTTTTTTATGGTGAGGTATGTGCCTTGTATTTCTGAATCTCTCCAAAACTTTTATTTTGGAGGGGTGCTGTGTTTTTGTCATAGGCCTTTCCTCCATTTAATAAAAGTGTCTTATTTTTTGTCTTTGATTTGTTAATACAGTAGATTACATTTATTAATATATGTATGCTGACCTATCTGTGCATCTATGGAATGAAGCCTATTTGATTATGGGGAATGTTCTTTTTGACATATTCTTGCATTTGGTTGAAAGTATTTTATTGAGATTTTTTTGCATTTATCTTCATAAAAATTGTAAGTTTCTTTTTTGTTGAGCCTTATTTTGCTTATTTTATTTATTATTTTAAATATTATCTTCCTTCCCAGTTTCCCCTCAGCAAACACTCTATACCTTCCCTCTTGCTTCTGGGAGGATGTGCCCCCCACTTGTCAACCCACTCTTGCCTCAGCACCCTAGCATTCCCCTTTCCTACAGGATCAAGGGCTTCTCCTCCCATTGATGTCAAATAATGCCATCCTCTGCTGCATACCCAGCTGGAGCCATGGGTTCCCCCATGTGAATTATTTGGGGGTAGTTTATTTCCTGGGAACTTTTTGGGGTCTGGTTGGTTGATACTGTTGTTCTTCCTATACTGAATCTTTATTAGGTTTAGGTATTAGCATAATTGTGGCCTTATGAAAAGAATAAACCATTGAGTGTTTTAATTTTGTGGAGTAAACCTCCCCACTCTGAGTTGATCATCTCACTCCAGCCATCTCCCCTCATTAATACATAACTATCTTTTCTATTTCCCTCCCCTAATGAATTTTATTTATTTCCTTCAGTCCTTTATACCTATCCTCTGCAATTCTATGGATTATTGCTTACTTATCATTGACTTAATGGCTAATATCAGCATACAAGTCTGTACTTTCCATACTTGTCTTTCGGAGTTTGTGTTACCTCACTCAGGATGAGGTATTTCCAGTTCCATCCATTTAATGACAAATTTCATCATTTCGTAAAATACTCTTTTACATAAATATACCACCAAATGGCAGGAAGGTTAACATTAAACCTAACTACAAGCCCATTGATCTGCAATGGTGACCTGCCTGCAGGATGTGCTAGCATAATAGTGGCACAAAGTTTGTGGGAGTAACCAACTTTCTTAGTTAGGGTTTACATTGTTGCAAAGAGACACCATGACCAAGGTAACTCTTATAAACGACAGCATTTAATTGGGTCTAGCTTACAGGTTCAGAGGTCCATTAGTATCATGGTGGGAACCATGACTATTTTCAGGCAGGGATGATTCTAGAGGAGCTGAGAGTTCTATATCTTCTTCCAAAGGCAAACAAAAGAAGACTAGCTCTCATGTGATAGGAGGAGAGTCTCAAAGCCCACCTTCAAAGTGACACCTTTCCTCCCACAATTCTACACCTACTCTAACATACCTCCTAATAGTGCTACTCCATGGGCCAAGCATATTCAAACCACCACACTGACCAATATCTGATTGGGTTTAAGTCCCACACCATAAGATGGAAACCATACTCAACACAGGTGATGAGGAAAAAAGACTGAGGCTATATAGGCCAAGGGTCTAGGGGAAGTAAAAAAAAAAACTCACTGAGGATGACATCTATTTGTCTGAAATTTTCATGTTATTTTTCTTAACAACCAAGTAATACTCCAGTGTGTTAAATATATCACATTTTCTTTATCTGTTCTTCTGTTGAGGAAAATCAGGGTTGTTTCCAATTTCTGGATATTGTGAATAAAACATTAATCAATATGGTTGAGCAAGTAGTACATTCTACCCTGTAGTAGAATGAATAATAATTTGAATATATGGCTAAGAGTTGTATAGCTGGATCTCATGGTACTTCAATTCTCATTTTTCTGAGAACCACCACATTGATTTCCATAATGGCTATCTGAGTTCGTATTCTTATCAGGCATTCATGAGTATTCCTCTTATACCACATCATTACCAACATGAACTGTCACTTGTTTTGTTGATCTTAGTCATTCTGTTGGTTTAAAATAAATCTCAAACTAGTTTTGATTTATATTCCTCAGATAGTTAAAGATGTATCTACATTTAATGAGATGATGAGTTAGCTTTACTTTTGGTTTGGTTATATAGTGGATTATATTTGTTGGTTTTTGTATCTTGAACCATCTTGCATCAGCAGAATAAAGCCTACTTGATAATGGTAAATTGTCTTTTTTTTATGTGTTCTTCAATTTGATTTACAAAGTTTTATTGAGTAATTTTTGTATCAATGTTCATATGGGAAATTATATTGTAATTTTCTTCTTTGGGTGGGCCTTTGTGTGGTATCAAGGTAATTGTGGCCTCATAGAATGAATTGATTAGTGTTCCTACTGTTTCTATTTTGTGGAGTAATTTGTGGAGTACTGATATGAACTTTTCTTTGAAAGCTCAGAAGACTTCTGTACAAAAACCATCTGGCCAGGTTGTTTTGTTTGGTTTTGTTTTGAGACTTTCAATGACTGCTTCTATTTCTTTATGAGATTCAGGTCTTTTACAATTGCTTATCTGACCTTGAGTTAACTTTGGCAGGTGGTATGTACCCAGAAAACTATCCATTTCTTTTAGATTTTCCAATTTTGTGTATATGTTTCTAAGGTATATACTCCTGATTCTTAGGATTTCCTCATTGTCTGTTGTTATGTTCCTCTTTTATGCTGCTAATTTGTATATTTTCTCACCATATATTCATTGAAACTGAATATAGTTTTGGGTTTTTTTCACAGTTTTTTTTATTGGATAAATTCTCTATTTACATTTCATTTTCCTTTTTCTGGTTCCCTGCCCCCCCCAAAGGTCTCCCATGCCCTTTTCCCTCTCCGTGTTGCCCCATTCACCCTTTCCCACTTCCCTGTTCTAGTATTCCCTTACACTGATGCTTTGAGCCTTTCCTGGCTCAAAGCTGGACAGGGTCCACTCCTTCCTTCTTGTTGGACATCATTTGGTATATGGATTGTGTCTTTGGTATCCCAGGATTCTAGGCTAATATCCACTTATCAGTGACTGCATACCATGGGTATTCTTTTCAGATTTTGTTACCTCACTTAGTATGATGTTCTCCAGTTCCATCCATTTCTCTAAGAATTTCATGAATTCATTGTTTTTAATGGCTGAGTAGTACTCCATTGTGTATATATACCACACTTTTTGTATCCATTCTTCCGTTGAGGGACATCTGGGTTCTTTCCAGCTTCTGGCTATTATAAATAAGGCTGCTATGAACATAGTGGAGCATGTATCCTTGTTGCATGCTGAGGAATCTTCTGGTATATGCCCAGGAGTGGTATGGCTGTGTCCTCTGGAAGTATCGTGTCCAGTTTTCTGAGGAACCGCCAGACTGATTTCCAGAGTGGTTGTAGGATTGTTGATCTTACTGCTTTCCTCAGATAGGTAACTCTTGTTTCCTTGATTCTTTGTATTGTAAACTTTGTTTTTTTATTCTATTGATTTTACCCTTGAGTTTAGCTATTTTTAGAAGTCTACTCCTTTGTGCTGTGATTTCTTCTTTTGTTCTATAGATATAAAATATCCTCTTAAGTTCCCAATATAAGAATTTCTATAGATTTTTAAGGAGACACTTGGTGCTAGAACTTGCCTCTTAGAACTATTTCACTGTGTCCCAAAGGATGGATCTGATGTGTACTCATTTTCCTTAAATTCTAGAAAGTCTTTCATTTCTTTCTTTGTTTCTGCCTTGACTTGTTTTTAATTTAGGAAAGAATTGTTCTGTTTAATGAGTTTGTAATCTTCCTGTTGTTGGCATCAACTTTAATCGATGGTGGGCTGTTAGGATAAATGGAATCATCTCAATTATTTTGTAGCTATTGAGACTTTGTGTCCAAGGAATATGAGGCCAAATGAGGCCAAGTTTGGAAACCATTGAATGGGGTATAAAGAAAAAATTATGGTGTGTGTGTGTGTGTGTGTGTGTACATGTGTATATATTTGGCAGAAATGTTCTGTAAATATTTCTTAGTTCCACTTGGTTTATAATGTCTGCTAGCTCTAGCATTTTTTTGTTAAGATTTTGTCTGGATGATCTATTCATTGGTAAAAAAAGAGTACTAAAGAGTTCCACTATCAATATATAAATTATTTATATTTTAGATTTAAGTTGTAGTACTGTCCATTTTACAAACTTGGGTGCCCTTGTGTTTGGAACATAAAATTTAAGAATTGAAATAATAATAATAATTATATTATTATTAGTATCATCATTATTATTTATAATCAAGCCATTACCCCACACACATTCCTCTCTCCCACAATTCCTCATTATATTCCCCCTACCCTTTGCTTCCTAGAGGATGCTCTCCTACCTCCAGGCTTCCCCACTCCCTGGAGTCTCAAGTGTCTTGAGGATTAAGTGCATCTCCATTGAGACCAGACCAGGCATTCCTCAACTATATATGTGTCAGGGGCTACAGATAAGCTTTTATATGCTGCCTAGTTGGTGGCTCATTGTCTGGGTAATACAAGGGGTCTGGGGCAGTTGAGGCTGCTGGTCTTTGAATGGAGTCTCCCTCCTCTTCTGCGTCTAACATCTTTTCCCAAATTCAACCTTAGGGGTCCCTGACGTTAGTCCAATGGTTGGGTGTAAGTATCTACATCTGTTATAAACAGCTGCTTGTTGGGCCTCTCAGATGATAGTTATGCTAGGCTCCTATCTGTAAGCACACCACAGCATCAATGATAGTGTCAGCCCTTGGTGTCTCCTCATGAGATGGAACCCCAGTTGATTCGATCTCTGGACCACCTTTCCATCAGTCTTTTCTCCATCTTTGTTCCTGTTTTTTTTTTTTTTTTTTTTTTTTAGAAAGGAAAACTTCTGGGTCAGGCACTTTAACTGTGGTAAACTGTTGGTAAAACCATCCTTCCTCTTGAGGCCCTGACTATCTACTGGAGGTGGACTCTTTGAGTTTTGTCTCCCTACTGTTGAACATTTCATCTAACTAAGGTAATTCTCATTGAGTCCTGAGAGTCTCTCACCTCCCTGGTCTCTGTACTTTCTAGAGGGTCTCCCCACCTCTTGCCTTCTGAGGCTGCATATTTCCATTCATTCTGCTGGTCCTCTGGGAGTATCTCCTGCTGTCCCCAACATATCTGATTCTGTTCCCATTTCCCCTGCCGCTCCCCTCTCTCACCCTAGTCACTCACTCCCTCTGCCCCCAGTGATTATTTTCTTACCCCTTCTAAGTGGGATTGAAGGATCATCACTTGGTCTTTCTGCTTGTTAAACTTCTTAAATTTGGTAGGTTTTATCCTGCACTTTTGGGCTGATAACCACTTATTAGTGGGTACATACCATCTATGACGTTTTGGGTCTGGGCTGCCTCATTCAGGATGCTATTTCTAGTTCCATACATTTGCATGCAAAACTGATGATATTCTGTTCTTAATAGCTGAATAGTATCCCACTGAGTAAATGATAATTTTCTGTATTCATTCTTTGTTTCAGGAACATTTGGGCTGTTTCCAATTTCTGGTTTATTACAAATAAGGCAGCTATGAACATCTTGGAATACATGTCCATGTGACATAGTGTGGCATCTTTTGAGTATATGGCTATGCTCAAGTAGTATTCATGTATTTTTCTGAGGTAGCACCAAATTGATTTCCAGAGTGGTTGTACCAGTTTGCAATCCTATCATCAATGGAGGAGTGTTCCTCTTCCCCTACATCCTCACCAGCATGTATTGTCACCTGAATGTTTGATCTGAGATATTCTGATTGGTATAAGGTAGAATCTCAGGGTCATTTTGATGTGTATTTCCATAATAACTAAGGACTTTGAACATTTTTAAGTGTTTTTCAGCCACTCAAGATTCCTCTGTTGTTAATTCTCTGTTTAGATATTCATCCCATTTTTAAATTGAATTATTTGGGCTTTTTGGAGGTTCTTGATAGATTTTTTTCCTTTGATGAATATATATTGTCATCCCTTACCTCTTCTGATTAGTTTTGATTTGAAATATCTTTTGTTGGTTATTAAAATGGTTTCCCCAGCTTGTTCATGGGTCCATTTATTTGGAATATTTCTCTCTCTCTCTCTCTCTCTCTCTCTCTCTCTCTCTCTCTTTCTCTTCCTCTCTCCCTCTCTCCCTGCCTACCTTCCTTCCTTTCTTCCTTCCTCATATCTTTTTTTCTTTAGGAGGCCTTTGTTAAGCACCGTGAATTGGGTCAGAGAGGAAAGGGAGACCACAAACTACAGAGCTATGCATGAGACTATGGGGAATTATTTCTAGAGAATCAGAAGAGGTGCAGATCTGGCTGCTCTGGCAGGTAGACCTCTTTGGTAGGCATGGGGTACCTGATAACATTGGGGGGATCTAGCAAAACAATGAATTAGGAAAGGAAGGTTACAAGGGGAAGATTTGGGGTATCCATAGAAGATAGAAGGAGGGGGCAGGGAAGGGTGCCTCCAATCTTCTGCTGTAGAGATGGAGGTATGAATTGGGGATTGAATAAGGAAAACAGAAAAAATAAAATATTTAAACAATCAAGTTAATTGAATAGAAAACTGAAATAGAGACATGCTAAAACTTGATGCAGGTATTCAATACAACCAACCTGCCCATGGCTGCTTCTGCATTTTTACATGAGCACTATAACCTAATAGTATAGCAGTGGAGAGAAGTTGCTAGGGCATTATATGACTAGCTGAAGTACAGTTAGTCCACTCAAAACCCCATGGGCCAGGAAGCCTTCTTCCACACTTCCCTTCCCTTTTTTCATTTCCAGCTTCTGCTTCTGATTACTGAAGGCAGAATTAAAGAACTTATAATGAAATTGCCAATTTGCCAGTTTGCCATTTTGTGAAGAGAAGAGATGACTGCTTGAATGCTTTATAATTTAGATTGTTAATTCTTTTAACACAACTGTGACAATACTAGCCTTTCCAAATGGACTCCCATAATGTATGATCACACTGCCTTTAGACCTAGAGGGCACTGGGTTCCTCTATTGGCCATCTTAAAGATGTCCAATATTGTCTGAAATGTTGGAACTCTGGGGATTCATATGGGTCACACTCCACTCTTAGACACAGATACCCACATATGACTAATATTATCAGCTAGCTTCTTGGCTCACCAGGAATTTTTTCTTTGTGCCTGGGTATTTTGTCTAGTCCTATGAAACCTCTGTGAGCTGAAGATCAACCTCTATATCTTATACAACAAATGTTTCCCAAGAAACACTTCTATATGAGGATTCTACAACAAGCACTGAGCTCCTTCATGATTTCTTGAGTTGATATGAGACAAAGCCAGACCAATATGAAAAGGCTTAGAGTATGTTATCTATAGCTACTTTTTCTTGATACAATGTGGGAGGTGGTGGTGGTGGCTATAGTTCCCTTTACATCTCTGTTCTCTGACACCACTCATCTTTGTCCTCTGTCTGAAAACATAGAAGATATTCTGTTGCTAACAACTTGAGGTTTCCTGGGGACAGTATCAATGCAGAAGAGCAGCAGTATTGATTCTAGTTTCTAAGACAATGGGCCTCTGCTATGTTTGAAATTCTGTGGACTCCAAATTCACATGCTGGAAGTAATCTAGAAATGAAGTACGTTCTTTGTGGGGGTAATTGCATGATAAATGTGGCAGGGTCATGAACAGAGTAGATGATCTGAGAAATGAACACCAGGTGAAGGTCTCATATATCAGCTAGAAAGTAGCACTCAGACAAGTAAACTGCCAATATCTTGAACTTGGACTTCCAGTCTTATGAACTGTGAAAAAACAATTTCTGTTTATGAGAAGCCACTGTCCTGGTCTATTTTGTTATAGCAGCCTATATGGGCTCAGATAGTCCCAGAAATGTGCATCACTGGACACACTTGGTAAATTCCAGGGTAGGAGCACCAATCCAGGAGCTACCCAGACAAATAGCAACAGGGCTCTCTGTTCCCACAGCCATCTTAGGGCTTGGGGTAACTGTCAGTATACTCTAGTTCCTTTCATGAACAACCAATCTGAAAATGCAGGAGCAGGAGGCCAGGTGGCAAACTTTCATGTTTTATCAGTATATTACAGACACAAGTGTAACTTACAGTGTGTGATCTCTGGCTTACTTGTGTACACGATTAGGCAGGTTCTGATCATTTGATCACCAGTGCAGCAGCATGGGGAGGTGAATAATTTTTTAGCTGTTCATATTCTCATTTTCTTGGTGGATTGGTTTCACTATAGTAAGGATCTGTTGGAGTGAGTTTATCCCATTCTGTCATTTAACAACATGGTGTTTATTACTCACTTCTGTTCTATATTTCATCATATGCAAGGACAAGATCAAGTAATATGAGAAAACAGATTTCAGATTCTATTTTTCCACCTGCAAAACTAAGAAAGTATACTTTTCTTTTTCCTTCTTCTTGTTATCCCTCCTTTCATTCTTTTTTGAGGGGAATAGCTTAGTCTATGCAGGTTGCTTGAAACACATACCCAATTGGATTTAATCTCAGAATGTTATTCTGACTTTTTACCTGGAGTACAAGTCAGAACATAGCCATCACCTTATCTTCAAATCTTTCTAAGTGGAAGATCATTAATTTTCCTAGGAAAGCTGATATTTTATACAACACCTGCTTATAATTTTAGTGCTGTAGCTACGGACATTTAAAAGTTAATTATTATGGACTATTATTATTGGTTCATCCGAACGTGATGGTAAGTCTCTATTGCTGAAAACACTACATGTTTTAGTCATAGGACAGTCATAGTCAGTGAGAAATCACTGAGTCCTGGCAGGTGGTTCCCCATGTTGACTAACTTCAGAGTACAAAAATAGTTTATGAAGGTTGCTTGAGTAGTTTACTAACAGTCTCCTCCTACTGTGTACCTGTGAACTACAAATGACAGCCAAGAAGACAAGATATATTTTTATGCAGAAGAGTGCCATGAACATTTTGGGAATGACTCTCTTAGCTACTTTGGTATTTCTGTGAAAATGTACCATGACCAAGTATAAAGAAAAGAGTTCCAGAGTGGTTGTACCAGCTTGCAGTCCCACCAGCAGTGGAGGAGTGTTCCTCTTTCTCCACATCCTCGCCAACACCTGATGTCTTCTGAGTTTTTAATCTTAGCCATTCTGACTGGTGTGAGGTGAAATCTCAGGATTGTTTTGATTTGCATTTCTCTAATGACTAATGATGTTGAACATTTTTAAGGTGTTTCTCAGCCATCCGAATTTCTTCAGGTGAAAAGTCTTTGTTTAGCTCTGTACCCCATTTTTGGATAGGGTTATTTGGTTTTCTGGGGTCTAACTTCTTGAGTTCTTTGTATACATTGGATATTAGCCCTCTGTCGGATATGGGGTTGGTGAAGATCTTTTCCCAATTTTCTGGTTGTCGATTTGTCTGTTTGACGGTGTCTTTTTCCTTACAGAAACTTTGTAATTTTATGAAGTCCCATTTGTCTATTCTTGATCTTAGAGCATAAGCTATTGGTGTTCTGTTCAGGAATTTTCCCCCTGAGCCAATGTCCTCAAGGGTCTTCCCTAGTTTCTTTTCTATTAATTTTAGTGTGTCTGGTTTAATGTGGAGGTCCTTGATCCACTTGGAGTTGAGCTTAGTCCAGGGAGATAAGAGTGGATCAATTCTCATTCTTCTGCATGTTGACCTCCAGTTGAGCCAGCACCATTTGTTGAAAAGGCTATCTTTTTTTCCACCGGATGTTTTCAGCTCCTTTATCGAAGATCAGTTGACCATAGATGTGCTGGTGGGACTGCAAGCTGGTACAACCACTCTGGAAATCAGTCTGGCGGTTCCTCAGAAAACTGGACATGATACTTCCGGAGGACCCAGCCATACCACTCCTGGGCATATACCCAGAAGATTCCCCAGCATGCAGTAAGGATACATGCTCCACTATATTCAATGCAGCCTTATTTATAATAGCTAGAAACTGGAAAGAACCCAGATGTCCCTCAATGGAGGAATGGATACAAAAATGTGGTATGTATACACAATGGAATACTATTCAGCCATTAGAAACAATGAATTCATGAAATTCTTAGAGAAATGGATGGAGCTGGAGAACATCATACTAAGTGAGGTAACCCAGTCTCAAAAGAATACCCATGGTATGCAGTCACTGATAAGTGGATATTAGCCCAGAATCTTGGGACACCAAAGATACAATTCACATACCAAATGATGTCTGACAAGAAGAAAGGAATGGACACAGGTGCTGGAAAGAATCAAAGCATCAGTGTAGGGAAATACCAGAACAGGGAAGTGGGAAGGGGTGGATGAGGGAGCAGGGGGAGGGAAAAGGGCATGTGGGACCTTTGGGGTTGGGGAACCAAAAAAGGGAAATGAAATGTAAATATAGAATATATCCAATAAATTTTTTTTTGATCCAAAAAAAGACAGAAGGAAAGAAACTTAAAATAAACAATCATAAAGAAAGAAAATGTAAAAAAGAAAAAAAGAGTTTATTGGGCTCTTATGTATTTAGATGGTGAGTCCATGACCATTCTGGCAGGAATCATGCTAGCACACTGGCAGTTACGGTGCTGTAGCAGTTGAGAGTTCAGACTTTGACCCAAATCCTTGAGGAAAAGGAAAATTTCAAAATTCACCTGCAGTGACATACCTCGTCCTTACATGACACAACTCCTAATACTTCTCAAATCATTGCAGCAACTGGAGCCTACGTATTTATGCACAGGAATCTATGGGCCCACTTTTATTGACACTACCACAAGGACCAACCACTTTTTTATTGGAATTAAGTGCTTGATCAACAGGATGAAAACAATGTTTCATGGTATAAAACTGGAGAACTTTTAACTGGCAAACTTATAGGCCCCTAAGATGAATCTACACAATTCCTGTGTTAAAAGTCCTATCAAACTGCTTTCTAAATTCAGAAGCACATACTCATAGGTTAGTAAGATCTAAGACCTCATTGAGAGGTTTCTTAGTATAGAGTTGTGTGGAACATTGGAAACTAATGACATTCAGAGATTGAGTCTCTGTAGAATCTCCTGGACAAGCATGCATGTGCATATTCTCTCTGTCTCTCTCTCTCTCTCTCTCTCTCTCTCTCTCTCTCTCTCTCACACACACACACACACACACACACACACACACACACACACACACACATGATTTACATTACACCTTCTTCTAAGTATTGGAAAGCATTCAGAAATTGGAGGCTGAAACATTTTAAGATCCAGAGGTGAAGAAGGATTTGAATAAAGCTGTTTCACTTGGACATATCATTACTGTTACCTTTAGGGGTACTGAGATCAAGTCAGACAATATTCTAGCATGGAAACAGGCCCATCCATAACTGAAAAGCTGTTAATATATTATGGCTACTAGAGAAGGAAGAGTCAGTTTACTTTAGGATGCTGATGTTTGGTAGATTGAACAATACTCAATGGATGCTACCACAGCCATAAGGATATGAGTGTGAAATGTTAGTTAGGCAGGCCATTAAGAAAAAAATGAAAAGTAAAAGGAGGAGGAGGAAGAGAAGGAAGAAAGGAGGAGGAAATAATAATAATAATAATAATAATAATAATAATGATGATGATGATGATGATGATGAAGAAGAAGAAAAGAAAAAAGAAGAAAAGAGGAAGAAGAAGAAAAGAAGAAGGGGTGGTGGAGGAGGAGGAGGCAGCAACACTACATCAAGTTGGGGCAGTTGAGTTGGAGGTCAGGGAGGATTGGGACACAGGAAGAAGAATATGGTCAAAATACAATGTATTCATCTATCAAACGTTCAGAATTAAATGCTTATTGTTCAATGCTGTTAACATTTTTATGAAAACTTTTATCTTTTAAAGAAAAAAATTACTGTCACTGCAATTCATTTCTATGTGCATTGGACTACAATATTTGTCTGGAAAGCCAGATTATGGGCATATGAACTATATGAATTTAGTTCATTCATATAGGGTTTTTAACCGTATTATATTTTTCTTGAGGAAATATGAAATACTGAATTATAATCCTTAGTGAGGCTTTTGACAAATATTTTTTATCATCTTTGGTGAAAAAATAATCTTCATTACCATTTAATTTTCTATTTTGTGAACTCAATACCTCAAATATAAAGTTCTTGGGTACCAATAAGAACCATTAAAAATAGAAAGTTATATGACTCTGGTATTTAATTTTAAGAAGATTCATTATTGCTTTCCTATACCCTATGAATCTTGCTTTATGTATGTTGACACCTGTATTTGTTAAGGTGAAATACCTTGGCACAGTGAGAGCATAGAGCCCACTCTATAGTGTTCTAATAAGCCTGCTATCTTAATTAGGGTTTCCATTGCTGTGAAGAGACACCATGACCAAAGCAACTCTTATACAAGACAACACTTAACTGGGACTATCTTATAGGTTCAGAAGTTCAATCCTTTATCATCAAGGCAAGAGCATGGCACCTTCTTGAGAGGCATGGAGTAAGAAGACCTGAGAATTTAGCACCTTATCTCAAAGACAAATATTAGAAGACTGGTTTCTAGGCAGTAAGGAAGGTTTCTCAAAGATCACACTCACAATGACACACTTCATCCAACAAGTTCACACCTCCAATAGTGCCACTCCCTGGGCCAAGCATATTCAAACTGCCACACCAGCCATTTATCCTAGTAGATGTGATTTGAAGAATTTCAAATAGAAGCCACCCTTCCTTATAAAATATATAGTTATTGAAAAATATAGATTACAAAAAGAAGATAGTTTTGACAAAATGACTTCAAGAGCTGTTTCCTAAGTAAGGTAGAACAATAAAAGCTATTAATTTGTATTGACTTTTACATGAAATTTTGTGAATATTCTTGTTTGAACCTTCTCTTCTTCAGTGTCCAGCCTCAATAAAACTGTAGCCTTTAGGTAGATAGGCAGAAGACCTTTGATCCTGGCATATTTATGTGTATTACATTTGTTATGGATCCTTCTTGTCATTGCAGAATCTTTTATCAGCCTCCATATTGAGGTGTTAAGAATGCAATCCTTGTGCATTACTGTTTTTCCATCTGTAAATGTGGCTCTTACTGAAGATATTAAGAGTCAGGCATGGTGTTCTCTGAATTTCATCACTTCAGGGACAGAGACAAGAGGAGTTTAACACATGATGGCCTATGTAGCAATACCTGTCTCAAAAATAAAAATAGATATTAAAAATGAACAATATAATGTTTTAACAGTTAGAAGTGTTTGATAACAAAAACCAAATGTTTAAAAGTCCATGGTTAAGCAGTGGTAGTGCATATAATTAATCCTAGTAGTTGGCAGGCTGAGGCAAGTGAAACACTCAGTTTGAGGCTAGGCTGGTCTACAGAGTAAGCTCCAGGACAGCCAGGTCTACAAAGAGAAATCATGCCTAAAAAAAAATCTATGGTCACTCAATGTCCCATTTGTTACATAATATGAAATAATACAGCACTTTTTGATCCAGGCAGAAAAATATCATTTCATAGGCCTTTCCACTGTGAATCACACATACCTCAAAACATTTATTTCTGACATGGACTAAATAACCACATGATCTGCATAGAAATTGAAAAATGGGTCACAAGACAGACCTCAACAAATACAAGAAGACCGAACTAATCCCATGTCTCCTATCGGATCACTATGGAATAAAAGTGGTCTTCAATAGCAAGAAGAACAACAGAAAGCCCACATACACATGGAAACTGAACAATACTCTACTCAATGACACCCTGGTCAAGGAAGAAATAAAGAAAGAAATTAAAGACTTTTTAGACTTCAATGAAAATGAAGGTACGACCTACCCAAGTCTCTGGGATACAATGAAAGCAGTGCTAAGAGGAAAACTCATAGCCCTGAGTGCCTCCAAAAAGAAACTGGAAAGAGCATACACTAGCAACTTAACAGCACACCTGAAGGCGCTGGAACAAAAAGAAGCTAACTCACCCAGGAGGAGTAGAAGAGAGGAAATCATCAAACTAAGGGCTGAAATCAATCAAGCAGAAACAAAGAGAACCATACAAAGAATCAACAAAACCAAGAGCTGGTTCTTCGAGAAAATCAACAAGATAGATAAACCCTTAGCTAGACTAACCAAAGGGCACAGAGATAGTATCCAAATTAACAAAATTAAAAATGAAAAGGGGGATATAACAACAGAAACAGAGGAAATTCAAAAGATCATCAGATCCTACTACAAAGGCCTATACTCAAAACAACTGGAGAATCTGGAGGAAATGGACAATTTCCTAGACAGGTACCAAATACCAAAATTAAATCAGCATCAAGTAGACCAGCTAAACAGTCCCATAACCCTTAAAGAAATAGAAGGGGTTATAGAAAGCCTCCCAACCAAAAAAAGTACGGGACCAGATGGTTTTAGTGCAGAATTCTACCAGACCTTCAAAAAAGACTTAACACCAATACTCTTCAAACTATTCCACAAAATAGAGACAGAAGGGACACTGCCCAACTCGTTCTTCGAAACCACAATTACGCTGATACCTAAACCACAAAAAGATCCAACAAAGAAAGAGAACTACAGGCCAATTTCTCTTATGAATATAGATGCAAAAATACTAAATAAAATTCTTGCCAGCCGAATCCAAGAGCATATCAAAACGATCATTCACCATGATCAAGTAGGCTTCATTCCAGGAATGCAGGGATGGTTCAATATACGGAAATCCATCAATGTAATCCACTACATAAACAAACTAAAAGAAAAAAACCACATGGTCATCTCATTAGATGCTGAAAAAGCATTTGACAAAATTCAGCTAAAGACTTTCATGCTAAAAGTCTTGGAAAGAGCAGGAATTCAAGGCCCATACCTAAACATAGTAAAAGCAATCTACAGCAAACCAGTAGCCAACATCAAAATAAATGGAGAGAAACTTGAAGCAATTCCACTAAAATCAGGGACTAGACAAGGCTGTCCTCTCTCTCCATATCTTTTCAATATAGTACTTGAAGTTCTAGCGAGAGCAATCAGACAACATAAGGAAGTCAAAGGGATACAAATTGGAAAGGAAGAAGTCAAAGTATCATTATTTGCAGATGATATGATAGTCTACTTAAGCGATCCAAAAAACTCCACCAGAGAACTTCTACAGCTGATAAACAACTTCAGCAATGTGGCTGGTTATAAAATTAACTCAAGCAAATCAGTAGCCTTCTTGTACTCAAAGGACAAGCAGGCTGAGAAAGAAGTTAGGGAAATAACACCCTTCACAATAGCCACAAACAACATAAAGTACCTTGGCGTAACTCTAACCAAACAAGTGAAAGATCTGTATGACAGGAACTTCAAGTCCCTGAAGAAAGAAATCGAAGAAGACCTCAGGAGATGGAAAAATATTTCTTGCTCCTGGATTGGCAGGATCAATATAGTAAAAATGGCCATCTTGCCAAAAGCAATCTACAGATTCAATGCAATCCCCATCAAAATCCCAAATCAATTCTTCATAGATCTAGAAAGAGCAATTCTCAAATTCATCTGGAGCAACAAAAAACCCAGGATAGCTAAAACTATTCTCAACAATAAAAGGACTTCTGGGGGAATCAATATCCCTGACCTCAAGCAGTACTACAGAGCAATTGTGTTAAAAACTGCATGGTATTGGTACAGCAACAGGCAGGTAGATCAATGGAATAGGATTGAAGACCCAGAAATGAACCCACAGACTTATGGTCACTTGATCTTTGATAAAGGAGCCACAACCATCCGGTGGAAAAAAGATAGCCTTTTCAACAAATGGTGCTGGTTCAACTGGAGGTCAACATGCAGAAGAATGCGAATTGACCCACTCTTATCTCATTGTACTAAGATCAACTCCAAGTGGATCAAGGACCTCCACATAAAACCAGACACACTGAAACTATTAGAAAAGAAACTTGGGAAGACCCTGGAGGACATGGGCACAGGGGTAAAGTTCCTGAACAGAACACCAATAGCTTATGCTCTAAGATCAAGAATTGACAAATGGGACCTCATAAAATGACAAAGTTTCTGTAAGGCAAAGGACACTGTCAGAAGGACAAAACGGCAACCAACAACGTGGGAAATGATCTTCACCAACCCCACATCCGATAGAGGGCTAATATCCAATATATACAAAGAACTCAAGAAGTTAGACCCCAAAGAACCAAATAACCCTATCAAAAAATGGGGTACAGAGCTAAACAAAGAATTTTCACAAGAAGAAATTCGGATGGCTGAGAAACACCTTAAGAGATGTTCAACATCATTAGTCATCAGGGAAATGCAAATCAAAACAACCCTGAGATTCCACCTCACTCCAGTCAGAATGGCTAAGATTAAAAACTCGAGAGACAACAAGTGCTGGCGAGGATGTGGAGAAAGAGGAACACTCCTCCACTGTTGGTGGGATTGCAAAATGGTAAAACCACTCTGGAAATCAGTGTGGCGGTTCCTCAGAAAATTGGGCATGCCACTCCCAGAGGACCCTGGCATACCACTCCTGGGCATATACCCAGAGGATTCCTCTGCATACAACAAAGACACATGCTCCACTATGTTTATATCAGCCTTGTTTATAATAGCCAGAAATTGGAAGGAGCCCAGATATCCCTCAAAGGAGGAATGGATACAGAAAATGTGGTATATTTATACAATGGAGTACTACTCAGCAATTAAAAATAATGAATTCATGCAATTTGTAGGTAAATGGTTAGATCTGGAAACTATCATCCTAAGTGAGCTAACCCAATCACAAAAGAATACACACGAAATGCAATCACTGATAAGTGGATATTAATGAGCCCAGAAGCCCTAAATACTCAAGGCACAATTAGCAAGTCAAATGACTCTCAAGAAGAAAAAAAGGAGAGGACCCTGGGCCTGTAAAGATTGGATCCAGTATTGTAGACCCAGAACAGAGAAATCGTGGGGGGGGGGAAGAGTGGGGAATAGCATCGGGGGGAGAGGAATTATGGGACATATGGTGGGGGGTACCTGGGAAAGGGGAAAGCCTTTGGAATGTAAACAAAGAATATAGAAAATAAAAAAAAAATAAAATAAAAAAAAAAAGATTGGATCCAGTATTGTAGACCCAGAACAGAGAAATCGTGGTGGGGGGGGAAAGAGTGGGGAATAGCATGGGGGGGGAGAGGAATTATGGGACATATGGTGGGGGGTAACTGGGAAAGGGGAAAGCCTTTGGAATGTAAACAAAGAATATAGAAAATAAAAAAATAAAAAAAAAAGAAATTGAAAAATGATTTGATATGTATAAAGATATCACAAAAACATTTTAAGCATGTTGGTGGTATGGGAAAATTTCCTATTTTAATGACCTAAAAATACATATCTAAATGTATATTTTTAGGCCATGAAATATGAAATTTAAAGACATATTTATGGAATAATTAGTGGCTTTCTGAAGTTTGGCAGACTCAGGCACTTGTATAAATATGAAAGAAAAGACAGAAACAGGTTCTGCTTATCTAGTGACAAGCTGAGCATGTGTTAGTCTTCTATGTTGCTTTTCTCCCAGAAGGAAATGGCATAGTAGGGCAGATTTTAATATGAGATACGGGGCTTGGGGAAATGTGTGGATGATATAGGAGTTTTAGTACAGGATAAAATATTATACCCTGGGATTTGGTCTGATTTTGTAGGATCACATAATCTGTCCCTCTAATCACAGGTCCTACATGCCCAACATAATGTAACATTTGTGATTATGACTTCTTGTGAGAAGAGAGATGTAGGGTTAGAGGCAGGAGTATAAAATTAAAATAGGAATACATGAAATTTGTGCCATTCCATAAGTATTGTAATACTGAGTATTAAATTTGGTCCAAGTGTTACAGTGAATATCTCCTAAAGTTTTAATTTGCAATTATAAAAATTAGAGTATACATTTTTTCTACCACTCTCACTCTTACCAATTTTCTTCTCTCACTCCCTCTTAAATTCATGGTACCCTAAAAGTTATTGATGCATATTTATAGCTAAGTATATAAATGTATGCCTACAATATGCTGTGTCTAAAAATATATGTTTTCAGATCTACAGACTATATGTTAGATAATAAGTTAGGAGAATCCTCTCTGCAGAGGACTAATTCTCCTCTCAGCATCTCTTCACTGATCTCAGCTCTTTGTCTCAGAAGAATTTCTCAAAAGGTTTCCCCAGCTACTATGCCCAATAATATTTTCAGATTTTTAAGTTTTTTGATAACTATATTATTGTGGTTTTATGGATACAGCTTCCCTGTCATTTCTGAGAGTCACACACACTGTGACTACGAGGATAAATATGGAGAATTGAATCTGAAATTAAAACAGTTTAGTTAAATGTCAGTATTAGATTTGGTCATAATCTCAATGTTTGCCAGAAAATACCAGGGAGTATTTTCCTCATTGGATGGATCTTAAGTTCAATTTAAAAAGCACCTATTATAACTCGCACTTTGCATTCTATGACTTGTCATTAATAGGTATCAAAAGTGATTTCTTCCCTTCCATGGCACCTTCTATATTACCTTCCACAGTTAGGAAAGCTAGTTCTCACAGAGGTTTTAGTGTTACATTGAACCCAAATTCTGTGAATTCCATGTTCCAAGTACTTGGTATTTTCACCAACAGGGCCTTGCCTTTACTTTCTGGGAAGTGACCAAGGGTAGCAGCATGAATCTAAGTTATTTTGTCCTTTGGATGCCCATGGCCAGTAACTCAAAAGGTTTGTCATGCCAGGCTCCATGTATTTGAAAGTTTAGCTTGGGGGGACTTTTGACTTCAGGATATATCCTTGTCTTCTTTGAGGTCTTGGTTCAAGTCAGGATTATGCAGGAACAGGTCATCATCCTTGAAACCTGAGATTTAGAATATGTCCTTGGCTGTTACAGGTTCATGTTCTGAGCTAATTTCCCGTAAGGATTTGTCCTGATGTTCTCTCATTTAGATTTCATCCATGTTTCTTTTATTTCAGGGATTAGCCCGAGCTACTTTTATATTAGTTATAGCTCATGGTAAAAAATCTACATATTTAGTGGTAGGACTTCTATCTATACACACCAAGGTTCACTGGTGGAATTTACCAGTTTTGAATTCCAAAATCAAACCATCAATAGGCAAATGAACAAGGAATGCAATAAAAGCTTTCATTAAGGCAATCCAGTTGTTACAAGACTCATGACCACATCCTGGAGGTTTATTCTGATCTAACCCACTGATGTTTGTGAGCTGCAAACACTCTTCCCTATGATGCTGGCCAAAGGACATTGCATTCAGAGTCTGCAAGTTCAGGAGTGGGAGCAGCCAGATACCTGCAGTTCAGGTTCTCTTTAGATGTCAATTGAAAGTTGGTGGGAGAAGCAGTGAAGCATGATCACTGACCTTTATTTTCATAGGGTCTGATGTCCAACTGTAAGGAAGGACCATTAACTTACACAGTCATGGGGAAACACAGAGTGATTTCCACAGAAGCCCTGAAAAGGCCTTGTGGCACTGAGAGGACTGTATAGTACCAAAGACCAGGGGAATGTGAGTTAGAGATATATGTAACTGGATAGTGAACATGCCAGCTATTTGCCATATAAACTTCCCAAGATCATCAGAGGGAAACCCAGAGTTGTCATGCATCAGTCCTTAGTGTCTCTAATTAAAGTTCGATTGACATGAATCTGTACCTGTGTTGAGGTACCATACATGGGTTTATCCTCATGTTGAATCTCACTAGGGAACACTCTCCAGACATGTAGTGCTCTGTGAAAAACACTAAAACTTCTACTTCTCGGCCTCAAAGCATATCATCAGCAATGCTATGTTTATTGGTGACAATCTGATCTGGGCACTAGACAGATCTAGTAAGAGCCCCTCCAAGAAATTGTATGTTCATGATTGCACATCTAGGTGACACCTTCTGTCTACTTGACCCCCTTCTTCAGTTCTTCTTAGAAGACTCAAACTAAAGGGAAATGTACAAACCATGGATAGAGGTGCACTGACTTTCAGGATAAGGTCTGATCATATATATGCACCATACACATGAAGACAGCAGGTAAGAAAGAGATGTACCAGCTACTCACATGTGCCATTTGCAACCATTACATCCTGTTCTTATGAAGTTCAAAGACTGAAAAGAACCATTAGAAATACATGGAAAGAGTCAAAGTAGGCATCAGGACAACCAATGATAACAGATGAATGTTTTTTATTAAAAACTACATACAATGCTAGAATTTCACCAGAAGAAATTCGGATGGCCGAGAAACACCTTAAAAGATGTTCAACATCATTAGTCATCAGGGAAATGCAAATCAAAACAACTCTGAGATTCCACCTCACACCAGTCAGAACGGCTAAGATTAAAAACCCAAATATTTTTTTCTTGGGCCCAAGCATATACTGAGTAAGGGATTGGTCCACACATTTCCTGCTTTGGGTGCAATGCCTCTTCAGGGTAGGGATTTGGCCCAGGTACATATTATTTCTTGCTTTGGGCCTGGGCCTTTTCAGGATCAGGGATTGGCCCAGGTCCACATTTCTTCTCTGAGCTTGGGCCTCTTCAGAGTTAGGGATAAGCCCATGCCAGGCCCAGATCATTTATTGCTCTTGCCCTGGCCAGGGTTAGGGAGAGAACTAGGCATACATTACTTTTTGCTTGGGGACCAGGGTTCTTCAGGAGGAGGGATTGGCCCAGGTCCAAATATCCTCTTGTTTGTGTCCAGGCTTTTTCAGGATCCAGGATTGGCCCAGGCCTATCTTTCTTATTCTGTGTGCCTGGACCCCTTCAGAGTGAGGAATAGGCCCAGGCCCATATCACATATCACATCTTGCATTGGGTCCAGGCCTCATCAGGGTCATGGATTGGCCCAGGCCCACATTTCTTCTTCTTTGGAACCGGGCCTCTTTAGTTTTAGGGATAGGCCCAGGTCCATATCACATCTTTCTTTGAGCTGGGGCCTCTACAGGGTCACAGAATGGCTTAGGCCCACATCCCTTTTTATTTAGGCCTTGGGTTCTTCAATGTGAGAAACTAGCCCTGGTCCACATCTCTTCTTTCTTTGGGTCTGAGTTTCTTCAGGGTGTGGAATTGATTCAAGCCAACATTCTTTGAGCCTGAACTTCTTCAGGGTCATGGAAGGTCTGAGGTCCACATCTCTTGCTTGGGCTTTGGTGTCAACAAGGACAGAGTACCTGTTTGTTTTTCTTCTTGATTGTGCTAGGAGACCTTTTTTTATTCCATGTTTGTAGAAAGATACACTGACATTAGTCTTGATCTATTTTTGACATTTCTGAAAAAAAGAGTAGAAGTTGGATATTGAGAGAGGAAAATATTTGGTCTCCTTCTCTAGCATCTCAAATGTAGCATAACTGACATTTTCTCAAGGAAGCATATGCACACACATGCACACACAGAGAAACACACACACACACACACACACACACACACACACACACACAGCCCAAAATACAGGTGAAATATATTATACATTTTACAACTAGAAATATGAAGTAATTAGGACCAATAGGTGTTTCAAAAAGAACCTCTGGTTGCATAGCTGGTTGTGCCTGTGGTGGAGAGGTCCCATGAGCTTGTATCCAAATAGTGATGGTGCTAAGTTGTGAGACCCACAAGAGAGTCCCAAGAAGATATCATGATGCATTCCCTTCCTTGTGTGGTCAGATCCCAGAATTGAATATCATAGGTGGTGAGAGGAAACAGTAGAGGTAGCCCTCCTAGCATCTAGGTAAGGTATGGAAGGCTCTATTTTACCTGTGTAGGGATGGTATGTTTTTATGCATGCCATGCATGGCCACTTTCTATGAGGGTATCTCTTTGGTCCTTACTACTACAACTCTTCTCAAGATCACATCTGTCTTGTACATCAACCCCTAGCCCAGGTACTAAACTGTGGCTTGTCACATCTTTCAAGAAAGGTATCTGCCATATTCCTACACTCATGTGAAACCAGGTATTCACATGACAAATATTCTGCAAGAGTTAACTGAAAGGGAACCCTGCCCACCTATTTTGTTTTCAAATTCTTCCCACTCTAATGGATTCTGCTGCCCTCAGAACTGCCATGGTTATAGAACATACCTATAATGATGGTAGTGATACATTATATGAGGTCACAGAAGCCAGATCTCACTCTGTTTGGGAAAGCTCAAAGGCTATCCAGGGACACAAGCACACATCTAGTTCTTACTCTCCTTCAGGAACCTTGACGCCTGGGAAGATCTAGGAGAGTAGTGATGGGTCATACTCAGCCTCAACATGGAAAGTCAAATATTTGTCTATAATTTCTTCTGCTCAGTTTATCAGCAAGTGTCCCTGGTCTTGAGACCTGAGGTGTACCATCTGCAGGATTTGGGGTACAAAGCTGATTAAAAAAATTAGCCTCCAACCTATTCCTTGACTGCCATTAAATATAGCTTGAAGTGGTACTGTCCAGAAGCAGGATTTCATGAAGTTTCCCTACCTGTCTCTAACATGGTACACTATGACTTCTGAGATATCACTCACTGGAGAACAGCATACCAGTAGAGCGTTATCCTGTCACAATTTGGAAACTCTAGTTCAGCAGTTCAGGAGCTAACTCTGCCTCGCATTCTGTCACCTTTTCTTAAAAATATAGTTGGAGATTAGAAGAAAACATCTTGTTACACACACAAACACATGTACACACAGATTCATACACTAATTTATTAACATGTTTCATGATTAAATGTATAAATATTAAATGTAGATGACACGAAAGTGTGACATCAATGTCTGTGCCTTTTCAGGGAAGGGTCATGAGCTGAATATAAGAATGTTTCTGTGAAGGTTTATGTCTGGAGAAGGTCAGGAGAACATTCCCATCTAGCCTGTGCTGCATGCGATCTCTAGTGGATGTCACAGAGGGGTAGGATATGCTCATCTTTAACCTTCTATAGACTTGAGCCTTGAGCCTTAGACCAGGCTCTTCTGTGCCTGGGTATTGTGTTGACTCTTGAGTTTTTGCATGGCATGCCATTCTACATATATGCTTGTTGCTTGCATTTACTCTTATCTTGTTCTCTTACCAAGAATGCTGATCTAGAATGTCACTGAGCCCTAGTCACTGCCATTCAAGTCTTTGCCCCTATTCTTACCTGCTTTCCTGTATACCTGAAGGCATTTACACACATACACACACAGGCATGCATGTGTGCACATAATGTAAATCATACAATTTGAATTTAAATGTGGGTATTATAAAGTGTTAGATAGAGTGCTGGAATGCTATTTTATGATGAGCCCTTGCCTTTACTCATGCTGGGACAACCATGGGTACAAAAGACAGGATTACTGCTGGAAATAATCAATGTCCCTTTAGAAACCCAGTCAGTAGGGCTCTGAAGCATTTCCTACTTACCTTGGACACTAGGGGCTGACATAGCTAACAGTTCTCCCAGGTCTAGGGCACTGGAGCAAGAGTAGAGCTTGATCCTATCCTACACCTATGGAGCCTGGAGGGTTTTTTGTATGGTTCAGCCTGGTGTCATCATTCTGTGACCTCATTCTCTAGTAAGTTTTATATACCATCTCCCCAATGTCCTTGGGCTACATCCCACTGATAATTCCAATTGTTCTACTACTGTTGCATAGGTCCTATTAAAGGTCGCTTCAAGGATCACATTGTGCCTCAAAACTTTAAGAGTTCCATCTCTCACTATAATACATTGAAGTTGAATTAGGCCTTCATTCCAGGAATCCTGTTTGTATTTTTGCCACCACAGAGTCTAAACATACCTGCAATACCTTCTGAATCCCTGCCCATCCTGGTAGACACTGTACTTCCTACCATCAAAGCTATAGCCTTTACCATGTCAGTAATCTATTATAATAGGTAATAGAGGAATTATATGATCTCACGCTGTGCTGATCATATTCTAGCAAGTGAAAGGTTGTGCATGTGATGAGGTCATTGCCTGAACATCGATTTACACTGTGTCATTGAATAACATCTATATATAGGTTCACACATGGATGTGGACCTGCAGACAGGAGCACATACAAGAGGAAACAAAGAAAGAGCATTGATATAAGTACTTAACTATAGTACTGAGTGCTGCCATAATGTGCCTGTGATAGTGACGTTGATATTTGTTCCCAGATTGTGATATCTATGTGAGTCAAATGAAAAGATTGCCATTGACTGGGACTGAAGTCCCCAGAAAAGATCAGACATTATTAATATGGATGCTTTTCTTCCCTGGATATGCTATGATGGTCAAATGTGGGCATGCAAGCAGCAGAGTTTCTTCCTTCATTTCCTAGTCTGGGGGCTAGGGTCCAGTTACACCTGTGTGGCTTCATTTCAAGGCTTCTCTCCCTAAGGAATGGAGGGGTTCCTTTAGCTGTGTTCTTGAGTGGCTAGTCCCACTGCTATGAAACTCCTAATTTCTGCTGTTTCTAAGGGCAAGTTGTCCTCCCTCATACACACTTCAAGTCTCTTACTATGTTTCAGACCACCAACTCCATTTATGTCCCAATGAAGATGCGCCTCAGACTGAGTTACTCACATGTTGAATTGCTGGTAGTGTCCATCCAAGAAAACATCGCAAACCTAGGCAGACACAGTGTGCACAGTGTGCATGCTGTGAATCCAAGCTTTCCTTGCTGGACCCTGAGTTGTCCTCAGGCCAAACTGCTGTTACTAAGGGTAAGGAATACCCTGTGATGTCATGAAGCCTCACCTCACTTTAATCTGAGAACCACAGACTCATACCATCTATAACTCTCTCCAAGCTTGGCCCTTCTTGTTCTTGGCCAGACTATATACAGGCATCCCAGAAGTACTTAGCTTTGGGGAATTAGCTAGAAGTGTTTCTCAAAGGAACGTTACTAGGAATGACCTACCTGTATTTCCTGATAGCCCTCCATTTTCCCACATTACCTTCAGCCATGAGAGGAAGAGCACAGTGGACAAAGCTGCTTTCTCAGCTCAAATGTCTGAACCCCACATTCTCCATCATCTGCTTAGATTGTCTACTTCCTTCATGGTGTATTTTTGCCCCTCAGTCTGTAGGATGCCATCTTGTGCCCCTTGTATTTGGCTCCAAGAGTAACCATACCTTGTTTTCTATGTTAACTCAGTACACCATTAATCTTTTAGCTTGCCAGCAATGTCCATGGCCTCTGTGTTTTAGAGTTAATGGTACAAAAATACATAGATGAATAGAGAATAAATCCATCATGGATATATTACAATAGAAGGTTTTTCAGGGAGAGCTCAGCTTGTAATGTGCAGACTTCTGGGAGCACCTATGTTTACCTGTCCACCCTCACCCAAACTTCCACCTGAATAACTGTGTGAGTGAATGTTCCTGTTGACCAGGAATGTGCCAAGTCTCCTGTCCCCATGCACTGGAATGTTATGCAGTGGTAGGCTGATTTTGTCAGTTCTCCTCTGGCCTGGAACTCTTTTTCAACTCTGTTTGACCTGTGTAGGAGCTCTGTTCCTCAACCTACAGTGTTTCCCCCCTGTTTCTCTGGAAAGGATGTGGGTATAAACAATGACTGAGACTCAACATGGCATTGCTGGCTACTCATAGTCATGGAGGCATAGTATTTTCTCTGTAGTGAGTCAAGATATTGCAAGGCTCAACCATTAATCATGAAATGTTTGAATTAGCCTGGTTCTGACTTAGACAAAGACCAGCTTCTGTTATGGTGACATTTTAATGTAGTTACACTGTATGTGTTTGTATTTAAATTACCTCCTATGTTACGTGATTGATGACATTGAAGACCCTGTTGGGTCATTTAGAGATTGTGGGAAGTCAAGATATTGGATGGAAGAGCAGGCTATGACAGCATGTGAATGAGGTAGCCACTGTAGTCTCCTGGGACAAACCTTGCACTGTCTTCCCCAAAATCTCTTTATGGCTGTTGCTGGCTATTCAATATGGAACATAGGTAATATGTGGTAATATTTGAGTAAAGACAGATTTGTACCATTTGTGACCATGAGATTGACCTTTCTATTGAAATTGACTTTTTCTTGGGGCTGAAAAGACAATTTCTGGTCAAGCCTGAGTAAATGCCTGGAATTAGAATTTAAAGTGGAATTAATTTTAAAGTCACCTGCATTAACATCAGAAGGTACAATGATGGGTTAATTCTATGGTAAAACACAGAATTACATGTGGTTTGGTAGAAAGGACCCTCATGAGTTTTCTTCACAGTGAGCTGAGCATTTGTGCCCATTTTCAGTGATCTTGATCTCTCCTAGGATCTGTAGCCACACATCTATGGTAGTAGAAATCTTGTGAGCCAAGCTGCACACTGACTCCTGGTGGAAATTCATATCTCACATTACCCTTTCCCATCTCATAAGAACCCAATCTTTGTTTTAGAAAGTTCATTATTATAGGAGGCCATGGTACCCTGCACACCTGAGTCAGGAAGGAGCATGTTTATCAGAACATTGAGCAACAATAAGAGGAACAACAATAAGAAGCTCATTATAATCCACAAGACACTGCTATCTGTGTATAGACTGTGTTCAGTTGTTCCTAAAAGTCAACACTGAATGAAGGTTGAAATGACTGAGTGCTCTGATGTGTAACTGTTCTAGCTCCTTTCTCTTCACCAGCTAATAGGCACATGGTGGTTCCCATTTCTTGGTCAGTGTTCATGGCACTGCTGTGAGCAAGTGGGTCATCCTTGGACACACTCTATGTCCTTTGGATCTGTACCTAGGAGTGCAATGGCTGGATCTCATGTGTATTACATCTTTGTTTCATGTGGAGGTGCCATGTTGCTTTCGATTAATATCAAGACATTCATGTGCATAATTTTTGCTACTATTTATCAGTGAAAATGTATTTAAGTAAAAGTACTGTAAATCTGGCCATGAGCCCATGGTTGGAGAACTCACAGACCCTATATATGAAATTACTATAATTATTATGTGAAATGGGGTATTGAATCTTGTTCAAATTCCTATACTAATATAGATTAGCATAGCTCTTGGACCTCAGCAGGTAAGTTTCTTGTAGAGTGTAGGGTGGTTAACCAAGAAACTTTCAATTGGCCAAAATGCAAAGAATACATGCTAGAAGAATGCTCAGCCAAAAATGGGACATCTGATTCACCCACTTTTGCTGTGATTAGTAAACACTGTGAAAGAGGAGCAGAAAGATTATAAGAGTGGTCAGAGAGGGCCAGAGTGGAAAAGTATCATCTGGACATGTCCAGACTGCTGTACTAATGAACTCACAGCATATGTGGCTGCCTGTGTAATACCTGTTCAATATCAAGTCAGTCAACATTCACACATTGAGAGTTGAGAGCCTCACATGCCCTAATCCACTGGTTGAGGAGTTATGGATAGTTGATGACTTCTGCAGAGGAAAATCAGTGTTCTTTAAGGACTTGTCTCCTGATAGGTGTACTATGTTCTAGTGAGTGACTTATACACAGCAGTATTTGGGCAACTCCAATCATAGTCAATGGGTTATTTTTTTATTTTTTAAAAAATGAAGACACAAAGCTAGGGTTAGGTAGCTGATGAATGATTTTGAAGGAGTTAAGAGGAGGAGTATAGGTAACTAAAAATACTTTCTATGAAAGATTTAATAAAAATATTTTGTTAAAAATCAATTTAATTGAACAGAAAACTGAAATACATACATGCTCAGATGAGAAGCAGTTCTTCACTGCAAATGTGCCTGTGGCTGTTTCTGCATCCACAAAATATATATGTGAACTGAAGTCTAAGAGTATGGAGGATGACAGGAACCACTAGGACAGGTTGTGGTAGCAGCTGTCTGAAATACAGTTAGTTCAACTGAGATGCAAGTGAGTAGGAAGTCTGCATGTAAACTTCAATTTCGTTTCCTTTCCAGCTGCTTTTGTTCCCTGTAGGCCAGGAACCAGCACTGGCTCTGGAAACTGCCCAATTTTTGAGCAGATCCATTGCTCAGACTTGTTAAAATTTAAGTTGTTGGTTCTTTTAAAAACTATTATGATACTATCCTTCCACAATGGACCATGAAGGCCTTCTGTATTATATGGTCATCTTGTCATTGGTCCTAGTGGTTCCCGGGTCCCTGTACTGGCCACCTATAAGGGAGTTCTCAGGAATATGAGAACTCTGGCCATTCATATGGGTCCCACTCTCCTCTCAGGCATAGGTCATCCACATATGACTAATGCCATCAGCCAGCTGTTTGCTCCTTCAGCAGTTTTTGCTTGACATTTGGAGATTTTGTCTAGTCTTATGAAACTTCTGCGGGTTGATGATCAACCTCTGTTTCACAGGAAGAAATTCTGTAGGAGGATTCTAAAACTATCCCTGATCTCCTTTGTACTTTCTGGGGTTGATATGAGACAAAGCCAGGCAAAGTTGAGAAGGCACCATCTTTGTCCTCCTTAAAATGTGCAAAATAGTCTATTATTAACAACTTGAGGTTTTCTGGAGAAAGTAACCATGCAGAAGAGCAAAAAGCCTCCTTCTGGATCATAGGCAATGGTCCTTTGCTTTGTTTGAAAACTGGTGACTCCAAATTCACATGTTGCAATATTATAACTCTAGAGATGATAAAGTGGGTTCTTTTTGGATGGGTAGTAAATGCATTATGAAGGTGGCATCCTCACATAGAGGATTAGCGATCTGAGAATAGGGAAACTTTGGGAAGGTCCCATTAGTAAGTGAAGTAGCAATCAAGACTACATGTCCACTACATGTCTACTAGCTAACCTGGTCTAGGTAATACACCTTTAAGACTCCTTTCTCAGGTGATTCTAGATTGTGTCATATTGACAAAGTGACATCTCAGAAATATTTTTTGAAGATTATCATGGAAAATTTTATATAGATATAATAATGGTAGGCATAAAAGTATTCCTAAATTGAATGAAAGTGGAATTATAAACACTTTCTGATAAACTTGAAGATTTACCTGGAAAATATTTCTGATAAAATTGAAATATATATAGAAAAACATGTTAAAATTAAAGATTATCATGAAAATTTTACAGATAAAATGATAGGCATAAGGATAATTCTAAGTTAATTGAAAGTGGAATTATAAACATTTTCAGATAAACTTGAAGATTTACATGGAAAATATTTCTGGCAAAATTCAAGAAATATATAGACAAACATGTTAAAATTGACTATTTCATGGAAAATTTTACATACAAAATAGATATAAAAACTCTTTCTAAATTAATTGAAGGTGGAATTAGAAACATTTGTGATCAAATCAAAGATTTACATTGAAAACATTTCTGATAAAATAGAGGAAATATATAGAAAGACATTAAAATTGAAGATTATCATGAAACATAATGCAGATAAAATGGCAGACATAAAAAATTACTAAATTAATTAAAAGTGGAATTACAAACATTTTCTGATAAAATTGAAGATTTACATGAGAACTATGGGTGCACCATTCCCTAGGTGCAAATCTTCATCTATATAGAATAAGAATAGACATGCCTATATTCATATCTCTCTCTCTCTCTCTCTCTCTCTCTCTCTCTCTGACTGTAGAAGTGATATGACCAGCCATTTAAAATTGATGCTGCCTTGACTTCATTATTGTATTAGAACTGGAATTGTTAGATAAAATAAGCCTTTTCTCCCCCAGTTGCTTTTGTCATGGTATTTTATCACAGTAACAGAAATGAAATTAGAATGTCTTCTATAATCCTTCCAGATTTCATTAAATCACATCATTGTTTGTTTCTTTGTATTTAAACCCTGATTGTTTATGATGGGAAGATATGTATGTAATATAAAAGAAAGTGTATTATAGTAAAGATGTTCTGTGGTTTTGTTCACACACACACACACACACACACACACACACACACACACACACACAAAGGAAGTGAAGTAGCCCTCAGCAGACATGGAAATTGCCAGAAAACAATTGTTGCTTATAATAATCCATTCACCTGGGATGTTATAGCAGCAAAGATAAGCTCAGACAGTCCCAGAAAGGGGATTCACTGGACACACTTGTTGAATTCTAGGGACAGAGCACTGAAGCAAGGCTTTACCCCAGCAAATGACAAAGCAAAAGGAAGTAGGCCTCTGGGCTTGCACAGTCACCTTAGGGCTCAGGGTGACTGTCAGTGTGCTTCTGTCTCTTTCTTGAATCTGAAATTTCAGAAACAAAGGCTAGGTGGAAAACTTCATGTTCTTGAAGTATCTAATATATCCATACTTATGCTTCAGTATGCGATCTCTGACCTCCATATATCTAAAATTATGCAGATGTTGGTGACTTGATCTCCAAGGTAGTAGTAGCATTGAGAGGTTAGAGCATTTGGTCAAATGGTTATTGTATTAGTCAGTGTTCTCTAGAGTCACAGAACCTTTGGGTAGTCTCTATATGGTAAGGGAATTTGTTGATGACTTACAGTTTGTAGTCCAACTCCCCAAAATGGTCAGCAGTAGCTCTGAATGGAAGTCTAAGGATCTAGCAGTTGTTCACTCCTACAAGGCAAGCAGGTGAAGAAGATTGAATCTTCCTTCTTCCAATGTCTTTATGTAGGTCTCTAGCAGAAAGTGTGGTACAGATTAAAGGAGTATGCCACCATGATTGGATTTGGGACTTGCTTTGTCCCAGATGACCTTGAACGTAGACATAATCCTGTCTTGATCTTCTGGGGGCTCATAACAACTAAGCCTTAAGATCTCCATGTCAAGATTTAGGTCAGACACTTGTACCTCCAAGCCTTGAAATTAGGATCACAGGCGAGTCTTCCAACTCTGGATTGTAGTTAATTCCAGATATAGTCAATTCGACAATCAGGAATAGCTACTACACTCATGTTCTCATTCTCATGGAGAATGGTGTTATTATAATAAGGGACTGTTAGAATTTGCCTCCTTTCTGCCATGTAACACTATGATGTCTATCACACACTTCTGTTTTATCATTCACCATGTGAGAGCAAAAGCAAGGATTCCAGAGTTCAGATTCTGGTATCTACCTATCTACTGGTATCTCGCTGGTATCTCTCTATCTACCTGCAGAACTGAGAAAGTACATTTCCTTCTTTCTTTTTTCCCTCTCCTCCTCCTCTTCCTCCTCTTCTTCCTTTTTCCCTCTCTCCTCCAACTTCTGCTAATAGCTTAGTCTATGATGCTTTGTTGAAACACATGCTCAATTATCTATAATCTCATAACTTTATTCTGAATTTTTGACCTAGAATAGAAGGCAGAAAATAGTTATTTCCTTTATCTCCAATTGTTTCTATGTTGAAAAATCTCTTGTTCTCCTAGTTAGTCTGGTATTTTGATACATTATCTACTTGTAATTTGCTAATGTAGTTAGGGTCTTTAAAAGGTTAATTGTTACAGATTATTGCTTTTGATCTGGATGGCTCACAAGAAATTGCTGGTAAGAGCCTATTGCTAACAATAGGACATTCTTTGGTCATAGTACAGGGAGATACCAAAATGGTCAGAACAGATGGTTTCTTCATGCTTACCGGCTTTTAGGGTGCAGAAATATTCTATGTAGGTTGCTGAAGGAGCCACTAACAGTTTTATCCAGATGTGAACCTGTGAGCTACAAATGACAACTAGTGTGGGAAGATATTCCTATGGGTGTAATAGTAGCATGAAGGTAATGTGAGTTACTGTCTTGATTACTGTATTATTACTGTGAAGAAATATGACAGCCAAGTAAAATGGTAAAAGAAAGAGATTATGAGTTTTTATGGATTCCGATGGTGAGTCCATGGCCATCCTGGCAGCAATCATGGCAACCACACTAGTAATCATGGTGCCAGAGAAGTAGTTCAGTCTCTGTGAGTTTACATAAGCATTGCAAAATTGATTCAAAGAGCCTTGCTTTACTGGTGTCCTCCATCTGTCCTGTCTTTTGCATTCTTCCAACCTCTTCTTCCAGGGTTTCCCTGAACTCTGCAGGCAGAAAATTTGATTAGATATGTGTATGTTCCAAGGTCTCTCTCTCCACATAAGGGTCTGCTGTAAGTCTCTGCATCTCTTCCCACTTGTGGCAGGAGGATGTTTATGGATTCTAGTGTGGTTATCATTTATTTAAACACTAATATCCACACATAAGAATATATATCACATTTGTCTTTCTGGGTTTAGATTAGCTCACACACAATTTTTTTTTCAATTTTCATCCCTTTGCTTACAAATTTCATAATATCTTAAAAAAAGACCATATTATGTACATATTCCATCGTGTAAATGTAGCATGTTTTCTGTATTCATTATATTAAATGTCTGGGCAATTTAAAGAGATCAGCAATCAACATAGTTGAGCAAGTGTCTTTCTGAGAAGATGAAGCATCCTTTGGGTATATTCCCAAGGGTGTTACAGATGGATCTTGAAGTTGATTGATCACCATCTTCCTGAGGAACCACCAAACTGATTTCCCTAGTGGCTGCATGAGTCTGTGCTTTTAAAAGCAATGCATCAATGTTCCTATTACTCCCCATCCTCCGCAGCATAAGCTCTCAGATCTTAGCCATTTTTATGGATGTAAGATGAAATATCAAAGCAGTTTTAATATGTATTTCTCTGATATTTCAGGATATTGATCATTTCTTTAAGTGTTTCTCAGCCATTTGAGTTTATTCTATTGAGAATTCTGCTTAGATCTGTACCCATTTTTTAATAGGGTTATTCGTTTTCTTTATATCTTGTTTCCTGAGTTCTTTATATATTTTGGATATAAGGTCTCTATTGGATGTAGAGCTGATGAAAAAAATGTTTTTGCATTCTGTAGGGTGCCACTTTGTCCAAATGACAGTGTCCTTTGCCTTGCAGTAGCTTTTTATTTCATGAAGTCCCATTAATTAATTGTAGATCTTAGTGCCTGTAATAGTTTTATGTTCAGGAAAATGCCTCCTGTGCCAATGAGAACAAGGATATTCCTCTTTCTCTTTTATCATGTCCAGTGTAGCTTGTTTATGGTGAAGTTTCTGATCCATTTATCATTGAATTACTGGCAAGGTGTTAAGTACGGTATGCTTTTATTTGTGTTCATCTACAAATACAGTTTGATAAGAACCATTTGTTCAAGATACTTTCCTTTTTCCAATTTGTGTTTCTGCTTTCTTTATCAATAATGAGGTGTCCTTGGGGAGGGGGAACAGATTCATGTCTCAGTCTTCAATTCAATCAATTGAACAACTTGTCTTTTTATTTCAAGACCATGCTTTTAAAATAATTACTGTATGTCTATCATACACTTTGAGGTTGTGCCTGATAATGTTTCCTTCAGAATTTTATTATTCAGGATTATTTAAGTGATCTTTGCTATTGTTTGTTTGTTTGGTTGGTTTTTGGAAAGAGATTGTTTCAGTTATGTTCTATCATGCAATATATGTTTTTCCATCTACTGAAGCTGAACGTTTTTGTGCATATAGTAAGTAGTCCAGCTGATATTTATGTTCTCTTAGAGTTTGGAGAACATCTGAACAAGCTTTTGTGGCTTTTTGAGTTCCCATCGAAAAATCAGGTGTTATTCTAGCAGGTCTGTCTTAATGTTATTTGTTCAGGTTTTCCTTGAAGTTCTTAATGTCTTTGAATCATTCTGTACATTTAGGGCTTTGATTAATATATGTCAAGGGTAATTTCTTCTTTGGTCCATCTATTTGGTACTCTGTATAGTTCTTGAACCTTGATAGGCACCTCCATCTTTATTTTCTTCTTTGATTTTGTTGAAAACTTTTTTTTGTTTAGACCTGGGTTTCTTTTCATTCTAGTCCTATTATTTTTAGATTTTGTTTTCTAGATTTCCTAGATGTTTGTCCCTGGCATTTTAAAAATTTAACATGTTCATTAACTGAAATAACCATTTTTTTCTCTCTTGTTTTCCAAGACTGAGATTCTTTCTTCTAGCTCTTTAATTCTGTTGGTGTGTCTTGCCTCTGAAGTTCAGGATCAACTTCTTAGATTTTTCACTTCCAGTTTTCCCCTCAATTTTGGTTTTCTTTATTGATTATATTTCCACTTAACAAATCTTGAACTGTTTTCTTCATTTCATCTCACTCTTTGTATATTAATAGTCTTTTTTAATGCATTCATTCATATCCTCTTTAAGGATCTCTAACATATTCATAAAGACTATTTTGAAGTCCTTGTCTTGGGCTTTACCTATGCTGAAATTCTTAGGTTATATTGTAGTAGGGCTGCGGGGCTTTAGTAGAGACATATTTCCTTCATGTTATCAACTTTGCTTTTAGACTAGCATCAGTGCATCTTAGTTTAAGAAGCTTCTAATTCTAGGTGCTGATATCTTCTCTTGTCTTTTTCATGTGACTGTCATGTGCCTTGGTTTCTGAGGACATTTCTGTTTCTTAAGGGAGTGTAGTGGCTGTGAGTTTCCTGGTAAGAAATGCTTCTGATTCTATATCCCCAGTGCTGTGAGTCACAGCTACAGTAATCCCAATTGAGACTTGGGTTCCTTCCTTATCCCAGGTCTCTGCCATGTCCAAGAGATTCCTGCTGCTTTTTGACCCTAGTCAGTTGCAGATTTTCATCTCATGGTCGTCTGGTCCTCTTGCCTGTCTTTCCCACACTTGATCCTGAACCCCTCTTTTCTCTCCCCATTCTTTCTCCCACTCAGTTTCCTCTCTCTGTTTGTCTTCTATGGCTGTTTTATTCTCCCTTTAGAGTGATATTCTAGGGTCCTTGCTTGGGCCTTTATTCCATTTTAGGTTTTTTTTTTTTTTTGATCTATGTAGTGTAGAACGAGTAGCCTGTATCTTATAGCTAATATACACTTATAAGTTAGTACATACCATGCATGTACTTTTGGGTCTGGGTTAACTCAGTCAGGATGATATTCTCCCATTTGCTTGCAAAATTCATCATGTCTTATTTTTAATAGCTGAAAAGTTTTCTATTGTGTAGTTGTACCAGATTTTCTTTATCCATTCTTCAGTTGAGGGACATCTAGGTTGTTTCCAGTTTCTGGATATTATGAATTAAGCTGCTATGAACATAGTTTAGCATGTGTCTTTGTGGGATGTTGGAGAATCTTTTGTGTATATTCCCAGGAGTAGCATAGCTGGGTCTTGACATAGAACTAGTCTCAGTTTTTTGAGAAACCACCAAATTGATTTCCAAAGGGGTTGTATATGATTGCATTCCCACCAAAAATGGATGGGTGTTTCTCTTCATCCTAATCCTCTCCAGCATGTGTTATCATTTGAATTTTTATCTTAGCCATCTGACCAATGTAAGATGAAATGTCAGAGTTGTTTTGATTTATATTTTCGTAATGTCTATAGGCTTTGAATATTTCTTTATCTTGGTTGGTTTTGAGCAACTAATGAGGGGATGTCCCAAAAGCTGTTGCCTGTATGTGGGTCATGTTCTTCTAGCTGGGCATCCTTGTCTGGCCTCAGTAGAAGAGGATATGCCTAGCCCCATAGAGACTTGATGTTCCAGAGTGGGGGTGGGTCTAACTTTTTGGAGGAGAAGGGGAAGGAGGGATGATGGGAAGAATTGTGGGAAGGGGGGGTAAGCAGAATGTAAAGTGAATTAATAAAAATTTAAAAAGGACAAAAGAAAGAAAGAAAAGAAGGAAGGAAGGAAGGAAGGAAGGAAGGAAAGAAGATAGAAAGAAAGGAAAGAGAGATAAAGAAAGAAAGAAAGAAAGAAAGGAAGGAAGGAAGGAAGGAAGGAAGGAAGGAAGGAAGAAGAGAGATGTAATGAAATGCTTCTGAGATTCTGCTAGGTGTGGCCACTGAGAACTCCAGGTAGAATGAATTTCTAGATATTGGGAGCTGACATTTAGCAATACACAAATCTCGGTAGACACTGTATGATTCCCACAGCTAAACCGCAATCTCGGTGGAAACTGTGTGATATTTACAGGTAAAAGCCTTGTCTATGATAAGGTTGTCTATTGAGGAACTCGTTGTGAGACTCCTTGGCCAGAGAAAATGCTGAGCTGAATTTCTCATAGTAAGCTTTTCCCCGTGTGACCCTTCTCTGACTTGTATCTTTACTTACGAGATGTTCTTGATAGCCGGAGGTGAGACTATCCAGGCGAGAGAATTCATCAAGAGTTCACCCTTTGAACTACAGCACTGGCCATGATTTATCTTCTAAAGATCCATCGCTTTGTCTTTTGATCAGTTATACAATTATCACTTAAATACATTAGTATATTAACCTCCCAACCATATATATATATATATATATATATATATATATATATATACAAATATATATATATATATATATCTGTATGACTGCAACTGTGTGGGTAATGCTGGCTTGGACAATCTGGCATGGAAAGCACCAGCTATAGCTTTAACATGTGCCTCAAGAGTCTCACAAGAAGGAAGCTAGATAATAGATAAGGACCACAGATGGATAGTCACTCACTGGTTTTATGACCTAGAGCCCTTCACCAAATGTTCCTGTGAACTTTTAAACCTCCAAAAGTTTATCTTTAATTACAGATATTCTGATCAAGGGATGTACCTGATCTCCGAAGTTTTGCCTGATTGATTTTGTATTTCCCTGTGCCAGAAGCTCATGTTAATCATTCTTTGTAATCACTTCACTGGACACATTTCCTTCAGTTATGTAACGCCAACTTGTCTGTATAAAACTGCCTACCTTAGAACAGTAAAGTACATTCAGATCTATCCTGCTTTTGGTGTGTCTGTCACCTCACACCGCACGCTCTGTGCCTTCCTGCATACCAAAGACCTTGATTCCCCCATGGGTGTGTGTTCCGACTAAGTCAGTCCATGGCAGATGAGTTAGAGATTGGAGGAGGGTGCTGATGGGATCTACAGGAAAGAAAAAACAGTTTATACTACCAGAGTCTGCTTAGTTCTCTAGGAATAGGGGCAGAGAGGAAGGGAAGCACACAAGTTCTCAGCTCCAGATCTGGGATGTGACTGGGATATTAGCTTTGGAGAAGAGAGAAAGGATCTGAAGATTGTCTACATGCTCCCCTGTCCCACCTACTGCCCTAGTTTGCTTGACCAGCAGGTTTCCAGCAAATACCTGCAGAAGTTGGTGACTGAGACAAAGAGGTGGTGTTGTGAGAAATTCTGTAGATCTGTGTGGCCTTTGGAAGATGGAGACAGAAAAGAGTGGGAGGCTCTTTTGATGGAGACAGAAAAGAGATGCTCTGTTACAGAGCTCAGAATATCTCATGGGATCAGATATAGAAGAGAAAAGATCAGATAGGATATGGAGAGTGAATGTCTGAAGGTCACCCAACTGCTTCTCTTCCATTCAGTTTTAATAAATTACTGTAAGAATACATGCTATTATCTTTAAACGCACATATGTTTTTATTGATATTTTATTTACCTTTTAAATGTAATCTTCTCTCCTGGTCTCCCCTCTAAAAATGCTATCTATCCCATCCTCCCTTCCCCTGCTCACCAGTCCACCCACTCCAACTTTCCTATACTGGCATCCTATATTGGGACATTGAACCTTATCAGGACCAAGGGCCTCTCCCTTTGATGTTCAACAAGGCCATCCTCTACTACATATGCAGGTGGAGCCATGGATCTCTCCATGTATAATCTTTGTTTGGTGGTTTAGACCCTGAGAGCTCTTGGGGCACAAGTAGGTTCACATTGTTGTTCCTCCTATGGGGCTGCTGTAAGACCCAAAAAAAACAACGGGGTGTCCCAGCACCCCACTCCTCGGATCACTTGTGAGAAATGGTCTTGATGCAACAGCAAGAGGATTTTTATTCCAGAGGCTCTGGGGTTCACAGCCATACACCATGCAGGGGTAGAGGACTGTGAGCCCTGAGTGCAGAATCGGGACAGGTTTTATAGGTTTACAACAAAACCTGCGTAACATAAACTAATCATTCTTTAGCATCGAGAGCCAGCACAGTGCAAGCCAATTGACTTGTACCACTTCATAGCTTCTAAGCCAATCAGTTTAAATTATCCAAGCCTGCACTCTGAGGACCAATCAGTTTCCAATAAAAGCCAGATAGCAACTAGTTAGCTCATTTCCTGTTACACATTTCCCGTTACAGGGCCAGGGTCACGTACAGGGTCATGTACGCATTTCCTGTTACATGGGGCCAGGATAACGTATTCAAGGCCCTCCAACTTGTAGTAGGTGCTTGGGGACCTGAGCACCCAGCAGGCGGGAGCCCTGCAGCCCGTGCAGTGACCCCCCACCAGCCCAGCCCCACTCGCCCATACCCCAGCTGCTCAGCAGAGGAGAGGGAAAGGACAATGGGGACCTTCCCAGGCCTGCAGAAACCGCAGTTGGGTGGGATATGTGCCCTCCTGGGCGGGCTCAAGGAATGTGACCTTTCACCTAGTTTCTAACAAAGAGCAGGCTAAGCTTCTGACATTTTGGGGTCATTTAAGAGTTAGGCAAGCCGATTTTTAGGCTGTAATTCTCATCCTTTCACTGCAAGCTCCTTCAGCTCTTTCCATCCTTTCTCTATCTTCTCCATTGCGGACCTTGTGCTCAATCCAATGGTTGGCTGAGAGCATCCACCTCTGTATTTGTCGGGTATTGGCAAAGCCTCTCAGGAGATAGCTACATCAGGCACCGGTCAGCAAGAACTTGTTGGCATCTACAATAAAGTCTGGGTTTGATGACTGTATAGGGGATGGATCCCAAGGTGGGTCAGTCTCTGGATAGTCTTTCCTTCAGTCTCTGCTCCACACTTTGTCTCTGTACCCCCTCCCATTGGTATTTTGTTCCCCCTTCTAAGAAGGACCAAAGAATCCATACTTTCATCTTCCTTCTTCTTGAGCTTCTTTGATCTGTGAATTGTATCTTGGGTATTCTGAGCTTCTGGGCCAATATCCACTTATCAGTGAGTACGTGCCATGTGTGTTCTTTTGTGATGGGGTTACCTCACTCAGTTTTGCTGCAGGCAGCTACAGTGAACTCGGTCCCTGGAAGAGAAGCTGGGGATAGATGGGAGGTGGTGAGAAACAATGACATCAGGAAAACAGTTGCTGTTCGAGATGTAAAGTTTATATGGCGATTTGACAATATATGTGCTATGTGGTAAATATCTTGAGACTGGCTCAGTTTGTGTTGTCTCCACCAGCCCACATTGTTCCCTCAATGGCCTGCTTGATTCAGGAAACTGTAGGTCTCACAGATCAGAGGACTGCAGCGCTCTACCCCAGGCTAGCTCCAGGTGCTGGCTAGCTGTGGCTCCCAGGCAATAAACAGGAAGCAGTATTGTTCTATAGAGAACAAAGGGCCAGGAACTTCAAGAGCTGAGAAATAGTAACTAGCAGGGAGGTTCAAAAATCCAGCTCAAACGCTGGGGGAGAATACAACTCAAGATAATATTTTGTAGTTCCATCCATTTGCCTACAGATTTCATGAATTCATTGTTTTTAATAGATGAGTAGGATTCCATTGTGTAAATATACCACATTTTCTGTATCCATTCCTCCGCTGAGGGACATCTGGGTTCTTTCCAGCTTCTGGCTATTATAAATAAGGCTGCTATGAACATAGTGGAGCATGTGTCCTTGTTACTGTTGGAGAGTCTTCTAGGTATATGCCCAAGAGTGGTATAGCTGGATCCTCTGATAGTACTATGTCCAATTTTCTGATGATGTACTGCCAAACTGATTTCCAGAGTAGTTTTAGCAACTTGCAATCCCACCAGCGGTGGAGGAGTGTTCTTCTTTCTCCACATCCTCCCCAACACCTGCTGTCACCCCAGTTTTTGAACTTAGCCATTCTGACTGGTGTGAGGTAGAATCTCAGGGTTGCTTTGATTTGCATTTTCTTGATGATTGAGAATGTTGATCATTTCATTAGGTGATTCTCAGCCTTTTGGTATTCCTCAGTTGAGATTTATTTGTTTAGCACTGTACCCCATTTTTAATAGGGTTATTTGGTTCTCTGGAGTCTAACTTCTTGAATTCTTTGTATATATTAGATATTAACCCTCTATCAGATATAGGGTTGGGAAAGATGTTTCCAATTTGTTGGTTGCCATTTCGTCCTATTGACACTAAGCTCTGCCTTGCAGAAGCTTTGTTATGAGGTCCCATTTGTCATTTTTTTTTAAAGTTGAGCTACTTTGTAATTTTATTGTCAACATCAAATGTAAACCAGGATCCTAGTTCCTTCACAAATTCATATCAATTTTCCAAACTCTAAAACCCAGCAGGGTACCCCACACTCCAATATTATGAAGAAAAACTTCATGCTTTCTGAAAATCCATTTTAATTATTTAATTGAGCAATGAATATTCACACAACTTTCATTTCAAAATGATAGTAATATATCACTATGTAGAAATGTAGATATCAAGAAAAAAGTCCAATAAAACAGTATGAATATGAGGAATTCCCAGGAAAGAGATACATTCAATTAAAAAAAGGTTCATGTGGTCTGAGCTCATAACTTGTTGTGCTCCTTCTGGAAGACATTTTCAAAGATGAGCTATGTAAAATGCCATTATAATTACTAATAAATGGATGCTTGGAACAGATTTGTTGGAAAAGAATTCTGATTTTGAACACCAATTATGTGAACTTCTAACCTCAGCAAAATTCTGTTTATCTAAACCTGTTTAAAATAAATCTATACTTACTTGTGTTTGTATTTTGACCATTGTCAAAAATTGACATGTATTTCTTTAGCAATGTAAGTACCCATATAATTTCCTTTCTTTCTTTCTTTCTTTTTTTAAATTTAAGCTATCGTTGTTCTTTTCAGGAAATTTTCCCTGTATCCATGTGCTCAAGGCTCTTTCCTGCTTTCTTTTCTACTAATTTCAGAGTATATGGTTTTATGTGGAGGTTCTTGATCCATTTGGACTTGAACTTTGTACAAGTATATAAGAATGGATAGATTTGCATTCTGCTACATGCTAACTGCCAGATGAACTGGTACCATTTGTTGAAAAGGTTATCTATTTTCCTGTGGATGGTTTTAGATCTCAAAGATCAAGCATGTGGGTTCATTTTTGTGTCTTCAATTCTATTCCTTTGATACCTGCCTGTCACTGTACCAATACTATGCAGTTTTTATTAATATTGCTCTGTAGTACTGCTTGAGGTCTGGGATACTGATTCCCCTAGAAGTTCTTTTATTATTGAGAATAGATTTAGCTATCCTGGGCTTTTTATTATTGCAGGTTAATTTTAGGATTGCTTTTTCTAACTGTTCGAAGAATTGAGTTGGAATTTACATTGAAATTGTAGATTGCTTTTGGCAAGATGGCCGTTTTTTACTATAGTAATCCTGCAAATTCATGAGCATGGGACATCTTTTCATCTTCTGAGGTCTTCATTTTCTTTCTTCAGAGACTTGACATTCTTGTCATACAGATCTTTTACTTGTTTGGTTAGAGTCAGTTTTCATTATTTGTGACTATTTTGCAGGGTGTTATTTCCATAATTTCTTTGTCAGCCTGTTTATCCTTTGAATATAGGAAGGCTACTGATTTGTTTGAGTTAATTTTATATCTAGCAACTTTAGTGAAATTGTTTATCTGCTCTAGGATTTTTCTGGTGAGCTTTTCCGGTCACTTATGTATACTATCATATCATCTGCAAAATGATGTGTTAATTAAGATTATAAAGACTGTCTTTTAAAATGAGGGCCCCTGGGCCAGGGCAATTGCTCTATGTATATAATCACTTGCTATATATTCCAATATGTTGAGTTCAAAGCTGAGCATACACATAAACATGCATGAAGTCCTTACTCTGCAAAAATGTCTTCTAATATTCACTTATATGCCAAAGCATACTAGCTCCTAATACACACATAAAATAAGAAATTAAAAATCAATAAAATGATAATCCCTATTCCATATTCACAGACAACACTGTTTATTTAAGTAAGAAGAATCTGTAACATTGAGGTGACTGTTGGGGATCATTTCTCCATGACCTGGCACTTCTAAATATATCCTTTATTATACTTTAAATACATTGACATCCTTTGCTCTTTTGAAATGTTAAGATACAATTTTGTTTTACTTCAGAGTGGTATCCTATTATTTCCATTTCTGTATAACATATATCACAAGAGGCAAGTTTCAAAGTCAGGAACATAAAATAGACATAGTTATTCCCAGTATCCTTTTCCTCCCTTTATCTCTGCAGAGTAAGAAGCATATAAATGCAAGGGAAAGTGACCTGGTGTAAAGCAGAGAAAGCAAGCACAGAATTATGTGTATGTATATATATGTATATATATGTTAAACATTCCCAAAAGCTTATTTACAGAGTTTAATTATTTCTTATGGAGCCCATAAAGATTTTTAGTTTTAGGAAGATATTTTGAAATCTTTAAATTTTTCAATATTTCAGCATTTTTCTTTTACCTTAACTCCTTCCTTCCTTCCTTCCTTCCTTCTTTCCTTCCTTCCTTCCTTCCTTCCTTCCTTCCTTCCTTCTTTCTTTCTTTCTTTCTTTCTTTCTCTCTCTCTCTTTGTCTCTCTCCCTTCCTTCCTTCCTTCCTTCCTTCCTTCCATCCTTCCTTCCTTCCTTCCTTCTTTAATCTTGTTTTGCAATCCAGACTTTATTGCCCATTCCAGGCTCTGCTTGTTCCTCATCCCACACCTCCTCCCTCCCCCACATCACCAAGAGGATGTCCCTTCATCCACCAGACTTCCCCACTCCCCAGGGCCCCAAGTCTCTTGAGGGTTAGGTGCAGCTTCTCTCACTGAATCCAGACCCAGCAGTCCTCTGCTGTATATGTGTTGGAGTCCTCATATCAGCTAGTGTATGCTGTCTATTGCTGGCTCAGTGTCTGAGAGAGCCCTGGGGTTCAGGTTAATTGAGACTACTGGTCTTCTGATAGGGTTGCCCTCCTCTTCAGCTTTTTCCAGCTTTTCCCTAATTCAACCACAGAGGTCACCAGATGCTGTCCATTGGTTGGGTGTAAATATCTTCATTTGACTCTTTCATCTGCTTTTTAGATCTTTTGAAGGGTATTTATGGTAGGCCCATGTTTGTAACCATATCATCAGTAATAGTGTCAGGCCTTGGGGCCTTTCTGTGAGCTGGATCTCAATTTATGATAGGCCCATGTTTGTAACCATATCATCAGTAATAGTGTCAGGCCTTGGGGACTTTCCATGAGTATGGAGAGCTGAGGGTAATCGCCATTACAAGATGGCGCTTGTTTCCGGCTTGCCAGACCAGTAAACAAGTGATGTACGCATGTGCAAGAGCAGGTTCGCGCCAAGTCACAGCCCAGCCCGGGGCATGGTAATGAGATGAGGAGCAGGCAACCAATCAGATAGAAACACGCCACACTAGGGTGTATATAAGCAGTGCCTCTTTCTGTGCTTGGGGTCTTCCTCTTGATACTGAAGCTGATGCAATAAAGCTTGCTGCAGAAGAATCCGGTTGTCTGTGTGGTTCTTGCTGGCGAGACAATAGCGCGAGACAAGTGGTGCCGAAATCAGGGATCTCTGCCATACCATCACTGGCGCCGAGGAGACCCTCCGGTCACGGAGTGGATTCAGAACTGCAGGACGAGGTAAGCTCTGTAAGGTATGTTTGGCCTTGACCTCTCTCCACAACTAGAAGGGACAGTTGAAGCTTTTGTGGTTGTGTTCATAGCGCTTGTCCTTTTTCTTTTAAAGGATGAGAAGTGCCAGCCAGCTGTAAAGGCGGGTCAAAGGGTGCTGGAGGAGATTCAGGAGAGCCTATCAGAAACAGAGCAAGGAGAAAGGATGCTAGCACAGACAAAAAAGGGTGCACCTAAGAAAACAGGCCTTTCCACAGACCTTGCCTCCGTGGAAGTGAAAGGATGGGGAAAGCACGCCCCAGGAGAGAAAGGAGAAAGGCGAAAAAAGGAAAAGCGAAAGTATGGATGTTCTGTGTTTCATGTAAAAAAAAAAGGTTAAAACTTTATTTGCTGGAAGTCCATCTCTTGATCCAGTGTCAGTTTCCACAGCAGAGGCTGATTTAAGTTGCTCTGCAATTAGCTAGGAGTCTAGCACAGCTGAAGAAAAGCTGCTTTTGAAAAGGGCCAGCAGCTGCTCAAGTTCTAGGACAAGTAGGGTGATGGTTATTTCTCCTTTTGGGTACAAAGTGCTTTTTCTCTTGAATTACAGCTAGAAAACAATCGTTTGGTTCAAATTTATAAGATTCATGTATTTGTTTCATTTTTGGTTCTGATTGGTCATAAGTAATACATTTGCCATTGATTTTTAAAGAGAATAAATTGTTTAAAATTGGGTTTGCTTTCCAAAGTTGTAGTTATGCTCTAATATTGCAAGAGAAAGAATTATGGTTAACAACTGCCAGTGTACCATAGACTGAAGTTTGGAGTCTGATCTAAGGCTTACGATTCTTAACTCACTCATATTTTGCAATTAAGATGATTTCAAGAGTAAGTTAAAAAAAGCTATGGCCAGTATAGGCCTGTTGCCACTTTTTCACAAGCTTTATTGGATACAGTGGTAGAAGCAAAAATTAACCACCCAAGGTTGAAAAGGAGATCTCAGTGGGAATTTATTTGATATCAAACAGGTTCCTTTTATTATTCAACCCTTATACAATGGGGTCCAGGTCTAGGCTACTGCCCTACAGGACAGGTGAGTGTTGGGCCTGGCCTTGGCCAATAGGCTCAGATTAGAAAATAATTTACAGTTGAGTAAATGAAAGGCTCAGAGCTGCCTCAGTGGAGACTTGTGAGGCACTGCTTTTGTCTTGCAATTCCCACCTAGGAAGTTTCAGGCCAATGTTAATGCCCATATAAAAGGTGGTATAATGATGCTTAATCAAAGAATTGATTTGGTGCAGGAACAAGTTGATACCCTTTGGCAGGTTGCTCAGTTAGGGTATGAATGATGATACACAGGGCTATGTATTACCTCGGCGCCCTATCAGAATTTTACCCATGCTGCTAATTTGTCAAAGAGCTTGTCTAAGTCATCTTGCAGAAAACTGGTCTGGAGAATTTGATCATCTGCTACAAGAATTGAGGATTGCCATCGTCCATGAGAATTCCACCCAAATAGATGTGTCCTTCACTGCTGGATTGGGAACCTGGATTGCCAATGCCAAGAATCATCTGAAAGAGTGGGCAGGAGTTTGTCTTTTTGGTGCCCTAATATGCTGTGGAGTAGTGTTTCTGCTCTGGTTGCTGTGCAAGCTCAAATCTCAACAAAAACGTGATAAGGTTGCTATGGCTCAGGCACTGGTCGAAATTGAACAGGGAACCTCCCCCGAGATCTGGATGTCTATGCTACGCACTTGATTTTGTAAGGTTGAAATTTTTCCAAGAGAAAGCCGAATCAGCCCTTGCACATCGCTGAGGTCTCCTCATTGCACGCAATAGGGTGATCACACTTCTCTTTCCTCGTCACAATAAAGCTTGTAACGGCCTCTGATTGGTTGCCTGCTCCTCATCTCATTACCACGCCCCGGGCTGGCCGTTCAGGATTAATTTTGTGGATTGCACAGATGCTGTGGTATCCAGGGACGGGCAACCTTCCCTCTGCACAGACCAACCTAAGACATGGGGCCCAGTGACGAGGGTTACCCTATGACGGGTAAGGCTGTGTCAGTAGAGAAATGACCTAAGACAGAAGCCACAGCATGTGCGGGACCACACAAAGTAGATGCCAGCCTTATTTTAATAAAACAGAAAGGGGGATAAACAATAAGGATAACAACCTTACAAAATCAAGTGCGTAGCATAGACATCCAGATCTCGGGGGAGGTTCCCTGTTCAATTTCGACCAGTGCCTGAGCCATAGCAACCTTATCACGTTTTTGTTTTATGTGGAGAGCTGAGGGTAATTGCCATTACAAGATGGCGCTTGTTTCCGGGGTGCCAGATCAGTAAACAAGTGATGTGCGCATGTGCAAGAGCAGGTTCGCACCAAGTCACAGCCCAGCCCGAGGCGTGGTAATGAGATGAGGAGCAGGCAACCAATCAGATAGAAACACGCCACACTAGGGTGTATAAAAGCAGCGCCTCTTTCCGTGCTTGGGGTCTTCCTCTTGATACTGAAGCTGATGCAATAAAGCTTGCTGTAGAAGAATCCAGTTGTCTGCGTGGTTCTTGCTGGCGAGACAATAGCGCACAACACATGAGCTGGATCTAAAGTGTCCTAAGACTCTTCTCCATATTTGTTCCTGCAGTTCTTTCAGACAGGAACAATTCTGGGTCAGAGTTTTTGACTGTAGGGTGGAAAGCCCATCTCTTCCCTTGATGCCCTGTCTTTTTACTGGAGGTGGACTACACAATTTCTGTCTCCACACTATAAGGCATTTCATCTAAGTCCCTGAGAGTTCTCCCTTTTAGTTCTGAGAGTTTCTCACCTCTCAGGTCTCTGGTACATTCTAGGGTGTCCTCCAACCTCTTCCTACCTCCGAGGTTGCCTGTGTCCATTTCTTCTGCTGGCCCACAGAGCTTTGGTTCTGTTCCCCTGCCCCTATTAAATGTTCATGTTCCCCCTTTCCCCTATCTGTTGCCTTTCTCACCTGGGCACCCTCCCTCAACTCCTACTCCTGTGATTGCTGTCTTCTCCCTCCCAGTGGAATTGAGGCATCCTCACTTGTTAGCCTTCTTGAGTTCTATGGATTGTATCCTGAAAATTCTGTACTATTTTGCTAATATCCACTTATTAGTGAGGACATAGCATGCATATCCTTTTGGGTCTGAGTTACCTCATTTAGGATGATATTTTCTACTTCCATCCATTTGCCTGTAAAATGCACGATGTCCAATTTCTTAATAGCTGTGTAGTAGTATTCCATTGTGTAAATGAACCATATTTTCATATCCATTCTTCTGCCATGGGGCATCTGGGTTGTTCCAGCTTCTGGATATCACAAATAAAGCTGCTATGCACATAGTGTAACATGTGTCCCTGTGGCATGGTGGGACATCTTTTGGGTATATGACCAAGAGTGTTATAGCTGGGATTTTAGGTCTATTTCCAATCTTCTGAGGAGCCTCCAGACTGATTTCCAGAGTAGTTGCACCAGCTTTCAATTCCACCAGTATTGGAGGACTGTTTCTCTTTGTCCACATTCTTGCCAGCATCTGCTGTCACCTGAGTTTTTGATCTTAGCCATTCTGATTGCTGTAAGGTAGAATCTCAGGGTCATTTTGATTTGCATTTCTCTGATGACCAAGTACTTTGACCATTTCTTTAAATTCTTTTTAGTCATTCTAGATTCCTCTGTTATGAATTCTCTGTTTAGTTCTGTACTCCATTTTTTGATTGGGTTGCTTAGTTTCTTGGTGGTTAGCTTCCTTAGTTCTTTATATATTTTGGATATTAGTCCTCTTTTGGATGTAGGGTTGTGTGCAATATTAACACTCAGAGCCCTTATTGTTTTGGCATCAAGACCAACAATTAACAGATGAAATTTCTCAGAAAAGTAAAAAAGAAAACAACAAACAAAACTTTAGAACAAAGGATGCCATCATTTGAGCAAAGAGGTAGTCCTCAAAATGTAAAACAAAAAAACATAAAAACCTTTGCCAATTATATGTATGACTGAGGATTAGTATTTAGAATACACAGAGAAGTAAAAAAAACACTGACAACTGAGACCATTAACAATAAAAAATCAAGGTCCAAGACTAACCAAATAGTTCTCAAAAGATGCAATACAAATGACTGAGAAACACTTAAAACATTTCAACATCTATAGAAATCAGGTAACTAGAAATTACATTTTTAAATTATTTTTTTTTGTCTTACCACAGCAAGAAAGGCCAAGATTAATAAAACAAGTGACAGAGGATGATTGTAAAGATACAGGAAAAGGAGAACACTTATACAGTCAGTATGGAAATCAGCATGATGTTCTTCAAAATGTGGACAATAAAGTTACCACAAGATCCAGCTGTACTATATGGGCTCTATGTCTTACTACAGAGATACTTGCTCATCATTGTTCGTTGCTGCACTAATCATAATAGCTAGAAACTGGAAACAGTCTAGATGCCCATCAACTGGTGAATGGATAATGAAAATGTGATACGTCACATAATGGAATTGTTATTTAGCTATCACAAAAAATGAAATTATAATTTTTCAGAGATTTGAATAGAGCAAGGAAAAAATTACCTTGAATGAGGAAAACCAGACCAAAAATAACGATCATTTCATATTTTCTCTTATACATGGATTTCTGAAGTTATGTTTAAATGTGTTTCATTTAGAATATCTACAAATGTTGGGTAGCTAGTAAGGGGACAAGGAGTCAAAAGGGAAGATAATTTTTTCTGCAAAATAAAATAGAAAATTAATATTATGAGCTATTTAGAACAGGGGGATTTTGGATGAGGAATTGGATGGTAAGTTAGAAAAGAGAATATGGGAAAGGACATCTAGCTCTCAAGGCTTTTTGAAAAAGCCACATGGCTTTTTCCAGTGTGAAAGTATATTAACATATATACATAAACACAATATATTTAAATTGAGTCACTGTATAATAATGGAGGCAATGCCCTAACTAGACATCATATGCTACTAAATAAAACTACCAGTTCCAGTTAGGTGTTTGGCCAAAGATGTCTTGTTCGTCCCTCTCAAAACTGCAGGCTGTTTTCAATGCTATTGCTTACTCTCTACAACTGGATAGTCAAACTGTGCTGCTGAAGACAACACATACATATGGCATAGAACTTAAAGAAATCAAGCTAGTACTCAGCTGGAAGCTTTACTTCTACTGGCTAGCATTCATAGTTATCTAAGATGCTGTACATGCTACCAGAGGAGAGAAGTAAATCATCACTATCGCTCACCTATGAATCTTGTGAGCTATAATAGCAACATACCAGATATGTCCACTAATGAAATAATGGCATAGATGTTAGGGAAATGTCTAACCACCTTTGTTGTTTTTTAATTGGAATTAAGGCCCAATCCATAAGATGGAAGCCATATGAAATATTGTTAGAAAGGCCAAAAGTCCGTCTAAAATGATGAAGGTTCCAGAGGAAAATCCATCACTGTTATTCTTATAAATGAACATAGCAATAAACCACCTTCTAATAATATATTGCTATATCCATTTATCAGAATATCATTCAACCTCATCCAACAGGCATCTTTTTGAATACGTGGTAATTAATACAGAGACTCACAAATGAACACTGCAGAGTGTCGTGTGCTTTGTCCTGAATGAGTTGTCTTTATTACACTGCTCCACTCAAAGCTCAGTATGTCGAGGAGGGGTCAGAAATATCACAAGAGCCAGAGGTGGTGAGCAACTTTAAGGAAATAGCATTTTTTCAGATACAAAATAGTAGATGCACATATGCATTCTCAGAGACTTAACTATACAATAAACATGTATAAGCTCAAGTCATACAGCAATTCAAGTGTGAAGGGGAGCATGTTGGTACAAAGTCCCACCCTAGCCTATCACAAAGATATTCTCAAATGATAGTACAGGGAGATGGAAAATCTGTTTGTTTGCTTGTTTGTTTTCAGTGGATTCACACTGTGCATATCAACCACATACTCAGGTAGGCCTCATGCTCAGTAGTAGATGGTCAACACAAATCAGACTTCGTGGTTTTAGTGGCCTTTTCCCTTCCTTCCTTCCTTCCTTCCTTCCTTCCTTCCTTCCTTCCTTCCTTCCTTCCTCCATCCCTTCACTCCTCCATCCCTCCCTCCCTCCTCCTGCCCTCCTTCCTTCTTTCCTTCCTTCCTTTCTTCCTTCTTTCCTTCCTTTCTTCCTTTTCTTTCTTTCTACTTTTCTTTGTAAGTTTCTTGTTTGTTAAAATATATAACATGTGATATATGGTAGATTTTGTAGGAAGGAGTTAGAGGTCAGGAAATAATAGCATTAAACTGTTTGACTTTTTTTTTATTAAAGAGGAAAACAATAAAATCTTTTCAAAATAAACAAGAAGTAGATATCCTTCTGGCAGAGGCCACCTAGTGGTGGTGAAGAAAGATGCCCAATATTCCCAGATTTCTACAGTTCACCTACCTGAAAAGATCAGCAGCTACCCAGTGTCTGCTCTACTTTAAACAGGGAAAAATTGCTATAGAGATACACATTGAGCACATGGTGTTTGTGTTCCAGATGCAAATTTGATTTGATTTTACAGTCTGGCTAGGCAATTGTAGAAATTTGTTATTATAAAATAAATAGTCCTAGGAAAGATAAAGTCCCAGTGTAGGGGAATGCCAGGGTAGGGAGGCAGGAGTGGGTAGGTGGGGAAGCACCCTCATAGAATCTTGGGAAGAGGGCATTGGATAGGGAGTTTTGGGAGAGGAAACCAGGAAAGGGGATAACATTTGAAATGTAAATAAAGAATATATCCAATAAAAGAAAAGAAAAAAAAAGGTAAGTAAAGTTTGCCCTTTTTAAATTTTAAAAATCATCTTCAGGTATTTTTTTAAAGTGACAAACACATTAAAAAGTTTCCTAAAACAGTACTATAATTTTTATGTCATCATTGCACATATGATGGATGAGACATTGTTAAATACAAGAAACACAAAAAGAAGAAAGACATAGCCCAGGCCCTAGGAGATGAAGAGGACAGGTAAATAGAATGCTACTGTGAAGTATTATCAGCACTGTAACAGACATAAGGATAGTAAAACAGGAGACAATTGACATCACTTTGGGGGAAGATGAAGGAAGAAATTATTCAACTGAGGAGGCAAATTGAGTTATCCATGTGACCTCTGTATGATCAGTCTGTTTAGAAGTCTATACACAATGGAATACCATTCAGCCATTAGAAACAATGAATTCTTGAAATTCTTAGAGAAATGGATGGAGCTGGAGAACATCATACTACGTGAGGTAACCCAGTCTCAAAAGAATACCCATGGTATGCACTCACTGATAAGTGGATATTAGCCTAGACTCTTGGAACACCAAAGACACAATACACATAGAAGTCTATTTTATTTATAGAACCAGGAACCTGAATTAACCTTAGAAACTTACCTTAAGTAACTTTAAAACCATTTGGCAAACTTTTGCTCTAATTAAAGTGCATAGAGAGTCAATAAAATATTCGTAAAACTCGTGTTAGTGTAGTGATTTGTATAGTATCTTGGGATACTATTTGAATGCTTGATCTCCAGTTGGTGATACTGTTTGTGTACATTTAGGTGATGTGTTCCTTAAGGAAGAATGTCATTGAGGCAGTCTTTAAGAATTTACGTAGTCACACCATTTTTAGCTCTTTATCTCTGCTTCATGCTTGTGGTTCAAGATGTGAGTTCTCAGTGTGCTATTCTAGCCGCCATGCCTGTTTGCTATTGCTGTACTCTTCTGGCATGATGGACCCTTATCACTTTGATATAGTAAGCTAAACAAACACTACTTTCTATAAGTTGCTTTGGTCATGGAGTTGTACTACAATAGAATAGCAAACTAATACAGGTAGTTTATCTATCTATCTATCATCTATCTATATACATATACATATACATATACATATACATATACATATACATATACATATACATGACTCTTCTCCCCAAGTGTGCCACCAGGAAGTCATGAATTTTAGTTGATTCACTGGTTTAAACTTTATTTTCTGTCCCAACATTGCATGGCACATAGTGATTTTGATTTTTATACAGTGACTCTAGAATGTCTTTTGGCAGGATTTTCCCTGTCCAATTACATTAAAATATTAGTGCACCAGGAGACCTGTAATTGGACAGGAAAGAGGGAGGTAGAGTGAAGAGTTGCAGAGACAGAGAGCATCTCAGATTTAAAAAAAAGGCATGGACAGGAAGAAGATCCTGATCCAGCATGACTTTAAATAGCCACAAGTTGATATGATATCATTAAGGATAGAATAATTGGTATCACATGTCTAATCTAGATGGGCAGCTTGTATCATTATCAACTGGCTCTGAAATTATTGTGCTGGCATTTTGTGAATTGAGAATTTATTGATACATAAATCTGACTTGTTCATTATAAGCTTCTAGAGTTTTGTTTCTGCTGGTTTGCTGGGTGTTGTGGCAGCTGACCATGGGGTGGACAGTGTTGTGTGGTCTGGCATGGCAGTGATGGGAACTCAGGAACTCTGGTCCCGCCAGATAGTTGGCAGAGGGGAGATTGACGGAGCACAGGAAATGGCATGTCTTCTTTAAGACTTCCCACAACAGGTGGCGACCCAACATGTTGGTCAAGAATTCACTAGAAAATTTAAGATTAGTAGCCTGAGAATTAAAGTTTAATTTTATAAGTGAGAGAAAGGTAGTGCTAGATGAGTTGTAGACTCTGAATGGGAGTTGAAACAAAGCAGGCCCTAAGGTTCCCTGCTGTGGAGGAATGCCAGGCTGCTCAGAGTCAGCAGAAGAATGAAGTTGCTTACTTCTTAGGGCAGAGATGGCTTGAGCTATGAATTTATAAAATTGGGGTTACTTGCTTTTAGGAATGTGTTATTACAGATTTTGTCCAAATCACATGGGGATTTTCCTCCTGTGATTTAGAACTAGGATAGGGAAACCTAGTCAGACTCCAAATAGAGAGGCAGTGATAATAATTGCCTGCTATGTAAGGTAGTAATTAATATTGTCTATGGCTCCAGGTAGAGAGAACAACAGATAGATATTATACAGGAATTAATAAAATATGTTTGTGGTTCCAGGCAGATAGTTGAACAGATATATGATACAAAAATATGGCTGCTCTAGGCAGAGAGCCAAACAGTAAAATGGTGGGAAGATTGCTTTATATGCCTCACAGGATGCTCAAATTCTGTCTAGAGTGGCTCCATGGGAATCTTGGGTTTTTATACTGCTTGGGAAAATAGGCAAGACCTAAGAAAAGGCACATACAGCATTTTAGTTTACTTCATTTGTTTGGATTGTTTTAACTTTCAAAATGGTTGTAATTTTGAGTTTTCTGGTTTTGTTATTCCTCTGGTAGAGAGGCCAGGATACAAGCGTTCCTGGTTGCTGACTAAAGGATATGATATTTTGGGAGAAAAGTTTTGATTTTGCATGTTTAGAAAACGTCATTAGAGTCTATATGCCTTCCAGAGTTATATGAATCAGATATAATGAAGGGAGATACACAGAGGACTAGATTCCAGAACTAAACAAAAATATATCTTGACATTATGAAAATTTTGTTTTGAGACTTGCATATTACAGAATATACAGCCTTGATGAGTCTCATTGTCAGACAAATTGATCTGACCTGCTTGAACTCCTGCGGTCTTGAACTTTCAGCCAGATCCAGTCAAGACACAGACATCAGAGTCTAAATCAATCTTGGTATGGCCGTTTTCAGGCCAAGCAACTCCCCTATTTTTTCTACCCTCCTTCTCCCCCTTCAAAATATCTCAATGCCCCTATTCAGCTTGAAGAAGTTATGAAGAGTCAGTGCCTCAATTCCCTGGCATTTGGGGCTGGAGATGGCTATTACAGGTTGTCTTTCTATGTAGAAATGGTCATAATTGGAAATAGCTAGAATTGAATGCATAGCCATAATCTTGTTTAGTAGAAATCTCTGTAATTGTAATTATTAAGTTGAAGTCATAATTTCTTGTTTTGATGCAAAATCAAGGTTTTCATTGGTATAAATTTCTTCTATTGATACAAAAAATTTAAAAGTACATGGATTAGACCCAGTTTTTCTATAACTTATTATAAAGTGATCTGAGATGTTTAGGTCTGAGTGAAGGGCCAAATAGCAAATTCATGGCTCTGAGTTTATTGTTAGGGTGTTTTCAGATATTTTAATTAGGAATAGCTGAGAGTAGTTAAGGGAGAACAGTCCAGATTACTTCATATTGATAATAGGTTTTTAAAAACATCAGAAATGCACAGAATGTGACATTCATTGTTATTTATGCACTTTTTGAGACAAGTCTGCTCCTGACAGCATTCCCTTTCTTGGATCCAAAGAAGAAATTGAGCATCCATGGGGTTGCTCCACTTGTGGGGAGACAGTCACTAGTCAATTCATCTACAGACAGAATACTGTCCAGAAAAGTACACAATTTACAGGGTAGGACAGCTAAGTTCTGCTGAAACAGAATAGGCTAGTCCTCAATATTCTTGTTTCTCTAAGGTCTGTCAGATGATCCTGGGCCAGAAGGCTAAGGACAGATGGGTGCTCCAACTTCCTGACTAACTAGGGTTGTATAAGTAGGCAGCTTTTTCTACAATTTATCTCAGTTCTGGAAGCTGTGTCAAGCATCCTGTATATTTTGAGTTAATGTTGGTCATCCTCTGATTTTTTCTTTTTTTTATGTCTATTTTTTTTAATTTTCTATATTCTTTGTTTACATTCCAAAGGCTTTCCCCTTTCCCACATCCCCCCCACCATATGTCCCATAAGTCCTCTCCCTCCCAACTATTCCCCAATTATCCCCCCCACCACCATTTCTCTGTTCTGGCTCTACAAAACTGGATCCAATCTTTTCAGGCCCATGGTTCTCTCCTTTCCTCTTCTTGTGAATCATTTGAATTGCTACTTGTGCCTGGAGTATTTAGGGCTTCTGTGCTCATTATTATCCACTTATCAGTGATTGCATTTCATGTGTATTCTTTTGTGATTGGGTTAACTCACTTAGGATGATATTTTCCAGATCTAACCATTTACCTACAAATTGCATGAATTCATTATTTTTAATTGCTGAGTAGTATTCCATTGTATAAATATACCACATTTTCTGTATGCATTCCTCCTTTGAGGGATATCTGGGCTCCTTCCAATTTCTGGTTATTATAAACAAGGCTGCTATGAACATAGTGGAGCATGTGTCTTTATTGTATGCAGGGGAATCCTCTGGGTATATGCCCAGGAGTGGTATGCCAGGGTCCTCTGGAAGTGACATGCCCAATTTTCTGAGGAACCACCAAACTGATTTCCAGAGCAGTTTTACCATTTTGTAGTCGCACCAACAGTGAAGGAGTGTTCCTCTTTCTCCACATCCTTGCCAGCACTTGATGTCTCTTGAGTTTTTAATCTTAGCCATTCTGACTGGTGTGAGGTGGAATCTCAGGGTTGTTTTGATTTGCATTTCCCTGATGACTAATGATATTGAACATCTCTTAAGGTGTTTCTCAGCCATCTGAATTTCCTCTGGTGAAAATTCTTTGTTTAGCTATGTATAAAGAAGCCACAACCATCCAGTGGAAAAAAGATAGCCTTTTCAACAAATGGTGCTGGTTCAACTGGAGGTCAACATCCAGAAGAATGTGAATTGACCCACTCTTATCTCCTTGTACTAAGATCAACTCCAAGTGGATCAAGGACCTCCACATAAAACCAGACACACTGAAACTATTAGAAAAGAAACTTGGGAAAACCCTGGAGGACATGGGCACAGGGGGAAAGTTCCTGAACAGAAAACCAATAGTTTATGCTCTAAGATCAAGAATTGACAAATGGGACCTCATAAAATTACAAAGTTTTTGTAAGGCAAAGGACACTGTCAGAAGGACAAAATGGCAACCAACAAAGTGGGAAAAGATCTTCACCAACTCCACATCCGACAGAGGGCTAATATCCAATATATATAAAGAACTCAAGAAGTTAGACCCCAAAGAACCAAATAACCCCATCCTCTGATATCTGATGGTGTTGAAAGACTACTTATAGTCTCATAGCCAACACAGGCTATTTACATTGAGAGAATAGATTTGAGAGGATGGTTTGCAGATGGCAAACAATCTAAATACAGGGAATAATTTAGGTGTAAAATTAAGTCTTTAGTTAGGACAGATGGCAATGTTCTATTTTATTGACAAAAATGATGGGCTGGGTATTAGGTCTATCTTACACCTTATAAACTAAAAAAAATGGCAATAGTGTTAAATTTATATTTTGAGAGAAAGGGTTTTTTTTTAATTTAATTAACAGAAAGGGTGTAATGTGGTAATATTTTACCTGTTCAATTACATTAAAATATTAGGGCAGCAGTAGACCTGTGATTGGGCAGGACAAAGGAGGTTGGAGGTAAGGGTTGCAGAGATGGGGAGCATCTCAGAGCCAAAACAAGCAAGATGGAGGATGGACAGGAAGAAGATCCTGGACCAGCATGGCTTTAAATAGCCATAAGTAGATATGATATCATAAAGAATAGAATAATTGATATAACATGTCTAATCTAGGTGGGCAGCTTGTATCATTATCAGGTGGCTCTGAAATTATTGTGTTGGCATCTTGTGAATTGAGAATTTATTGGAACATAAATCTGACTTGTTAATTATAAGCTTCTAGAATTTTGTTTCCGCTGGGTTGTTGGATGTTGTACCTGATGACCATGGGGTAGACAGTTGTTGAGTGAGGATGGCGTGGGGCTGGTGTGGCAGGGAAGGTAACTCAGCAGCTCTGGCCCTACTGTAGAGTTTGTGGGCAGAGGGTAGGTAGATGGAGTCCAGGCACTTGGTGGATCTATTTTTAATATTTTCTGCAGCAATGTATAACTCGGGTTTGATGGTTTTCATATGCCAGTGAGTACTCCATTTATATCTTCCTCTCAAGTCAGAGGGTGTAAACCCCTCACCCCCCCATCCCAAGTCCTGGAGTAGTAGGTGGTTTCTAGAGTCTGGTGTTGTGACAGGCTTTGACTTGTCACAGTAATTCATAAAATATGCCATAGCATTTGCTTGCCTATGTATCTTAGACCACATATTCTGCAGAGGGCAACTGGCACGCTATAGAGATAGTCAGGCAGTGCAATGGAGAGGGTTACATCTAACAGTGGTGTAAGTGAGCCTTCAACTGCACCTCCCACCTCCAACCAGAATCGCTGGCCCTCCATGACTTTTAAATAATTGAAGCCTTTTGTTTAAAATCTGTAATATTTGGTATTATGCTATACAGCATAATTACAAAGTCACCTTTCCTTAAGTTATTTTTCTTTGGCTTTCGATTCAATGCTGATTTTCTGACATTGAAAGTTAAGTGAGAAAGAATGTAAATATAGCATGATTTTTAATGAAGATAGAGAAACTATTTTACCCTCACTTCCCTGGGCTTTCCTTTGCTTATCAGTGTAATTCCTATAGTTCTTGACTATAGTCCATCTTTGTGGTTTAGAAAGCAAAATCAGACACTTGGGGACCACTGTTTAATCAATATTGCCAGGTTTCAGCAGCTTTTGTAAAGTGCTTTCTCTTTTTCATCCTGAAACAAGAACTACATTCACATACTTATTTTCATTCTCCTATTAGTAGAACTAAATCCAGATTCTGGAACCTTAGTCTCCTGAAGGAAATAATCAGCATAAAATTGTGCTTCATGGCCTTGAACTGAAGGAGAACATGGAGCAGGATAGGTGTGTTCTGTTCTCAGTCTCCTGTCTGTGGGCAAGTCACAGCTTAGTTCTACTTGTTGTCTCAGTGAACAATATAGTAGATAGCTCCAAGTTAATTTTTTCCAGCCAGAAAATTAGAGTATTGATATCTACTTTAAGGCCATTCTAAGAATTTAAAAGATTCCTTAATCAAGTATTTGTTATGTTCTAGCTGTTGTTAGAATATTACAATATAATCACTTAAAATCCTTCCCAGACTCAGAGACCAACAACATGAATTCCTTTCTTCTCTATTTCTGTACAAGTGTAACACGTTGAGAGTGGAGCCAGGAAGATAGCCTCTCCTCTCAGGGCCAATGCTCCTTCCATAGAGAAGGAGGGAAATGCATTAAGGAACTTCAAGATAGCATCTTGGGTGCTAGTATTATAATTGTTGAAGAAGACTGTGGTCACATAGGAAAAACTATTTCAGGACTGAAGAAAAATAACTTGTGCTTTTTGTGTTCAAAGAGAGTTTGACCATGACAAGTTCATTCAGAACTAGAAGTGTGAAAATTATTTTATCTTCTTTGATTAGTAGCCATATATTGTCTATGGAGTCCTCTTTTTTATATACTTTAATGTAATTGAAGTGTGCTTGTTTCTCACCTCTAGAAACCAAATCTAGTGAGGCTAGTACAATGTACGGTTTATAAATCCTAAAGTCACTTTTGATTTCACTGGTAATAGCCTTTGATGCTGGATATTAAATCACAGTAAGAATTCATGATGAACTATAAGCCATCTAATATGACAGTCATTTATTCATCATTTGTGTAATGATGTCAGATCTGATAGGGTAATATTTAAAATTTATTAAACAGTATGTCACAAGGAAACATTTAGTTCCATATTATATTTATAATAGTAGCAATGATGGTTGCCAATGCTAGTCAAGTGTAAATTATTGCTCAATTTTAACATGATGCTACTGCAATATAATGCTCTATGGCTATGAAAGTCATTAGTATTTAACAGTCTTGTCCTGCCTAGAACAGAATGAGCCTGTAAGTGCACATGTACGTGCGCATGCATACACCCCCCCCCCACACTGAACACTTAAAAGACTATAGACAAAGAAGAAATAAAGAAACAAGTAAACTTTAAGCTAACATAGTCCTCCCATCCCCAAGGGACCAAAATTTAAAACCAGGTCAAGTTTAGAAATTAAGGGAATCAGAAAGCAGATATCTTGTGCAGAGCTGCTGTTTCCAATGGGTAAAACTGCAACTAGTGTAAGTAGAAAACCCTGATAATTTTATTTATCTGTTGATCACCAGATGTTAGAAACCACATGGTAAATCATGCATGTATACATTTGTGGGAGAGTGATAGAAAATCTAGGAACATTCAGATAGGCATTTAAAGCTTTGTAGCAAGTGTGTTTAACTCAGTCTTTCAATAGCAGGGAGGCAAGTGTGAAATTATAAGGAACTGTCCCCTTGGCAGAAGGATATCTTAGAGTTTGCATGTTGCAGGTCCCACTTTTATGTTTTTCTTTTTTTTTTTTTTTTTTTTTTTTTTTTTTTTTTAATTTTTATTTTCTATGTTCTATGTTTACATTCAAAAGGCTTTCCCCTTTCCCAGTTCCCACCCACCATAGTTCCCATAGTTCCTCTCCCCCCCAACTGTTCCCCAATCATTCCCCCTCCCCCCTCGGTTTCTTTACTAAACTGGATGCAATCTTTACAGGCCCAGGGTCCTCTCCTTTCTTCTTCTTGGGAATCATTTGACTTGCTATTTGTGTCTTGAGTATTTAGTGCTTCTGGGCTCATTAATATCCACTTATCAGTGATTGCATTTCATGTGCATTCTTTTGTGATTGGGTTAATTCACTCAGGATGATATTTTCCAGGTCTAACCATTTACCTACAAATTGCATGAATTCATTATTTTTAATTGCTGAGTAGTATTCCATTGTATAGATATACCACATTTTCTGTATCCATTCCTCCTTTGAGGGATATTTGGGCTCCTTCCAATTTCTGGCTATTATAAACAAGGCTGCTATAAACATAGTGGAGCATGTGTCCTTATTGCATGCAGGGGAATCCTCTGGGTATATGCCCAGGAGTGGTATGCCAGGGTCCTCTGGAAGTGACATGCCCAATTTTCTGAGGAACCGCCAAACTGATTTCCAGAGTGGTTTTACCATTTTGCAATCCCACCAACAGTGGAGGAGTGTTCCTCTTTCTCCACATCCTCGCCAGCACTTGTTGTCTCTTGAGTTTTTAATCTTAGCCATTCTGACTGGTGTGAGGTGGAATCTCAGGGTTGTTTTGATTTGCATTTCCCTGATGACTAATGATGTTGAACATCTTTTAAGGTGTTTCTCGGCCATCCGAATTTCTTCTGGTGAAAATTCTTTGTTTAGCTCTGTGCCCCATTTTTTGATAGGGTTATTTGGTTCTTTGCGGTCTAACTTCTTGAGTTCTTTGTATATATTGGATATTAGCCCTCTGTCGGATGTGGAGTTGGTGAAGATCTTTTCCCACTTTGTTGGTTGCCATTTTGTCCTTCTGACAGTGTCCTTTGCTTTGCAGAAACTTTGTAATTTTATGAGGTCCCATTTGTCGATTCTTGATCTTAGAGCATAAGCTGTTGGTGTTCTGTTCAGGAACTTTTCCCCTGTGCCCAAGTCCTCCAGGGTCTTCCCAAGTTTCTTTTCTAGTAGTTTCAGTGTGTCTGGTTTTATGTGGAGGTCCTTGATCCACTTGGAGTTGATCTTAGTGCAAAGAGATAAGAGTGGGTCAATTCGCATTCTTCTGCATGTTGACCTCCAGTTGAACCAGCACCATTTGTTGAAAAGGCTATCTTTATTCCACCGGATGGTTGTGGCTCCTTTATCAAAGATCAAGTGACCATAAGTCTGTGGGTTAATTTCTGGGTCTTCAATCCTGTTCCATTGATCTGCTTGCCTGTTGCTATACCAATACCATGCAGTTTTTAACACAATTGCTCTGTAGTACTGCTTGAGGTCAGGGATATTGATTCCCCCAGAAGTCCTTTTATTGTTGAGAATAGTTTTTGCTATCCTGGGTTTTTTGTTGCTCCAGATGAATTTGAGAATCGCTCTTTCTAGATCTATGAAGAATTGAGTTGGGATTTTGATGGGGATCGCGTTGAATCTGTATATTGCTTTTGGCAAGATGGCCATTTTTACTATATTGATTCTGCCAATCCAGGAGCAAGAGATATTTTTCCATCTTCTGAGGTCTTCTTCAATTTCTTTCTTCAAGGACTTGAAGTTCCTGTTGTACAGATCTTTCGCTTGTTTGGTAAGAGTTATGCCAAGGTACTTTATGTTGTTTGTGGCTATTGTGAAGGGTGTTATTTCCCTAATTTCTTTCTCAGCCTGCTTGTCCTTTGAGTACAGGAAGGCCACTGACTTGCTTGAGTTAATTTTATAACCTGCCACTTTGCTGAAGCTGTTTATCAGCTGTAGAAGTTCTCTGGTGGAGTTTTTTGGGTCGCTTAGGTAAACTATCATATCATCTGCAAATAATGATAGTTTCACTTCTTCCTTTCCAATTTGTATCCCTTTGACTTCCTTATGTTGTCTAATTGCTCTTGCTAGAACTTCAAGTACTATATTGAAAAGATATGGAGAGAGAGGGCAGCCTTGTCTAGTCCCTGATTTTAGTGGGAATGCTTCAAGTTTCTCTCCATTTATTTTGATGTTGGCTACTGGTTTGCTGTAGATTGCTTTTACTATGTTTAGGTATGGGCCTTGAATTCCTGCTCTTTCCAAGACTTTTAGCATGAAAGGATGCTGAATTTTGTCGAATGCTTTTTCAGCATCTAATGAGATGACCATGTGGTTTTTTTCTTTCAGTTTGTTTATGTAGTGGATTACATTGATGGATTTCCGTATATTGAACCATCCCTGCATCCCTGGGATGAAGCCTACTTGATCATGGTGGATGATCGTTTTAATGTGCTCTTGGATTCGGTTAGCAAGAATTTTATTTAGTATTTTTGCATCTATATTCATAAGAGAAATTGGCCTGTAGTTCTCTTTCTTTGTTGGATCTTTTTGTGGTTTAGGTATTAGCGTAATTGTGGCTTCGAAGAATGAGTTGGGCAGTGTCCCTTCTGTCTCTATTTTGTGGAATAGTTTGAAAAGTATTGGTGTTAAGTCTTCTTTGAAGGTCTGGTAGAATTCTGCACTAAAACCATCTGGTCCCGTACTTTTTTTGGTTGGGAGGCTTTCTATAACCCCTTCTATTTCTTTAGGGGTTATGGGACTGTTTAGCTGATCTACTTGATGCTGATTTAGTTTTGGTATTTGATATCTGTCTAGGAAATTGTCCATTTCCTCCAGATTCTCCAGTTGTTTTGAGTATAGACCTTTGTAGTAGGATCTGATGATCTTTTGAATTTCCTCAGTTTCTGTTGTTATGTCTCCCTTTTCATTTCTAATTTTGTTAATTTGTATACTGTCTCTGTGTCCTTTGGTTAGTCTGGCTAAGGGTTTATCTATCTTGTTTATTTTCTCAAAGAACCAGCTCCTGGTCTTGTTGATTCTTTGTATGGTTCTCTTTGTTTCTATTTGATTGATTTCAGCCCTGAGTTTGATGATTTCTTGTCTTCTACTCCTCCTGGGTGAATTAACTTGTTTTTCTTCCAGGGCCTTAAGGTGTGCCATTAAGTTGCTAGTGTATGCTCTCTCCAGTTTCTTTTTGGATGCACTTAGAGCTATGAGTTTTCCTCTTAGCACTGCTTTCATTGTGTCCCATAGATTTGGGTAGGTTGTACCTTCATTTTCATTGAATTCTAAAAAGTCTTTGATTTCTTTTTTTATTTCTTCCTTGACCGAGGTGTCATTGAGTAGAGTATTGTTCAATTTCCATGTGTATGTGGGCTTTCTGTTGTTTTTGTTGTTATTGAAGACCACTCTTACTCCCTGGTGATCTGATAGGAGGCATGGGATTAGCTCGATCTTCTTGTATTTGTTGACATCTGTCTTGTGACCAATTATATGGTCTATTTTGGAGAAGGTACCATGTGGAGCTGAGAAAAAGGTATATTCTTTAGCTTTAGGATGAAATGTTCTATATATATCTGTTAAATCCAGTTGGTCCAGAGTTTCAATTAGTTTCACTGTGTCCCTGTTTAGTTTCTGCTTTCCTGATCTGTCCATTGAGGAGAGTGGAGTGTTGAAGTCACCCACAATTATTGTGTTAGGTGTAATGTGTGCTTTAAGCTTTAGTAAGGTTTCTTTTACGAATGAGGGTGCCCTTGCATTTGGAGCATAGATGTTCAGTATTGAGAGCTCTTCTTGGTGGATTTTCCCTTTGGCCAGCAAGAAGTGACCTTCTGAGTCTCTTTTGATGATTTTAGGTTGGAAGTCAATTTTATCTGATATTAGAATGGCTACTCCAGCTTGTTTCCTGGGACCATTTGCTTGTAAAATTGTCTTCCAGCCTTTTACTCTAAGGCAGTGTTTGTCTTTAACACTGAGATGGGTTTCCTGTATGCAGCAAAATGTAGGGTCCTGTTTCCGTATCCAGTCTGTTAATCTATGTCTTTTTATTGGGGAATTGAGTCCATTGATGTTAAGAGATATTAAGGAATAGTAATTATTTCCTCCAGACATTTTTGAAATTATATTTATTTATTTTATTTATTTTTTTAATACTCGAGAGGTTACCTTCTTTTAGGTTTGATGAGAGGAGGTTTCTATCTTGTTTCTTCCCGGGTGTAGTTTCCGTCCTTGTCTTGGTGTTTTCCCCCTATTATTCTTTGTAGGGCTGGATTTGTGGAAAGATATCGTGCAAATTTGGTTTTGTCATGGAATACCTTGATGTCTCCATCTATGGCGATTGAGAGCTTTGCTGGGTAAAGTAGTTTTGCCTGGAGTTTGTGTTCTCTTAGAGTTTGCATTATATCTGCCCAGGATCTTCTAGCTTTCATGGTCTCAGGTGAGAAGTCTGGTGTTATTCTGATAGGTCTTCCTTTATAAGTTACTTGGCCTTTTTCTCTTGCTGCCTTTAATATTCTTTCTTTGTTTAGTACATTTGGAGTTTTGATTATTATGTGACGGGATGTGTTTCTGTTCTGGTCCAGTCTGTTTGGGGTTCTATAGGCTTCTTGTATATTCATGGGCATCTCTCTCTTTAGGTTGGGGAAGTTTTCTTCCATAATTTTGTAGAAGATATTTGCTGGCCCTTTAACTTGTACGTCTTCATTCTCGTCTATACCTATGATCCTTAGGTTTGGTCTTCTCATTGCGTCCTGGATTTCCTGGATGTTTTGGGTTACAGCCTTTTTGCATTTAGTATTTTCTTTGACTGTTGAATCAATGGTTCCTATGGTATCTTCGGCTTCTGATATTCTGTCTTCTATCTCTTGTATTCTATTGTTGATATTTGCATCTATGGCCCCTGATTTCTTCCCCAGGTTTTCTATCTCCAATGTTGTCTCCCTCTGTGATTTCTTAGTTGTTTCTACTTCTGTTTTTAGTATCTGGATGGATGTGCTCAGATCTTTCGCTTGCTTGATTGTGTTTTCATGTATTTCTTTAATAGATTTTTGTGCTTCCTCTTTCATAGCTTCTACTTGTTGGCCCACGTTCTTCTGTAGTTCTTTAAGTGACTTTTGTCTTTCTTCCTTATTGTCTTCTTCTCTTTGATCCATCTTCTCCTGCATTTCTTGAAGTGATTTTTGTATTTGCCTCGTAAAGGCTTCTAACTTTTGATCCATTTTCTCCTCTATTTCTTTACGAGATTTTTCTATGTGTTCAGCTACCAGCATCCTGACCAGTGATTTTATATCCAAGTCTTGTTTTTCTGGTGTTTTGGGGTATCCAGGGCTTCCTGTTGTTGGCGAACTGGGTTCAGATGCTGTCATGTTGCCTTGATTTCTGTTAGTGACATTCCTTCGTTTACCTTTTGCCATCTGGTTATTTCTGGTGTTAGTTGACCTTGTTGTCACTGGCTGGTGTTTGAATCTCCTGCGAGGCTGGGCTTACCTGTTGTTTCTTTACTGGTGGTTATGCGTGATTGCTGCTCAACGGGATCACGAGCTGGCTGCCACCGGCTGACTTTGTGCCCGGCCTGAGGACTCTGGCAAGTGTGGGGGAGTGCAGCAGAGCCTAGGTAGGCGCTGCTAGGCCTGCCTAGTAGGGAGAGCCTAGCAGATCCCCTCACGTGGTAGCCCCTGATGGAATCTATCTACCTGTGTCTTTCCAGCTGTGTCCTGGTTGCAATATGGAGGCCTGCCGCTATAGCTGGTCCGGGGTCCTGGGGAGCTGGGTGGTTCCGGTTGCCTCAGTGCAAGTCCTAAGCTCACAGGGACCGTGCTGCAGAGCCTAGGTGCCTGGGCCCGCCTCTGGGCGAGAGCTCAGCAGAGCTCCCTGCTCCAGTCCCAGAAGGAGTCCCTACCTGCGCCTTTCCAGCTGTGTCCTGGTTGCAATATGGAGGCCTGCTGCTATCGTTGGTCCGGGGTCCTGGGGAGCTGGGTGGGTCCGGCTGCCTCGGTGCAAGTCCTAAGCTCGCAGGGATGTGCTGCAGAGCCTAGGCGCCTGTGCCCTCCTCTGGGCGGGGGCTTAGCAGCGCTCCCTGCTCCAGTCCCAGACGGGGTCCCTACCTGCGCCTTTCCAGCTGTGTCCTGGTTGCAATATGGAGGCCTGCTGCTGTCGCTGGTCCGGGGTCATGGGGAGCTGGGTGGGTCCGGCTGCCTCGGTGCAAGTCCTAAGCTCACAGGGACCGTGCTGCAGAACCTAGGCGCCTGTGCCCTCCTCTGGGCGGGAGCTTAGCAGCGCTCCCTGCTCCAGTCCCAGACGGAGACCCTACCTGCGCCTTTCCAGCTGTGTCCTGGTTGCAATATGGAGGCCTGCTGTTGTCGCTGGTCCGGGGTCCTGGGGAGCTGGGTGGGTCCGGCTGCCTCAGTGCACGTCCTAAGCTCGCAGGGACGTGCTGCAGAGCCTAGGCGCCTGTGCCCTCCTCTGGGCGGGGGCTTAGCAGCGCTCCCTGCTCCAGTCCCAGACGGAGACCCTACCTGCGCCTTTCCAGCTGTGACCTGGTTGCAATATGGAGGCCTGCTGCTGTCGCTGGTCCGGGGTCATGGGGAGCTGGGTGGGTCCGGCTGCCTGGTGCAAGTCCTAAGCTCACAGGGACCGTGCTGCAGAACCTAGGCGCCTGTGCCCTCCTCTGGGCGGGAGCTTAGCAGCGCTCCCTGCTCCAGTCCCAGACGGAGACCCTACCTGCGCCTTTCCAGCTGTGTCCTGGTTGCAATATGGAGGCCTGCTGCTGTCGCTGGTCCGGGGTCCTGGGGAGCTGGGTGGGTCCGGCTGCCTCGGTGCAAGTCCTAAGCTCACAGGGACCGTGCTGCAGAACCTAGGCGCCTGTGCCCTCCTCTGGGCGGGAGCTTAGCAGCGCTCCCTGCTCCAGTCCCAGACGGAGACCCTACCTGCGCCTTTCCAGCTGTGTCCTGGTTGCAATATCCACTTTTATGTTTTTCAAACACTAACACTAACACTATGATTACTTTTTTTCTACAGCAGAAGCAGAGCATCTTACTACAGAACATCTTACTACAAAGTTATTACATTGCAAGGCCAGAGCCTGAAAGCAGAATTCACATGCTTCCCTGAAGTTTGTAAGTAGAGGAAAAGCATATAATCAACCAAGTTCTTTGCTGCTTTAGAAAAAATGTTCTATTTCATCTAGACATATATAAATGATTAATCCATTCAGCAAGGGTGTCTACCTGGAAACTGAAGGCGGATATAGTGATTCATTCAGGAAAAACTTTAGTTTGCACTCTGTCTCTGTAGATGTGCAGATCATGGTTAGGATGTATCTGTGAATCAAACATTGTGTCTGATTTCTGTTTGCATTTGCCTGCAGATCACTGAAGAAGCAGGTCAAACACTGGTAACATTATAAGCCTGAGACTGAGTTTAGGATCCCCTTAGTGACTTTTTCCAGGTACACTAAGAAGCCAGGATGCACAGGGAGAAAGTTCCTGAACAGAACACCAATGGCTTATGCTCTGAGATCAAGAATTGACAAATAGGACCTCATAAAATCACAAAGCTTCTGTAAGGCAAAGGACACCATCAGAAGGACAAAACAGCAACCAACAAAGTGGGAAAATAGCTTCACCAACCCTACATCTGACAGGGGGCTAATATTCATTATATACAAAGAACTCAAGAAGTTAGACCCCAAAGAACGAAAAAAAAAAACCCTATTAAAAATGGGGTACAGAGCTAAACAAAGAATTTTCAACTGAAGAAATTCGGATGGCTGAGAAGCACCTTAAGAAATGTTCAACATTATTAGTCATCAGGGATATGCAAATCAAAACAACCCTGACATTTCACCTCACACCAGTCAGAATGGCTAAGATTAAAAACTCAGGAGACAGCAGGTGTTGGCGAGGATGTGGAGAAAGAGGAACAGTCCTCCACTGCTGGTGGGACTGCAAGATTGTACAACCACTCTGGAAATCAGTCTGGGGGTTCCTCAGAAAACTGGGCATGACACTTCCAGAGGACCCTGTTATACCACTCCTGTGCATATACCCAGAGGATTCCCCTGCATGCAACATAGACATATGCTCCATTATGTTCATAGCAGCCTTGTTTATAAGAGCCAGAAGCTGGAAAGAACCCAGATGCCCCTCAATGGAGGAATGGATACAGAAATTGTGGTATATTTATACAATGGATTACTACTCAGCAATTAAAAACAATGAATTCATGAACTTTTAAGGCAAAGGGTTGGAACTGGAAAATATCATCCTAAGTGAGGTAACCCAATCACAGATGACTACACATGAAATGCAATCACTGATAAGTGGATATTAATCAGCCTAGAAGCTCTGAATACTCAAGACACAATTAGCATATTAAATGGTTCCCAAGAAGAAGGAAGGAGAGGGCCCTGGTCCTGAAAAGGCTTGATACAGTATTATAGGGGAGTACCAGAGCAGAGAAATGGGAGGGGTGATTGGGGAATGGGCAGAGTGAAGAAGACTTATGGGACATATGGTGAGGGGGGAACCAGGAAAGGGGAAAGCCTTTGGAATGTAAACAAAGAATGTAGAAAATTAAAAAAAAAAAAAAAGAAGCTAGGATGATTGAACTTGCCAGTGTACCCTCTAGCCACCTGTAGACGATAAGACAAGGTTCTCAGTCATCCTTATGTTGCAAGAAAACAAACAGTAGGGACTGTCTAGAATCAAGAGAGGTTTGGTTTACACAGCAAACACTGCTGAGGATTGGGACACATTTTGCGTGAAGGTGAATAGCTTCCTCCTCCCCATTTATAAAAAAGATACAAGCTATTTTTTAATTTCTTACTTGTGAGTGCCTAGTTATTCAGGAGTTACATTTGAGATGGCTGCAACTTTTTTTCATATCTTTTTTTATTGGATATATTCTATATTTACAATTCATTTCCCTTTTTCTGGTTTCCCACCCCCCAAAGGTCCCACACGCCCTTTTCCCTCCCCCTGCTCCCTCTTCCACCCCTTCCCTCTTCCCTGTTCTTGTATTCCCTTACACTGATGCTTTGATCCTTTCCAGCACCAGTGTCCACTCCTTTCTTCTTGTCAGACATCATTTGGTACGTGAATTGTGTCTTTGGTGTTCCAAGATTCTAGGCTAGTATCCACTTATCAGTGACTGCATACCATGGGTATTCTTTTGAGACTGGGTTACCTCACTTTGTATGATGTTCTCCAGCTCCATCCATTTCTCTAAGAATTTCATGAATTCATTTTTTCTATAGGCTGAATAGTATGCCATTGTGTATAGATACATATATACCACATTTTTGTATCCATTCCTCTGTTGAGGGACATCTGGGTTCTTTCCAGCTTCTGGCTATTATAAATAAGGCTGCTATGAACATAGTGGAGCATGTATCCTTATTGCATGCTGGGGAATCTTCTGGGTATATGCCCAGGAGTGGTGTGGCTGGGTCCTCCTGAAGTATCATGTCCAGTTTTCTGAGGAACCGCCAGACTGATTTCCAGAGTGGTTGTACCAGCTTGCAGTCCCACCAGCAGTGGAGGACTGTTCCTCTTTCTCCACATCCTTGCCAACACCTGCTGTCTCCTGAGTTTTTGATCTTAGGCATTCTGACTTGTGTGAGGTGAATCCTCAGGGTTGTTTTGATTTGCATTTCTCTAATGACTAATGATGTTGAACATTTTTTAAGGTATTTCTCAGGATGGCTGCAACTTTTATGACAGAAGCAATATGTGATAAAGTCATGTCTAAAGGATGTTCTGCTGTGTAAACCCTCTCCCCTGTATATCTTAGACTATTTTTGCATTAGTGACTATGTCAGCCTGGGCAACTAGAGGAATGATACACTTTAAATGGAATTATGTATTTTGTACAGTGCAAAAAAATTAAAAATCTATATGTCCCATGAAAAGAAAAATAAATATAGAGGTCACATGCTCTCATTTGTAAGCTATGTGGCATTTTCTAATTAAAATTTATATAGATAGTGAGCGACCATAAAAGAGACAGAGGAGAAGGGAATTTTGAAGCCGAGAGACAGAATGATATAGTCTGAGAAAATTTTCATTTCTTGAAAGTAAATAACTTTGAGGAAGAAGGAAGGTAGAGTATTGGGTGACCATCTTGATGATTTCTGTTCTAGTCAGAAGTTCTGTGTCTAAAACATCTACAGTAAATAGCAAGTTTGTTACTGTACCCTTGTGGAATTTTGTCAATAAAGAACTGATAGGGTAATTTTTACTGGTTTTCTATTTCCTTTTATTTTATGCTCACTGAGTGAATAAGTGATTTATTATGAATAATAAATTTAAAGCTACAAACTTAATGTGTGTATTATGGGAGTCATAACAATAATGCTTCATTTTCAGCAGGCTGTGAGGAAAGGCAAACCTTCCAACAATCTGGTTTATAAAGAATGCTTTTCAGCTTCTCGGGACATAGTGGAAATGACAGGCTGATGTGGAGGGCTCAGAGCGAAGAGTGCTACATGGCAGCAAACACCCTTCCTAGAAGACGATCTCCAAACACTTCAATGAGATGGAACACAGTATTTAATGGGAATTTAAATTGACTTAGAAATATTTTCTTTAACTTCTACAGAAATATCTATGGTTAAATATCTATTGTAACATCCAGAAAAATCAATCAATCTTTGCCTTTTACCTCCTCATCTATAAAATGGGCATAAACCTATCTCACTCTTAAAGCTATGAGTGGGATTCTTTGGAAAGGAAGTATAAGTATTTGACTAAGGAACCTGTATGCCTGGTGATTAGATTCTAAGCAAAGTAAACGTCAGTGTTTGGTGACTTCATCCGAGACGTCAGTGATGGCAGAAGCTCATGCTGTTAGTGACAAAATCTAAATTAGAATTGCTGACTCAATATTTTCATTACAAAATGACTAAAGTGCTTGTTAAGGGTCTGGATTTCTTTAGCTCTTACCTGCTTGACCCAGTTCAGCAGGGCCAGCTGCATAAAACACCTCTCCTATCTGCTTTTTACCAGCTTTTAGGCTTACAAACATAAACTCTGGTTGAACATTTGCATCACAGAGGCTCAGAAGAGTGAATCTAGTGGATAAATTTGTCTCTAGAAATCAGTGATGCAATTCTCACCAGCACATCTCAGGGGCCTGAAGATTTGGATGCAGCTGTGCGTTTTGTCTCTTTGGTCAGTTGATGCATGGCATGCTGACGTCATCGCTGACATTCCACACAGGATTTCAAATCATCAGATTCCATTTGTAGTTAATATTTCCAGTATGTACTTCACTGACTTGGAGCAACTTCCAAAGAGGCCATTTTCCATTGTGTAACTCTCTAGGTGTCTTTAAAAAAATATCTAATACCATCAGTTTCTGAGCATTGCCTTTCTCAGTATTTCTTGAAGGTGGAGTAAAAGGCCTTTAGAGAAATCAGAACCTTGATTTTTTTAAATTTTATTTTACCCTCTTTTATGTTGGTAGCTCAGCGCAGATGCCCCCTCAGGCAGGATTAATCACTCAGGCCTCTGTGCTCCACAGTATCTTGCTCACACTGTCCTCGCAGAATGTGCTCATTACACAGTAGCAATGGCAGATTTTCCCTGCCCTCCCCCTCTTTAGCAGAATCACAAGTTTTTCAAGGGCCTCCCATCCACATTTTACTTCTTCTAAAATTTCCCTGGATTTCATTGCTGAGTTAAGCTGAGCTGATAGTCAAAACTTACAGCTTGTCTTCTGTTTGCATACTTTCCTCAGTTTGAAGAGGATTGAATTTTAAAAACAAACAAAAAACCAAAACAAAACCCCAAACTGACTGTCCGTTATTTTTCTAAGTCATAAAAATATTTAAGTAGCTATTTCTACAATGAAATTAAAACAAAAAATGATGCAGTAAGGTAGGAAAATTAAGAAGCCATGGGATTTTATTTCAAGGAGACAGGTGGGGCTTTGTGCACTCTATATATTGACAGTTCCTCTAGGGGCTTGAACAACATATCCAAAACAGCCAGGGGAAGGATGTATAATCACCATGTGTAGATCATAACTATGTCCTCTGACAGCAATTGTAGACATCATTAAACTTAAATTCCATGTTCAAATAAATGTTTCTGAGATTTCTTCTATCCTAGAATCAAACATACAAAGAGATCTCTGGTCTATGCGAGAGATCTGGCATTTTCTCCTGCATCAATTCTATTATTTGATGATTTGGTCTTTATATGATATCTCATAGTTCTTACATTTGTCTTTCCCACAGGGCTGTGAAGAGACACCATGACCAAGGCAACTTCTTTCAAGGGAAGCATTTAACTGGGGCTTGCTTTCAGTATCCGAGGTTTAGTCCAATTTCATCATGGGAAGGGAGCATGGTGTCCCATAGGCAGACATGGTGCTGGAGAACTGGAGAGTAGAGAAACACTGGCCTTAGTTTGGGCTTTTGAACTCCAAAGCCCACTCCTCCTCATATACTTCCTCGAAGGTAATAGATACTCTAATAAGGCCATATCACCTACTTGTTCTCAAGTAGTATCACTCCCTGATTACTAAGCATTCATATACATGTGCTTGTGGGGCCATCTTATTCAAACCACCACAAAAATGAACAAATATATTTTGTTCTTATAAAAGAAACAAGGAACTTATAAAAGAAAAAGGGCAAGGTACTCTGGATTCATATAGTAACCAAGTTTCTGAAAAAAAAATAGTATTTTTCAAAACCATACAAACACCTGATACATAAAATGGGGGTGAAAGTTTATGTCTTGGTTCCTAATTCGTGGGTGGGTTGTGATCCCTTTAAGGGTGTCAAATGACCCTTTCATAGAGGATTGTGTTTCAGATATCCTTCCTATCAGGAATTTACACTATGGTTTATACCTGTAGTACAATTAAAATTATAAAGTAGCAATGAAGATAATCATATGGATGTAAATTACCAAAACATATGGTAAAGGGTTGGAGCATTAAGAAGGTTGAGAACACTGGCTTATAGGTTATAAACATAAGTATCCAAACATAGCTGTAAAGCCACCATCAGCTTAGATACAAGGTAATGCATAGAACTTTTCTTCAGAGCATAGGACATGTCATACCTGGGAACAACCTGCAAACCGCTGAAAATTCATACATTCCACCCATCCTATGATAACCAAACCTTCCCCAGTTTCCCAAATAAACAGCTGGTATGTTAGAATTTCTGGCCTGAAGATACTCTAAATTTTGGTCAAAGAGAGATAATCATACTAATTTTCTTCATGACACCAAAAATTAGAGTGAAAAATTGAATGAGAAACATAATTTTGAAAGTTTCTAACAAATTATAATAAATCAGACAGATCAAAATATTTTTCTTTTGCAGAGATTTGGTTTTCGGCAAATTTGGACATTCTTAGCATTCCCAAGAGTCTGAGACCCTGTCCGTGCCTCACTTTGACCCTTCAAAGAGTGTCTTTCTATGCCAAGAACAACACTCCCCTGGAATGGAAAAAATGCCACTTCTGAGCATCTCTTTCCTGTGATTGTATTTTAAGCATCCTGAAGCCAAACTGCGGCATACTAGCTGGTCCATGCTGCCATCTAGTGACACATTGAAACAAAACAACTAAAAAAAAAAAAAAAAAAAGAAAGAAAGAAAGAAAAAGAAAAAAAAAAAGAAATAAAAAGAAGCAAAGAAGCCAAACAACTGACACCATTACATTTTCACCAAGCAGATAAACATATTTAGTGTATAAATCCCTAATTTCCGAAGGCAACATTCAGCTCTTATTCGTATGCGAGCCACTGAAATGTCTTCAGCAGATGGCGCTCCACCACCACTGTTGCAGCAATGTTTGCCCCTAGTGCCCTTTGCGAACCAGCAGTGTGCCTGGCAGACACCCACGTTTTGACAGCCACATTCATAGACTCTGTTCTCTGCAGCAGAGAGGCCTGGTACTCTGTTACCATGATGTTTGGAATTTATATTCAGGCTTGAGTGTCCATCTTTCCTCAAGTACCAAACTTTTGATCTTAGTGAGTCCTTGAGTTCTGGTAACCTAAAAACCTGCTGTCTATATTATCTGAATTCTTAGACAAATCCATCCCTTGTACATGGCACACAGTTGGGAGAAATGAAATGAGGATCGAAAACCTGCCTTGGAGCGTCACATTTAATATATTGTATTATGGTTAAGGGCTTATGTGGCAGGGTCAGGTCTCAAAACTGTGACATGAATCCACAGTCTGGTCACTGTTTCAGGCAAGTAGCTAAGAAATGATTTCTGGGGCCTGGGGATGAGAAATAATGAAATACATAAATATCATTTACTGTTAATACCTATTATCTTTTCTCATGCTTTTTTTCCACTGATAGGTAAGCCTTAGCCACTAGTTTCTCTGAAACTTTCAAAACTTGATCTTTCCCTATATTTTAAAAGGAAAGACTAAAGAATGATAAGAAGAGAGGATGAGTCCTCAAATAATTATGGGGAAAATGGTATTGGAAGAAAAACAGAACTCTTCCTTTTATGATTTCAGCTTTGTAACTCAATCCCCTTGTGCTTGAGACAGGATCTCATGTAGCCAAGGATAGCTTTGACCATACTATCTAGCCAAGATTGACTTTGAGTGCCTGATCCTCCTGCCTCTACCTTTACAGTATTGATTTGCAGGTGTGGTATTTTGAGATATTTATCACAATCTTAATTATTATTTGCCATGTATTGTCAATCTAAGCAACATAATGAAAACAGCACAAGAACAGCAAAGAGTCGAGTGCCAGTGTGCTGTTCTCCAGGGTGAGGGGACCACCACCTCACTATGTGATTTTCTAGAGTCCAGTGTCAGTGTGATGTTCTCCAGGGTGAGGGGACTACCACCTCACTATGTGTCTTTCCAGAGTCCAGTGCCAGTGTGCTTTTCTCCAGAGTCCAGTGCCAGTATGACGTTCTCCAGGGTGAGGGAACCACCACCTTATTACATGACTTTCCAGAGTCCAGTGTCAGTACAATGTTCTCCAGGGTAAGGGGACCACCACCTCACTACGTGACTTTCCAGAATCCCTCATGAGGATCATCTTTAGTTTTAGACTACTCATAAAATTTTGCTTATGACCATTTTTTTCTCAGACCTTACTTTAATAGTATTATGTCTTTACTAATGCATTATTGAATCTTTCATAATCGATTTGTCTGTAAATTGGATTATTTTTAGCAAAACGATGGTTGCTTTTGACTCCTTTAATTAATATAGCTTTATTTCTTTTTTATCATCTATTGTTCTCCTGAAATGCACACAATAGTTCTGTATGACAGTACTGACCAAAAGATCAGAGTCTTAGAATGCATAAATAGTCATTAAATGTAGTGTTCTGAAATTCCAGGAGAAATGGTCTCAAAGCATGCTCCTAGATTCCAAGAGCCATCTAACTTTCTGTCCCTTTGTCCACAATGTTCCTTAAGCCTTAGGTTCAGAGGTATTTTATAGATGCATCCACTGGGACTAGGTGATGCAACTCTGAATTTTTATTGTTTTTTTTGTTGCTGTTATCTTAGTCTATTTTAATGAAAAGTTTCATTGACAAGCAGCAAGTTTGAAACTTATCTGTGGCTATAAGATCAAATATTTAGTATCTTGTTTGGGATTATGCTGGTTTGGTAAAATGGTAGATGTAGGTCCTACATTAATATCCATGACTTTACTATCAGTGAATAGTCTGCTAGTTTTCTAGTACCTGTTCTGTTTTCTCTACCGTAGAATGGAAATCTTAAATCCAGGTAGAGAGAGAGCTGTTGATTGCAACAAATATATGCAGGCCAGTACTGTATACCCTTAGTGTTAGCATACCATGTTGTCACAGGCATCATAGCTGTTTGGAACGTTGGTTGCTTTCCTGCTTTGGCAGCCTGCATGACCCCTCGTCCATGAAAGCTAGTCTTCAAGCAGAGGACATTTAGGTTATTTCCAGCTAAGGAACTGTGTCTAAAGTATATGGCCTCTTCAGCAATACTAACGGGAGGGTTTGGGAGGACAATGACAATAGCAAAAGCCCATACATTTTGGGAGTCTCTTGGACAACTCAGAGCAACACTTCAAAATAGAGTTTTTCATGCCTGGTAATGGGTTTTGGTAACATGGTCTTTGACTTTTGTTGGGAGCACTGATATCCCAGATAAGAATATTTAATTTAAACCATGTTTGCTTAGTTATATGTGGACTTGCGGTATTATAAGATTTTTGTGTGAATAGTTAATTGCCTTATTACAAGTTTTTCAGACTCCGTCACCTTTACCATCCTCTTTCCTTTTTTTATTTGATATATTCTTTATTTAGATTTCAGATGATTTCCCCTTTCCTGGCTCCCTGCCCGCCAAAAGTCTCATATGCCCTTTTCCTCTCCCCCTGTTCCCCCATCCACCCCTTCCCACTTCCCTGTTCTGGTATTCCCCCACACTAATGCATTCAGCCTTTCCAGAACCAGGGGCCACTCCCTCCTTTTTCTTGGACATCATTTGGTATGTGGATTGTGTCATGGGTATTCCAAGATTCTAGGCTAATATCCACTTATCAGTGAGTGCTTACTGTGGGTATTCTTTTGAGACTGGGTTACCTCACTTAGTATGATGTTCTCCAGCTCCATCCATTTGTCTAAGAATTTTGTGAATTCATTGTTTTTTTTCCATAACTCTTTTCTTTTTTTTAATTTTTATTTTCTATGTTCTATGTTTACATTCCAAAGGCTTTCCCCTTTCCCAGTTCCCACCCACCATAGTTCCTATAGTTCCTCTCCCCCCCAACTATTCCCCAATCATTGCCCCTCCCCCCTCGGTTTCTTTACTAAACTGGATGCAATCTTTACAGGCCCAGGGTCCTCTCCTTTCTTCTTCTTGGGAATCATTTGACCTGCTATTTGTGTCTTGAGTATTTAGGGCTTCTGGGCTCATTAATATTCACTTATCAGTGATTGCATTTCATGTGCATTCTTTTGTGATTGGGTTTTTTTTAATTTTTATTTTTCTATGTTCTATGTTTACATTCAAAAGGCTTTCCCCTTTCCCAGTTCCCACCCACCATAGTTCCCATAGTTCCTCTCCCCCCCCAACTGTTCCGCAATCATTCCCCCTCCCCCCTCGGTTTCTTTACTAAGCTGGATGCAATCTTTACAGGCCCAGGGTCCTCTCCTTTCTTCTTCTTGGGAATCATTTGACTTGCTATTTGTGTCTTGAGTATTTAGTGCTTCTGGGCTCATTAATATCCACTTATCAGTGATTGCATTTCATGTGCATTCTTTTGTGATTGGGTTAATTCACTCAGGATGATATTTTCCAGGTCTAACCATTTACCTACAAATTGCATGAATTCATTATTTTTAATTGCTGAGTAGTATTCCATTGTAGAAATATACCACATTTTCTGTATCCATTCCTCCATTGAGGGATATTTGGGCTCCTTCCAATTTCTGGCTATTATAAACAAGGCTGCTATAAACATAGTGGAGCATGTGTCTTTATTGTATGCAGGGGAATCCTCTGGGTATATGCCCAGGAGTGGTATGCCAGGGACCTCTGGAAGTGACATGCCCAATTTTCTGAGGAACCGCCAAACTGATTTCCAGAGCGGTTTTACCATTTTGCAATCCCACCAACAGTGGAGGAGTGTTCCTCTTTCTCCACATCCTCGCCAGCACTTGTTGTCTCTTGAATTTTTAATCTTAGCCATTCTGACTGGTGTGAGGTGGAATCTCAGGGTTGTTTTGATTTGCATTTCCCTGATGACTAATGATGTTGAACATCTTTTAAGGTGTTTCCCGGCCATCCGAATTTCTTCTGGTGAAAATTCTTTGTTTAGCTCTGTACCCCAATTTTTTATAGGGTTATTTGGTTCTTTGAGGTCTAACTTCTTGAGTTCTTTGTATATATTGGATATTAGCCCTCTGTTGGATGTGGGGTTGGTGAAGATCTTTTCCCACTTTGTTGGTTGCCGTTTTGTCCTTCTGACAGTGTCCTTTGCTTTGCAGAAACTTTGTAATTTTATGAGGTCCCATTTGTCGATTCTTGATCTTAGTGGTAAGCTATTGGTATTCTGTTCAGGAACTTTTCCCCTGTGCCCAAGTCCTCCAGGGTCTTCCCAAGTTTCATTTCTACTAGTTTCAGTGTGTCTGGTTTTATGTGGAGGTCCTTGATCCACTTGGAGTTGATCTTAGTGCAAAGAGATAAGAGTGGGTCAATCCGCATTCTTCTGCATGTTGACCTCCAGTTGAACCAGCACCATTTGTTGAAAAGGCTATCTTTATTCCACTGGATGGTTGTGGCTCCTTTATCAAAGATCAAGTGACCATAAGTCTGTGGGTTAATTTCTGGGTCTTCTATCCTGTTCCATTGATCTGCTTGCCTGTTGCTATACCAATACCATGCAGTTTTTAACACAATTGCTCTGTAGTACTGCTTGAGGTCAGGGATATTGATTCCCCCAGAAGTCCTTTCATTGTTGAGAATAGTTTTAGCTATCCTGGGTTTTTTGTTGCTCCAGATGAATTTGAGAATTGCTCTTTCTAGATCTATGAAGAATTGAGTTGGGATTTTGATAGGGATCGCATTGAATCTGTATATTGCTTTTGGCAAGATGGCCATTTTTACTATATTGATCCTGCCAATCCAGGAGCAAGAAATATTTTTCCATCTTCTGAGGTCTTCTTCAATTTCTTTCTTTAAGGACTTGAAGTTCTGTTGTACAGATCTTTTGCTTGTTTGGTTAGAGTTACGCCAAGATACTTTATGTTGTTTCTGGCTATTGTGAAGGGTGTTATTTCCCTAATTTCTTTCTCAGCCTGCTTATCCTTTGAGTACATGAAGGCCACTGACTTGCTTGAGTTAATTTTATAACCTGCCTCTTTGCTGAAGTTGTTTATCAGCTGTAGAAGTTCTCTGGTGGAGTTTTTTGGGTCGCTTAGGTAAACTATCATATCGTCTGCAAATAATGATAGTTTCACTTCTTCCTTTCCAATTTGTATCCCTTTGACTTCCTTATAATTGTCTAATTGCTCTTGCTAGAACTTCAATTACTATATTGAAAAGATATGGAGAGAGAGGGCAGCCTTGTCTAGTCCCTGATTTTAGTGGGAATGCTTCAAGTTTCTCTCCATTTATTTTGATGTTGGCTACTGGTTTGCTGTAGATTGCTTTTACTATGTTTAGGTATGAGCCTTGAATTCCTGCTCTTTCCAAGACTTTTAGCATGAAAGGATGCTGAATTTTGTCGAATGCTTTTTCAGCATCTAATGAGATGACCATGTGGTTTTTTTCTTTCAGTTTGTTTATGTAGTGGATTACATTGATGGATTTCCCTATATTGAACCATCCCTCCATCCCTGGGATGAAGCCTACTTGATCATGGTGGATGATCATTTTGATGTGCTCTTGAATTCGGTTAGCAAGAATTTTATTTAGTATTTTTGCATCTATATTCATAAGAGAAATTGGCCTGTAGTTCTCTTGCTTTGTTGGATCTTTTTGTGTGATTGTGGCTTCGACGAATGATTTGGGCAGTGTTCCTTCTGTCTCTATTTTGTGGAATAGTTTGAAAAGTATTGGTGTTAAGTCTTCTTTGAAGGTCTGGTAGAATTCTACACTAAAACCATCTGGGCCCGTACTTTTTTTGGTTGGGAGGCTTTCTATAACCCCTTCTATTTCTTTAGGGGTTATGGGACTATTTAGCTGGTCTACTTGATGCTGATTTAATTTTGGTATTTGATATCTGTCTAGGAAATTGTCCATTTCCTCCAGATTCTCCAGTTGTTTTGAGTATAGACCTTTGTAGTAGGATCTGATGATCTTTTGAATTTCCTCAGTTTCTGTTGTTATGTCTCCCTTTTCATTTCTAATTTTGTTAATTTGTATACTGTCTCTGTGTCCTTTGGTTAGTCTGGCTAAGGGTTTATCTATCTTGTTGATTTTCTCAAAGAACCAGCTCCTGGTCTTGTTGATTCTTTGTATGGTTCTCTTTGTTTCTATTTGATTGATTTCAGCCCTGAGTTTGATGATTTCTTGTCTTCTACTCCTCCTGGGTGAATTAACTTGTTTTTCTTCCAGGGCTTTAAGGTGTGCCATTAAGCTGCTAGTGTATGCTCTCTCCAGTTTCTTTTTGGATGCACTTAGATATATGAGTTTTCCTCTTAGCACTGCTTTCATTGTGTCCCATAGATTTGGGTAGGTTGTACCTTCATTTTCATTGAATTCTAAAAAGTCTTTGATTTCTTTTTTTATTTCTTCCTTGACCAAGGTGTCATTGAGTAGAGTATTGTTCAGTTTCCATGTGTATGTGGGCTTTCTGTTGTTTTTGTTGCTATTGAAGACCACTCTTACTCCATGGTGATCTGATAGGAGGCATGGAATTAGCTCGATGTTCTTGTATTTGTTGACATCTGTCTTGTGACCAATTATATGGTTTATTTTGGAGAAGGTACCATGCGGTGCTGAGAAAAAGGTATATTCTTTAGCTTTAGGATTAAATGTTCTATATATCTCTATTAAATCCAATTGGTCCAGAGTTTCAATTAGTTTCACTGTGTCCCTGTTTAGTTTCTGCTTTTCTGATCGGTCCATTGAGGAGAGTGGAGTGTTGAAGTCACCCACAATTATTGTGTTAGGTGTAATGTGTGCTTTAAGCTTTAGTAAGGTTTCTTTTACAAATGAGGGTGCCCTTGCATTTGGAGCATAGATGTTCAGTATTGAGAGCTCTTCTTGGTGGATTTTCCCTTTGGCGTGCAAGAAGTGACCTTCTGAGTCTCTTTTGATGGCTTTAGGTTGAAAGTCAATTTTATCTGATATTAGAATGGCTACTCCAGCTTGTTTCCTGAGACCATTTGCTTGTAAAATTGTCTTCCAGCCTTTTACTCTAAGGCAGTGTTTGTCTTTAACACTGAGATGTGTTTCCTGTATGCAGCAAAATGTAGGGTCCTGTTTCCGTATCCAGTCTGTTAATCTATGTCTTTTTATTGGGGAATTGAGTCCATTGATGTTAAGAGATATTAAGGAATAGTAATTATTACCTCCAGACATTTTTGAAATTATATTTATTTATCTTATTTATTTTTTATATTCAAGAGGTTATCTTCTTTTGGGTTTGATGAGAGGAGGTTTCTATCTTGCTTCTTCCCGGTGTAGTTTCCATCCTTGTCTTGGTGTTTTCCCCCTATTATCCTTTGTAGGGCTGGATTTGTGGAAAGATATCTTGCAAATTTGGTTTTGTCATGGAATACCTTGATGTCTCCATCAATGGCGATTGAGAGTTTTGCTGGGTAAAGTAGTTTTGGCTGAAGTTTGTGTTCTCTTAGAGTTTGCATGATATCTGCCTAGGATCTTCTAGCTTTCATGGTCTCAGGTGAGAAGTCTGGTGTTATTCTGATAGGTCTTCCTTTATATGTTACTTGGCCTTTTTCTCTTGCTGCCTTTAGTATTCTTTCTTTGTTTATTACATTTGGAGTTTTGATTATTATGTGACGGGATGTATTTCTGTTCTGGTCCAGCCTGTTTGGGGTTCTATAGGCTTCTTGTATATTCATGGGCATCTCTCTCCTTAGGTTGGGGAAGTTTTCTTCCATAATTTTATAGAAGATATTAGCTGGCCCTTTAACTTGTAAATCTTCACTCTCGTCTATACCTATAATCCTTAGGTTTGGTCTTCTCATAGTGTCTTGGATTTCCTGGATGTTTTGGGTTACCACCTTTTTGCATTTAGTATTTTCTTTGACTGTTGAATCAATGGTTCCTATGGTATCTTCGGCTTCTGAGATTCTGTCTTCTATCTCTTGTATTCTATTGTTGATACTTGCATCTATGGCCCCTGATTTCTTCCCAAGGTTTTCTATCTCCAATGTTGTCTCCCTCTGTGATTTCTTAGCTGTTTCTACTTCTGTTTTTAGTATCTGGATAGATGTGCTCAGATCTTTTGCTTGCTTGATTGTGTTTTCATGTATTTCTTTAATATATTTTTGTGCTTCCTCTTTCATAGCTTCTACTTGTTGGCCCACGTTCTTCTGTAGTTCTTTAAGTGACTTTTGTCTTTCTTCCTTATTGTCTTCTTCTTTTTGACCCATCTTCTCCTGAATTTCTTGAAGTGATTTTTATATTTGCCTCGTAAAGGCTTCTAACTTTTGATCCATTTTCTCCTCTATTTCTTTACGAGATTTTTCTATGTGTTCAGCTACCAGCATCCTGACCAGTGATTTTATATCCAAGTCTTGTTTTTCTGGTGTTTTGGGGTATCCAGGGATTCCTGTTGTTGGAGAACTGGGTTCAGATGCTGTCATGTTGCCTTGATTTTTGTTAGTAACGCTCCTTCGTTTTCCTTTTTCCATCTGGTTATTTCTGGTTTTAGTTGGCCTTGTTGTCAGTGGCTGGTGTTTGAATCTCCTGTGAGGCTGTGCTCGCCTGTTTTTTCTCTACTGGTGAATATGTGTGACTGCTGCTTTAAGGGATCATAAGCTGGCTGCCACCCATGTGATTGTAGCCCCTGTTGGAGTCTGTCTACCTGGGCTTCTCCAGCTGTGTCCTGGTTGCAAGGATCTCGGCCTGCTTGGCTCTGAGAGCCTAGCAGATCCCCCCCCCCCCGTGAGGGTAGCCCTGGAAGGGGTGTCTACCTGGGCCTTTCCAGCTGTGTCCTGGTTGCAATATGGAGGCCCGCCGCTATCGCTGGTCCAGGGGCCGGCGAGCTGGTTGCAGAACGCAGCCTCGGTGCTTGGCCAGAGGGCGCGGGGATCGAATTCATTGTTTCTAATGACTGAATTGTACTCCTTTGTGTATATATACCACATTTTTAAAAATCCATTCCTCCGTTGAGGGACATCTGGGTTCTTACCAGCTTCTGGCTATTATAAATAAGGCTCCTATGAACATAGTGGAGCATGTATCCTTATTACATGCTGGGGAATTCTCTGGATATATGTCCAGGAGTGGGGTACAGAGCTAAATAAAGACTTTTCACCTGAAGAAATTCGGGTGGCTGAGAAGCACCTTAAGAAGTGTTCAACATAATTTAGTCATTATGGAAATGCAAATCAAAACAACCCTGAGATTTCACCTCACACCAGTCAGAATGGCTAAGATTAAAAACTCAGGAAACAGCAGTTGTTGGTGAGGATGTGGAAAAAGAGGAGCATTCCTCCACTGCTGGTGGGATTGCAAGCTGGTAAAACCTCTCTGGAAATTAGTTGGATGGCTCCTCAGAAAACTGGGCATGACACTTCTGGAAGACCCTGCCATACGACTCCTTCCTTCTTTTGCACTTATTTTCTTACCTTTCTAGTTAGAACCCCTCTGAAATTTGTTGTCTACTGTGTCATTGACCTTAGCTGCTCTGCCTGGGGTAAAAATGAAATCTCAAAGTTCTTTTCAATTGTATTTCCTTAATTGCTAGGGATGAGATACTTTTCAGTTATTTCTTAGCAAGTTTCTCGTCTTTTCTTCTTTTTTGTTTGTTTTGGTGTTTTGGCTCTGTTTTCTAGTAATTTATATATTCTGGACAAACATGCTTCATTAGTTTTTAGAGAAATGGAGTTGTATTCAAAAAGTCATTTCCTACACCTATGTCATTTATGGTACTGCCTATGTTTTCTTCTAGTAATTTTAGGTTTCAAGTATATTGAGTCATTGATCCATATGTGCAAGGCATGAGTCTAACTCTTTTTGCATGTGAATATCCAGTTTTCTCAGCACGATTTGTTAAAGATACTTTCCTCTTTCCAGTTTGATTTTTGTACATTGCTCAAATACTAAGTGGCTCAATTTACACATAATCATGTTTGGGTCTTTTATTTTGTTTCTTTGGTTGTCATGCATGATTTTGTGTGGTTATCATACTGTTTTCGGTACTATGTTTTAATAACCTATCTTAAAATCTGTTATGAAGTTCATCTAGTGTTATTCCTTTTGTTCAAAATTATTTTGGCATTTTAGGGTCTTCTGTGATTTGTTAAATTTTAGGGGTTTTTCCTTTCTATTTTTGTGAAGAACGAGATGAGATTCTGATTGGGTTACATTGCATCTGTAAATTGCTTTTGGTAAAATGGTCATTTTCATAATATTAATTCTATTAATCCACAAGCACTGGACATGTTTCTATTTTCTATCGTCCTCCTCTAGCTTTCTTTAGGGCTTCAAAATTTTTATTATGGACATTGTTTGCTTCATTAGTTAGGTCAATTTTAGATATTTTCTTTAATTTGGAGCTACTGTGAATAGAATGGAGTCCATGATCTCCTTCTCTGATCCTTGTTGTTGGTGCATACATAACCTATTATTGGTTCCTGCCACTTTCTGAATTTTTTTTATTTTTATTTATTTTTTAATTTTCTATATTCTTTGTTTACATTACAAAGGCTTTCCCCTTTCCCAGTTACCCCCCACCATATGTCCCATAATTCCTCTCCCCCCATGCTATTCCCCACTCTTCCCCCCCCCCACGATTTCTCTGTTCTGGGTCTACAATACTGGATCCAATCTTTACAGGCCCAGGGTCCTCGCCTTTCTTCTTCTTGGGAGTCATTTGACTTGCTAATTGTGCCTTGAACATTTAAGGCTTCTGGGCTCATTAATATCCACTTATCAGTGATTGCATTTCATGTGTATTCTTTTGTGATTGGGTTAGCTCACTTAGGATGATATTTTCCAGATCTAACCATTTACCTACAAATTGCATGAGTTCATTATTTTTAATTGCTGAGTAGTACTGCATTGTATAAATATACCACATTTTCTGTATCCATTCCTCTTTTGAGGGATATCTGGGCTCCTTCCAATTTCTGGCTATTATAAACAAGGCTGCTATAAACATAGTGGAGCATGTGTCTTTATTGTATGCAGGGGAATCCTCTGGGTATATGCCCAGGAGTGGTATGCCAGGGTCCTCTGGAAATGACATGCCCAATTTTCTGAGGAACTGCCAAACTGATTTCCAGAGCGGTTTTACCATTTTGCAATCCCACCAACAGTTGAGGAATGTTCCTCTTTCTCCACATCCTTGCCAGCACTTGTTGTCTCTTGAGTTTTTAATCTTAGCCATTCTGACTGGTGTGAGGTGGAATCTCAGGGTTGTTTTGATTTGCATTTCCCTGATGACTAATGATATTGAACATCTCTTAAGGTGTTTCTCTCGGCCATCCGAATTTCTTCTGGTGAAAATTCTTTGTTTAGCTCTGTACCCCATTTTTTGATAGGGTTATTTGGTTCTATGGGGTCTATCTTCTTGAGTTCTTTGTATATATTGGATATTAGCCCTCTGTCGGATGTGGAGTTGGTGAAGATCTTTTCCCACTTTGTTGGTTGCCGTTTTGTCCTTCTAACAGTGTCCTTTGCCTTACAGAAACTTGTAATTTTATGAGGTCCCATTTGTCAATTCTTATCTTATCGCATAAGCTATTGGTGTTCTGTTCAGGAACTTTTCCCCTGTGCCCATGTCCTCCAGGGTCTTCCCAAGTTTCTTTTCTAATAGTTTCAGTGTGTCTGGTTTTATGTGGAGGTCCTTGATCCACTTGGAGTTGATCTTAGTACAAGGAGATAAGAGTGAGTCAATTCACATTCTTCTGCATGTTGACCTCCAGTTGAACCAACACCATTTGTTGAAAAGGCTATCTTTTTTCCACTGGATGGTTGTGGCTCCTTTATCAAATATCAAGTGACCATAGGTCTGTGGGTTCATTTCTGGGTCTTCAATCCTATTCCATTGATCTACCTGCTTGTTGCTGTACCAATACCATGCAGTTTTTTAACACAATTGCTCTGTAGTACTTCTTGAGGTCAGGGATATTGATTCCCCCAGAAGTCCTTTTATTGCTGAGAATAGTTTTAGCTATCCTGGGTTTTTTGTTGCTCCAGGTAAATTTGAGAATTGCTCTTTCTATATCTATGAAGAATTGACTTGGGATTTTGATGGGGATTGCATTGAATCTGTAGATTGCTTTTGGCATGATGGCCATTTTTCTATATTGATCCTGCCAATCCAGGAGCAAGAAATATTTTTCCATCTTCTGAGGTCTTCTTCGATTTCTTTCTTCAAGGACTTGAAGTTCCTGTCATACAGATCTTTCGCTTGTTTGGTTAGAGTTACACCAAGGTACTTTATGTTGTTTGTGGCTATTGTGAAGGGTGTTATTTCCCTAACTTCTTTCTCAGTCTGCTTGTCCTTTGAGTACAAGAAGGCTACTGATTTGCTTGAGTTAATTTTATAACCAGCCACTTTGCTGAAGTTGTTTATCAGCTGTAGAAGTTCTCTGGTGGAGTTTTTTGGATCGCTTAAGTAGACTATCATATTGTCTGCAAATAAGGATACTTTGACTTCTTCCTTTCCAATTTGTATCCCTGTGACTTCCTTATGTTGTCTAATTGCTCCTGCTAGAACTTCAAGTACTATATTAAAAAGATATGGAGAGAGAGGGCAGCCTTGTCTAGTCCCTGATTTTAGTGGGATTGCTTCAAGTTTCTCTCCATTTATTTTGATGTTGGCTAGTGGTTTGCTGTAGACTGCTTTTACTATGTTTAGGTATGGGCCTTGAATTCCTGCTCTTTACAAGACTTTTAGCATGAAAGGATGCTGAATTTTGTCGAATGCTTTTTCAGCATCTAATGAGATGACCATGTGGATTTTTTCTTTTAGTTTGTTTATGTAGTGGATTACATTGATGGATTTCTGTATATTGAACCCTCCCTGCATCCCTGGAATGAAGTCTACTTGATAATGGTGAATGATCGTTTTGATATGCTCTTGGATTCGGTTGGCAAGAATTTTATTTAGTATTTTTGCATCAATATTCATAAGAGAAATTGGCATGTAGTTCTCTTTCTTTGTTGGATCTTTTTGTGGTTTAGGTATCAGCGTAATTGTGGTTTCGAAGAACGAATTGGGCAGTGTCCCTTCTGCCTCTATTTTGTGGAATAGTTTGAAGAGTATTGGTGTTAAGTCTTCTTTGAAGGTATGGTAGAATTCTGCACTAAAACCATCTGGTCCCGTACTTTTTTTGGTTGGGAGGCTTTCTATAACCCCTTCTATTTCTTTAGGGGTTATGGGACTGTTTAGCTGATCTACTTGATGCTGATTTAATTTTGGTATTTGGTATCTGTCTAGGAAATTGTCCATTTCCTCCAGATTCTCCAGTTGTTTTGAGTATAGGGCTTTGTAGTAGGATCTGATGATCTTTTGAATTTCCTCAGTTTCTGTTGTTATGTCTCCCTTTTCATTTCTAATTTTGTTAATTTGGATACTGTCTCTGTGCCCTTTGGTTAGTGTAGCTAAGGGTTTATCTGTCTTGTTGATTTTCTCGTAGAACCAGCTCTTGGTTTTGTTGATTCTTTGTATGGTTCTCTTTGTTTCTACTTGATTGATTTCAGCCCTTAGTTTGATGATTTCCTCTTTTCTACTCCTCCTGGGTGAATTAGCTTCTTTTTGTTCCAGGGCCTTCAGGTGTGCTGTTAAGTTGCTAGTGTATGCTCTCTCCAGTTTCTTTTTGGAGGCACTCAGGGCTATGAGTTTTCCTCTTAGCACTGCTTTCATTGTGTCCCAGAGATTTTGGTAAGTCGTACCTTCATTTTCACTGAAGTCTAAAAAGTCTTTGATTTCTTTCTTTATTTCTTCCTTGACCAAGGTGTCATTGAGTAGAGTATTGTTCAGTTTCCATGTGTATGTGGGCTTTCTGTTGTTTTTGTTGCTATTGAAGACCACTTTTACTCCATAGTGATCCAATAGGAGACATGGCATTAGTTCAGTCTTCTTGTATTTGTTGAGGTCTGTCTTGTGACCAAATATATGATCAATTTTTGAGAAGGTACCATGCAGTGCTGAGAAATAGGTATACTCTTTTGCTTTAGGATGGAATGTTCTATATATATATATCTGTTAAATCCAATTTGTCCAAAGCTTTAATTAGTTTCACTGTGTCCCTGTTTAGTTTCTGCTTTCCTGATTGGTCCATTGAGGAGAGTGGAGTGTTGAGTCAGCTACAATTATTGTGTTAGGTGCAATGTGTGCTTTAAGCTTTAGTAAAGTTTCTTTTACAAATGAGGGTGCCCTTACATTTGGTGCATAGATGTTCAGTATTGAGAATTCTTCTTGGTGGATTTTCCCTTTGACAAGCAAGAAGTGACCTTCTGAGTCTCTTTTGATGACTTTAGGTTGAAAGTCAATTTTATCTGATATTAGAATGGCTACTCCGGCTTGTTTTCTGAGACCATTTGCTTGTAAAACTGTCTTTCAGCCTTTTACTCTAAGGTGGTGTTTGTCTTTGACACTGAGATGTGTTTCCTGTATGCAGCAAAATGTAGGGTCCTGTTTTTGTATCCAGTCTGTTAGTCTGTGTCTTTTTATTGGGGAATTGAGTCCATTGATGTTAAGAGATATTAAGGAATAGTAATTATTACTTCCTGACATTTTGGGCATTATTTGTTTGTTTATTTATTTATTTATTTATTTTTGTATTTAAGTAGTTCTAGTCTTTTGGGTTGGATAAGATCGTGTTTCTATCTTGTTTCTTCTGGGGTGTAGTTTCCCCCCTTGTGTTGGTATTTTCCCCTATTATCCTTTGTAGGGCTGGGTTTGTAGATAAGTATAATGCAAATTTGGTTTTGTTGTGGAATACCTTGGTTTCCCCATCTATGGCAATTGAGAGTTTTGCTGGGTATAGTAGTTTTGGCTGAAGTTTGTGTTTCTTAGGGTCTGCATGAGGTCTGCCCAGGATCTTCTAGCTTTCAGGTGAGAAGTCTGGTGTAATTCTGATAGGTCTTCCTTTATATGTTACTTGTCCTTTTTCTCTTACTGCCTTTAATATTCTTTCTTTGTTTAGTACATTTGGGGTTTGGTTATTATGTGATGGTAAGTATTTCTGTTCTGGTCCAGTCTATTTGGTGTTCTATTGGCTTCTTGTATATTCATGGGCATCTCTCTCTTTAGGTTGGGGAAGTTTTCTTCCATAATTTTGTAGAAGATATTTGCTGGCCCTTTAAGTTGTAGATCTTCATTCTCATCTATCTCTATAATCCTTAGGTTTGGTCTTCTCATAGTGTTTTGGATTTCCTGGATGTTTTGGGTTACCACCTTTTTGCATTTAGTATTTTCTTTGACTGTTGAATCAATGGTTCCTATGGTATCTTCGGCTTCTGAGATTCTGTCTTCTATCTCTTGTATTCTATTGTTGATATTTGCATCTATGACTCCTGATTTCTTCCCAAGGTTTTCTATCTCCAAAGTTGTCTCCCTTTGCGATTTGTTAGTTGTTTCTACTTCTGTTTTTAGATTCTGTATGGTTTTGCTCAGATCTTTCAATTGCTTGTTTGTGTTTTCCTGTAATTCTTAAAGGATTTTTGCGTTTCCTCTTTTATGACTTCTACTTGTTGACCCATGTTCTCTTGTATTTCTTTAAGTGATTTTTGTTTCTCCCCCTTATTGGGATTCATTTTTTGCTCTATATTCTCCTGTATTTCTTTAAGTGATTTTGGGTTTGCCTTGTATGGGCTTCTAGCTTTTGATCTATTTTCTCCTCTATTACTTTAAGAAATTTATCTAAGTGATCCTCTATCAGCATCTTTATCAGTGATTTTAGATCTGAGTCTTTTTTTTCTGGTGTGTTGAGATATCCAAGATTTAATTGTGTTTGCCTTGTAAGGGCTTCTAGCTTTTGATCTATTTTCTCATGTATTACTTTAAGAGATTTATCTAAGTGTTCCTCTATCAGCATCCTGACCAGTGATTTTAGATCTGAGTCTTGTTTTTTTGGTGTTTCGGGGTATCCAGGATTTATTGCTGTCAGGGAACTGGGTTCGGATGCTGCCATACTGCCTTGATTTCTGTTAGTAATGATCTCACGTTTGTCTTTTGCCATCTGGTTAACTCTGGTGTTAGTTGGTCCTGTAGTTACTAGCTGGTGCTTGACCCTCCTGTGGGCTTGTAAGTCTATTTCCCCGGGACTGGGACACCTGAACCACTGCCCTGCAGGAATCCTGCTCACAGATTGCTGACAGGTGGCCTGAGTCCCCGAGGTCTTAAACTCAGGATATCCCAGGTACTTGGTTCTGCCTGTTGGGCAGCTGCTCTGCACTGCTCCTGCTCAGGGTTTGCTGTCTGGTGTCCTGATTCCCCAGAGGTCTTAAAGTCGGGATATCTCAGTTATCTGGTTCTTCCTGCTGGTCCAAAGCTGCTGGGAAGCTGGCTGAGGCTGGCTCCCCCGCTGCAGGCTGGATGGGAATCAGCTGGCAAGATGGCGCTGACTGCAGGGAGTTCAGGTTCCACCCTGTGAGTGCAGAGCACAGGCTCGGCCGGTGTCCCCCAAACCGCTACTCTGTGTGCAGCTCCTGCTTCAGGCCTGAGTCCCCGAACGTCTTAAACTTGGGATATCTTGGGTACCTGGTTCCGCAGGCTGGGTCTTAGCACCTGGGAAGCTGGCTGAGGCTGGCTCCCCAGGCACCGGCTGGATGGGAAGCAGCTGGCAAGATGGCACTGTTTGCAAGGAGTTCAGGGTCCGCCCTGCGAGCGCAGATCATAGGCTCGGCCAGTGTCCCCCAAACTGCTACTCTGTGCGCGCAGCTCCTGCTGCAGGCCTGAGTCCCCGAAGTTCTTAAACTCGGGACATCTCGGGTACCTGGTTCCGCAGGCTGGGTCTGAGCACCTGGGAAGCTGGCTGGGGCTGGCTTCCCTGCTGCCTGGATTGCTATGTCCACTTTTCTAAGGAACTGTAAAACTGATTTCCAGAGTGGTTTTACCAGCTTGCAATCCCACCAGCAATGAAGGAGTGTTTCTCTTTCTCCATATCCTCTCAAGCATTTGCTCCCCCCTGAATTTTTGATCCTGGCCATTCTGACTAGTGTGAGGTAGACTCTCAGGGTTGTTTTTATTTACATTTCCCTGATGATTAAGGTTGTTGAACATTTCTTTAGGTGTTTCTCAGCTATCTGATAATCCTCAGTTGATAATTCTTTGTTTAGTTCTGTATCCCATTTTTAATAGGGTTGTTTGTTTCTCTGGAGTTTAACTTCATGAGTTCTTTGTACATACTGGATATTAGCCCTCTATCAGATGTAGGATTGGTAAAGATCTTTTCCCAGTCTGTTGGCTGCCGTTTTGTCCTATTGACAGTGTCCTTTGCCTAACAGAAGCTTTGCAATTTTATGGGGTACCGTTTGTCTATTCTTGATCTTAGAGCATAAGCTATTGGTGTTCTATTAAGGAAAATTTCCCCTATGCCCAAGTGCTACAGGTTCTGCCCCACTTACTCTATTAGATTCTATGTATCTGGTTTTATGTGTAGGTCCTTGATCCACTTGGTCTTGAGCTTTGTACAGAGAGATAAGAATGAATCAATTTGCACCCTTCTACATGTTGACTGCTGGTTAGCCAAGCACAATTTGTCGAAAAGGCTTTTTTTCCCCACTGGATGGTTTTACCTCCTTAGTCAAGAAATCAAGTGACCGTTAGTGTGTGGGTTCATTTCTGGGTCTTCAGTTCTATTCTATTGATCTTTCTGCCTGTCTTTGTACCAATACCATACAGTTTTTATCACTATTGTTCTGTATTAGAGTTTGAGGTCAGGCATGGTGATTCTGCCAGAAGTTCTTTTATTGTTGAGAATAGTTTTCGCTATCCTGGGGTTTTGTTATTCCAGATAAATTTGGAAACTGCTCTTCCTAACTCTGAAGAAGCAAGTTGGAATTTTGGTAGGGATTGTATTGAATCTGTAGATTGCTTTAGGCAAGATTGCCATTTTTACTATATTAACTCTGCCAATCCACAATCATGGGAAATCTTTCCATCTCCTGAGATCTTCTTAAATTTCTTTCTTCAGAGGTTTGAAGTTCTTGTGATACAGGTCTTTCACAAGTTTGGTTAGAGTAACATCAAGGTATTTTATATTATTTGTAACTATTTTGAAGGGTGTCATTTCTCATTTCTTTCTCATTCTCTTTATCCTATGAGTAATTCGAATGCTATTGATTTGTTTGAGTTAATTTTATATCCAGCCACTTTGCTGAAGTGGTTTATCAGGTTTAGGACATCTCTGGTGGAATTTTTGGGGTCACTTAAGTATACTATGATATCATCTGCAAATAGTGATACTTTGACTTCTTTCTTTCCAATTTGAATCCCTTTGACCTCCTTTTGCTGTCTAATTGCTCTTGCTAGGACTCTGAGAACTATATTGATCAGGGAGGGAAAAAGTAGACAGGATTGTCTAGTGCCTGATTTAGTGGGATTGTTTCAAGTTTCTCTCCATTTAGTTTGATGTTGACTACTGGTTTGCTGTATATTGCTTTTACTAGGTTTAGATATGGGCCTTGAATTCATGATCTTACCAAGGCTTTTATCATGAAGAGGTGTTGGATTTGGTCAAATGCTTTCTCAGCATCTAATGAAACGATCATATATTTTTTCTTTGAGTTTGTTTATATAGTGGATTACATTGATGGATTTCTGTATATTGAACCATTCCTACATCCCTGGGATGATGCCTGCTTGATCAAGGTATATGATTGTATTGATGTGTTCTTGGAATTGGTTGACAATTTTTATGCAGTATGTTTGCATCGATATTCATAAGGGAAATTGATCTAAAGTTCTCTTTCTTTGTTGGATCTTTGTGTAGTTTAGGTATCAGAGTAATTGTGGCTTCATTGGATAGTGTTTTTTCTGTTTCTATTTTGTGGGATAATGTGAAGAATATTGGTGTTAAGTCTTGTATTTAGGTCTAGTAGAACTCTGCATCAAACCCATCTTGTCCTGGGAGTTTTTGTTTGGGAGACTATTAGTGACTTTTTCTATTCCTTTAGGGATTCTGAGATTGTTTAGATCATTTATCTGATCCTGATTTAACTTTGGTACCTGGTATCTGTGAAAAATTGTCCATTTCATCTAGATTTTCCATTTTTGTTGACTATAGGCTTTTGTAGTAGGATCTGATGATTTTCTGGATTTCCTCAGTATCTGTTGTTATGTTTCCCTTTTCATTTCTGATTTTGCTGATTTGGATTCTGTCTCTGTGCCATCTGGTTAGTTTGGCTAAGGGTTTATCTTTCTTGTTGGATTTTTCAAAGAACCAGCTCCTGGTTTGGGTGATTCTTTGAATAGTTATTTTTGTTGCTACTTGGTTAATTTCGGCCCTGAGTTTGATTATTTCCTGCCATTTACTCCTCTTGGGTGTATTTGCTCCTTTTTGTTCTAGAACCTTCAGCTGTGCTGTTAAGCTATTAGTGTATGCTCTTTCCAGTTTCTTTTTGGAGGCACTCAGAGCTATGAGTTTTCCTCTTAACACTACTTTAATTGTGTCCCATAAGTTTGGGTATGTTTTGCCTTTGTTTTCATTAAATTCTAAAACCTCTTTATTTTTTTTTTATTTCTTCCTTGACCAAGTTATGGTTGTTCAGTAGATTATTGTTCAGTTTCCATGTGTATGTGGGCATTCTGTTGTTTTTGTTGTTATTGAAGACCAGCCTTAGTCCATGGTGATAGAATTATTTCATTCTTCTTATATCTGCTGAGGTCTGTTTTTTGACCGAGTATATGGTCAGTTTTGAAAAAGGTATGATTATGTGCTGAGAAGAAGGTATATTCTTTTGTTTTAGGATAAAATGTTCTATAGACATCTCTTAAATCCATTGGTCCATAACGCCTGTTAGTTTCACTGTTTCTCTGTTTGGTTTGTGTTTCTCTGATCTGTCCATTGATGAGAGTGGAGTGTTGAATTCTCCCAATATTATTGTGTGGGGTGATGTGAGCTTTGAGTTTTATTAAATTTTCTTTAAATTTGGTGCTCTTGTATTTGAAGAATATATATTCATAATTGAGAGTTCATCTTGGTAGAATTTTCCTTTGATGAGTATGAAGTGTCCTTATCTTTTTTGATTACATTAGGTTGAAAGTCGATTTTATGTAATATTAGGATGGCTACATCAGCTTGTTTCTTGGAACCATTTGCTTGGAAAATTGTTTCCTAGCCTTTTACTTTGAGGTAGTGTCTGTCTTTGTGCCTGAGGTGGGTTTTCATGTATGCAGCAAAATGTTGGGTCCTGCTTATGTGTCCAGTCTGTTAGTCTATGTCTTTTTAATGGAGAATTGAGTCCATTGATATTAAGAGATATGAAGGAGAAGTGATTGTTGCTTCCTGTTACTTTTGTTATTAGAGGTGGAATTATGTTTGTTTGGCTCTCTTCTTTTTGGTTTGTAAAAAGAAGATTAAGTTCTTGGTTTTCTTTCTTTTTTTATTTTTTTATTTTCTATATTCTTTGTTTACATTCCAAAGGCTTTCCCCTTTCCCAGTTACCCCCCCACCATATGTCCCATAATTCCTCTCCCCCCCATGCTATTCCCCACTCTTCCCCCCCCCCACGATTTCTCTGTTCTGGGTCTACAATACTGGATCCAATCTTTACAGGCCCAGGGTCCTCTCCTTTTTTTCTTCTTGAGAGTCATTTGACTTGCTAATTGTGCCTTGAGTATTTAGGGCTTCTGGGCTCATTAATATCCACTTATCAGTGATTGCATTTCGTGTGTATTCTTTTGTGATTGGGTTAGCTCACTTAGGATGATAGTTTCCAGATCTAACCATTTACCTACAAATTGCATGAATTCATTATTTTTAATTGCTGACTAGTACTCCATTGTATAAATATACCACATTTTCTGTATCCATTCCTCCTTTGAGGGATATCTGGGCTCCTTCCAATTTCTGGCTATTATACATATGGCTATAAACATAGTGGAGCATGTGTCTTTGTTGTATGCAGAGGAATCCTCTGGGTATATGCCCAGGAGTGGTATGCCAGGGTCCTCTGGGAGTGGCATGCCCAATTTTCTGAGGAACCGCCACACTGATTTCCAGAGTGGTTTTACCATTTTGCAATCCCACCAACAGTGGAGGAGTGTTCCTCTTTCTCCACATCCTCGCCAGCACTTGTTGTCTCTCGAGTTTTTAATCTTAGCCATTCTGACTGGAGTGAGGTGGAATCTCAGGGTTGTTTTGATTTGCATTTCCCTGATGACTAATGATGTTGAACATCTCTTAAGGTGTTTCTCGGCCATCCGAATTTCTTCTGGTGAAAATTCTTTGTTTAGCTCTGTACCCCATTTTTTGATAGGGTTATTTGGTTCTTTGGGGTCTAACTTCTTGAGTTCTTTGTATATATTGGATATTAGCCCTCTGTCGGATGTGGGGTTGGTGAAGATCATTTCCCACGTTGTTGGTTGCCGTTTTGTCCTTCTGACAGTGTCCTTTGCCTTACAGAAACTTTGTAATTTTATGAGGTCCCATTTGTCAATTCTTGATCTTAGAGCATAAGCTATTGGTGTTCTGTTCAGGAAATTTACCCCTGTGCCCATGTCCTCCAGGGTCTTCCCAAGTTTCTTTTCTAATAGTTTCAGTGTGTCTGGTTTTATGTGGAGGTCCTTGATCCACTTGGAGTTGATCTTAGTACAAGGAGATAAGAGTGGGTCAATTCGCATTCTTCTGCATGTTGTCCTCCAGTTGAACCACTACCATTTGTTGAAAAGGCTATCTTTTTTCCACCGGATGGTTGTGGCTCCTTTATCAAAGATCAAGTGACCATAAGTCTGTGGGTTCATTTCTGGGTCTTCAATCCTATTCCATTGATCTACCTGCCTGTTGCTGTACCAATACCATGCACAATACTTTTAACACAATTGCTCTGTAGTACTGCTTGAGGTCAGGGATATTGATTCCCCCAGAAGTTCTTTTATTGTTGAGAATAGTTTTAGCTATCCTGGGTTTTTTGTTGCTCCAGATGAATTTGAGAATTGCTCTTTCTAGATCTATGAAGAATTGATTTGGGATTTTGATGGGGATTGCATTGAATCTGTAGATTGCTTTTGGCAAGATGGCCATTTTTACTATATTGATCCTGCCAATCCAGGAGCAAGAAATATTTTTCCATCTCCTGAGGTCTTCTTCGATTTCTTTCTTCAGGGACTTGAAGTTCCTGTCATACAGATCTTTCACTTGTTTGGTTAGAGTTACGCCAAGGTACTTTATGTTGTTTGTGGCTATTGTGAAGGGTGTTATTTCCCTAACTTCTTTCTCAGCCTGCTTGTCCTTTGAGTAGAAGAAGGCTACTGATTTGCTTGAGTTAATTTTATAACCATCCACGTTGCTGAAGTTGTTTATCCGCTGTAGAAGTTCTCTGGTGGAGTTTTTTGGATCGCTTAAGTAGACTATCATATCATCTGCAAATAAGGATACTTTGACTTCTTCCTTTCCAATTTGTATCCCTTTGACTTCCTTATGTTGTCTGATTGCTCTCGCTAGAACTTCAAGTACTATATTGAAAAGATATGGAGAGAGAGGACAGCCTTGTCTAGTCCCTGATTTTAGTGGAATTGCTTCAAGTTTCTCTCCATTTATTTTGATGTTGGCTACTGGTTTGCTGTAGATTGCTTTTACTATGTTTAGGTATGGGCCTTGAATTCCTGCTCTTTCCAAGACTTTTAGCATGAAAGGATGCTGAATTTTGTCAAATGCTTTTTCAGCATCTAATGAGATGACCATGTGGTTTTTTTCTTTTAGTTTGTTTATGTAGTGGATTACATTGATGGATTTCCGTATATTGAACCATCCCTGCATTCCTGGAATGAAGCCTACTTGATCATGGTGAATGATCGTTTTGATATGCTCTTGGATTTGGTTGGCAAGAATTTTATTTAGTATTTTTGCATCTATATTCTTAAGAGAAATTGGCCTGTAGTTCTCTTTCTTTGTTGGATCTTTTTGTGGTTTAGGTATCAGCGTAATTGTGGTTTCGAAGAACGAGTTGGGCAGTGTCCCTTCTGTCTCTATTTTATGGAATAGTTTGAAGAGTATTGGTGTTAAGTCTTCTTTGAAGGTCTGGTAGAATTCTGCACTAAAACCATCTGGTCCCGTACTTTTTTTGGTTGGGAGGCTTTCTATAACCCCTTCTATTTCTTTAAGGGTTATGGGACTGTTTAGCTGGTCTACTTGATGCTGATTTAATTTTGGTATTTGGTACCTGTCTAGGAATTTGTCCATTTCCTCCAGATTCTCCAGTTGTTTTGAGTATAGGCCTTTGTAGTAGGATCTGATGATCTTTTGAATTTCCTCTGTTTCTGTTGTTATATCCCCCTTTTCATTTTTAATTTTGTTAATTTGGATACTATCTCTGTGCCCTTTGGTTAGTCTAGCTAAGGGTTTATCTATCTTGTTGATTTTCTCGAAGAACCAGCTCTTGGTTTTGTTGATTCTTTGTATGGTTCTCTTTGTTTCTGCTTGATTGATTTCAGCCCTTAGTTTGATGATTTCCTCTTTTCTACTCCTCCTGGGTGAGTTAGCTTCTTTTTGTTCCAGCGCCTTCAGGTGTGCTGTTAAGTTGCTAGTGTATGCTCTTTCCAGTTTCTTTTTGGAGGCACTCAGGGCTATGAGTTTTTCTCTTAGCACTGCTTTCATTGTATCTCAGAGATTTGGGTAGGTCGTACCTTCATTTTCATTGAAGTCTAAAAAGTCTTTGATTTCTTTCTTTATTTCTTCCTTGACCAAGGTGTCATTGAGTAGAGTATTGTTCAGTTTCCATGTGTATGTGGGCTTTCTGTTGTTCTTCTTGCTATTGAAGACCACTTTTACTCCATAGTGATCCGATAGGAGACATGGGATTAGGTCGGTCTTCTTGTATTTGTTGAGGTCTGTCTTGTGACCAATTATATGATCAATTTTTGAGAAGGTACCGTGCGGTGCTGAGAAAAAGGTATACTCTTTTGTTTTAAGATGGAATGTTCTATATATATCTGTTAAATCCAATTGGTCCAAAGCTTCAATTAGTTTCACTGTGTCCCTGTTTAGTTTCTGCTTTCCTGATCGGTCCATTGAAGAGAGTGGAGTGTTGAAGTCACCTACAATCATTGTGTTACGTGCGATGTGTGCTTTAAGCTTTAGTAAGGTTTCTTTTACGAATGAGGGTGCCCTTGCATTTGGCGCATAGATGTTCAGTATTGAAAATTCTTCTTGGTGGATTTTCCCTTTGACAAGCAGGAAGTGACCTTCTGTGTCTCTTTTGATGACTTTAGGTTGAAAGTCGATTTTATCTGATATTAGAATGGCTATTCCAACTTGTTTCCTGGGACCATTTGCTTGTAGAACTGTCTTCCAGCCTTTTACTCTAAGGTGGTGTTTGTCTTTGACACTGAGATGTGTTTCCTGTATGCAGCAAAATGTAGGGTCCTGTTTCCATATCCAGTCTGTTAGTCTGTGTCTTTTGATTGGGGAATTGAGTCCATTGATATTAAGAGATATTAAGGAATAGTAATTATTACTTCCTGACATTTTGGGAATTGTTATTATTATTTGTATTTGAGTGGTTCTCTTCTTTTGGGTTGGATGAGATGGGGTTTCTATCTTTTTTCTTCTGGGGTGTTGTTTCCCCCCTTGTGTTGGTATTTTTCCCCTATTATCCTTTGTAGGGCTGGGTTTGTAGATAAGTATCTTGCAAATTTGGTTTTGTCGTGGAATATCTTGGTTTCCCCATCTATGGCAATTGAGAGTTTTGCTGGGTATAGTAGTCTTGGCTGAAGTTTGTGTTCTCTTTGGGTCTGCATGAGGTCTGCCCAGGATCTTCTAGCTTTCATGGTCTCAGGTGAGAAGTCTGGTGTAATTCTGATAGGTCTTCCTTTATATGTTACTTGTCCTTTTTCTCTTACTGCCTTTAATATTCTTTCTTTGTTTAGTACATTTGGGGTTTTGATTATTATGTGACGGGAAGTATTTCTGTTCTGGTCCAGTCTGTTTGGGGTTCTATAGGCTTCTTGTATATTCATGGGCATCTCTCTCTTTAGGTTGGGGAAATTTTCTTCCATAATTTTGTAGAAGATATTTGCTGGCCCTTTAAGTTGTAGATCTTCATTCTCATCTATCCCTATAATCCTTAGGTTTGGTCTTCTCATTGTGTCCTGGATTTCCTGAATGTTTTGGGGTACCAGCTTTTTGCATTTTGCATTTTCTTTAATTGTTGAATCCATGGTTCCTATGGTATCTTCAGCATCTGAGATTCTGTCTTCTATCTCTTGTATTCTATTGTTGATATTTGCATCTATGACTCCTGATTTCTTCCCAAGGTTTTCTATCTCCAACATTGTCTCCCTTTGCGATTGCTTAGTTGTTTCTACTTCTGTTTTTAGATTTTGTATGGTTTTGCTCAAATCTTTCAGTTGCTTGTTTGTGTTTTCCTGTAATTCTTTAAGGGATTTTTGTGTTTCCTCCTTTATGACTTCTACTCGTTGACCCATGTTCTCTTGTATTTCTTTAGGTGATTTTTGTTTCTCCCCCTTATTGGGATTCATTTTTTGCTCTATATTCTCCTGGATTTCTTTAAGTGATTTTTGTGTCTGCCTTGTATGGGCTTCTAGTTTTTGATCTATTTTCTCCTCTATTACTTTAAGAAATTTATCTAAGTGATCCTCAATCTGCATCTTTACCAGTGATTTTAGATCTGAGTCTTGTTTTTCTGGTGTGTTGAGATATCTGGGATTTAATTGTGTTTGTCTTGCAATGGCTTCTAGCTTATGATCTATTTTCTCATGTATTACTTTAAGAGATTTATCTAAGTGTTCCTCTATCAGCATCCTGACCAGTGATTTTAGATCTGAGGCTTGTTTTTCTGGTGTTTCGGGGTATCCAATATTTATTGCTGTTGGGGAACTGGGTTCGGATGCCACCATATTGCCTTGATTTTTGTTAGTAGCGATCTTAAGTTTGCCTTTTGCCATCTGGTTAACTCTGGTGTTAGTTGGTCCTGTAGTTACTAGCTGGTGCTTGACCCTCCTGTGGGGTTGTAAGGCTATTTCCCAGCGACTGGGATACCTGAATCACTGTCCTGCGGGGGTCTTGCTCACAGATTGCTGACAGGTGGCCTGAGTCCCCCGAGGTCTTAAACTCAGGATATCCCAGGTATTTGGTTCCGCCTGTTGGGCGGCTGCTCTGCACTGCTCCTGCTCAGGGTTTGCTGTCTGATATCCTGTTTCCCCAGGGGTCTTAAAGTTGGGATATCTCAGTTATCTGGTTCCGCCTGCTGGTCCCAAGCTGCTGGGAAGCTGGCTGGGTCCGGTTTCCAGCTTCCCTGCCACTGGCTGGATGGGAGGCTGGTTCGGCCTCCGGCTGGGTCTGGGCACCTGGCACCCTGGCTGACTCCGGCTTCCTCACCACCAGCTGGACAGGAAGCTGCAGGCAATATGGCAGCTGCCTGCAGGGAGCTCGGGGTACGCCCCGCGAGTGCAGAGTGCACCCGCTATTCTGTGCCCAACTCCCACTCCAGGCCTGAGTCCCCGAAGGTCTTAAGCTCGGGCTGTCTTGGGTACCTGGTTCCGCAGCCACCGCCGGATGGTTCTGAGCACCTGGCACGCTGGGTGACACTCCGGCTTCCCCACCAAGTTCTTGGTTTTCTAGTGTGTAGTTTCCCTCCTTTTTTTGTGGTTTCCATTCATTATCCTTTGAATGGCTGGGTTTGGGGAAAGATATTGTGTAAATTTGTTTTTGTCATGTAATACCTTGGTTTCTTCATCTATGGTAATTGAGAGATATGCTGGTTTGGCATTTGTGTTACCTTAGTGCCTGTATGACACCTGCCCAGGATCTTCTGGCTTTCATAGTCTCTCGTAGAAAGTGTGGTGTAATTATGATAGGTCTAGCTTTATATGCTACTTGACCATTTTCCCTTATTGCTTTCACATTTTTTCTTTGTTTAGTGCATTTGGTGTTTTAATTATTATGTGACAGGAGGAATTTCTTTTATGGCCAAATCTATTTGTAGTTCTGTAGGCAGCTTGTATGTTTATGGGCATCTCTTTCTTTAGGTTAAGGAAGTTTTCTTCTATAATTTTGTTGAAGACATTTACTGGCCTTTTAACTTGGAAATCTTCATTCTCTCCTATACCTATGATCCTTAGGTTTGGTCTTCTCATTTTATCCTGGATTTTCTGGATGTTTTGGGTCTGCGGGTTTGATTTTAGACCCAAATCTTTTGCATTTTGTATTTTCTTTGACTGTTGTGTCAATACTTTCTATTGTATCTTCTGCATTTGAGATTCTCGCTTCTATCTCCTGTATTGTGTTGATGCTTGTACCCATGACTCCTGACTACTTTTCTAGGTTTTCTATGTCCAGAATTGTTTCCCTTTGTGATTTCTTTATTGTTTCTACTTCTAGTTTTAGATCCTAGATGGTTTTGTTCAATTCCTTCACCTGTTTGGTTGTGCTTTCCTATTATTCTTTAAGGGCTTCTATCTGTTTACCTGTGTTCTCCCTTATTTCAGAGAGTTATTTATGTCATTCTTGAAGCCCTCTATCAGCATCATGAGTTTTGATTTTAGATCCAAATCTTACTTTTCAGGTGTTTCGGGGGTATCCAGGACTTGCTATTGTAGGAGAATTGAGATCTGATGATGCCATGTTGCCTTAATTTCTGTTGGTAACATTCCTATGTTTGCCTTTTGCCATCTTGTTATCTCTGGTATTAGTTGGTCCTCATGTCTGCCTAGTGCTTATTCCTCCTGAGTGCTTGCAAGCCTGACTCAGCACACCTGGGTGACTGGCTCTCCCCTGTCACAGAGTGCTGTGCCACTGCCCAGATCCTGGGTGCAGGTGGAGCTTTGACAGACCCTGTCCCAGCTGTTCTGGCACTGGGGCGTTCCATATGCTCTTGGCTGTACCTTCCTGTTCAGTGGATGTAGAGAAGATGGTGGTGTCACCTCTAAACATGAGCATCAAATCCCTCCCTGAAGAGCAGTTCTCTCCTGGCAGGGTAGGTGCACAGATGACTGTGGTGCTGTCCAGGTTCTGGGTGCAAGTGAGGCCCTGGAGGACTCTGTCCCAGCTGTTCTGGTACTTGTGTGCTCCCTGCCTTCCTGGTTGTACCTGCCTGCTCAGTCACTGGAGAGAAGATCTCTAATTTTTTTCAAATGGGTACTTAGAGTCCTCAAAGGACTGTTTTCATTGTGTCCCAGAGGTTTTGTTGTTGTGGTTTGGTTTTCAATTAGATAAAAAATTTTTTTACATTAATTTCTCAGTTTTTTACTCAATTTCTCAATTTCATCATTTAGTAATGATTTTTTTAGGCTTCATAAGATTTTTGTAATTACTATAGAATTGTTTGCTTTCAATATGAAGTTTTACTGCATTTTGAGGTGATATGATATAAGGAGTTGTTTGAAAGTTTTTGATTTTGTAAACATTTGCTTTGAGCCCTAAATATAATTGAAATGTCAGTTTACTTTGCTTCTCATGTTGCTGAATCTTGGTGTTGTATGTATTCTAAATGCCCTTTGTGTTTTAATAAGTATGACTCATATTTGTTTTTACGACACGCTGCTGTTTATTCCTCTTCAGACCTAATAATGCTTCCTGTATTTAGGTTTGGCTTCTTGGATATAAATTTTTTAATCTGTAAATTGGAAAGTTTTTCTTTCTACTTCAATTACAGTGGATAGTTTTCTGGGAACTATTAGCCAAGGTTGATGTTCATAGTCATTTAGGACACAGAATGCATTGTTGCACATTCCTCTGTCTTTAAAATTTTTTTTCTGCCAAAGCAGCTGTCTTCTGATGGGATTTTCTTTTTCTGTGATTTGAACTTCTTCCCTTTCAGCTTTCAAAACATTTTGCTATGTTTCCTTAGTGTTTTAATTGGAATATATTATGGGCATTTTTTTCTAGTACTTGTGCTTCTTACACAGATTCAAGTATGTCCCCCCTTTTTAAAATAGAAATGTATTCTTCTATGATTTTGTTGAAGATTTGATTTATGCCAATGACTTGAGATTCTTCTTCATTAGCTCTATAATTGAAGGTTTGATTTTTTTCATTGTGTGAAAAAACACATAGTGTGAAAACATACACTTCTGCAAATTTCTTTCCATGAATTTTTATTTGTTTGGTTTTAATCTTATATCCCTTTCTTGTTTAGCTAGAGCATCTATTTTAACTTTTGAGTCTGACATTCTAAATTATACATAGTTCATTCTACTCTAAGGCTTTCTGTTGAGTTTTCTAGTTGAGTTGTTGCATTTTCAATTCCATTTTTATTTCAACCTGACTTCTTTTTAGTGTTCCTATCTCTTTTAACTTTTGAGTCTGACATTCTAAATTCTACATAGTTCATTCTACTCTAAGGCTTTCTGTTGAGTTTTCTAGTTGAGTTGTTGGGTTTTCAGTTCCATTTTTTATTTCAACTTGACTTCTTTTTAGTTTTCCTATCTCTTTATTAAATCCCAATCCCAAATTCCATATTGTCTTTATCATTTTCATTGACTTTATATTTGTGGGCATCATTCAGGCATTTATTCTCCTTATGTTCTCTCCTTAATTTCATTGTTTTATTGATTTTGTCCTTTAAACTCCTTAAGTTCTTTGATAAAATTTATTACTATCCTTTTAAATTCTGTGCCTTGGGTTTCTTCAAGGTAATGATCATTGGCAAACATTTCTACAGGACTGTTAGGATTTGGAGGTAAGACATTAGCTTCATGTCTCATATTTTGACATTGTTTTGCAATGAAATCTGTGCATGTGGTCTTCTTTTGTTAGTTCTAAGTCTTTTACAGACAGAGCAGGTTGGTGGTGGAAGAGATGTACAGTAAGGTTGTTCTTAGAGGTTAAAAAATGATTTGGGGTGCATGAAGTGAGGGGATGAAGGACACTCAGCACAATGTTAGGATGTGCCTTCTGTTCCAAGCCAAGTGTATGGTAAAAGATCTATAGTGGTATAAAATTTGAATACAATGTGGGAGAAGCTAGTAGGTTGGGAGACAGGGTTGGGGATGTTCTGGTAGAAACCTAGAGATTAGATGAGGCACAGATATCGGAGGTCAGAGTATGTGTGGACATTGGTTTTGGGACCTGGACTAGATATGGAAGGTTTGAATGCGTTTCTGATAGGGGAGTCTCAGGGAAACACACCATGCAGAAGCAAGTTTGCAATCTTTCTAATTAGTGAGGGTTAATGAAGAACAGAAGGACCTTTGAATAGTGGCAGGTAGGACCCATTATGGTCAAAGCTTAGAGCTTAGTTGTGGTATAGGTAGGAATGGCCTGACTAGTCCAGAACATTTAATATGAGAGTCATTCTAGATTTGGTATGTTAGGGAAAAGGTATGGATGGAGAGCTCAGAGAGACTCAATGTGTTAGGCCCTGAAGAAGAAATTGAGACTTTTTTTTTGGTTTTATGAGACAGGGTTTCTCTGTGTGGTCCTGGCTGTCCTGGAACTCACTTTGTAGAGCAGGCTGGCCTTGAACTCAGAAATCCGCCTGCCTCTGCCTCCCAAGTGCTGGGATTACAGGAGACTTTTTCTAAATATAGAGAAAAAATTTGAAATTTGGTAGGGATGAATCTGGGATCTGAGAAAGTCTGGGGGAGAAGAAAGAATATAACCAAAATTATTGTATAAAAGATTTAAAAATAAATTTAAAATAGGAGTGTTCTATGAGTGCTAAGATCTTTTAAAGTCATAGACTCTAACTTCAGAATGTAGAGAGAAGAAAAGAAAACACACAGTTTGTTTTAATCAAGCTGCATTTAATGCTTGGTTAAAATAATTTAAATGCTGGCAATTATTTGACAAGGAGAAGAGGTCATACAGCCTTCTAAACTATTAATCTTCAGAAAGCCACAGATTTATTGTTCAAAGCTTCTTTTCTCATCTAAAGCATGTAATCTTCTTGTTCATTTTAATAATGATGTCAACATTAGGCTATTTTAATCCTTTTGATTTACTATTAATTGTCAATTCCCCAGCCATGCTAAGATTCTCATTTCTGCAGTCATGAATATAATTATCTACACTATCTCAACATTGGCTAGGCATATAGATATTAAATGCAGGAAAATAACATATTTCAACAATCTCTTCTCTCTCTGTCACTCTATCTCTGTGTCTGTCTGTCTGTTTCTCTCTCTCTCAAAAGTATTTGTCAAGTATAATTTAAAAGCTGCTTTGACTTTGAGAAATTATTTTTAATTCCCCCTCCACCCATATGCTTTCAGATGATTTTCCAAATGTCCTACAAAGAACCTACAAAAATCATGATGATCCTTCAAACAATGGCTTCATGCATGAAACTAGTTGTAAGCAATCATTTCAGGAAACTAATGAGATGCAAATTTCTATATAGTCAGTCTTTGTTCATAATACTCTTGATTAGTTATCTAAAATGCAGAGAGCTGGGCATGAGAAATAGCCAAATCACAAGCAGCAGAGATTCATCTTGAGCTCACTATGTGGGGCCATTCTCTGGGTTGGGGAGATTTAAGACAGAGTGTTTTGATTTGAGTAGAGATTTCATTCTCTTAGAAACTGAAATGCATTTTGCACACAAAATATCTTTTTTCACAAGGTCTTTGAAAATACAGATACTTATGTCATTTCTTATTCTTCATTGTCAAATCTTAGCATGACCTCTTGGTCAGTAATTGAGCAGTAAGCAAGAATACTATGTAAGCATAGTATGTATCTGCATATAGAATTTTCTGCTTTACACAATCTTTTCCACTACCAGAAGAAAGTTCTCAGAGTTCCTCATTCTCTTCAGAATCTGCCTCTGAAGTTCTTAGGGACAAACCACTAGAAGCTAAGGACATGATACTATCCTTCCAGACCCAAGGCCAGAGCTCTGGGTTTGATGCTCTCAAAATCTCTGCTTGCATTGTGGCCCTCTTTTGAGACAGTGTTGATCTGCATAGCCTCAACTGTCCTGGAACTAGAAATTACAGAAATCAGCCTGCATCTGTCTTTTTTCTCCATCCTGGGACAGAGGACTAAACCTAGGAACTTGTGCTTGCTAAGCACATGCTTAACTACTAAATGAAATCCCCAACCCAATTTCTCTCTTCTCTTGAAAAGCAAAGTGGTCTAGTAGTTCAGGTAGACCCTAAACAATTGAAGAGCCTTACTTTACATTGCCTAATATTTTTTATCCTCCTACTTCTCTGCAACATTCCCTCCTTGTTCTCCCCAGCTCTCATTTTTCTGCAATGTGAACAGGTCATATTTTTCCTCTAGCTCTGGTGGTTTCTTTTACTGAACAACCACTGTCCTCTGACCTTTTTATTTCATTTTGTAAAAAGTAGCAGAAGAAATTAGACTATGCTCTCAACAATTCACTTAGAAATCTCCCCAGCAAAACTTCTGATTAAATCACAAACAAGGACTAAAACAAAGGACCTGTGCCTCAGCACAGTTTGTCCATACACAGTGAGTTAAACAACTAGGTGAGTAGATAGCAATGGGTAGACCAAGGATTTTCAGCTTTAAAGTGATAAGATAAGCAATGGGAAAAGTTTAGAATAATTTGTGTGCTAATGAGAGCTTGAGATAACACCATTAATACATATACATTTCACACTTTCCTATAGATATTTATACAAATATAGAGCTAGGTAATTAATTATGCACACTTATGCTTTACTCTGTTAACAAAAATGATGGGAAGAAATGGATTGTTGTGAGTCACAGCTAACATCACACCCATTGATTCTTGGGTACCCCCTTATCTCAGGTCTATGTCCTGTCCTGGAAATACCCCCTACCTCCTCACACCACTCAGTTGCAGCTATCCATTCATTTCATGGCCATGTAGCCATCTCTCCAGTTCTTTCTCACACCTGATCATGAAAACCCATTCCCTTACCCTTCCCCTCCCTTCCAGTTCCCTCCCGCCACTTATATCTTATGACTATTTTATTTCCCCTTCTAAGTGAGATTCCAGCTTCCTTGATTTGGCCTTCCTTCTTGTGTAGATAGCTTCTTTGGGTCTGTGGAATGTAGCATAGTATCTGTATTTTTATGGCTAATATTCACTTATAAGTGAGTAAGTACTATGTTACCATACTCAGGATAGTATTCTCAAGTTCCATCTATTTGCCTGAAAAATTCATCTTGCTTTTGTTTTTACCTATAGTTAAATAGTACTCTATCTTGTAGATATACCATACTTTCTTTATCTATTCATTAGTTGAGGAATATCTGGGTTGTTTCCAGGTTTTGGCTATTTTAAATAAAGCTGATAGGAACATAGTTGAGCAAGTGTCTTTGTGGGATGTCGGAGCATCTTTTGGGTATATGCCCAGAAGTGGTATATGGAACTAGAAGAGACTACCTTACCTCCTATTGCCAGGCAGGAACCCCAGTGGAGTGATAGAGGTACCAGCCCACTCATAAAACTTGTTAGACCTATAATTCTGGCTATAAGAAATGCTGGCGCTGGTGATAGAGTAGAGACTGAGGGAATGGCACCCAGTAACTGGCCCAACTTGAAACTTATCCCATGGGCAAGCATCAATCCTTACATTATTAATGGTGCTCTCTTATGCTCACAGACAGGAACATGTTGTCTTATGAGTGCCTCCACCCAGTAGCTGACTCATTCAGATATAGACACTGACACCCAAACAGTGAATGGAGTTGGAGACTCTTATCAAATAGAATGTAGGATCGCAGGCCTGAAGGGGAGAGGAGCTCCACAGGAAGGCCAAGAGAAACAATTAACCAGGATCCTTGGGGCTCTCAGAGTCTGAACCAACAACTAATGAACATACAGGTGCTAGACTTAAACTTCCCCGGAATGTGTAGCAGATGTACAGGTTGGTCTTCATGTGGTTTCTGAACAAATGGAACCGGGGCAATCCCAAAAGCTGTTGCCTGTATGTGGAATATATTCTTCTAGCTGCACAGCTTTTTCTGGCCTCAGTGGGAGCCTAAACTTGCAGAGAAGAGGGGAAATGGGGAAAGGATTGTGGGAAGGGTTGACCCAGAAGGGCCAGTAAAGATTAAATTAAATTAGCACAACAACAACAACAACAGCAACAACCACAGCAACAAAAGAAATGACATTTTCATGTTTTATTGGTTATTTTATTTATTTGCATTTCAAATGTTAGCCCCAATCTCCTCCTCCCCCCTGCCTCCATGAGGGTGCTCTCCCACCTGCCCACACAGTCCTGCTTCAGTGGCCTAGCATTCCCCTATTCTGGGTCATCAAGCTTCCATAGAACCAAGGGCCTCTCCTCTGATTGATGTCAGATAAGCGAATCCTCTGTGACATATCCAGCTGGAGCCATGGGTACCCCTTGTGTACTCTTTGGTTGGTGGTTTAGTGCCTGGGATATTTGGGAGGTCTGTTTGATTGATATTATTGTTCTTCTTATGAGGTTGCAAACCCCTTCAGCTCCTACAGTCCCTGCCCTAATTAGGGAAAGAAATGAGTTGCTAACTAACAATATGCATACATTGTTACTTGTATCAACATTATCAATAGAAGGAACCAGAGTTCTGTGCATAAATGGATAAACCTATGACAAGTAAAAAAAAATCCCATTTTTTACCAACTATACATTGTAGTGCCTGTAAGTAAGAAAGTACTCAGATATATTTACTTCAGTTTTGATGAAGATATTCATAGGACCTACAGGGCAACTAAGAAATCACTGTGTAGTCAATCATGCAAACAACAGCAAGCAAGTGGCTATTATGCAAGGAGCAGAACTAATAGCCCAGAGTTAACACTAAAATAAATAATCAATCAAATAAGTACATGAAAGGGGAGACTGCTTCCCAAGAACTACAGATTATCCATGTAGGAAACTCAGCCTTTTGTATCTATTACTTATGAGCAGTCTGTGTTTTACCACTTCTTGCCCAGTACTGAAAAATACTGAAATAAAATAAAATTTTAGAGAAGAAAATTATCAAACAATAACTCAAATCATGAGACTAAGGCTGTTTATTGTGAATATCTAAGTACCTGCTATGTGTTCTTGAAAAATGTAGGAAGAGTGCTGCACGAACCTTGGTGGACACTGTGTGAATTTCCACAGGTAAAGCACACAACTTCGGTGGACACTGTGTGATACTTTCCACAGGTAAAAGCCCTGTCTACAATGAGGCTGTCCTCGAGGGAACTGGCGCTGTCCTCGAGAAAAGCTTGTGGAACTCCATGGCTGGAGAGAATTCTAAGCTCTTTTCTTAGGGCAGCCTTGCCTCTATGACTTTCCTCTGAACTGTTTCCTCATTCACAAGTTCTGGTAGCCTGAGCTATGTGTAACCAGGCAAGAATGTTAATTAAAGGTTCATACTTTGAACTATAGCACTGGCCAAAATCCCTCGTTTCTTAGAACTGCATCGCTTTGCTTAGTAGTTTACATAATTACATTGATCTCCCCCCAAAATGTAAACTTTTATGGCTATGTTGATGAGAGTGACATTGTGACTTGCAAAACTTTAACTTAACACTATGATCTCAGGTTCCCTCAGAGAAGGCCAGGTGATAATTAAGTTACTCACAGAATCTCATTAAGACCTAAAGGCTTACTGTCCTTTGTAGTCCCCTTTATGCATGTTACACAGAAACGTTTTCTACCTGGCTGATTTTACATTTCCTCATGGCAAATGGTCATTGCTGATTGTCCTTTTGTGCCTGCTCTGCTCGATACATCCTTTGATATGTAAAGATTTCATGTTTAAAATCCCCTGGCTGACTGCAGCAAAATGCACCCAGATACCAAACCATTTCTGAGTTATGGTTTCTGTTTGTCACTTCAGTGAACTTGTGCCTTCCTGCTTCACAAAAGTATCCTGGAAATCTGCAGCCCCAACCTCAGGTAGAGAGTGTGGTCTATAGGAGAAGAGCCCATTCTGTGGTCTCCATTTCAAAAATCTTTATCACATTCTCATAGGAATAGAATTTCTATAAAATACCAGACAACTTTCTTGGCATCTTTTTAAGGTCATCAACAATAAGGAAAGAGATTATTATTATAATAGACTAAGAATTTTAGTGGCTTGCTGCACAGCATGCTAGAACAGGAGAAATCTCAAGTCTCAAGAAATGGCAAGAGAAAAGTCAGTGAAATCTAAAGAAAGTATGATTTGTTGAAGACAGGGCCATCAGGGAAATGAAGTCACAGTGGGTGGTCAGCTATAGAGCTAGGAATTAGACAGGGAGACTGATTTTTGATATGAGATGGAGAATAAAGACATGAAGGTGACCTGTCTTCATCTTCAGCCTCCCTCATCCTTTTGTCTCAGCTGCCATATCTGTAGGCATTTACTGGAAACACGTTGGCCAGAAAAGCATGTAGGAAATCCTCAGAACTCCATGAACCCTCCTCTTCTCCAACCCAAACCCACTCCTCCAACTTTTCTCCCGTTCCTAGGGGATTAAGCATATTCTGGAAGCACATCCTCTTTTCTTCCTCCTGTGGACCCCCTCAGGCACCCAAGGCCATCTCCATCCCTAATCTCCAGCTTCAAGACCAAAAACACTTTCTAACCAGAGACTCCAGTGGCTACTGGAGGATCTCAAAAACATTTTTTATCAGGCAACCTACAGTTACTTTTTCTCTCCTAAGAACAAGAAAGGGCAACAGAAAGTAAGTGATATAACTTGCAAAGCACTAAGCAAAGACAAGACCAGATATCAGAACCTAGAATTAAATTATCCTGACCCCAGATGCATAGGAAACAGCTAAAAATATAGTCACTAACTGTCAGGAAATTATGTTCCCACTAAAGTCTAGCAACCCTACAGTAACCTATAAGTAATACAGTATATTTTTGGTTGTAAACCTAGCCCTGATCTTTTTTAAAGGTAAACAGAGTTGGGTGGATCTGGGTGAGAGTAAAGGTGGTATAAGACCCGAAAGAAAAACGGGGGTACCCCAGTGCCCCATGCCTTGGAAGGCATCACCCCATTCACTCACAAGAAACAGTCTTGATGCAATAGCAGGAGGATTTTAATTCCAGAGTCTCTGGGGTTCACAGTCTTACCATGCAGGGTAAAAGAGTGTTATGCATTTCCTGTTAAGGGACCAGTGCATCTGCTGCAGTGACCCTGCTGACACAGCAGCATTGCCCTTGCCTCAGCTGCTCTGCAGGAGGCGAGGCAGGAAAGGATGCTAGGAACCTTCCCAGCCTGCAGCTCGCAGCTTGACCCTGGAGGTGGGTGTTCTTGGGCTAACAAAGAGTGGGCTAAACTTCTGCTTTTTGGGGTCATCCAAGACTAAGGCATGGGGGATTTCCAGTCTGCAACCCTCATCCTTTCAGTGGTAGGGAGCTGGGTGGAATAGAAGGAAGGAAAACTGTTTAGGATGCACTGTAGGAGAGAATAATCTATTTTCAGTAAAAAGTGCCATGTAACTGAAGGATAAGACTAGGACTTCAAAATTGCATTTATAAATATTTTACCATTGACCTACTTGCCTGTTGCTGTACCAATACCATGCAGTTTTTAACACAATTGCTCTGTAGTACTGCTTAAGGTCAGGGATATAGATTCCCCCAGAAGTCTTTTTATTGTTGAGAATAGTTTTAGCTATCCTGGGCTTTTTGTTGCTCCAGATGAATTTGAGAATTGCTCTTTCTAGATCTATGAAGAATTGAGTTGGGATTTTGATGGGGATCACATTGAATCTGTATATTGCTTTTGGCAAGATGGCCATTTTTACTATATTGATCCTGCCAATCCAGGAGCAAGAAATATTTTTCCATCTTCTGAGGTCTTCTGCAATTTCTTTCTTCAAGAACTTGAAGTTCCTGTCATACAGATCTTTCGCTTGTTTGGTAAGAGTTACGCCAAGGTACTTTATGTTGTTTGTGGCTATTGTGAAGGGTGTTATTTCCCTAATTTCTTTCTCAGCCTGCTTATCCTTTGAGTACAAGAAGGCTTCTGATGTGCTTGAGTTAATTTTATAAGCTGCCACTTTGCTGAAGTTGTTTATCAGCTGTAGAAGTTCTCTGGTGGAGTTTTTTGGGTTGCTTAAGTAAACTATCATATTGTCTGCAAATAATGACAGTTTGACTTCTTCCTTTCCAATTTGTATCCCTTTGACTTTCTTATGTTGTCTAATTGCTCTCGCTAGAACTTCAAGTACTATATTGAAAAGATATGGAGAGAAAGGGCAGCCTTGTCTAGTCCCTGATTTTAGTGGGAATGCTTCAACTTTCTCTCCATTTATTTTGATGTTGGCTACTGGTTTGCTGTAGATTGCTTTTACTTTGTTTAGGTATGGGCTTTAAATTCTTGCTCTTTCCAAGAATTTTAGCATGAAAAGATGCTGAATTTTGTTGGATGCTTTTTCAACATCTAATGAGATGACCATGGTCACTTGATCTTTGATAAAGTAGCCACAACCATCCAGTGGAATAAAGATAGCCTTTTCAACAAATGGTGCTGGTTCAACTGGAGGTCAACATGCAGAAGAATGCGAATTGAACCACTCTTATCTCTTTGCACTAAGATCAACTCCATGTGGATCAAGGACTTCCACATAAAACCAGACACACTGAAACTAGTAGAAAAGAAATGTGGGAAGACCCTGGAGGACATGGGCACAGGAGAAAAGTTCCTGAACAGAACACCAATAGCTTACTCACTAAGATCAAGAATTGACAAATGGGACCTCATAAAATTACAAAGTTTCTGCAAGGCAAAGGACACTGTCAGAAGGACAAAACAACAACCAACAATGTGGGAAAAGATCTTCACCAACCCCACAGAGGGCTAATATCCAATATATACAAAGAACTCAAGAAGTTAGACCGCAAAGAACCAAATAACCCCATCAACAAATGGGGTACAGAGCTAAACAAAGAATTTTCACCAGAAGAAATTCGGATGGCCGAGAAACACCTTAAGAGATGTTCAACATCATTAGTCATCAGGGAAATGCAAATCAAAACAACCCTGAGATTCCACCTCACACCAGTCAGAATGGCTAAGATTAAAAACTCAAGAGACAACAAGTGCTGGCGAGGATGTGGAGAAAGAGGAACACTCCTCCACTGTTGGTGGGATTGCAAAATGGTAAAACCGCTCTGGAAATCAGTTTGGCGGTTCCTCAGAAAATTGGGCATGTCCCTTCCAGAGGAACCTGGCATACCACTCCTGGGCATATACCCAGAGGATTCCCCTGCATACAATAAAGACACATGCTCCACTATGTTTATAGCAGCCTTGTTTATAATAGCCAGAAATTGGAAGGAGCCCAAATATCCCTCAAAGGAGGAATGGATATAGACATTGTGGTATATTTATACAATGGAATACTACTCGGCAATTAAAAATAATGAATTCATGCAATTTGTAGGTAAATGGTTAGACCTGGAAAATATCATCCTGAGTGAGTTAACCCAATCACAATAGAATACACATGAAATGCAATCACTGATAAGTGGATATTAATGATCCCAGAAGCCCTAAATACTCAAGGCACAATTAGCACGTCAAATGATTCCCAAGAATAAGAAAGGAGAGGACCCTGGGCCTGTAAAAATTGGATCCAGTTTTGTAAAGAAACCATGGGGGTAGGGGGAATGATTGCAGAATAGTTGTGGGGGGAGAGGAACTATGGGACGTACGGTGGGGGGGGAACTGGGAACGGGGAAAGCCTTTGGAATGTAAACATAGAATATAGAAAATAAAAATTTCAAAAAAAGAAAAAAATAAATATTTTACCAGTTTCTAAGGAGTAAATGAATAAATCCATTGAAGAAATCTATCAAAACATGAACAGTGTAATAAAATAAAGAGAATACGTCAAGTTTTGCCAGTGGAAAATGACTGAATAAAGAAAATCCAAACTGAAAGAATACCATCAACAAAATTTGTGAGAGCATGAATAAGGACAGTCCACACCAGGAGAATACAAGGGATAGGAGAGAATCTGCTAAGGTGACTTCAGTAGATTCTGTATGATATAATTCAACAGAATTGAGGTGGAAAAAAATCACTTCCCGAAGGACTGTAGAACACCTCAATATCGAAGCCCCCAAGATTAAAAACGAGATCTCATTGAAAATATGAAACAATGAGTGGAATTTTTGCAGGAATCCTAAAAGTACAAGTTCTTTTTGTTATCTGAATCTCATGCAAAATTCCTTGCAGGACACGTGGATGTTGGGCCTAGTATTAGACAATAGGCTCAGGTTAGAAGATATTTACATCTGAAGAACCTCATAGTATGCCCTTGCTGGACAAGTGGGTGTTGGGCAAGTTAAATTTACATTTGAGCTAGTGCAAAGCTCAGAGCTTCCTCAATGGAAGCTTATAGGAACTGTTTTTTTGTCTTGCAAACCTATCTAGGGAGTTTCTTGCCAAAATAACATTCTTGGCTTATCTAGGTATGGTTCAGGTTGCAGTTCTAACTCATGAAGTATTAATGAAGCTATGTGGAATTCAGGAAGGCATTGGAATTTGGCCTGCCTACTCCATACAAAATTATAGGAAACTTCAGGTTTTATAGATGAAAGCTAGGTGTCAGGTAGAGTTTACTCACTGAGACTCATTTAGACTAAGATTGATGTTGTCTATGTTTAAACTTTGAAATTTGTTACACAGGAAACATGTTACCTAGTTGATTTTACATTTCCTTGTGCCAAATGGTCATGCTAATTTTTCCTTGTGCCTGTTCTGGATGCAAGTTTTGTTGTGTAAATATTGAACCCTCATGGTCAAAAACTCCTGTTTGAGAAAAAGAATACACACTTGGATCTTAAATCATGTCTGTGTCTTGTGTCTGTTTCATTTTCACTGAATCCGTATCTTCCTGGGCCAGAAGAATCCTGGTTTTCCCATGACTACAATTCCTGGCTGGGTTTGGTCTGCGGCAAGAATTTCAATCATGAAAGACAGAAGAAATTGTTATAACTGTCACGGAAAATGCTTAAACTAATAACTGCAGTCAGAAACCACTCAGGAATTCTGAGACATTGTGGAAATATCAACTCTACAAATATTATCAATAAAAGAAGTAGAAGAAACCTAAGTTAAAAGTATAGAAAATACTTTCTTTTTTTTTATTATAGAAAATTCTTTTTTTTTTTCAAGAAAGTTTAGAAGAAAGAACTAATCATCAAGGTAAAAAAAAAAGCATACAGAACATCACATAAACTGGATTGTATCCCTAGGATTGCAGTAATAAAAACAGCAAATGGACAAAAAAGAGAAAAAGACAGATAGACACTCAAACAGACACACAGAGACAAAGAAACAAAGAAAGAAGTAGAGAGATGAAAAAAGAGAGAAAAAGAAAGAAGAAAAAATAAATAAAAGATAGTAAAAGCTGCATAGGAAAAGGACCAAATAACATATAAAGAAAGAACTATTAGAATAACACCTAACTATCCAGTGGAGATTCCAAAATCCAAAAGGGCTTTGGACAAATGTTCTACAAATTCTAAGAGACCACAGATAATACTCGACTACTTTTCCCATCAAAACTGTCAATCACAATAGATGAAGAATGACATTCTATGTTAAGCAAATTGAGGCCATATTTATCCACAAACCCAGTGCTACAAAAGGAACTAGAGGAAAATCTTCAAGTTAATGAGACTAACCATAACCAATTAAATATAAGTAGCAAATAACACTGGAACAGAAAGTCAAAAAGAGGAGAAAACCCTCACACCACAACAAAATAAAGAGAATCAACAAACTTGGCTCATTGGTAAATCTCACCATCAAAGCTCTCAATTCCCAGTAAAAAAAATACTGAATAGCAGAATGTCAGTATGTATTTATCAAAGAAAAAATTCACCAAAAGAACATTGAAATTCATAGCCTCTATGCACCAAACAAAAAGGCACAAAGTTCATAAAATAAACCCTACTTTAGATGAAATTATATATTAACCTTCACAAATAGATAGGGGGAGACTTCAATAACCTACTGTCACCAATAAACAGATCATCCAGAGAAAAGTAAAAAGAGAAATACTGGATTTCCTAGATCAAACTGACCTAACAGATATCTACAGAACATTTCACTCAAACACAAAATAATATACCCTCTTCTCAGCAGCTCATCGCATGTTCTCCAAAATTGACCATGTTCATGGACACAGGGAAAATCTCAGCAGATAAAAGAAAACTGAAATAACTTTCTTCATCCTACCAGATGAATGTGGATTAAAGCTGCATATCAACAACTGCAATAACAGAAAGCTTACAAACTCATTTAAAATGGACAGCCATATACTGAATGAAATATGGGACAAGAAAGAAACTAAAGTCTCTCTAGAACTGAATAAAAATAAATATATAACATACCCCAAATTATGGAACAAAATGAAAGTAACTCTAAGATGCAAGTTCATAGCACTAAGTTAAAAAGAGAGAGATATCAGAAACTCCTGAATGCTTTAGGAGAAAAAGACAAAATAACACCAAAAAGGAGTAGATAACTGGAAATAATCAAACTCAGGGATGAAATCAGCAAAATAAAAACAAACAAAAAATACAAATAATAAAACAAAGTTGGTTCTTTGAGAAACTCAGAAATATTGAACAACATTTTCCCAAATTAACAAAAATGTGGGGAATACAGACCCAAACTAACAAAATTAGAAATAAAAGTGGGGCTGGGGACTGGCTAGCAGGCTTGCAGCCGGCCGCCATCTTCCCTTGGGTCACTGAGGACTACCTGCCAGCAACTGGGTTCAAGAGCGTGGACAGAGACTTGGCTTAGCAACGAATACACGGTCAGGATCTTGCTGGCCCCCAGAGCCAGGGGAGGTCAGCAGGAACTCTGAGCACCTGCAGCTCAGAGGCTGTCCCCGATCGCTGGGGACCGGCTAGCCATCTTCCCTCTGGTCACTGCAGATTGCCTGCCAGCGACTGGGTTCAGGTGCGTAGACAGAGAATCGGCTTAGCAACGAATACCTGGTCAGGCCCTTGCTGGCCCCCAGAGCCAGGGGAGGTCGGCAGGAGCTCTGTGCACCTGCAGCTCAGAGGCTGTCCCTGATCCCTGGGGACCAGCTAGCGGGCTTGCAGCCAGCCACCATCTTCCCTCAGGTGGCTGCGGACTGCCGGCCTGCGACTGGGTCCAGGTGCTTGGACAGAGACTTAGCCTGGCAAAGAACACCTGGTCAGGCTCTTGCTCATGCCCAGAGCCAAAGGAGGTTGGAGATAGGTCTGTGCACCCACAGCTTGGCAGTGCACACAAAGCCAGATCAGCTTGGCAAGTGGCCTCTGCAAAGGGGGCTCCAACCTGCTAGTGGGTGGGTGCCTGGAGTACAGCCAGAGGCTGACATCTTGGCTCAGGACACCACAGACAGCTAACATGACAGAGTCCTGTGGACTGAGAGTACTACCATCTAGGTTCTAGCAGCCCAACCAGGGAACCTCCAGTCCTGTAGCGAACCTAGTGGTTAGACAGAGCCCTGAGATCTGCCACCATTTTGGAGCTGGTGGCCTGAACAGGTCACCATAGAGAACCAACAGAGGAACCCAGGTCACCATAAAGATCTAACAGACTAGCCCAGATCGGTGGAGGAAAAAAAGTCTGATTCTTAAGAGCTGGCAACTAGGCAGGCCAGGAGGAGACTGCGGGAGGCCAGTTGCAGGTCCAGCAGCGAGCCTCAGGAAGACTTAGATCCAGCACAGCAGAGCTGAGGAGGTAAATGAGAGCCCAGTAACTGAAACCTCCCGGTCTCCACCTCGGGAGCTCGGATGCCCTCTACAACAGCAGCGCCAAACGCCAGGCTCACAGGAGCCCCAAACAGCAACCACTAAGAACAAGACCAATAACTCCAGAGATAAACAGATGGCAAAAAGCATGTAGGAACGTTACAAACAAAAATCAAGGCAATATGGCAGTATATGAACTCAATTCACCAACCACAGCAAGTCCTGGATACACCAGCACACCAGAAAAACAAGAGTTGGATATAAAAGCACTGGTCATGATGCTGCTAGAGGAACACAAAAAAGACATAAACAAATCTCTTAAAGAAATGTAGGGGAACATCAATAGGGTAGAAGCTCTTACAATGCAAACACAAAAATTACTTAAAGAACTCCAGGAGAATATGGGCCAACAGAGAGAAACCAATAAAGAGGAAATAAGAAAATCAGTTAAAGAAATGCAGGAGAACTTGAAACAACAGGCAGAAGTCACGAAAGAGGAAACACAAAAATCTCTTAAAGAATTACAAGAAAATACAAACAAACAAATGAAGGAACTGAGCAAAACCATCCAAGATCTGAACACAGAGGTAGAAACAACTAAGAAATCACAAAAGGAGGCAACTTTGGAGATAGAAAACCTTGGGAAGAAATCACGGGTCATAGATGCAAACATCAACAACAGAATACAAGAGATAGAGATAAGAATCTCAGGTGCTGAAGATAACATAGTAACCATTGACTCCACAGTCAAAGAAAACACAAAATCCAAAAGGCTTGTAACCCAAAACATCCAGGAAATCCAAGACACAATGAGAAGACCAAACCTAAGGATTATAGGGATAGATGAGAGTGAAGGTCTACAACTTAAAGGGCCAGCAAATATCTTTAACAAAATTGTGGAAGAAAACTTCCCTAACTTAAAGAGAGTGATGCCCATGAATATACAAGAAGCCTACAGAACTCCAAACAGACTGGACCAGAACAGAAATACCTCCCGTCACATAATAATGAAAACCCCAAATGTACTAAACAAAGAAAGAATATTAAAGGCAGTAAGAGAAAAAAAGCCAAGTAACATATAAAGGAAGACCTATCAGAATCACACCAGACTTCTCTCCAGAAACCATGAAAGCTAGAAGATCCTGGGCGGATCTCATGCAGAACCTAAGAGAACAAAAATGCCAGCCAAGATTACTATACCCAGCAAAACTCTCAATCAAAATAGATGGAGAAATCAAAATATTCCATGACAGGACCAAATTTACACAATATCTTTCCACTAACTCAGCTCTACAAAGGATAATAGGAGGAAATCTCCAAGACAAGGAGGGAAACTGCACCCAAGAAAAAGCAAGATAGTAACCTACTTCCATCAAACTAAAAGGAAGATAACTACTCAAAAACAAAAATAACATCAAAAATGACAGGAAGAAATAATCACTATTCCTTAATATCTCTTAACATCAATGGACTCAATTCCCCATTAAAAAGACATAGACTAACAGACTGGATATGGAAACAGAACCCTGCATTTTGCTGCATACAGAAAACACACCTCAGAGTTAAAGACAAACACTACCTTAGAGTAAAAGGTTGGAGGACAATCTTGCAAGCAAATGGTCACATGAAGCGAGCTGGAATAGCCATTCTAATATCAGATAAAATTGACTTTCAACCCAAAGTCATCAAAAGAGACACAGAAGATCACTTTTTGCTAGTCAAAGGAAGAATCCACCAAGAAGAACTCACAATTCTAAACATCTATGCTCCAAATGAAAGGGCACACACATTTGTAAAAGAAACTTTACTAAAGCTCAAAGCACACATTGCACCTAACACAATAATTGTGGGAGACCTCAACACTCCACTATCCTCAATGAACCAGTCAGTAAAACAGAAACTAAACAGGGACACAGGGAAACTCATTGAACTCATTGAAACATTGGACCAATTGGATTTAACATATATATATATATATATATATATATATATATATATATATATATATATATGTAGAGAGAGAGAGAGAGAGAGAGAGAGAGAACATTTCATCCTAAAGCAAAAGACTATACCTTTTTCTCAGAGCCTCATGGTACCTTCTCCAAAATCGACCATATAATTGGTCACAAGACAGACCTTAACAAATATATAAAGATCAAACTAATCCCATGCCTCCTATTGGATCACCATGGAGTAAGAGTATTCTTCAATAGCAATAAATAAATAAATAAATAAATAAATAAATAAATAAAAATAAAAATAAAAAAAACAGAAAATCCTCATACATGTGGAGGCTGAACAATATTCTACTCAATGATACCTTAGTCAAGGAAGAAATAAAGAAAGAAATCAAAGACTTTTTAGAATTTAATGACAATGAAGATACAACATACCCAAATCTATCGGACACAATGAAAGCAGTGCTAAGATGAAAACTCATAGCCCTGAGTGTCTCCAAAAAGAAACAGGAGAGAGCATACACTAGCAACTTAATGGCGCACCTGAAAGCCCTAGAACAAAAAGAAGCTATTTCATCCAGGAGGAGTAGAATACAGGAAATCATCAAACTCAGGGCTGAAATCAATCAAGTTGAAACAAAGAATCAACAAAACCAGGAGCTGGTACTTCGAGAAAATCAACAAGATAGATAAACCCCTAGCCAGACTTACCAAAGGGTACAGAGACAGTATTCAAATTAACAAAATTAGAAATGAAAAAGGGGATATAACAACAGAAACTGAGAAAATTCAAAAAATCATCAGATCCTACTACAAAAGCCTATACTCAACACAACTGGAGAATCTGGAGGAAATGGACAATTTCCTAGACAGATACCAAATACCAAAATTAAATCAGGATCAAATAGATCATCTAAACAGACCCATAACCCCCAAAGAAATAGAAGGGTTCATAGGAAATCTTCCAACGAATAAAAGCACAGGACAAGATGGTTTTAGTGCAGAATTCTATCAGTCCTTCAAAGAAGTCCTAATACCAATACTCTTCAAACTATTCCACAAAATAGAAACAGAAGGAACCCTACCCAACTCATTCTATGAAGCCACAATTACCCTGATACCAAAACCACAGAAAGATCCAACTAAGAAAGAGAACTACAGGCCAATCTCCCTTATGAATATTGATGCAAAAATACTAAATAAAATACTTGCCAACCAAATCCAAGAACATATCAAAACAATCATTCACCATGATCAAGTTGGCTTCATCCCAGGGATGCAGGGATGGTTCAATATATGGAAAGCCATCGACGTAATCCACTACATAAACAAACTCAAAGAAAAAAACCACATGGTCATCTCATTGGATGCTGAAAAGGCATTTGACAAAGTTCAGCATCCTTTCATGCTAAAAGTCTTGGAAAGAACAGGAATTCAAGGCCCATATCTAAACATAGTAAAAGCAATTTACAGCAGACTGATAGCCAACATCAAAGTAAATGGAGAGAAACTTGAAGCAATCCCACTGATATCAGGGACTAGACAAGGCTGCCCCCTCTCACCATATCTCTTCAGTATAGTACTTGAGGTACTAGCTAGGGCAATTTGACAACATAAGAAAGTCAAAGGGATACAAATTGGAAAGGAAGAAGTCAAACTATCACTATTCGCAGATGATATGTTAGTATACTTAAGTGACCCAAAAAACTCCACCAGAGAAATCCTACAGCTGATAAACAACTTCAGCAAAGTGGCTGGTTATAAAGTCAACTCAAGCAAATCAGTAGCCTTCCTATATGCAAAGGATAAGCAGGCCGAGAAAGAAATTAGGGAAATGACAACCTTCACAATAGCCACAAACAATATAAAGTATCTTGGTGTGACTCTAACCAAACAAGTGAAAGATTTATATGACAAAAACTTCAGGTCTCTGAAGAAGGAAATTAAAGAAGACCTCAGAAAATTGAAAAATTTTCCATGCTTGTGGGTTGGCAGGATTAATATAGTTAAAATAGCAGTCTTGCCAAAAGCAATATGCAGATTCAACGCAATCCCCATCAAAATTCCAACTCAGTTCTTCACAGAGTTAGAAAGAGCAATTCTCAAATTGATATGGAATTACAATAAACCCAGGATAACTAAAACTATCATCAACAGTAAACGAACTTCTGGGGGAATCAATATCCCGGACCTCAAGCAATACTACAGAGCAGTAGTGTTAAAACTTCATGGTATTGGTACAGGGACAGGGAAGTGGATCAATGGAATAGAATTGAATACCCTTTCAGTATTTTTATAATGACTTACGGTTAACAGTCTATTGTACTGGATATTAGAATGGTGACTCCAGCTTGTTTCCTGGGACCACTTGCTTGGAAAACTGTTTTCCAGCCTTTTACTCTAAGGAAGTGTTTGTCTTTAATACTGAGATGTGTTTCCTGTATGCAGCAAAATGTTGGGTCCTGTTTACATTTCCAGTTTGTTAATCTATATCTTTTTATTAGGGAATGGAGTCCATTGATGTTAAGAGATATTAAGGAATAGTGATTGTTGCTTCCTTTTATTTTTGATGTAATTTTTATGTTTGTGTTATATTCTTTGGGGTTTGTTGAAAGAAAATTAATTTCTTGCTTTTTCTAGTGTCTAGTTTCCCTCCTTTGTTGGTGTTTTCCATTCATTATCCTTTGAAGGATTGGATTTATGGAAAAATACTGTTTAAACTTGTTTTTGTCATGGAATACCTTGGTTTCTCCATCTATGGTGATTGAGAGATTTTCTGTGTATACCAGCCTGGGTTGGCATTTGTATTCCTTTAGGGTCTGTATGACATCATCCCAGACTCTTCTGGCCTTCATAGTCTCTGGTGAGAAGTCTGGTGCAATTCTGATAAGGTCTACCTTTATATGCTACTTGACCTTTTTCCTTTACTGCTTTTAATATTCTTTCTTTGTTTTCTGCATTTAGTGTTTTAATTATGTGATGGAAGGAATTTCTCTTCAGATTAAATCTATTTGGACTTCTGGATTCTTGTATGTTCTTTGGAACCTCTTTCTTTAGCATAGAGAAGTTTTCTTCTATAATTTTGTTGAACACATTTACTGGCCCTTTATGTTGGAAATCTTCACTCTCTTCTATACCTATAGTCCTTAGGTGTCATGAGCCATAATGGGACAAGCTAATATACTAGCAAATGTTCATCCTGAAATGCCTGCTTCAGATTATTATATAATCTGTGACAGGTGAGCCTTCATTCAGCAAGGCTTTGGGGGACTAATTTTAGGAAAGATTTCCTGCTATTTATATGCTTTTCCTGTTATTATTATACATTTATAATAATCAATATTAATAGCATACCCCTTTGGAGCAGATCTCTGCAGATCCATGACAATGTACTGTCTTATAGTGATGCTATGTAAACAAATAGATGACTTAAGTTTTAATGATGATTCTATACAAATTCCTAAAATTATATTTATGATTATTAGGCTCTTTTATAATGGGACTGCTACTAGGTCCTTTTTTATAGTCAAACTGCAATGAGAACTCTTACAGTCTCCCAAGTGTCACAAGTTAATTGCTCTTAGATGGCAACCAGACTTTCTCCTACTCAGAGCACATTCCTAGAGATTGTAAAACTATTAACCTAAGGTCATAAAATGGGAACTAGAATTTATTATAGGAGTTAGGACAGAAGATAAAATATTGACTGGGCTTATCTATACAAAACTTCACTTATAACTTAGTTATGCTTTTTTTTCTTTTTGAGACAGGGTTTCTCTGTGTAGTCCTGGCTGTCCTGGAACTCACTCTGTAGACCAGGCTGGCCTCAAACCCAGAAATCTGCCTGACTCTGCCTCCCTAGTGCTGGAACTACAGGCGTGTGCCACCACGCCCGGCTCTTAGTTATGTTTTTAAACTTTCTACGAACCTGTAGAGAAGACAAATGATAGCTAGATAATTATTCCTAATGGATATATATATTCTTTGTCATAAACTTCTATTTCAATTTATGACTTGGTATTTTGTGTGAACTTATCATGAACTTTGTAACATGTGATCATGTATTCTGAAAGACATTTAAGGGCTGAGGACAAAGAGAAGTCAGACCAGAGAATTGAGTGAGAGGAATAGAGCTGAGAGAAGAACTGAACTGAGAAGGTTTTTAGTCAGAAGAGAACAAGATTAGAAGGAGAATGCAGAGTGGAATAACTTAGAAACTATAGGTAACATAAAATAACTAAGAGAAAAATGTGGAGGAGGCAGAGGGAGAGAGGAAAAAAGAAGATGTTGCAGTGAGCAGAAGGAGCAGGCAGGCTGTCCCATGGTAAGGACAAAGCAGACTTAGTCTTATTAAGAGAAACAAAGCCTTTTTCTTACAAACATGGATTTAATTCATTTAGCATTGAAAGGGTGGAAGCTTTTTCTTTCTCGATGCAATAAATATTGTAGTCCATCTTTCCTCCAGAATGAGTTAGTTCTTTCTGCACTGGTGCTTGGTCTTTTGCTCCATATGCATATGTAAGTATGTATGTGTGTGTAAGTATGTAATTGTGAGAATGTATGCATATGTGTGTGTAAGTATGAAATTGTGAGAATGCATGTAAGCTGGACCCAACTGACTACGTGAAAATATGTATGAAGATGCATGTATGAATTTATGTGAGTTTATGCATATTCACTTATGTAGAAATTTTTCTTTCTGCAAGTGTTATTCTCTTCTCCTGGCTCAATAGAAGTTTATTGCTCCTAACTTCCCTCCTAGACTGACAAGCAAGAGGCATCTGGACAATAGGGAAAAGGCTCTAGCAACTAATCCTTTACTTAATCTCCTGCTGTTTTAGGACAAGGTGTTAAATACCTGAGACTGCAGTCTCTGGCTTCAGAGGAACACAGAAGGCAGGTCAGCTATGTTAACCTAGTAACTTAGATTTAGATAAGTAAACCTTTTATTATACAGCAACCTTAAATTTTCTGTAAGACAAAGTCTTACTCCCACCTATGCTCTTCCCCCCTCCGCTGCCTCAAGAAGGACCAAGAAGAAACACCTCTGCTGGGGCTGGCTCCTGGCACTTAGGTTTGGTCTTCTCATTTTGTCCTGTATTTCCTGGATGTTTTGGGTCGGGGGCTTTTCGCATTTTGCATTTTCTTTGACTGTGTCTAAATGCTTTCTATGGTATCTTCTGCATCTGAGATTCTCTCATCTATCTCTTATTCTGTTGATGCTTGGATCCATGACTCCTGACTTCTTTCCTAGACTTGCTATGTCCAGAGTTTTTTTCCATTTGTGATTTCTTTATTGTTTCTACCTCCATTTTTATATCCTTGATTGTTTTGTTCAATTCCTTCACCCCTCCTTTTTTTTTTTTTTTTTTTTTTGTATTTTCCTGTAGTTCTTTCAGGGATGCTTCCTGTTTACTTGTGTTCTCCTGTATTTCTCTAAGGGCGTTATTTATATCCTTCTTGAAGTCCTCTATCAGCATCAATTGCGCTGTGATTTTAAATCCAAATCTTGCTTTTCTGGTGTGTTGGGGTATCCAGGACTTGCTGTTGTGGGAGAATTGGGTTCAGATGGTGCCATGTTACCTTGATTTCTATTAGTAACATTCCTATGTTTGCCTTTTGCCATCTGGTTATCTCTGGTGTTAGTTGGTCCTGATGTCTCTGGCTGGTGCTTGTCTGTCCTGTGTGCCTGCAAGCCTGCCTTAGCACTCCTGGTTGACTGGCTCTACCCTGGTGCAGAGTGCTGTGGCACTGTCCAGCTCCTTGGTGTGGCTGGAGCACTGGTGGACTGTGTCCCAAGTGGTCTTACACTCGTGTGTTCCCTGTGTTCCTGGTTGTACCTCTCTGCTCAGTCACAGGAGCAAAGATGGTGGCCTCACCTCCAAATGGGGGACTTTATCTAAATGCTGGACTCCCTGCAGGGTAGATGTCCCCTATAAGGTTAGGTGCACAGATGGCTGTGTTGATGCCCAGCTCCTGAGTACAGGTGTGTTCCTGGTGGAACATGTCCCAACTGATCTTACACTCTGGTGTTCCCTGTGTTCTTGGCTGTAACATCCCACTCAATTGCAGCAGTGAAGATGGTGGCCTCACTTCTAACCAAGGGACTCCCTGCAGGGCAAAAGTCCCCTGGCAGGATAGGTGCACAGATGGCTGTCATGCTGTGCAGCTCCTGCATGCAGGTGGGGCCCTGGCAGAACAAGTCGCAACTGATCTTATAGTTGGGTGTTTCCTGCATTCCTGGCTGTATCAGCCTGCTCAGTTGTAGGAGTGAAGATGGTGGCTTCACCTCTAACCAAGGGACTCCCTGCAGAGCAGATGTTCCCTGGCAGGATAGGTGCACAGATGACTGTGGTGCTGCCCAAATTCTGCATGCAGGTGGGGCCCTGGCAGATGGTGTCCCAAGTGATTTTACAATCAAGTGTTCGCTGGATTCCTGGCTGCACCCATCTGCACAGTCACAGGAGCAAAGATCAAGATCTTTTCCTTCTCTGTTTATTCCATTTTGTCTTATTGGCAGTGTCCTTTGCCTTACAGAAGCTTTACAATTTTATGAGGTCTCTTTTGTCAATTTTTGATTTTAGAGCATAAGCCATTGATGTTCTGTTCTGGAAAATTTCCCCTGTGCCCCTGTGTTCAACATTCTTTCCCACTTTCTCTTTTATTAGATTCAGCACATCTGGTTTTCTGTGGAGGTCCTTGATTCACTCAGACTTGAGCTGTGTACAAGGAGATAAGAAAGGGTCAATTTCCATTCTTCTACATGCTGACCTTCAGTTGAACCAGCATTATTTGTTAAAAATGCTGTCTTTTTACCACTGGATAGAATTAGGTCCTTTGTCAAATATCAATTGAACAAAAGTGTGTGGGTTCATTTCTGGGTCTTTAATTCAATCCCATTGATCTACCTGCCTGTCACTGTACCAATACCAAACAGTTTTTATCACTGTTGCTCTGTAGTATGGCTTGAGGTCAGGAATGGTGATTCCCCCAGAATTTCTTCTATGGTTGAGAATAGTTTTTGATATCCTGTGTTTTTTGTTATTCGAAATGAATTTCTACTGTTACTTTTGCCCACAGGTAAATAGTGGCCATTTTCCCCAGCCCGAGCCAAGTTTAGTTTGTAAAAGAGACACAGAGAGGACATTGTTATCAACACACTGCAAGACTCAGTTAGTAAAGTTTTGATCTATTCAAATATGTCTAGGTATGTAATACCTAGATAAATGCTCCTTAACTTGCCTTCTTGTACAGGATCCCAATGTTTCATGGGTGGAGTCATTGCTGCTCAGTCATACCAACCTCATGTTGAAATTCAACTGTTTTCTCCACATAGTGTGTCCACTCCTTTTTCTTTTTGTGGTCCTTCTCAACTTTTATATCCTTCTTAGATAGCCTGACTAGTATCAGAATTTATTCCCTATTCTCTTCTGCCCAGATAATTGGCTGATCAGATAACATATTAACCAATCAAAAGTGACAGAAAACCACTTTTATATTAGTTACAGACCAGACATGGTTGAATATGCCATAAACTTGACAACAATCAGATCTCTGGGCTTAGAAAGAGCATTTTAATACAGAGTGCACAAAACCATCTTTCACCTTTTTACACTTTAATCTAATATCGAATAAAATTGATTTTCACCCAAAAGTTACAAAAAAGGGATAAGAAAGGACACTTCTTACTCATCAAAGAAGCAATCTACAAAGAAGAACTCCCAATTCTGAACATCTATGTTCCAAATGTAAGAGCATCCACATTCATAATTGAAAATTTAATAAAGCTCTAAGCAAACATTGCTCCTCACACAGTAATAGTGGGTAAAAAACACCCCACTTTCAGCATTCGACAGATTATGTAAACAGAAATTAAACAGAGTCACAATGAAACTAACAGAACGTTATGAACCAAATGGATTTAACAGATATCTATAGAACATTTCATCCTAAACCAAAAGAATATACCTTCCTCTCAGCACCTTATGGTACATTCTCCAAAATTGACCATTTAATCTGTCACAAAACAGGCCTCAAAAGATGCAAGAAGATTGAAACAATCCCATGCATCCTATCAGATCACTACAGACTAAGGCTGGTTTTAAATAACTAAAAATAAAAGAATTCCCACATACACGTGGATGCTGAGCAAGGGTGTACTCAAAGATAACTTGGAAATAAATAAAGAAATAAGAAAGAAATTACAGACTTTTTAGAATTTAATGACAATGAAGGCACAGCATACCAAAATGTATGGGACACAATGGAAGCAGTTGTAAGAGCAAAACTCATAGCTTCAAGTGCCTCCAAAAAGAAACTGGAGAGATCATTCACTAGCAGTTTACCAGCACACCTGAAAGCTCTAAAACAACAAGAAGAAAATACTCCCAGAAGAGTAGATAGCAGAAAATAAACTCAGGGCAGAAATCAATCAAGTAGATACAAAAAGAACTATACAAAGTATCAACAAAACCAGGATAAATACTTTAAGATAGATAAACCCTTAACCAGACTAAACCAGAGGACACAGAGACAGTATCCAAATTAATAAAATCAGAACTGAACAGGGAAGCATAATAACAGAAACTGGTGAAATACAAAAAATGTGAGATCTAAATATAAAAGCCTATATTCAACAAAACTGATTATTCTGGATGAAATGGTGTGTATTCTAGATAGATACACAATACCAAAGTTAAATCATAATCAGATAAACCATCTAAATGGTCCCATAATCCCTAAAAAAATAGCACTAGTCATTAAAATCTCCCAACCAAAAAAAGCCCAGGACCATATGATTTTAGTGCAGAATTCTATCAGACTTTCAAAGAAGGTCTATTACCAATTTTCTCCAAACTATCCACAAAAGAATACAAGTTTTGAGTGTTCATCCCTGTTGGGCAACAAAGAAGGATGGTCCATTTCCTGTCATTTCGACTTAAGGCATTTTCTTTAGGAACTTGAAATTGAATGTTTCAGTCTCTGAAATATATGCAAATTGTTTTGAAAAATAGATATTGTGTCAAGTTTATGACTAAGCATTTATTTTCTGAACATCCTAGCAGCCATCACTGCACAGGAAAGGTCATGACATACTAAAGAGCTTGTGTGGGAGAGAAGCTGATTGAATATCTAGCAGCCCTGATGCAATGTGTACAGCTGCTTTTTCCCCCTCAATAGAAAGGTGTCCTCTGGCTAAATCCAATTAGCTAATGCAGTTCTTCACATAGTAAAGTGTTGAATCCAGCTGACCTCTGAAGTAGACATGTATGTATTTCAGGTCTCCTACTTGAAGACAGATTGCTGTTGAGCTGTGAACCAGGTGTGTAACCAATCCTAGCTGCCATTTCTGAGATATCTGACTCGTTCCTGACTTTCAATAGCTCATGGGATGCGCGAAGTAGAGCCCAACTCTCTTTTCTCAGCATGAAACCTGTTTGCTTTTCAGTTTTTCTAGCAGAGTTACAGAATAGAGTTTGTTTGAATAACACTTCTATTCCAATGAAAAGGAAGTTATCTTGCTAACAAAGCCAGCATTTATCAGACCAACACTGTATTAAGGAAAACCAACAGGACTTAACCAAAGAATGCTGGCCACTGTTTCTTTGTTAATGAAATATTTAAATCAAATTTGATCCTATCATCACTGTTCAGATGTGTGATATGGGAAGCTTTGTACTGCCTGTACACCAATCTAATGGCCTCTCTGGATTTTGATGAATCTGTTAAAACATCTTTTACCATACGACTACTTTCTATGTCTTTCATCTGGCCACTGAAAGTAGGTAAGATTCAGTCCTTTATATTTGTCCATTGAAATACAGATTTCATCCAGGCTATCCTTCTGAGCATCTGACATCAGGTCCTCACTTTCTTTTTCTTTTTCCCAAGGGATACAAACTTCATCTTCAAGCTTCAGCACTAATTCCATTTAAAGTAGCTTTCCTGAACTTTTTTGAGATTAATGATAACTTCTACTTTGAACAGCATGACATAATGTCTCTTCTTTACCAGGATAGTAGTAATCTAAGTTTGCCTCTGGCACCCTCTTTTACTCAGCAGAATCAGACTACATTTCAACTGACAAGCATCAGCATGTTAGTAGTGTTTTGCCTCTTCAGTTTTACCATCCTATATCCAAACTGCAACTATTACTGTGATTGCTTAGCTTTGTAGTATTCTAGCACTGACATATAGGAGGTAGTACTCATTAGTAATGATCCTGTACTTATTTCTCAAGCCTCACTGTCAGACTTAGGTAACATCCAGAGATATGCTTATGTCATTAGATTGTTCTTTTAGGAGGCAACTTACTCAACAAGGGACTGAATAATGGGTGTGCTTTAAGAATCTTCTGTGTTCTAAGCACCTCAACATCTTGGTGATGTTATCCAAGGCTCCTTATATGCTCAAAATTATACTTCCTAACTTTGGTGGCACAATAACCTTTATCCTCAGCCAAGTTTACCTCCTTCTGCTATTACCAACAAGGATAAGAGTGTGGCTCATACATCTTTCTTCTTTATGGTTGTGAGCCTAGCCTTTAATGGCTGAGATATCTCTCCAGCCCAATCTTTCTTCTTTAAAACACTGTAAGAAGTTAAAGAGAAATAGGAGGGAATTTCAGACTCTCAATTCATATAGGAAAGCATTTATTGACATGCTTTGCTTTTCAACATAATCTGCAAATTCATATCTGAAAAAAATAATTTTCTAATTCCAATGAATTCAAGTGAAGATTAAATGTAGACAAGAGCAAAATATGCTGTCACTTTATGGCTTTAGTGGATAACTCACTGGAACTCTCCTGAGGCCTCTTGATGGAGCTAAGCAACTAACTACAAGGCTCATTACTGAGTCTTTTCCATGAGTTGCCTCTCATTGGCTAAGTATATATGTGAAAATCTCTGTTACATCTTATACTGCATCAAGTAACTGGCTGAAGCTGGGCTGCAAAGGCTTAATCTAGCTGTGTCTTAACTTACATGTAAAAGATAACTACTAAGTGTTCAAAACTTTACCAAGAGTAAAAAGGTTTAATTTTGTTCTGTGTCAAACCCATTTTTTTCTCTTCTCATAGTTACTGTAGATAAGTGTTGAAAATGAACTCTCATTTTTAATTTTTTTTGTGTTTGTGTGAGTTGTGGGTACTGCATGTGTGGGTGTTTATGTGCCCACAAGAACACAAGCAGAAGTCAGAGGATGATGCCAGGTATTTTCTTTTGTTGTCTGCTGTTTTCTGTATTATTGCCTTGAGGTGGAGACATCTTTTGAATGAATTTAAAATTCTTTATTTTGGAGAAAAATAAGTAGCTTCAGAAAGAACAGCTTCTTGTGTTTCCTGATTTTAGGGGATGCAGTCTTTTCAAGAATGCAAAGAAGGATAGGTTCATCAGGAGCTCTTACATTGTATCTGAACCAGGAGGCAGAGAGAACAATTGTCAACAATTCTCTGCTTTTATTTCAGTTTCACATGGCACCTTCCACTTTTAGCTACAAGTCTGGAAACACTGACACAGCCTGAGATGCGTTTCCTAGGTGATTCTAAATTCTGTCAAAGTTAGCCATCATACTGCTACACCTTGTCCATTTAAGACACAGATACAACACTTTAAGACCTAAAGTTCTATTCTTTTTTTTCTGAGACATGGTTTCTCTGTGTAGCCCTGGCTGTCCTGGAACTCACTTTGTAGGCCAGGCTGGCCTCAAACTCAGAAACCCACCTGCCTCTGCCTCCAAGTGCTGGGATTAAAGGCGTGCACCACCACTGCCCAGCTAAAGTTCTATTCCTGATCACCGAAGGCTCACTGGCATCTCATAAGCTTAAATTACTTTTAGTTCATATGTACAAGTGCCAAAATTTTAACAATTCTAAATATTCAAACCTCATATATCAAAGTTTCTTTTGATAAGTAAGACCATTTCTTAACCATGAGTCCCTGAAAACCAAAACATAAGCTGTAAACTCCCAGTATACAGAGTAGATATTCTTACTCTACACAGGAGGAATGAGGGCATTGTGAGGAAAAGGTGGACTAAAGTAAGGCTGGAAGCCAGACAAGCAAATCACAAGCTCCTCCTCTCTAGGACTCTGGGATTTCGGTACCAAAACCTGGAATCTGATGGGCCTGGCACAGCCCAATACGACAGGTCTGCTCTTAGGACCATGCATCACTCCTCTCGTAGGCTAGCTTCATTCCATGCCTTCAGTTCTGCTAGATGCCTCATGTTGTTGCCACTGTCAACACTCCTAAAGTGATGTTTCCCTTTCACTCCTTCATATGGCTTCTCAAAGCCTCCTTGTAGGTATTTCCACTCTATCACACATTGCCGAGGCCTGGCTGATTTAAATCACTTCATATTGGTAAAAGGAAGAATCTACCAAGATGAATTCTCAATTCTGAACATCTATGCCCCAAATGCAAGGGTATCCACATTCATAAAAGAAACTTTACTAAAGTTCAAAGCATACTTCGCACCTCAAACAATAATAGTGGGAGACTTCAACACCCTACTCTCAGCAGTGGACATATCATGGAATCAGAAACTAAACAGAGACACAGTGAAAGTAACAAAAGTTATGAATCAAAATATCTAACAGGTATTTCTTGAACATTTCATTCTAAAGCAAAAGAATATACTTTCTTCTCAGCACCTCATGGCACCTTCTTCAAAACTGACCAAGGCTTAAATTCCAACAAAGCAATGGAAAACACACAAACACATGGAAGCTAAACAACTCTCTACTCAATGATAACTTTGTCAAGGAAAAAATAAAGAAACTTAAGACTTTTAAGAATTTAAAGTAAATGAAGACACATCATACCAAAACTCATGGGACAAAATGAAAGCAGTGATAAGAGGAAAACTCATAGCTCTAAATGCTTCCAAAAAGAAACTGAAGAGAGCTTATACTAGCAGCTTGACAGCACACATGAAGGCTGTATAACAAAAAAGCAAGTACACCCAATATTATTAGATGGCAGGAAATAATCAAACTCACATCTGAAATCACCAATATAGGAACAAAAATAACTATAATAATAATAATAATAATAATAATAATAATAATAATAAAACAGGAGCTGGTTCTTTGAGATAATCAACAAAATAGATAAACCCTTGGCTAGACTAACTAGAGGGCACAGAGACAGTAACCAAATTAATAAAATCAGAAATGCAAATGGAGATATAACAATGGAAACTGAAAATTAAAAAATCAGATCCTTTTACAAAAGCTTATACTCAACAAAATTGGAAAATCTGGATGAAATGGACAATTTTCTAGATCCATACCAATTGCCAATCATCTAAACAGTCTCATGACTCCTAATGAAATAGAAGAAGTTATTAATAGTCTCCCAACCAAAAAAAAAAAAAAAGGTCAGGACTAGATGGCATTTGTGGATAATTCTCCCAGACCTTCAAGGATCCCGATACTCTTCAAACTTTTCCACAAAATAGAAACAGAAGTAACATTCACTACCCAATTTATTCTCTGAAGCCACAATTATGCTTATCCCTAACCACACAAAGACCAAACAAAGAAAGAGAACTTTAAGTCAATTTCTCTAATAAAAATTGATGCAAAAATACTAAATAAAATTCTTGCTAACCGAATCTAAGTACACATCAAAATAATCATTCACAGTGATCAAGTAGGCTTCATTCCAAGGATGCAGCAACATTTACAATATGGGGAAATCCATCCATGTAATCTACTACATCAACAAACTCAAAGAAAAAAACCAAATGATCATTTTATTAGATGCTAAATAACATTTGGCCATATTCAGCACCCATTCTTGGAATGATCAGCAATTCAAGGCCCATACCTAATCATAGTAAAAGCAATATACAGTACACCAGAAAGCAACCTCAAGCTAAATGCAGAGAAACTTGAAGCAATCCCACTAAAATCTGGAACTAGACAAGGCTGCTCACTCTCTCCCTATCTATTCAGTATAGTATTTGAAGTTCTAGCTAGAGAAATTAGATGACAAAAGGTCAAAAGGATTCAAATTGGAAAGGAAGAAGTCAAATTATCATTGTATGCAGATGATATGATTATATACTTAAGTGACCACAACAATACCACCAGAGAACTCCTAAAGCTCATAAACAACTACAGCAAAGTGGCTGAATATAAAATTAGCTCAAACGAATCAGTGTTTTTCCTCTACTGAAAGGATAAACAGGCTAAGAAAGAAATTAGGGAAATGACACCCTTTGCAATAGTCACAAATATTCTTACATATCTTGGTGTGACTCTAAGTAAGCAAGTGAAAAATCTGCATGACAAAAATTTCCAGTCTCTTAAGAGAGAAATCGAAGATCTCTGAAGATGGAAAGACCTCCCATGCTCATGCTGAAAGCAATCTACATATTCAATACAATCCCAATCAAAATTCTAACTTAATTCTTCATAGAGTAAGAAAATGCAATTTGCAAATTCATTTGGAATATCAAAGATGCAGGATAGCAAAAACTATTCTCAACAATAAATGAACTTTGGGAGAGGGGTGTATTGGTATAGAGATAGGAACGAAGACCAGTAGAATGGAATTGAAGACCCAGAAATGAACCCACATACCTATGGTCACTTGATATTTGATAAAGGAACTAAAACCATCCAGTGGAAAAATGACAGTATTTTTAATAAATGGTGCAAATTGACTGATTCATATCTCCTTGTACAAAGCTCAAGTCCAAGTAGATCAAGGACCTACAGAAAACCAGATGTGCTGAATCTAGTAGAAAAGAAAGTGAGAAAGAACATTGAACACATGGGCACAAGGGAAATTTTTCTGAAGAGAACATCAATGGCTTATCCTCTAAGATCAAGAATCAACAAAAGAGACCTCATAAAATTCCAAAACTTCTGTAAGGCAAAGTATATTGTCAATAGGACCAAACAGCTACCAAAGATTTTTAACAACCATACATTCAAGATGGCTAATATCCAAAATATACAAAGAACTCAAGAAGTTAGACTACAGAGAACCAAATATCCCTATTTAAAAATGTGATAAGAGATGAAGAAAGATTTCTCAACTGAGGAATCTCAAATGGCTGAGAAGCACATAAAGAAATATTCAGCATCCTTCGTCATCAGGGAAATGCAAATCAAAACTACCCTGAGATTGTACCTCACACAAGTCAGAATGGTTAGGTTTAAAACTCAGGCAACAGCAGATGCTGGCAAGGATGTGGAGAAAGAGGAATGCTCCTCCATTATTGGTGGGATTGCAGCCTGGTAAATCCACTTTGGAAATCAATCTTGTGATTCCTCTTAAAAGTGGAAATAGTTCTACCTGAAGACCCAGCTATACCACTACTGTGCATACACCCATAAGTTGCTCCAACAAATAACAAGGACACATGCTCCATTATATTTATAACAACTTTATTTATAATTGCCAAAAGCTGGAAACATCCCAGATATCCTTTAACAGAAGAATAGGTACAGAAATTGTGGTACATTTACAGAATGGAGAACAAAACAGCCATTAAAAATAATGACTTCATGAAATTTGCATGCAAGTGGTTGGAATTAGAAAATATCATCCTGAGTGAGATAACCTAGTCACAAAAAACACACACATGATATGTACTCATCAATAATTGGATTTTAGTCCAAAAGCTCAGAATATCTGTGATACAACCCACAAACCATATGAACCTTAAGAAGAAGGAAGACCAAAGTATAGATGCTTCAATCCTAGATAGAACAGGGAACAAAATAATCCAAGGAGCTAGTGAAGGAGGTACCTGTGAGGGAGAGAGAAGAGGGATGTAAAAAAGTGAGAGCAGGAACAGGTATTTGAAGGGATAGGTGAGAAATACAGATGATTAGGAAATTGAGCAGAAACTTGTTGCAGGGAGTAATGGGGAATTAGTGTAGCCACTAGAAAATCCAAGACTCCAAGGAAGCAACAGGCTCACAGGAGCCAATGTTCCTGTCCAAAGGACAGATAGGGACAAAAATAGTACAGAGACCTCCCCACCTAGGGATCCATCCCATCTGCAGACACCAATGCTGATGACAAGAAGTTCTTGCTGACAGGAGCCTGATAAGGCTCTTCCCTGAGAGGTTCTCCTAGCATTTTACCAACACTGATGGAGATCTAGCCAACTACCTTTCTGATCCTGGGGAATCCCAATAGAAGAGCAAGGAGGAAGCAAAGAGCTGAAGGAGGTGAAGAAGATTGCAACTCCATAGGAAGAATAACTAACTGGACCACCCAGAGCATCAAGGGACTACATCATCAACCAATGAGTATACATGAGGGAGCCAGGACTTCAGACACATATACAGTAGAGGATGGCCTTATCTGACATCAGTGGGAGGGGAGGGAGGTGGATGCCCCAGCACAGGAGAATACTAGAGGAGTGAGGCAGGAGTGGGTGAGTGGGTAGAAGAACACCCTCATAGAGGAAAAAGTTTAAGGGGGTATGATTGGGATTAGTGGAGGGGTAAACAGGAAGTGAGATATGATTTGAAATATGGATGAATAAAATGATTAATAAAAATAAAATAAAAATAAAAAGGGGGTTTTACTTGAACAGAGCATCTCCAAATCAATGGGTAATGCTGCTTCTAGAAGTCAGAGATTTCAACCCCGAATTCCAGTGTGAGGCTTGAGAAAATTTCTTTATGTCCTATTGGTATAGATTCTCAAGAAACTCCCAAAACAAGTATAGGCTATTGTCACTCTTTGTGGATGGCTGCTTTAAATAGGTAGTAAAAATCTATTGCTGAAGATAAGATGTGCCACATATACAGGACACAGAAATAAGGCTAGAATTGAGCACTCATTGTGCTGAAAGTGCTAGGCAGGCTATTAAAAGAAAAAAGCCTCAATGATTTCACACTTATGTGGACCCTGCCTTCTATAATACTGACTTCTCAAGAAAATGCCAGTGATAAAATAGAAGAATGAATTTTCAGGGGGTGACTAATGGCTTGCTGATTTGACTTGAGGCCCACTTAATAGGAAGATATTATAAACCTATTATAAACCTAGTCAAATTTTGTAGCTAGAGTTGCAGGTCTTACCTGGGGACCTGTACTGATGTTTTACTGAACGGGTAAACAGTAAAGTCCTTTTAAAATTCCTATGTTTATATACTTAGACTACTTCAGCTTTCCATCTTCTTTGGAGAAACTTATTTGGGCAGTGGGTAATTGTAAAATGGACAAGACAAACTTATAGCTTGCCTATGTTTGAGTGCCTCGCTATAAATGTGACATCTTAGCTGCTCTGACTCCCAGAAGAGGGCATGGAAAAACTGTGAAAGCCAGAGCACAAGGAGAAGTGAAGGGACACTCTGCTTCTAGATGTGACACAGCTTATGCATTTATGGACACAGAAGTCCTGAAGTCCTGCAGGATAAGAGACAGGCAAGGCAAGAAAGAGGGGCATAATGATGGAAGGACACTACTTGGAAAGAAGAAGGAGGTTGGAAGGATCAGAAGGGGAATACAGGAAGTATTGAAAGGTAAACAGTAATTGTAGTGCAACTCACACAAGTATGAAATTCGCAAAACAATTTTGTTAGAGCAGAAAGAAAATTGGTTAGGCTATAGAAGCAAAGAGCACTAGTAATAAGGGAGAAGGATGTGAAAGGGGTTAGATAGTGGCCTCTGGGGAATTTGTTCAAAATATGTTTGTGTATGAAACTGACGTTTTATAGAATAGTAACATAAACTATGAATACAAAAATTAGCATATATAAATAAGTTTATTTCTTTTTTACATTAGTATATTTTATTATTGCATTATTTTTATTAATTATTTTATATATTTACATTTCAAATATCCCCACCCCAAGCCCTATGCCCTTTGTTTCTAAGAGTGTTCTCTGCCCCCACCCACCCATTCTTCCCTCACCCCTTTAGCATTACCCTTTTCTGGGGCATCAAGCCTCTATAATACTGAGTGCATTTCCTCCCATTGAGGACAGACAAGGACGTGCTCTGCTACATATGTAGCAGGAGCCAAGAACCACTAGCTCATGGTCTAGTCCCTAGGAGCTCTGAGGGTTCAGGTTAGTTGATTTTGTTGTGCTTGTGTGGGGTTACAATCCCCTTTAGCTTCACTCCTTCCCTCAACTCTTCCACAGGATTCCCTGGACTTGGTCCAATGGTTGACTGTAAGTATCTGCATTTATTTCATTTAGGTTGTGGAAGAGCCACTCAGAGAACAGCCATGTCAGGCTCCTGTCTGCAAGCACAATGTGGCATCAGCAATAGTGTAAGGGTGTGGTACCCAAATTGGATAATCCCAAATTGGATAATCTCTTTTTGGCCTTTTTTTTTTTTTTTTTTTTTTTTAGTCTCTGCTTCATTTTTGTCCCTACACTTCCTTTAGGAAGGAACAATTCTGGGTTTTCTTCATATTGTACCACTATAAAGATATTAAAAGGTATTAGAGGGATATCCAATGCTCAGATTTTTGACATTGGTAATTTTCATGGAGAGGTTGACTCTCATTGTAAAGACTGATAACGTTCAGATCTGAGCAACATTGCAATTCAAATTGATTAAACAGCCAACACTTTGCATGTAGATCATACAAATAGAAGTATTCTGACTATTGGTAATAACAGGATCTTCTAATACAGCCTGACAGTCTCCAGAAAATTAACCCCCCCAAAAAGTAAGTGAAGAACGAAAACACAATGCCATCTTTGTAGTCTCTCAGCTTTTCTGGAGGAGTGAAGAAATGTGGTGTGCTTTGAGAGGTTACCCAGGATAACCAGGACTGTGATTGAAGTTTTAATTTATTCAGTAGTCTATGTAATAAAACCATACCTCCTGATCATTATATGATAGCTAATATAGAAACAGGAGGAACTGAGAATCTCTTGTCATCAAAAAGGAGGTCAGAGTCTGGGGAACAGACATGCACTGAGAAGTATTATTGTAATTCTCTGATGGTGTTGGGACTGCTGATCTCCTTACATGTCTGCTCCTCAGCATGTCAACTCACCAACCCTCAGCACTGTTGGTGGCTCAGACTTCAGATACCATTTAAGATGTATAGGGGGGGGGGAGTAATTTCCAAACTACAAGGCTACCTGAATAATATTTAAAATATTTTTACCCCCAAATGCCATTCATAATGACAATATTACTGTCTCCTTCAAATGCCATCCCTTATATAGCCACATGGTACTTTATAACTCTAACATTTATGATCACTTACAAGGAACTTACTTTAGTGACTTATATAAATTGGCATTTCTTTAAAAGTAAAGTTTTTTTTTAACCATACTTGTAACTTTAATTTTTTACTGGTTTAGCAGATAAGAGGCCATTAATAGTTCAGTAAATTTGTTTTTTTTTGTTTTTTTTTTGTTTTTATTTTAATTTTTATTTTCTATATTCTATGTTTACATTCCAAAGGCTTTCCCCTTTCCCAGTTCCCCCCTCCCTATGTCCCATAGTTCCTCTCCCCCCCAACTATTCCCCAATCATTCCCCCTCCCCCCACAGTTTCTCTACAAAACTGGATCCAATCTTTCCAGGCCCAGGGTCCTCTCCTTTCTTCTTGGGAATCATTTGACTTGCTAATTGTGCCTTGAGTATTTAGGGCTTCTGGGCTTATTAATATCCACTTATCAGTGATTGCATTTCATGTGTATTCTTTTGTGATTGGGTTAGCTCACTCAGGATGATATTTTCCAGGTCTAACCATTTACCTACAAATTGCATGAATTCATTATTTTTAATTGCTGAGTAGTATTCCATTGTATAAATGTACCACATTTTCTGTATCCATTCCTCCTTTGAGGGATATTTGGGCTCCTTCCAATTTCTGGCTATTATAAACAAGGCTGCTATAAACATAGTGGAGCATGTGTCTTAATTGTATGCAGGGGAATCCTTTGGGTATATGCCCAGGAGTGGTATGCCAGGGTACTCTGGAAGGGACATGCCCAATTTTCTGAGGAACTGCCACACTGATTTCCAGAGCGGTTTTACCATTTTGCAATCCCACCAACAGTGGAGGAGTGTTCCTCTTTCTCCACATCCTTGCCAGCATTTGTTGTCTCTTGAGTTTTTAATCTTAGCCATTCTGACTGGTGTGAGGTGGAATCTCAGGGTTGTTTTGATTTGCATTTCTCTGATGACTAATGATGTTGAACATCTCTTAAGGTGTTTCTCAGCCATAACACCCTTCACAATAGCCACAAACAACATAAAGTACCTTGGCGTAACTCTAACCAAACAAGCGAAAGATCTGTATGACAGGAACTTCAAGTCCTCGAAGAAAGAAATCGAAGAAGACCTCAGAAGATGGAAAAATATTTCTTGCTCCTGGATTGGCAGGATCAATATAGTAAAAATGGCCATCTTACCAAAAGCAATATACAGATGCAATGCGATCCCCATCAAAATCCCAACCCAATTCTTCATAGATCTAGAAAGAGCAATTCTCAAATTCATCTGGAGCAACAAAAAACCCAGGAGAGCTAAAACTATTCTCAACAATAAAAGGACTTCTGGGGGAATCAATATCCCCGACCTTAAACAGTACTACAGAGCAATTGTGTTAAAAACTGCATGGTATTGGTACAGCCACAGGCAAGTGGATCAATGGAATAGGATTGAAGACCCAGAAATTAACCCACATACTTATGGTCACTTGATCTTTGATAAAGGAGCCACAACCATCCAGTGGAAAAAAGAGTCTTTTCAACAAATGGTGCTGGTTCAACTGGAGGTCAACATGCAGAAGAATGCGAATTGACCCACTCTTATCTCCTTGCACTAAGATCAACTCCAAGTGGATCAAGGACCTCCACATAAAACCAGACACACTGAAACTATTAGGAAAGAAACTTGGGAAGACCCTGGAGGACATAGGCACAGGGGGAAAGTTCCTGAACAGAACACCAATAGCTTATGCACTAAGTTCAAGAATTGACAAATGGGACATCATAAAATTACCAAGTTTCTGCAAGGCAAAGGACACTGTCAGAAGGACAAAACGACAACCAACAAAGTGGGAAAAGATCTTCACCAACCCCACATCCGACAGAGGGCTAATATCCAATATATACAAAGAACTCAAGAAGTTAGACCCCAAAGAAGCAAATAACCCTATCAAAAAATGGGGTACAGAGCTAAATAAAGTTATTATTCTTAATGACCTCTAAATGCAACTTCTAAATATGTGGACTGAATGTGTTTGGTTATATTGTATGGATGGCTTTATAATCTGAGCATAGCAAGCAACTGACTAGTACCTGTCCTGACAAGTCAGTCATAGACCCCTTATGGGATGACATTTTAATCAGTTTTCTAAGGAATGAAACACTTGAAGTGGACATTTCAATGAGTTTTTCCAAGTGAATATCTTAATTGTTAGACTATTTTGCTATTCTCTTAAAATGTTGTATATGTCTTTAACCTAAGGAAAGACTTTGCTAATTTGCATGTTATAGAAAAGGAAGCAGATGTCAGGAAGAATTAGTCATGGCAACAAATTGGGAAATTTGGGGAAATGTTATGAAAGACAAAGTGAATATCTAAACAGCACAAGGCCTGCACAGTGTCCTGGTTGTTATACCATAGAGCACAAGAGTAGAGGAAAGATTAACTAAGAAAGCTTAGATTGAACACAGAGACACTTTTGTGAAAGGTAGGGTCATGCCAAGCCGTTCTCTGACAGTTTAACATTGCAGTAGCCTGTAGTGTCTGGAATAGACCTGAATAGGATCTTCTCTATGCCCAGCCACTTCAGGATTTAGAGATCCCAGTAGGGCCACCACAACTTACCCACTTAATTGCTGCAGCAATTAACATTGCTTTTAGTTGAAATGTAAAGTATAAGTATATAAATAAGGCTGTCTTCCTTTCATAGATGCCATCAACAAGAACAACATTAACAATAATAAACCCAATGGATTGATGAAACATATGGTAAGTAGTTTGAAACAATCAGAAGAGTTTTTTTCTCTTGTATTTGAGTCCTATATTAAGTCGCTAGATGCCCACTTGCCTATATCCTCTCCAGTGTAGTGAATCATCAGTTCTTCTGATTTGAGCCTGGCTGGGCAGCATTTAATAGTTTGCCCTTGTGGTTTTTGGCTGTCTTTTCTGATGCCTAGTGAGGAGAGGCGTCATTTCACATTCTTGTTGGTTAGCTCTTCCTATCGTCTCCAAGATTCTTAGTCTTCTGTAATATTGTCCCCAAATTTTTAAAATCATGGCAAGGCAGAATGAAAGTTCCTGGGTCTAATGCATATACTATACTATGGAACAGTTGTCTACTACTTTTTCCGTAGTACTTTGACAAGATTTTCATGCCGGGTGGGATGCCTTTTTATTTACTAGGGTGGGAAGATTCCTACAGAGTCTCAGGTGTTTGAAACTATGATGTCAGTCTGTGGTACTTTGGAAGCTGGTATAACTTAAGTTGCAGCCTAGTAAAGTGAACACAGTCATTTCCTTTGAAGAGGATTATGGAGATATGAAACTAATTTTCTTCTTTATTTTACTTTTCAGGTTCCAGGAGATGGGTCTGTCTTTAAGTCCATTTTTAAGGTTTATTACATTTATAAAATTACATAGTTTGAACCATTCCTGAAGCTGTGGATTAAAGCCAACTTGACTGTAGTGGATGGATGATCTTTTTGATATATGTCTGTATTCACCTTTCAAATATTTAAAAAATAATTTTACATCTATGCTCATCAAGGATATTGATGTTTTATTTGTTGTTGTTCTTTTCAGGGGCTCCCAAGTTTCCTGAATATTGCCTTCATTTGTTTAAACGTCAGTATCTTATCATTTTCTTTCACTTACTTGTCTAATGCCTCAATTTTGTCTTCATGTCCTGATATTACTTCATCTATCTGATCCATTCTACTGGTGAGACTTTTTCCCTAGATCTAGCATTTGAAGTTCTCAGTTGTATCTTTCATTCAGCTTGAGTTCTCTTCAGTAGCTCTGTTTTCTCAAATCCAGTTTTCAAATCTGACAAAGATTTTCTAATCTCATTTATCTGTTTTTTATGTTTTCTTGAACTTGAAATACAAGTTCCTTTATTCCCTGTTTTGTTCATTCTTTTTTTCACATGAGTCCTCTTTGGTTTCCATGAATTTTATGATCATACTTTTAATTGTTATTTTAAATTATGTATCCTGGGTTTTGTTTAATCAATCCCATTGGAACAAAAGTCGATAGGACAGGTAGACATTTAGAGGGCTACATTGTCTTCACCTTTTTTAACTGTATGCATTATTTTGTGATAGGATATGAACAGTCACCATGATGGAGGCAACTTTTATAAAAGACAACATTTAATTGGGGCTGGCATGGAAGTTCAGAGTTTCATCACATTACCATGGCACAAAGAATAGCAGTGTCCAGGCACGCATGGTGATAGAAATATAGAGAGTTCTACATTTTAACTTGAATGAAGCCAGGAACAGAATGTTCTCAGGAAGCTAGGAAGAGGGTCTTAAAGCCTACCTTCCCAGTGACACACTTCTTCCAGAATGTCCATACCCCCTCCAACAAAGTCACATTTCCTAAGAGTGCCACTCCCTTGGCCAAGCATGTTCAAGCCATCACATATGTTTAATATTTATTTTGTTGGTTATATGTCAGATATGAGACCCTCCAATTCTTCCACATCTCATACCTCTTCCCTGCATGATATGTATTCAGTAAAAAGTAGATCTTAGCCACAGGAAAAAATGTCACCAAGCTGAAGTGCATAAGTAAGGACCCCTAAGTCCCACTTGGGAGGGAGAAGAGAGTCTATCATAATTTTTGTGAGTGGAAAGGTTTGATCTGATTATCCTTCTGCCTATTATTTGATTTCAGGTCAGGTAGGAGAACTGTTTCAACCATCAGAACTCACTGATGAGTCTCTGTGCTTGAGGTGTTGGCTCCTTGGATGGCTTGATCCTAACTTCTCTGAAAATTTCACTTCATCTGTTAGCACTAGTATAACACACTGGCCTCTCCTGGACACTGCTCTGATCTTCACTATTCAACATTCATAATCAAAGTGAGATGCCTTTAGAAATGTGTAATTTCTAAGGAGTGGGTGATGGTGATGGTTATGTGGATGTTGATGGTGATGGTCATGGCCATGGACATGGTCATGGTCATGGTCATGGTCATGTTCATGATAATGGTCATGGTGATGGTGATGGTGATAGATATGGTGATGGAGATAGATATGGTGATGGAGATGGTGATGGAGATGGTGATGGTGATGGAGATGGAGATGGTGATGGAGATGGAGATGGTGATGGAGATGGTGATGGTGATGGTGATGCTCATGGTCATGTTCATGAATGATGGTCATGATCATAGTCATGGTGATAGATATGGTGATGGAGTTGGTGATGTTCATGGTTATGATGATGGTCATGGTCATGGTGATGGTGATAGATATGGTGATAGAGATGGTGATGGAGATGGTGATGGTAATGGAGATGGTGATGGAGATGGTGATAGTGATGGTGATAGTGATGGAGATGGTGATGGTGATTGTGATGGTCATGTTCATGAATGATGGTCATGATCATGGTGATGGTGATAGATATGGTGATGAAGATGGTGATGGTGATGGAGATGGTGATGGTCATGATCATGGTCACAGTGATGGTGAAGCACAGTTGCCGACTTAACTGTATCTGTAGTCAACTCTGACATAAACTGTTAGACACAACTGTGAAGGGTTTTATTAATCGGGTATTTTTAGTAGGAATACTTAACCTGACTATAGGTATTGCAGCCACAATGAAAGAAGTCTGACAGAAAAGTTATTCTTCTTGGATTCTTGACTTTGTGTCTTACTGAAAATTAGTCACTGTGGCCGAGGCCTTCAACAAAATCAGAACCCAAATCAGGCTTCAATTCACACAGAAAACAATGTCTTTCCACAAAAAATCTTTCAAGTATTTAGTGTAAGATTGGGACAACTGAATTGTCCAGTCTTGCAGATAGAGTTTTCTGCCTCTCTAATGAGAAAACAGCTATTTGGGGCCTACCCAAAAAATATCATATAAGCTGCTTTATCCATTTCCTTTCAGCACAAATTCATTCTATCTTTTTTGTTCCTCTAAGGAACGCTAAGAGAAGCAATAATAATGCAAATGGTGCCTCATTCTATAAGATATTGAAGTTTTTTCACTTCCTCACAATTAAAATATGACAGATACACATTAGGCCCAATTTTGTATATTAGTGTTCAAAAGAAGAAACATTTTAGTTCTTCTTAGAAACCAGGGTGTTTTATATCATAGCAAGCAAACCCGTGGGCCCATAACCTAATTGAGCAAGGGTGGTGTTTAAGGAAATTCTCTAGCCCTATCTCCTGTCCTATGTAACATGAATTATTCACTCCTGATTTTCTGAATGTGGATTAGCTATTCTGAAGCAAGAAAAAGACCAAGGCTCAATGATTTCCTACAACAAATATATTTCAACATCCATGTTAAATATAACTGTGGCTGTGCAACAGGCAGTGGACAAGATTCATGAGTTTCTCATCAGAGGACCAAGGAGCCATTAACTGTCAGCATCTTCAACTTGAGATACCAGCCTGAGATACCAGTTGTCTGTGTTTGTTTTAATGAGTTGCCTCCAATTGTCTCAGGTGTTGGTATATTTGTTTCCCAGCTGGTGATACTGTTTGGGTTGGTTTAGGAGGTCTGGTCTTGCTGGACCAGAAGTATATCACTGGAGATACACTTTGAGGTTTCAAAAACCAAGTACTTTTTGTAGGTAGTCCTTTTAGTTTGCTTATTTCGGTTGGAGATATGAGCAATCACCTGGACCTGGCACCATGCCCGTCTGCTGCTGCAGCTCTGATGGTGATACATTTTTGACTCTCTGACACTGTAAGCTCAAAGTAAACACTTTCTTTCTAGGTTTCCTGGCTCTTGGTATTTTATCACAGCAATGAAAAAGTAGCTAACAGATTGCACTGACAGCTATATCTCACTGTTCCTTTACATCGCACATTTACCACAGCAAGTCACAGGGTAAATACTGTCTACAATGAGTCCATTGAAAAAGTTTAAGGCAACAAAGGACCTTATGGGCAAGGACATTGGAGGGAAAATTATTTCACTTTTCACCCAGTCACCTGTTTGTGTAATTTTTCTCTGTAGACAAATGGCACAATAGAAAGTGAAGCCAGAGTGTGTGAATGTCCAGCGTCTCACTGAAGTTAACTTACTACATTAGAAAAGGGTAGCTAGATAATCTGAAAAATAAGTTCCAAGAAAGCAACCATATTTCTGTAATGCATCCACCTTCCTGAAAGCCTCTTATGTCTATTTATCCCTTTCTTCTTCTCAGGAAGCCCCAGTCTGTGTAAATATTTCTCATTTCATATCATGATTTATGAATTTGTTTTTTTTCTGTTTTTATTCTTTTTTATTTCATTTTCCCAGTGAGATTTTAGAGCTAAGTGTAATTCATTTCTTTAAATACTAGAATTCATTTTTCTAGAATTACTAACAATCTGTATCAGTATTTGTCTTGCCAACAATCTGAAATGAATTTAGAGACTACCAAATATAGCAGTGTCAGCTTTCATCTTAAAAGATAAACTTGGAGACTGTAAGAATATTAGACATACACATCTTCAGAGAGAACGTACATTGTAGTCTTGTGACTAAGCATTCAAAAGCTCTTCATTTTATAGATATATTTTTATGGTAACATGTCTTTCTACAGATGTGAATATATCAATACTCACTATAAAAAGGCAATATTTGTTCCCTTTTTAATGAGCATATGTTTATTGGGAAATAATTTTTGAGACACTTAAAAGAACTCACATCATTTGTTTATTTGTTTTTTTTATGTTTACAGAAATGCTGTTGGCTTCTTTTAAATTGACCATTTTGCTTAAACCTGTATTTATCATCACTATTCAGCAGAATAATGTCTGGTTATAAAAAATAAAGGAAACATAATAACTTATCAGTAATTTAATTTCTCATCCTACCAGAATATACCAAGAATCTGTGGGCCTACCAGAATATATAAAGTATATGTTTTAGGTATAAGCAATAATACCTAGAATTAAGCTTATCAAAAATATGAGTTTAAAAAGATTAGTGAATTGATTTGTTATCTGAAATAATGTAAGCACCATAAAGTTTGCTAAATATTAATGAGCAGCATTGAGGTCAAAGCAAACAATAAGACAAAGCAATAAATTGTTCTTTGTCTCTTGGATTTCTCAGCTGTTTTGAGCTAGGGACAAGATGTTCAGTTGGAAATTAATGTTGAATAAAAAACAATTGGCCTAGATCCTTTGTCTGACATGTGATGAAACAGACATCCCTTAGCCAAAATCTTTCAACATCATGATAGTATGAAAAGAAAAGGGCAACCCCACTAAAAGCACCAGCATTCCTAAAAGATAAACATTTCTGTCTCTCTCCTGAAAGGTAAACTCACCATGTAGTCATCATTAATATGATTTTTTATTATTTTTATTAGATATTTTCTTTATATTTCAAATGTAAATCCTCTATCCTGGTTTCCTCTATGAAACCCCTCTATCCCATGCCTCCTTTCCCTGCTCACCAACCCACAAACTCCTGCTTAACTGTCTGGACTCAACAAACAATAGAATGAAACACTGGAAGCAGCAAATGAAATAATGACTTGGGGCATGAGCCAGAATTCCCATAAAGTGATGAGATTGGAAGCTTATCAGAACAAGTGAATTCTGAACAAAGATTTGAAAACTTGTCTTTATATTAGAAATAAAGATGTGACATAAATGAACTCACTCCTCTGAAATCATGAAGTCATTATCCTGTTTAATTTGTCCTTCCTTAAAAAATTATATTGTGATCTGACAGGGTGAACTGAATTATTTCAGTTTTCTTATATCTGCTGAGGTTCATTTTGTGACCCAGTGTATGGTCAATTTTGGAGAAGGTACCATGAGGTGGTGAGAAGAAGATATATTCTTTTGACTTAGGATAAAATATTCTATAGATAACTGTCAAATCCATAACTCCGGATAGTTTCACTGTTCTGTTCAGTTTGTGTTTCCCTGATCTTCCCATTGATGAGAATGGGGTGTTGAAGTCTCTAACTATTATTGTGTGGGTTGTAATGCATGCTTTGAGCTTTAGTAAAGTTTCTTTTATGAATGTAGGTGCCCTTGTATTTGGAGAATATATATTCAGAATTGAGAGTTCATTTTGGTAGATTTTTCCTTTGATGAGTATGAAATGTCCTTCCTTATCTTTTTTGAATCCTTATCTTTTTTTAGGTTGAAATTTGATTTTATTTGATATTAGAATGTCTGTACTAGCTTGTTTCTTGGGACTATTTGCTTGGAAAATTGTTTTCTGGTCTTTCCCTCTGAGGTAGTGTCTGTCTTTGTGCCTGAGGTGAGTTTCCTGTATGCAGCAAAATGTTCGGTCCTGCTTGTGTATCTATCTAGTCTGTAAGTTTATGTTTTTATATTGGGAATTGAGTCCATTGATATTAATAGATATTAAGGAGAAGTGATTGTTGCTTCCTGTTATTTTTGTTATTAGAGGTAGAGTTATGTTTGTGTGTCTGTCTTCTTTTTGGTTTCTTAAAAGAATATTAATTTCTAGCTTTTGTCTAGTGTGTAGCTTCCCCTCCTTTTTTTGGTGTTTTCCATTCATTGTCCTTTGAAATTCTGGATTTGTGGTAAGGTATAGTGTAATTTTTTGTCATGGAATACCTTGGTTTCTCCATCTATTGTAAATGAGAGGTTTGCTAGGTATAGTAATTTTTTCATTTTGTTTGATTGTTGTTTCAATGCTTTCTATGGTATCTACTGCATCTGAGATTCTCTCTTCTATCTCTTGTATTCTGCTGTTCATACTTGTGTCCATGATTTCTGATTTCTTTCCTATGTTTTCTATGTCCAGAATTGTTTCCCTTTGTGGTTTCTTTATTGTTTCTACCTCAATTTTTAGATCTTGGATGGTTTTGTTCAGTTCTTTTACCTGTTTTGTTGTACTTCCCTATAGTCCTTTAAGGGCTTCTACCTGTTTACTTGTGTTCTGTATTTCTTTAAGGGATTTATTTATGCCCTTCTTGGAGCTCTCTATTAATATCACGAGTTGTGATTTTAAAGCCATATCTTTCTTTTCTCATGTGTTGGTGTATCCAGGACATTCTGTTGTGGAAGAATTTCATTCAGATGGTGCCATGTTGCCTTTATTTCTGTTGGTAACATTCTTACAATTGCCTTTTGCCATCTGGTTATCTCTGGTGTTAGTTGGTCTTACAAGCCTGTCTCAAGGACACCTGTGTTACCAGATCTTCCATGGCACAGAGTGCTTTGACAGTGCTCAGCTCTTGTGTGCAGGTGGAGCCTGGGCTGTCTCTGTCCCAGCTGCTATGCACTTCTGCATTCCCTGCCCTCTTGGCTGAATCTGCCAGATCAGTCTCCACAGAGAAGATGGCAGAGGCCTCACCTCCAAAGCTGGGCTTCAAATCACCCTCTGCAGTGGGGTTCTTCCCTGGAAGGATTAGTGCACAGGTGCTGAACTGGGAGATGATGGAAAGAAAGAGGAACACTCCTTCGTTGCTGGTGGGATTGCAAGCTGGTAAAACCAGCCTGGAAATCAGTTTGGCAGTTCCTTAGAAAACTGGACATAGAACAACCTGAGGATCCAGCTATACCACTCCTGGGCATATATCCAGAAAATGCTCCAACATGAAATAAGTATACATGTTCCACTATGTAACCCAATAACAAAAGAACACACATGGTATGCACTCACTGATAAGTGGCTATTAGCCCAAAATCTCAGGATACCCAAGATACAACTCACAGACCACATGAAGCTCAAGCTGAAGTAATACCAAAGTGTGAATACATTGATCCTTATTGAAAGTCTATCATAACACCTATGCCAACTAATAGAATGAGCAAAGGGTCCCAAATGGAGCAGCTAGAGAAAGGAACTAATGGGCTGAAGAGGTTTGCAGTCCTGCAGGAGGAACAATAATATGTACCAACCAGTACTCCCAGAGCTCCCAGGGACTAATATAAAGTTTAGGCATTTGAGCACCTAATCATTAAATTCAAGAGCCTCAACACTGATTCCTCTTGAACCTCACTTCTACATAATCTTACAATTCACCATTACAAAATGAGGAAAGTTCTGCTGGTTGTCTTGAAAATTATAATATGAAGAGGATTGAAATGCATGATAATATCATTCCCTATAAGCCTGTATGGATAAACTTACTAGAACACACAAAAATCTATTCACCATACCACTGGGAAAAATGGTTTCTAAATCTCCCTTCCAAATGCTTCTTCAAAAATGGGAAGTGCTTATTATAAAGGAAAAAACATGAGCAAGAGACTGAAGGAATCTCAAGAAGCTTTGGAATAAATGAAGAAAGAAATTAAAACCGATTGTAACTGTGCATTCATTGTAAACTTCTGATGAATTTTTCAGTATAAAAAAATTTAAAAATTGGAACCACAAGCCTGCACTTTTGCCAGTATTACTTTGCCTTTATTATACAAACCAATATTTAGGAATGCTTAATGGAAAAAAAAAAAACATCAGCAATAGCATTTTGACTGCAGCAAATGCAAATAGACAAAGTTATGACTATTAAAATTCAGGAAATTCAGTGAGGGGCCATCTTGCCTCGGGACACAGCTCAGAATTCTAGCAGCTGGTGTCAGGAGCTTGGACTGAGAGCTAGCATAGTCCAGCACAGACAATGCCGCCAGAAGAGATCAGCAGAGTCAGGTACTAACAGCTCAGCCAAGGTCATGCTGTGCTTTCAGTGGGGCCGCCAACTTGCCTCGGGACACCGCACTCAAACGGCGGGCACAGCAAGCTGCTGGAGTCAGGTGCGTGGCCAGAGATATAGCTTAGCTTAGCTCTGCAGGAGATCTGGGCACAGACAGCTCAGCTGCGGGTGCAGACCACCGCGGCCGGCTCTCTGGGCAGGCTGGCAGCGAGGGGCCATCTTGCCTCGAGACACAGCTCGGAATTCTAGCAGCTGGAGTCAGGGGTTTGGACTGAGAGCTAGCATAGTCCAACACAGAAAACACCACCAGAAGAGATCAGCAGAGCCGGGTACCAACAGCTCAGCCAAGGTCACTGTCTCCTGGGGACAGGCTCGCTGTGCTTTCATCGGGGCTGCCATCTACAATAAGACCAACTAACTCCAGAGATAAAGAGATGGCAAAAGGCAAACGTAGGAACGTTATTAACAGAAATCATGGCAATATGGCACCATCTGAACCCAATACGCCAACCACAGCAAGTCCTGGATACCCCAGCACACCAGAAAAACAAGAATTAGATATAAAAGCACAGGTCATGATGCTGCTAGAGGAACATAAAAAAGACATAAACAGACTGGACCAGAACAGAAATACCTCCCGTCACATAATAATCAAAACCCCAAATGTACTAAACAAAGAAAGAATATTAAAGACACAAGAGAAAAGGGCACAAGACAGATCTCAACAAATATAAAAAGATCGAACTAATCCCATGCCTCTTATCAGATCACCATGGAGTAAGAGTGTTCTTCAATAGCAACAAAAACAACAGAAAATCCTCATACATGTGGAGGCTGAACAATATCCTACTCAATGATACCATAGTCCAGGAAGAAATAAAGAAAGAAATCAAAGATTTCTTAGAATTTAATGAAAATGAAGGCACAACATACCCAAATCTATGGGACACAATGAAAGCAGTGCTTAGAGGAAAACTCATAGCCCTGAGTGTCTCCAAAAAGAAACAGGAGAGAGCATATACTAGCAACTTAATGACACACTTGAAAGCTCTGGAACAAAAAGAAGCAATTTCACCCAGGAGCAGTAGAAGACAGGAAATCATCAAACTCAGGGCTGAAATCAATCAAGTTGAAACAAAGAGAAACATACAAAGAATCAACAAAACCAGGAGCTGGTTCTTTGAGAAAATCAATAAGATAGATAAACCCCTAACCAGACTTAACAAAGGGCACAGAGACAGTATTCAAATTAACAAAATTAGAAATGAAAAGGGAGATATAACAACAGAAACTGAGGAAATTCAAAAAATCATCAGATCCTACTACAAAATCCTATACTCAACAAACTGGAGAATCTGGAGGAAATGGAAAATTTCCTCGACAGTTACCAAATACCAAAATTAAACCAGGATCAAATAGATTGTCTAAACAGACCCATAACCCCCAAAGAAATAGAAGGGGTCATAGAGAGTCTTCCAACCAAAAAGAGCACAGGACCAGATGGTTTTAGTGCAGAATTCTATCAGACCTTCAAAGAAGTCCTGATATCCATACTCTTCAAACTATTCCACAAAATAGAAACAGAAGGAACACTACCCAACTCATTCTATGAAGCCACAATTACCCTGATACCAAAACCACAGAAAGATCCAACTAAGAAGGAGAACTACAGGCCAATTTCTCTTATGAATATCGATGCAAAAATACTAAACAAAATACTTGCCAACCGAATCCAAGAACACATCAAAACGATCATTCACCATGATCAAGTTGGCTTCATCCCATGGATGTAGGGATGGTTCAATATACGGAAATCCATCAATGTAATCCACTACATAAACAAACACAAAGAAAAAAACCACATGGTCATCTCATTGGATGCTGAAAAAGCATTTGACAAAATTCAGCATCCTTTCATGCTAAAGGTCTTAGAAAGAACAGGAATTCAAGGCCCATATCTAAACATAGTAAAAGCAATATACAGCAGACCAGTAGCCACTATCAAGGTAAACGGAGAAAAACTTGAAGCAATCCCACTAAAATCAGGGACTAGACAAGGCTGCCCCCTCTCTCCATATCTCTCCAATATAGTACTTGAGGTACTAGCTAGGGCAATTCGACAACAGAGGGAAGTGAAAGGGATACAAATCGGAAAGGAAGAAGTCAAACTATCACTATTTGCAGATGATATGATAGTATACTTAAGTGATCCAAAAACCTCCACCAGAGAACTCCTGCAACTGATAAACAACTTCAGCAAAGTGGCTGGTTATAAAATCAACTCAAGCAAATCAGTAGCCTTCCTATAAGTGAGGGATAATCAGGCCGAGAAAGAAATTAGGGAAATGACACCCTTCACAATAGCCATAAATGATATAAAGTATCTTGGAGTGATGCTAACCAAACATGTGAAAGATTTATATGACAAAATCTTCAGGTCTCTGAAGAGGGAAATTGAAGAAGACATCAGAAAATGGGAAAATCTTCCATGCTCGTGGGTTGGCAGGACTAATATAGTCAAAATGGCAATCTTGCCCAAAGCAATGTACAGATTCAATGCAATCCCCATCAAAATCCCAACTCAGTTCTTCATAGAGTTAGAAAGAGCAATTCTCAAATTCATCTGGAATAACAAAAAACCCAGGATAGCTAAAACTATCATCAACAGCAAAAGAAATTCTGGGGGAATCAATATCCGGGACCTCAAGCAATATTACAGAGCAGTAGTATTAAAAACTGCATGGTAGATCTTGCCCCAGACCCCCGCGCACAAACAGCAGGCACACTGGACGCAGTGAGCGGCTGGAATCAGGTGCGTGGCCAGAGTTATAGCTTAGCTTAGCTCTGCAGGAGATCAGGGCACAGAAAGCTCAGCTACGGGTGCAGACTACTGGCCGGGACCAGCTCTCTGAGCGGACTAGCAGCGAGGGGCCACCTGGCTGCCTCGGGGCACAGATCGGAACTCTAGCAGCTGGAGTCAGGGGCCTGGACTCAGAGCGAGCATAGTCCAGCACAGACAACTCAGCCAGAAGGGATCAACAGAGCTGGGTACCAGCAGCTCAGCCAAGGCCACGCGGTGCTTTCAGCGGGGGCAACCACCTTGCCTCAGATCCCTGCGCGCAAACAGCGGGCACACTGGACGCAGTGAGCAGCTAGAATCAGGTGCGTGGCCAGAGATATAGCTTAGCTTAGCTCTGCAGGAGATCCGGGCACAGAAAGCTCAGCTGCGGGTGCAGACTACTGCGGACAGGACCGGCTCTCTGAGCTGACTAGCAGCAAGGGGCCACCTTGCCGCCTCGGGGCACAGCTCTGAACTCTAGCAGCTGGAGTCAGGGGCCTGGACTCAGAGCAAGCATAGTCCAGCACAGACAAGCTGCCAGAAGGGATCTGTCTCCTGGAGACAGGCGTGCTGTGCTTTCAGCAGGGCGCCATCTACAATAAGACCAACTAACGCCAGAGATAAAGAGATGGCAAAAGGCAAACGTAGGAACGTTATTAACAGAAATCAAGGCAATATGGCACCATCTGAACCCCATTCGCCAACCACAGCAAGTCAAGGATACCCCAGCACACCAGAAAAACAAGAGTTAGATATAAAAGCACAGGTCATGATGCTCCTAGAGGAACACAAAAAAGACATAAACAAATCTCTTAAAGAAATGCAGGGGAACATCAATAGCGTAGAAGCTCTTACAATCCAAACACAAAAAAACACTTAAAGAACTCCAGGAGAATATGGGCCATCAGACAGAAACCAATAAAGAGAAAATGAGAAAATCAGTTAAAGAAATGCAGGAGAACTTGAAACAAAAGGCAGAAGTCATGAAAGAGGGAGCACAAAAATATATTAAAGAATTACATGAAAACACAAACAAACAAATGATGGAACTGAGCAAAACCATCCAAGATCTGAACACAGAGGTAGAAACAACTAAGAAATCACAAAAGGAGGCAACCTTGGAGATAGAAAACCTTGGGAAGAAATCAGGGGTCGTAGATGCAAACATAAACAACAGAATACAAGAGATAGAAATAAGAATCTCTGATGCTGAAGATAACATAGTAACCATTGACTCCACAGTCAAAGAAAACGCAAAATCCAAAAGGCTTGTAACCCTAAACATCCAGGAAATCTAGGCCACAATGAGAAGACCAAGCCTAAGGATTATAGGGATAGATGAGAGTGAAGATCTACAACTTAAAGGGCCAGCAAATATCTTTAACAAAATTATGGAAGAAAACTTTCCTAACTTAAAGAGAGAGATGCCCATGAATATACAAGAAGCCTACAGAACTCTAAACAGACGGGACCAGAACAGAAACACCTCCCGTCACATAATAATCAAAACCCCAAATGTACTAAACAAAGAAATAATATTAAAGGCAGTAAGAGAAAAGGGCCAAGTAACATATAAAGGAAGACCTATCAGAATCACACCAGACTTCTCTCCAGAAACCATGAAAGCTAGAAGATCCTGGGCAGACCTCATGCAGACCCTAAGAGAAAACAAATGTCAGCCAAGACTACTATACCCAGAAAACCTCTCAATCAACATAGATGGAGAAACCAAAATATTCCAGGACAGGACCAAATTTACACAATATCTTTCCACTAACCCAGCTCTACAAAAAATAATAGGAGGAAAACTCCAACACAAGGAAGGGAATGGCACCCAAGAAAAAGCAAGACAGTAAACTTCTTCCATCAAACTCAAAGGAAGATAACTACTCAAAAACAAAAATAACATCAAAAATGTCAGGAAGTAATAATCTCTATTCCTTAATATCTCTTAACATCAATGGACTCAACTCCCCAATAAAAAGACATAGACTAACAGACTGGATATGGAAACAGGACCCTACATTTTGCTGCTTACAGGAAACACACCTCAGAGTCAAAGACAAACACTACCTTAGAGTAAAAGGATAGAAGACAATTTTGCAAGCAAATGGTCACAGGAAGCAAGCTGGAGTAGCCATTTTAATATCAGATAAAATTGACTTTCAACCCAAAGTCATCAAAAGAGACACAGAAGGTCACTTCCTGCTAGTCAAAGGAAGAATCCACCAAGAAGAACTCACAATTTTAAACATCTACGCTCCAAATGTAAGGGCACCCTCTTTTGTAAAAGAAACCTTACTGAAGCTCAAAGCACACATTGCACCTAACACAATGATTGTGGGGGACCTCAATACTCCACTATCCACAGTGGACCAACCAGGAAAACAGAAACTAAACAGAGACACTGAGAAACTCATCGAAACTTTGGAGCAATTGGATTTAACAGATATATATAGAACATTTCACCCTAAAGCAAAAGACTATACCTTTTTCTCAGCCCCTCATGGTACCTTCTCCAAAATCAACCATATAATTGGACACAAGACAGATCTCAACAAATATAAAAAGATCGAACTAATCCCATGCCTCTTATCAGATCATCATGGAGTAAGAGTGTTCTTCAATAGCAACAAAAACAACAGAAAATCCCCATATGCTTGGAGGCTGAACAATATTCTACTCAATGATACCATAGTCCAGGAAGAAATAAAGAAAGAAATCAAAGAATTCTTAGAACTTAATGAAAATGAAGGCACAACATACCCAAATCTATGGGACACAATGAAAGCAGTGCTTAGAGGAAAACTCATAGCCCTGAGTGTCTCCAAAAAGAAACAGGAGAGAGCATATACTAGCAACTTAATGGCGCACTTGAAAGCTCTGGAACCAAATGAAGCAATTTCACCCAGGAGGAGTAGAAGACAGGAAATCATCAAACTCAGGGCTGAAATCAATCAAGTTGAAACAAAGAGAAACATACAAAGAATCATCAAAACCAGGAGCAAGTTCTTTGAGAAGATCAACAAGATAGATAAACCCCTAACCAGACTTACTAAAGGGCACAGAGACAGTATTCAAATTAACAAAATTAGAAATGAAAAGGGAGATATAACAACAGAAACTGAGGAAATTCAAAAAATCATCAGATCCTACTACAAAATCCTATACTCAACACAACTGGAGAATCTGGAGGAAATGGACAATTTCCTCGACAGTTACCAAATACCAAAATTAAACCAGGATCAAATAGATTGTCTAAACAGACCCATAACCCCCAAAGAAATAGAAGGGGTCATAGAGAGTCTTCCAACCAAAAAGAGCACAGGACCAGATGGTTTTAGTGCAGAATTCTATCAGACCTTCAAAGAAGTCCTGATACCGATACTCTTCAAATTATTCCACAAAATAGAAACAGAAGGAGCACTACCCAACTCATTCTATGAAGCCACAATTACCCTGATACCAAAACCACAGAAAGATCCAACTAAGAAAGAGAACTACAGGCCAATTTCTCTTATGAATATCGATGCAAAAATACTAAACAAAATACTTGCCAACCGAATCCAAGAACACATCAAAACGATCATTCACCATGATCAAGTTGGCTTCATCCCAGGGATGCAGGGATGGTTCAATATACGGAAATCCATCAATGTAATCCACTACATAAACAAACTCAAAGAAAAAACCACATGGTCATCTCATTGGATGCTGAAAAAGCATTTGACAAAATTCCGCATCCTTTCATGCTAAAGGTCCTAGAAAGAACAGGAATTCAAGGCCCATATCTAAACATAGTAAAAGCAATATACAGCAGACCAGTAGCCAACATCAAAGTAAACAGAGAAAAACTTGAAGCAATCCCTCTAAAATCAGGGACTAGACAAGGCTGTCCCCTCTCGCCATATCTCTTCAATATAGTACTTGAGGTACTAGCTAGAGCAATTCGACAACAGAGGGAAGTGAAAGGGATACAAATCGGAAAGGAAAAAGTCAAACTAGTACTATTTGCAGATGATATGATAGTTTACTTAAGTGACCCAAAAACCTCCACCAGAGAACTCCTGCAACTGATAAACAACTTCAGCAAAGTGGCTGGTTATAAAATCAACTCAAGCAAATCAGTAGCCTTCCTATAAGTGAGGGATAATCAGGCCGAGAAAGAAATTAGGGAAATGACACCCTTCACAATAGCCATAAATGATATAAAGTATCTTGGAGTGATGCTAACCAAACATGTGAAAGATTTATACGACAAAAACTTCAGGTCTCTGAAGAGGGAAATTGAAGAAGACATCAGAAAATGGGAAAATCTTCCATGCTCGTGGGTTGGCAGGACTAATATAGTCAAAATGGCAATCTTGCCCAAAGCAATATACAGATTCAATGCAATCCCCATCAAAATCCCAACTCAGTTCTTCATAGAGCTAGAAAGAGCAATTCTCAAATACATCTGGAATAACAAAAAACCCAGGATAGCTAAAACTATCATCAACAGCAAAAGAACTTCTGGGGGAATCAATATCCCGGACCTCATGCAATATTACAGAGCAGTGGTATTAAAAACTGCATGGTATTGGTTCAGTGACAGGGAAGCAGATCAATGGAATAGGATCGAAGACCCAGAATTGAACCCACACATCTATGGCCATTTGATCTTCGACAAAGGAGCTGAAAACATCCAGTGGAAAAAAGATAGCCTTTTCAACAGATGGTGCTGGCTCAACTGGAGGTCAACATGCAGAAGAATTAGAATTGATCCACTCTTATCTCCTTGCACTAAACTCAACTCCAAGTGGATCAAGGATCTCCACATAAAACCAGACACACTAAAACTAATAGAAAAGAAACTGGGGAAGACCCTTGAAGACATCGGCTCAGGGGAAAAATTCCTGAACAGAACACCAATTGCTTATACTCTAAGAACAAGAATAGACAAATGGGACCTCATAAAACTACAAAGTTTCTGTAAGGCAAAAGACACTGTCAAAAGGATAAATCGGCAACCAACAAATTGGGAAAAAATCTTCACCAACCCCACATCCGACAGAGGGCTAATCTCCAATGTATACAAAGAACTCAAGAAGTTAGACCCCAGAAAACCAAATAACCCTATCCAAAAATGGGGTACAGAGCTAAACAGAGACTTTTCACCTGAAGAAATTCGGATGGCTGAGAATCACCTTAAAAAATGTTCAACATCACTAGTCATTAGGGAAATGCAAATTAAAACAACCCTGAGATTTAACCTCACACTAGTCAGAATGGCTAAGATTAAAAACTCAGAAGACATCAGGTGTTGGTGAGGATGTGGAGAAAGAGGAACACTCCTCCACTGCTGGTGGGAATGCAAGCTGGTACAACCACTCTGGAAATCAGTATGGCTTTTCCTCAGAAAACTGGGCGTGATACTTCCGGAGGACCCAGCCATACCACTCCTGGGAATATACCCAGAAGATTCTCCAGCATGCAATAAGGATACATGATCCACTATGTTCATAGCAGCCTTATATATAATAGCCAGAAGCTGGAAAGAACCCACATGTCCCTCAACAGAGGAATGGATACAAAAAATGTGGTATATATAAACAATGGAGTACTATTCAGCCATTAGAAACAATGAATTCATGAAATTCTTAGAGAAATGGATGGAGCTGGAGAACGTCATACTAAGTGAGGTGACCCAGTCTCAAAAGAATACCCATGGTATACAGTCACTGATAAGTGGATATTAGCCTAGAAGCTTGGAACACCAAAGACACAAATCACATATCAAGTGATGTCTCACAAGAAGAAAGGAGTGGACACTGGTGCTAGAATGGACCAAAACATCATTGTGGGAGAGTACAAGAACAGTAAATTGGGAGGGGGTGGATGCGGGAGCAGGGGGAGGAAAAAGGACATGTGGGACCTTTGGGGGTGGGGAACCAGAAAAAGGGAAATAAATTGTAAATATAGAATATATACAATAAAAAAACAAAAACAAAACAAAACAAAACAAAAACAAACAAACAAAAGATCCTAAGTTCAAATCCCAGCAACCACATGGTGACTCACAACCATCTGTAATGAGATCTGATGCTCTCTTCTGGTGTGTCTGAAGACAGCTGCAGTGTATTTACATATAATAAATAAATGAATCTTTAAAAAAAAGAAAAAAAACTGCATGGTATTGGTTCAGTGACAGGGAGGCGGATCAATGGAATAGGATCGAAGACCCAGAATTGAACCCACACATCTATGGCCAATTGACCTTTGACAAAGGAGCTGAAAACATCCAGTGGAAAAAAGATAGCCTTTTCAACAGATGGTGCTGGCTCAATGGGAGGTCAACATGCAGAAGAGTGAGAATTGATCCACTCTTATCTCCTTGTACTAAGCTCAACTCCAAGTGGATCAAGGACCTCCACATAAAACCAGACACACTAAAACTAATAGAAAAGAAACTGGGGAAGACCCTTGAGGACATTGGCTCAGGGGAAAAATTCCTGAACAGAACACCAATTGCTTATGCTCTAAGATCAAGAATAGACAAATAGGACCTCATAAAACTACAAAGTTTCTTTAAGGCAAAAGACACTGTCAAAAGGATAAATCAGCAACCAACAAATTGGGAAAAGATCTTCACCAACCCTACATCTGACAGTGGGCTAATTTCCAATGTATATAACGAACTCAAGAGGTTAGACCCCAGAAAACCAAATAACCCTATCCAAAAATGGGGTACAGAGCTAAACAGAGACTTTTCACCTGAAGAAATTCGGATGGCTATGAAACACCTTAAAAAATGTTCAACATCATTAGTCATTAGGGAAATGCAAATTAAAACAACCCTGAGATTTCACCTCACACCAGTCAGAATGGCTAAGATTAAAAACTCAGAAGACATCAGGTGTTGGCGAGGATGTGGAGAAAGAGGAACATTCCTCCACTGCTTGTGGGAAGGCAAGCTGGTACAACCACTTTGGAAATCAGTATGGCGGTTCCTCAGAAACTGGACGTGATACTTCCGGAGGCCCAAGCCATACCACTCCTGGGAATATACCCAGAAGATTCTCCAGCATGCAATAAGGATACATGATCCACTATGTTCATAGCAGCCTTATATATAATAGCCAGAAGCTGGAAAGAACCCACATGTCCCTCAACAGAGGAATGGATACAAAAAATGTGGTATATATAAACAATGGAGTACTATTCAGCCATTAGAAACAATGAATTCATGAAATTCTTAGAGAAATGGATGGAGCTGGAGAACGTCATACTAAGTTAGGTGACCCAGTCTCAAAAGAATACCCATGGTATGCAGTCACTGATAAGTGGATATTAGCCTAGAAGCTTGGAACACCAAATAATAAGAAATGCAAGCTAGTAATCATTGAATCAAACTTATTTTTCATGTTAAATACTAGTCTAGTTAATTATACAAATAAGCTTCATTTAACTTCCTTAGATGCTTTTGAGTTAAGTAGATAGTAGATAGCTAGAGACAAACAAGTCATATATACTGGAGATAGAATTATAGATGGTCCTCAGAAATCTCAAAGATCTACAGACTATGGAATTGAAGATACATTATTAATAAAAAGATTTTAATGACAATGATATGTCTGTTCCTGACTATATCACCATTCTGATGCAAAGATGTTGATGAGTTCTGAAGTCCCTTCCTATGGTTTTTGGTTCAGATGTGGCAAGCTATTCACTGGTGGGAAGTCACAAACAAACAAACAAACAAAAACTCAAGCTGGTGGGATTGCTGGTACAAACTCTCTTGAAATAAATCTGCATGTTCCTCAGAATATTGGAAATAGATCTACTCCAGGGAAAATACCCAAAAGATGCCCCACCAGGCCACAAGGGCATATGCTTGACAATGGTTGTATCAGTCTTGTTTGTGACAGTGAGAAGATGGAAACAGCCCAGAGGTACCACAACAGAAGAATGGGTGCAGAAATTGTGGTTCATTTGCAGGATGGAATACTATTCAGCTATTAAGAATAAGGAGTTAGAGAAAGGACTGAAGGGGCTAAAGGGGTTTGCAAACCTGTTGGAAGACCAATAGCAACCAAGCATACCCTTACCACTCCCCAGAATTCTCAGGGGCTAAAGCACCACCAAAGATTACACATGGAGGCACCCATGGCTCCAGCCAAATATATAGCAGAGGATAGCCTTGTAGGACATCACAATGGTCTTGTGAAGGCTCCCACTGTAGGAGAATGTGAGCGTGGGGAGGTTGGAGCTAGTGGGTGTGGGAATACTCTCATAGAAGCAGGGTGAGGGATTATGGGATAGGGGCTTTCCACTGGGCAAACTGGGAAAGGTTATAGATAACATTTGAAATGTAAATGAAGAAAATATCCAAATAAGAAATGGAAAAATAATAGAATGTGGACATCATGAGTTTTACAGGCAAATGGACTGAACTAGAAAAATATCATCCCAAGTAAGGTACTTCAGACCCAAAATGACATGCATTGTATGTACTCACAAATAAGTAGATATTAGCCAAAAAAGCACAGAATACCCAGGATGCAATCTGAGGGACTCATAAAGTTTAAAAGCCATAGGATCCAAGTCAGGTTCTTTCAATCCCACCAGGTAAGGAAAAGAATCCAGAGAGCAGAGGAAAGGAGGGACCTGAGTGGGAGAGGGGAAGGGGAGGGCCAGGGGAAATTTGACTGAGATATGGAGCTGAAAGAATCAAAGGATCAAAGGATCAAAGCATCAGTGTAGGGGAATACAAGAACAGGGAAGTGGGAAGGGGTGCATGAGGGAGCAGGGGGAGGGAAAAGGGCATGTGGGACCGTTGGGAAGTGGGGAACCAGAAAAAGGGAAATGAATTGTAAATATAGAATATATCCAATTAAAAAAGAAAAAAAATATCAGTTGAATATCTATTATCTCCAATACCCCACTTGTATGGCTCTATTTCACATCTCTATCCCTCAGCCTATGAATACCAAATGTAAATTAATTCCCTAGAGACCCAGAACCTGCTCTTTATTCTTTCATGTCTCATCCTTCTTAAACAGAAAAATAGTAGGTGTTCTAAAAATGTAAGTCAGAAGGACCAAGGTGAATCGTATTAAATATCAAATATTATTAAAATTAACTGTATATGTATTTGTGATTTTTGAGTATTTGATTCTACTAATAAATAGACACATTCAGAGTTGCAAAGTTGATTTTTAGGCATTCTTACCATAGAATAATATTTAAACTAAAAAGTCTTGCAATCTTCACATTAGTTAACAAACTGATAAAGGTTTAAAGGATTAAAAGAAAAGTTTAATATTTATTTAGCTTGCTTAAAACTCATCTGATTGTGTATTTCATAAAGTATGTGTGGTACATTAAAGAGATGAAGTGATTATGATACATGACCTTTCTTTAGAATATCAATAACATTTCCGCATGAAAATTTGATGTCCCGGTTACCTTGAGAACATATTTAAATATCTCCATTAAAAGAAACATAACATTGTGACCTATAAGATTTACAATTAAATTTTCAGTGTTTCATTATTTATAAGTGACTTTTGTACTGTCTTATCTGACAATCTCTGGAATAAAAGGAACTCTTTCTTCTCTGCAAATGGAGATCTAATTTCAAGGTTAGTCCTATTAGAAATCTAGCTACAGAAAGATTCAAATAATTTATGAAGGAAACTAGCTTTCATCTCTCAAAGGTATGTGTGAAAAGTGTTTAGTGACCCTCAAATAGAACCACAGCAAAATTAACGTGAAACTCACATAAGGCATGTACCAGGGTACCTACTTCTTAATGACAGTAGAGAAATAGGTAATATTCACCTCTCCACATAGAACATACACAAATGCTTGGTACAATAAGTTTTTTATATTTAATGTGAAACTTACTTTTGGTGTAGTTTGGAAAATATATTAAAATAATTTAGTAGAATTTACTATGCATTCTAAAATCAAACTGTTATTAAGTATCCTTGTTAAAATTTGGGTCAGGAAATGCCCATCATCCCAAAAGCTTCATCCAGAACAGAATAATGTCATAAACTTCCTGATAACCAAGCAAAACAACAAACATTGAATCCTAGTGCTGTGACAAAGGTTCCATTAGTACAGTAAATGTCAAAGTTCAGAACAGGCTGTCTCAGAATTAAGAGCATTGTCCATGCAGAGAGGACTGGCATAGTACACAAAAGAACTCATTTCATTTCTTCTCTTCTACTTTCCACAGATCAATTTAAGCACTCCTACTATTCTACTCTGTACTGGTCTTTGTGCCTCTTATTAACATATGTTAAAATGTATGTTTCATATATGTTTATATTTCAAACATAGTTATTAACTTTGAGCAGCAAATACAATGTTATGTAAACACACATGTGATGTGGGACAATGAAATTATTTTAGAGTAGACATAGCTCTGAGTGACACCGTCCCAGAATAAATGTTTATTGTTGATATGGACACACAGCCATGTAGAAGATTTTAAGACCTTGATCTTACTGGATCATCCAAAAGCCATCTCCCCAAGGACTTCAAATTTGAGGGTTTTAGTAAACCTTTCATTTTCCTTTAGAGAGTCAACACTAGTTTTTATAAACAAATGACCAATATGTACAGAGAAAGGCCACCATGATTTCTCCTCCCAGATGGTTGTAGCCTAGGACTGGCTTCCTACTGAGATTAGATAAACTTTATCTAATCTATAGCCATGTACTGTACCTGAAAAACAGGCTGAGGTTTTAGGTTAGTAGTAGAAAACTCCCATCTGATCCTAGCTTTATTGTATGTGTGTTTGTTCTTATTTGCTTGCTGACCCTAGGCAGGGTACCAGGACCCAAGCCTCAAGGGTGGAGGCAAATCCATGCAGCTTTAGCATATCTGGGTCTTAGGAAACAGAATTCAATGCTGTTTAAGCACTCCTGTGATTTGGCAAGAAGAGTGCAGTGCTACTTAAGCAAATGTGCAACCTTTGATTTCAGCTCCAAATGTTCCAGTAGAAAACATTTGTCCCTAGTGTCATAAGATGCCCAGGTAACTGACTGTTACCCTTTGTCATCTTCCCCCCTCCACAGACATGCTTGTTATCTAACCATCTGAGCTAGAAATAAAGTCAATGAGACACTTGGCAGCTCATTTCAGAAAATACAGCTTTTCACTAATGATGCACCAATAGGAGATAGTCACAGTGAGATAAAATTACACAGTTACGTAAAACTTTTGAAGTTTCTGGAACATTTGTTCCTAGAATTAGATAATTCTAGCAAATATATATGATAACAAGAATATCACAATAGAAATATATATAACCATCTATAACCACAAGGGGAAAACACATACTTTTAAATTAAATTCAGAGTCACATATATAAAGGTGGTGCTAATTTAAAGGTGTTGGATATTATTTTAGCTTTTAGTGAGTTGCTTTGAAAATAACTTTGTATCCTAACCATTTAATACTCAGAAGTTGAAATATTTTTGCAACTGAAGCAGAAGTTTTGAATGATCTGTAGTACCAGCAGAACACATAGAATGACTATGGCCTTGATAAGATCCATTCCAAGACCATGTATTAAGGGAGAGATCAAGAGAGGCTCTGAGTTCCTGATTGAGCCTCAATTTTCGCATAAAGCATAAATAATTTTTTTTAGGTTTTTCAAGACAGGGTTTCTCTGTGTAGTCCTGGCTGTCCTGAAACTCACTCTGTAGACCAGGCTGGCCTTGAACTCAGAAATTTGCCTGCCTCTGCCTCCCAATTGCTGGGATTAAAGGCGTTTGCCACCATGCCTGGCAAGCATAAATAAATTAAGATAAACATTAATACTGAATAATTCACAGACTTTTTATGACCTGGGAGTACGAAGAATGGACTTCATAAAAATATTTTTAAAAAGACTATAATGGTCTTTTCCCAATAAAATCACAAAATTAGATTTCAAGTCTTCATTTTAGTTAAATAAAAATAATAAGATAGGTGACTTAAAATTTCCAATATATAATCCAGGCAATAAAATGTATTTAAAAGAAGCAGAATGAATAATGGAAGTTCCTATGTTGTCACTATGTGGTGTCAGAGACCTGTTCTTCCTTTTCTGGTGAACTCCTGGAGATAACCAGAAATATACCTGTTAAGTGAGCTGACAAAAGTTTTCTCAATTGTCTTTGGGAAGGAGAATCTAATATCGATTTTAATCTCCCTCACTTTGTTATATATCAAAACTCCACAAAAGTCATTAGAATAAAAGCTTTGTGTGGAAAAATAAATTTCCTTTATAGAAAACAGAGACAAAAAAATCATAACCAGCACATCACTGTTCTTTAATGAAATGGAAATACATACGAAGACATTTATAGTAATGTAGCAAATCACTCACAAAAGGAAGGGTTAGAAATAATATGATGTAGAGTTCCTGAGAAGTTATTAGTATTGTTTTAGGAGAGCTACAGTTTAGAAAACTAATTATAGCTTCTGATCTGGGTCTGAGAGCCAGAAAGAGATGAGCATAAGACATCAATTTCAACCTCAGGCCTTCAGAGAATTAATTTAAATTTTGGCGGTTTTTTTCTACTTAAATGCTCTGCTGTACAGGAAAGGACCGTTAGATCTATCAATCCATCAGTCCAGATCTCAAACTTCAGAAACACTTTAACATATGCACTGACTAGTGTGGACTGAAGTTCTCTGAAAATGCAGCTCCATGTTAAAGATTCTGAAGATAAGTGATTGAAATGTCTTGACTGTGAAGAACTCTGGAAATGCAGGCACAGAGTTAAAATTACCTTCTGCTCTCTTTAGGGTCTTTTTCCTAACCCAATATTTAGCCTTTTGACTACCAGGTAAAGCATCTGGAATGTGTTATTGGTAGCATACTAACATCCAGCAAGGCAAAGCTAAGAATGAGCTGAAGCCTGTTGCCTGCTTGTCCCACTTTGTAGTCTTCACTGGTGCATTTGGAAGCACAGTTATTTATGACTTCCTTTAGTTCTATGACTATTTACATGCAATTTCCAGAGTAGAAGATTTCTGTAAGTAGGGACTCTCCAATCTGTGTTCCCGTGATACAATACTACATATTTGCATTTTTATGCACTACCTTTTATTCCCTTTAAATGACTCATTTTGAACATAATTTCTTAATGTTTTTCTTATGTGCACAGATGTGTTAAGTTATTAATCAGAGATCTCTCTCAAGTTCTCTGATGTGGGCACTTAAAGTTATGTACTTGCCTCTTTAGCTGCCTTCATTTTGCTGTATAGAAAGGGCATGTTGTGATTTTGTTTTAATTCAACTCTAAACATTTTTCTTTAATTTTCTTATGAATTTCACACTTTGCATCCAAATCCCACAAATATCCCAGTCCCTCCATATCTGCTTTCTACCATTACAACCCTCTATCCCCCAAAAGTTTTTAAAATCTTGCCATGGAACTTGGAGTTTTGCTCAAGCAATTCATTGCAGGGAGTTGTTTGTCTGGTTCAAAGCTCTTGAATTCTCTTCCATTATCTATGCTGGATCCTCACTGAGAGGAACTCTTCTCAGATATTCTCTTTTGCCTTGTGTCATGGAGATGTTGGTTGAGCAGAACTATCCTCTTCACATACTGTAGCAGTTCACTGATGTTGTTAGCTATTGGAATTACCCAGCTCAAAGCCCCGGATTTGTGCTTGGACAGTAATCAACTTGGTTAGCCCACTTGTATGCAGGTCTCTTGTATGCAGGCCATCAGTGACAGCTCTCCAGCATATCTCTGCACCAGCAAGGCTCATGGTGAGTTTATGTAAGAGTTTCAATCTTAAAGGCAAATGGTCATCATATTTCTCTTGCCCTTACTATCTGGGCCGGCTTCTTGACATTTGTCTTTACTAATTTTTCATTCAGTAGTGAGTTGGTCAGTTTTCATGAGATTGTAAGCTTCCTATTGTTTCTAACATCCATGTTTAATCTAGGATGGCCAAATTGGAGGCAGAGTGCTGTTTCAATATTTTTATATTTGTGTGTGTATGTATATATTTTTACATACATATATATATATATAAATTTATGTCTATAAATATATTTATATGCACATTATAAATATATATACACATATACATGTGATGTGAGTATGTGAATGTGTGTGTGTGTGTGTGTGTGTGTGTGTGCATATGCGCATGTGTGTATGTGTACATGTGCATGAGTTTGTTTGGAATATTCTGTAAGTGTCTTATAGGTCCATTTATTTTATGGCTTTATTTAACTCCAGAATTTCTGTTTGATATTTTTTTTGTCTGGATGATCTGCCTTTTGATGATAATGGGGCATTAGAATGTCCCATTATCACTGTGTGATGCTCAATTTGTGATTTTAGTTGTAGTAGAGTTTGTTTTATGAACTTGGATGCGTAGAGATTTAGAATTACAATGTCCTCTTGGTTGATTTTTCTTTTGATGAATATGTAGCATCTTTTCCTTTCTCTTCTCATAAGTTTTATTTTGAAGTCTATTTTATCAGAAAAACTACAGCTGCTTGACTGTGGTTTTAACCCTGAAATAACATATTCTTGATGGTGGGGTGGTTTTCTCAAATGCAGCTCAAAGATGGATGCTGTATTCTCATCCAATCAATTGTTCTGTACCTCTTTGTTGGATAATGGAGACAAATAATCTTGATAATTATCAATGAGAAGTATTTATTGAATACTGTCATATGGTTTAGTGGTATGGATTTTTTCCTTTCTTTGATTTTCTGTCCTGGGATTACTTATTTTTTATGTGTACTTTGGTGTAATTAATCTCTTTAACCTAAAGTTTTTCTTCTAGTGCATTCTGTAGAGCTGGGTTTGTAGGTAGAACTTGCTTAAAATTAATTTTATTGCGGAATGGGGATTGGTTTTCTTTCCCCATTCTGTTCATTGTGATTGATAGTTTTGCTAGTTATAGTAATCTGGGATGGCATCTGTGGTCTCTTGCTTATCTAATACTATTGCCTTTATATGTTTCTTAGTCTTTTTTCCCTTGTAAGTTTTACTATCCTTCCATTTTTTCTGTACATTTTTGTTTTGGTTATTGGGAAGCTTCTTTTCTGATACTGTCTGTTTGTTGTTCTGCATGCTCTTTGTCACTTTGCTTTTTCTACAGGTTGGGAAAATTTACTTCTAATTTAATTTTTTTCTGCCTTTGTTCTTGTTATCTTCTTTTTTGCTCCATTCAGTTTTTTCATTGTGTCCTATACTTCCTTGAATTTTTGTGCATAAATGTTTTTGATTCAATATTTTCATTGACTGAGCTATTTCTCTTGTGGTGGTTTGAATACTAATGGCTCCCATAAGCTTATTATATATTTGAATGCTTAGTCCCAGGGAATGCCATTATTTGATAGGATTAGTAAATATGGACTTGTTTTAAAGTGAGTCACTAGTCGTGGATTTTGAGATTTCAAGAGCCCATGACAACCCAAAAGTTTCTTTTTAAACATTCCAAATCAGAATAAAGTTCCTAGCTATTTCTATAGTGCCACATTTTCCTAGCAGCATGCTTGCTCATGTCATGCCTCCTGCCATTATTATAATGGACTGAACCTCTGAAACTGTAACCAAGGCCCCAATGAAATGTTGTGTGTTATAAGAGATAATCAGGAGACTTCTCACAATAAAACATTCACTAAGATATCTTTCCTGTACATTTTCTTCAAGAGCTAAAATTCTCTATTCCATGTACTGTAATTTATTGGAAATGATATTTCTTTTGGTTTCTGCTAAGGATTTCAATTTTCAGTTCTTTTTTGTTTCAGTGTGTGTGTGTGTGTGTGTGTGTGTGTGTGTGTGTGTGTTTGAGAGAGAGAGAATAAGGAATCTATGTAAGCAATATAAAAGAAACTATAAATGTAACCCAGATGAGTGTGTGAATGTGAAATGTGATAAAGGTAAATGCCCTAATTCATTGAACAGATAAATTTTAATTGACTAAAATGATACCATGAAGACCAAGTCTGGAGTGCCTGTGTGTGATAAGCCTAGTGCCAAGTAAAGTGTTGCTGCAGGCTTGAGCTGTAAGAGACCTGAGAACCCTGGTCTGACAGATAATGTTGGGCTTATACCTGAGAGCCAAAACAGAGACTAATCCTGTTGAGACCAACTCATTTCTGGAGTCATCCCACCAATTCCAGACATCCCAGCTTCACTCTGCTTTCATTACATCCCATAAGTTTTAATAGGCTCTGCTTTCATTTTTGTTTAATTCTAAAAGTCTTTAGTTTCTTTATTTTTTCTTTATCATTGAGTAGAGAGTTGTTCAGCTTCCACATGTATGTGAATTTAACTTTGTTTTTGTTGGAATTCAATCCTTAGGACCTGGTAATCTGATAGGATGCATGGGATTATTTTTCCTCATCTTGTATCTCTTGAGGACTGATTTGTGACTAATTATATGGTCAATTTTGGATAAGGTACCATGAGGTGCTGAGAATTAGGTATATTATTTTGCTTTAGGATGAAATGTTCTATAAATATCTGCTAGAACCATTTGGTTGATTACTTCTGTGAGATTCACTGTGTCTCTTTTTAGTTTCTGTTTCCATGATGTCCTTTACTGAGAGTGAGGTGTTGAAGTCTCTTACTATTATTGTGTAGGGTGTTATGTGTGCTTTGAGTTTTAGTAATGTTTCCTTTATCAGTGCAGGTGCCCTTACATTTGGGGCATAGATACTCAGAATTAGAGTTCATCCTGGTAGATTTTGCCTTTTACCTTAATGAAATGTCCTTCCTTTTCTTTTTTGACAACTTTTCGTAGAAAGTTGATTTTATTCGATATTAGAATAGCTACTCCAGCTCATTTCTTGGGACCATTTATTTGGAAAATTGTTTGCCAATCTTTTACTCTGAGGTAGTTTCTGTCTTATTCACTGAGGATTGTTTCCTATATGCAGCAAAATGTTGGGTCCTGTTTACATATCTAATCTGTTAGTCTTTGTCTTTTTATTGGAGAATTGAGCCCATTGATGTTAAGAGGTATTAAGGAAAAGTGATTGTTACTTCCTGTTGTTTTTATTATTAAAGTTGGAATTGTTTGTGTGGCTATCTTCTTTGTGTTTGTTGAAAGATTACCTTCTTGCTTTTTCTAGGGTGTATTTTCCCTTCTTGGGTTTGTATTTTCAATCTAATATCCTTTGTAGATCTGGGTTTGTAGAAAGATATTGTGTAAATTTGGTTTTGTCATGCAATATCTTATTTTCTCCATCTCTAGTAATTGAGAGTTTTGCTGGCTTTTATGTTCTCTTAGGGTCTATAGACATCTGCCCAAGATCTTCTAGCTTTCATAGTTTCTGGTTATAAGTCTGCTGTAATTCTGATAGGTATGCTTTTATATGTTACTTGACTTTTTGCCTTACTGCTTTTAACTGTCTTTATTTTTTAGTGCATTTGGTGTTTTGATTATTATGTGACAGGAGGAATTTCTGTTCTGGTACAGTCTATTTGGAGTTCTGTAGGCTTCTTGAATGTTCATGGGCATTTCATTCTTTAGATTAGGGGAGTTTTCTTCTATAAATTTTGAAGATACTGGCCCTTTAAGTTGGGAATCTTCTCTCTCTTCTATAACTATCATCCTTAGGTTTGGGCTTCTCATTATGTAGATTTCCTGAATCTTTTGGCTTAGGAGCTTTTATAATTTTTTGCATTTCCTTTTATTATTGTGTCAATGTTTTCTATATTATCTTCTGTACCTGAGATTCTCTCTTCTATCTCTTATATTTTGTTGGTGATGCTTGAATACATGTCTCCTGATCTCATTCCTAGGTTTTCTAACTCTAGGCTTGTCTCCCTTTATGATTTCTTTATTGCTTCTATTTCCATTTTTAGATCTTGGATGGTTTTGTTCATTTACTTCCCCTGTTTTTTGTTTTGTTTTGTTTTATTTTCTTGTAATTCATTAAGGGATTTTTGAGTTTCCTCTTTAAGGGCTTCTACCTGTTTACCTGTATTTCCCTGTATTTCTTTAAGGGAGTTATTTTTGTCCTTCTTAAAGAATGTAAATAACATAACATCATCATCATTAGAAGTGATTTTAGATACAAGTCTTGATTTTCAGGTGTGATGTGCCAGGAGCCAAACTGACCTTATTTTATGTTTAGATTCCATTTTAAAGATAAGCTTAGATTTTGACTTCTCCTCAGCTACAGACCTTGGAGAAATCGGGTGATTGATGGTCACTGTGCCCTGCCAGAAAAAGAAACATCTTACACTTGCAGAAATTCACTTTGGCAGAATGCTCAGGCTTTGTGGAAAATCCCACTTGCCTTATTTCTTCCCCTGGCTGTATAAATTCCCTGAGAAAAGACAGTTTGATGAACCTTCATCAGAAGGCCTGTCTTGATTCTGTTCCTTGCATCCCCTATCTTTTTTATTCTCTCCCCTTCTCCCTTAGGGTGCATGTTGAAAACCCCCATAGACTGGGGCAGTGATGGTATATCCAGAACTTTTTACAGTGGGAGAATTGTGTTCTGATGATGCCACATTACCTTGGTTTCTTTTGCTTATGTTCTTATGTTTGTCTCCCACCATCTGATTATTTCTAGCGCTACCTGTGCTTGATATATGTGACTGGAGCCTGTCTTTCCTGTGATCCTGGTTGTGTCAGAACTCCTGGGAGTCAAATTGCCTCTGGGGCCCCGGGATCTTGGTGTGACCAAGCTCTTGGGATCCTGTGATCCTGTTATCCTGCATGGGTTAGAGTTCCTAGGAGCAGAGGTTCCTCTGGATGTTGTGTGACTGGTTGGGATGTTGGTGTCCAAGTTAAACCGTCCCAGGACAGAAGGTACCTGTGCCACTGGTCACCAGTGATTCCTGTTTCCCTGGCTTTCACTGATCTCAGTTACTCCCTGTGGTGTTGGTGCAGCTGTTAAGTCCTCTTCACCTCTGATCCTATGATCCTGGGCATATTAGAGTGCCTGAGAGCAGAGGTTTCTCTGGGTGTTGGGTGTTCATATCAGGTTGTCATAAAGGAATGAAGATGGGCTAGAAGAGAGAGTTGAGTAATCAAACAGGAAAGAACTAATTGGGAAGAAGAGTAAGAAACCCTCAGGAATAGATGAAGGATAAAATGAGGGACTGCAGAAGAATAATGAGTATGTCTAGTGAGGCAGGAATAAAAGGGCTGGGGGATCCTGTGTCTGTCCCAGGAAGAAGAGCTGAACACTGCATTTTTACTAGCTGTTTGCACACTTTGTAATCTAGTGACACCAACATCTAAAATTATCCATCAAATCTCAACAGAGAAGATGCTCTATTGAATGAAAATATGGCTTTAATATAATTGTTTATGGTAAAAATTATATTCAAACTGTAATCAACAGTAAATAACCCTATTAAGCAATATAATTAGGAAATAGATTATTCCCCAGAATGCTTATGCAACCCTGAAAAATGAAAAGAATAATATACATTCATATTTAAACAGTTAACAAAACAATAAAGTTGCTTTTTTTTAAATAGGGAGAGTATGTATTTTCCTTTGTCCAGTTGCTTGAAAGAATGACATCATGCTTTCAGGTAATGGAACCTCATTTTCTTGAAATTGCTTCTTCCTGTCAGTAGTGTGTGTGAGGTTCTGGGCCTGAGCATAATTTTCTTTTGGGGGCTAAAAGAAAATAGGGATGTTGGCAAGCCTTTAAAAAGATCGCTGTAACATTTTTTGTCCTTTCTATGTTGTGAGAATGTATAGAGATTAAAAGAAGTCCCAATTAGAACAGTATGAGAAGGTGAACCCTCTGGTGTCTGCACCTTTGAAGCTGCACTGGATGCAAATTTTGATGTAACAGGTAATGTGGGAGTTTAAGTTTAGGTGAGTCAGAATAAATATATCTCAGCATCTCAGCATCATTTTAACATCTCTAAGAGTGAATCTTGTCAGGGTCTCTTTAACTTCATTGTTATCTGAAAACATGTAAATGTTCATACTTTTCTGCATTAGCATATGTATGGAATGTGTGGTATACCAAATCAGCTAATGATGATTCTTAGCTCTCTATTTGAACAAGTAAGGCATTTGTCTTCCTTTTCTAAATTAGTTTGGACTATGGAAACAAACATGATCTGGTATATGAAACTGCTCTAAGGTATGCAGAATCTGTATTTTTAACTCAGTTTTATCTTGCCATCATAATCTCTCAAGTCTTTTTGGATTTATTTTAACCTGAAAATCGATTTTTTGATGTCATTATAGGTTCCACATTGGGGTTTTGAATATTCTTTATGTTGACTTAAAGAGTCCTCTAATTTTTTCTATGGATTTCAATCTAGCATTTAATATTTCAGTCTTCTCTTCCTCTATGTCTGTTTTACTCTGATCTTCCTTAAAAAGGATATTTCAAATTATAATAATTACTGACTGAACATATAAGTATTTTTGTGTTGACAGTAAAATCAAAACAAGATGGGTTCCTGAGGCCTTCTATTACAGTGTTTTCCTATTTTTAATATGGAGAATATTTTCTTTTTATGTCTCTATGACTATCTTCTTACTGTGGACACTTTATTGTTCTTTCTCTCTTTTTTCTTTGGAGACTTTATATGATTGTATTTAAAGTAGATACTTCTATGACTGTGTATGGTTCCTTTCTTCAGCCTGCACATTTCTTTTAAAACACAATTATCTATGTTTTCTCCTCTTCAGAATTTTCATATGCATATGTTTATATTTCATTGTTTTTTAACCCTAATGTCTTTTCTGTATTTCATTTTCTCTAAACTATTTTTCCCTTCATGTGTGATTTATTCTTTTTATTTTATTGTCCCTTAAGACTTTATTTAATCAATTTCAAAATATTTATATTCTGTCTTTGATATTTTATTCCCATTCTCTCTATTTTTGTTCCCACATATCATATTTCTAAACACCTTCACCAGTTTATTTGAACATGGATTATTTCTGAGTCTCTCTGCAACCATTTATTATTCAACTCAAACATCTCACTGAGATGTGTCCCAGCCCATTCCTTCAGCTCACAGAGGAGCATCTCTTCTCACTCACTGTGAGCATCCACCCTTCTCTTTCTAATGCTAAGATTGATGATACAGAAATGGTACTTCCTGCTATTTTTGAAGGACAAAAGTGTTTTTATTTCTTTTATTTTCTGCATCATTCTATAATTATAGCAATGTTTCTTTCCCTGCATAAAGTCTCCCATATGACCTTTCTTGGTTTTTTTCAATTAATTACTTTCAAAGGCATGCACATATATGTATATTATATTATATATGTTTATATGTATTATATATGTATATTTATATTACACACATATATTTATATTACATATATAAATATAAGTTCCCAAGCACAATTTGTGAAACAATTCTGCCATGAAGTTTTAATATAACATTATTTCAAAATTGGTTGTTACATGTATATATATATATATGTATATATATACATATATATATGTATATATACACATATATACACACATATATATGTGTTGATATATTATACTTTTGTGTATATATGTGTATATATATTATACTTTTGTGTTTGGTGTATATATACATTTCTATATACATATGTGTGTATGTGTATATATATATGTATATATATATATATAAAAATTATTTACTCATTCATTTACTTGCTTTTTATGAAACAGTTATACCCAATTCAGACATGTACATATAGGAATCTCCCATTGAGCATATACTGAATGCTCTGTGTCCTTGTAGAGGCCTATTTGCAAAGTGCCACAAACTGCTTTAGAATTCATAGACTGTGGTCCACGCAGCAGCACAACTAACATGGGCATGCTCTAGACAGGCAGATTCCAGAGGACTAGGTGTTCTGAGGACTTCATGCTGTTATGGACCATTGCTCTGTTTGTAATACTCTCAGTCTTCACATCCTTTCTAATCTAAAGAATGAGTGCTGTGCTAAGAGGAAAACTCATAGCTCTGAGTGTTTCCAAAAAGGAACTACAAAGAGCATACACTAGCAGCTTGACAACACATTTGAAATTTCTAGAGCAAAAAGAAGCAAATACACCCAAGAGGATTAGATGGCAGGAAATAATCAAACTCAGGGCTGGAATCAACCAAGTAGAAACAAAAAGAACTATACAAAGAATCAATGAAACCAGGAGTTGGTTCTTGGCAAAACTCAAAAAGATAGATAAACCCTTAAGCACACTAAGCAGAGGGCTCAGAGACAGTAATCAAATCAACAAAATCAGAAATAGAAAGGGAGGCATAACAGTAGATACTGAGAAAATCCAAAATGTCATCTGATCCTACTATAAAAGCCTATACTCAACAAAACTGGAAAATCTAGAGGAAATGGACAATTTTTCTAGACAGATACCAGGTACCAAAGTTAAATCAGGATCAGATAAACAATCTAAACAGTCCCATAACTCCTAAAGGAATAGAAGCAGTCTTTAATAGTGTCCTAACCCCAAAATGCTCAGAATTTGATGGGTTTAATGCAGAGTTCTATCAGACCTTCAAATAAGACCTAATAGCAATACTCTTCAGACTATTCCACAAAATAAAAGCAGAATGAACACTACCCAAATTTTTCTACAAATCAACAAATACTGTGATTCCTAAACCACACAAAGACTCAATAAAGAATAAGAACTTTAGACAAAATTCCCTTGAGAATATTGATGAAAAAACACTCAATAAAATTCCTGACAACCAAATCCAAGAAAATTTGAAAATGATCATCCACCAGGGTCAAGTCAGCTTCATCTTAGGGATGCAGGGTTGGTTCAATAAATAGAAATATATCAATGTAATCCGCCGCATAAAAAGGACAAAAAAAGGAAAAAAAAAAACACATGGTATTAAATGCTGAGAAAGCATTTGAAAAAATCCAACACCCCTTCATGCTAAGAGTCCTAGAAAGATTCAAGGCCCATACCTAATCAAAGTAACAGCAATATACAGCAAATCAATAGCCAATATCAATCTAAATGGAGAGAAATTTGAAGTAATTCCACTAAAATCAGGGACTAGACAAGGCAGTCCACTCTCTTCCTACCTGTTCAATATAGTACCTGAAGTCCTAGTCAGAGGAAAAATTCAACAAAAGGAGGTCAAAGGGACACAACTTGGAAAGGAAGAAGTCAAAATACCTCTATTTTCTGAAGATATGATAGTATACTTTAGTGATCACAAAAATTCCATGAAAGAACTCCAAAACCTGATAAATAACGTCAGCAAAGTGGCTGGATAATAAATTAACTAAAATAAATCAGAAGGCTTCCTTTCCTCAAAGGATAAACAGGCTGAGAAAGATTAGGGAAATGAAACCCTTCACAATAGTCACAAATAATATTACATACCACGGTGTGACTCTGACAAAGCAAATGAAAAATATGTATGACAATAATTTCAAGTTTCTGACGAAAGAACTCAGAAGATGGAAAGATCTCCTATGCTCATGGGTTGACAGGGTTAATATAGTAAAAATGGCCATCTTTACAAAAGCAATCTGCAGATTCAATTCAATCTCCATCAAAAATCCAACTCAGTTCTTCATAGAGTGAGAAAGGGCAATTTTCAACTTTATCTAAAATAGCAAAAACCCACAATATTGAAAACTCTTCTCAACAATATAAGAACTTCTGGGGGAATCACCATCCCTTATCTCACCTATACTACAGAGCAATTGTGAAGAAATAAAAAGCAAAAAACAAAACAAAACAAAACAAAAATAAACAAACAAAACAAAGCAAAACAAAACAAAACAAAAAAACTGTATCATATTGGTATACTGACAGGTAGGGAGTTCAATGGAATAAAGTTGAAGATCAGGAATTGAACCCTCAGATGTATGGTCAGTTGAATTTTGACAAAGGAGATAAAACCATCCAGTACAAAAAAAGACAACATTTTCAACAAATGGTGTTTCTTCAACTGACAGTCACCATATAGAAGAATGCAAATTGATACATTCTCTTTTTAAACATTTCTAGAATCATATTTTATTCCCCTAAACCTATGTCTACTCCTATAGAATATTCACTATAGATTCACTACTACCTAAAAGATTTAGAATTTCTTTTTCCTTGTTCTTATTTACTTTACATTTCAAATGTTACCCTCTGAAAACCCCCTATGCCATCCCCCCTCCCCATGCTTACCAACCCTTCCCCCTACTTTCCTGGCAAAGAATTTCCCTACATTGGGGCATCAAGCCTTTATAGGAACAATGGACTCTCCTCTCATTGATGTCTGCAAAGGCCATCCTCTGCTACATATGTAGCTGGAGCCATGGGTCTCTCCATGTGTACTCTTTGGTTGGTCATTTAAGCCCTGGGAGCTGTGGGGATACTGTTTGGTACATATTATTGTTCTTCCTATGGGACTGCAAACCTCTTCAGCTCCTTGCATCATTTTTATAGCTTCCCCATTGTCTCAGTCTATTGATTGGCTGTGAGCCATGGGTATTTTGATCCCCTTTCTAAGAAGGATCAAAGTATACACACATTGTTCTTTCTTTGTCTTGAGCTTTATATGATCTGTGAATGGTATCTTGCGTATTCTGAGCTATTGGGCTAATATCCACTTATCACCAAGTGTATACCATGTGTGTTCTTTTTGATTGTGCTACTTCACTCAGGATGATATTCTATAGTTCCATCCATTTGCCCAAGAATTTCATGAATTCATTGTTTTTAATAGCTGACTAGTATTCCCTTGTGTAAATATACCACATTTTCTGTATCCATTCCTCTATTGAGGGACTTCTCGCAGGTAGATCTATGGAGTAGAATTGGAGACCCAGAAAACAAAAGAGTTGAAGACCCAGACATGAACCCACATACTTATTGTCACTTGATATTTGACAAAGGAGTTAAAACCATCCAGTGGAAAAAAGACAGCATTTTCAACAAATGGTTCTGTTTCAACTGACAGTCAACCCATACAAGAATGCAAATTGATCCATTCTTATCTCCCTGTACATAGCTCAAGGCCAAGTCGATCAAGGACCTCAACCTAAAACCAGATACAATAAATCTAATAGAAGAGAAAGTGGGGGAGAGCCTGGAGCACGTAGGCACAGGGGAACTTTCCTGGAAAGAATACCAATAGCTTATGCTCTAAAATCAAGAATTGACAAATGGGACCTCATAAAATTGCAAAACTTCTGTAAGGCAAAAGACACTGTCAATTGGACAAAACAACAACAAACAGATTGGGAAAAGATTATCAATCCTACATCCGATAAAGGGCTAATATCCAATATATACAAAGAACTGAAGAAGTTAGGCTCCAGAGAACCAAATAACCCTATTAAAAATCGGGTACCGAGCTAAAGAAAGAATTTTCAACTGAGGAATACCGAACATTTTTTTAGGTGCTGAAAGACATGTTCAACATCCTTAATCATCAGGGAAATGCCAATCAAAACAACCCTGAGATTCCACCTCATACCACTCAGATTGCTAAGATCAAATATTCAGGAGACATAAGATGCTGTAGAGGATGTAGAGAAAGAGGAACACTCCTCCATTGCTGGTGGGATTGCAAGCTGGTGAAACTACTCTGGAAATCAGTTTGACAGTTCTGATAGAGGACTAATATCCAAAATTGGACATTGTACTACCAGAGGACCTCACTATACCACTTTGTGGAGTATACCCTGAAGATGCTCCAACATCTAATAAGGACACATACTCCACTATGTTCATAGGTGTCTTATTTATAATAGCCAGAAGCTGGAAAGAACCCAGATGTCATTCAAAAAAAGAGTGGATATAGAAAATGTGATACATTTAAACAATGGAGTACTATTTAGTTATTCAAAACAATGAATTCATGTAATTCTTAGGGAAAGTGATGGAACTAGGAAGTATCATCATGAGCGAGGTAACCCAATCACAAAAGAACATACATAGTATGCTCTCACTGATAAGTGGATATTAAAACAAAATCTCAGATTACCCAAGATACAATTCAGAGACCACATGAAGCTCAAGAAGAAGGAAGATCAAAGTGTGGATACTTCAGTTCTTCTTAGAAGGGGCATCAAAATACCCATGGGAGGAGCTTCAGAGACAAAGTATAAAGCAGAGACAGAAGAAAAGGCCATTTAGAGTCTGCCCCATCTGGGGATATACCCCATATACAGTTATAAAGCCCAGACACTATTGAAGGTGCCATTCAAGTACCAGCTGACAGGAGCCTGATATAGCTGTCTCCTGAGAGGCTCTGCCACTTCCTGACAAATACAGAAGTTGATGCTCCCAGCCAAACAATGGACTCAGCACAGAGTCCCCTGTGGAGGAGCTAGGGAAAGGACCCAGTGTGCTAAAGGAGTTTGCAGCCCCACAGGAGGAAAAACAGTATGAACTAACCAGTACCCTCAGAGTTCCCAAGGACTAAATCACCAACCAGAGATTAAGCATGGAGGGACCCATGCCTCCAGCTACATTTATAGCAGAGGATAGTCTTTCAGACATCATGAGAGAAGCCATTGATGCAGTGAAGGCTCAATGCTCCAGTATAGGGGAATGCTATGACAGGAAATTGGGAGTGTGTGTGTTGGTGATTGGTGGAAGGGGGCATGGGATAGGAAGTTTTAAAAGGGGAAATGAGGAAAAGGATAATATTTGAAATGTAAATAAATAAAATATCTAATAAAAATGAAAAAAATGACTGAAATATATTGCATAGATTTCTCATAACTTCCTAGTCTATAACAAGTTGCTAAGTTATTAATCTGTTTGGGATCTGGGGAAAGATTTGTTTTCTCTTTCAGGTGTAATGTATAAGTTGTTTTTCTAATAAAAATATTGGGGAATGTGTTTTAAAAGTAATCATTTATTAAAAGAAAAATAGAATGCAATCACATTGTAATGTGTATGCTACTTGAAAGATTTTGCTGGGATTTATAAGCAGTGGAAGAAAAAGTAAGAGGAGCTTGTTGTGCTTCATTCACTAACTCTGTGTGTGTGTGTGTGTGTGTGTGTGTGTGTGTATGTTGTATCTTACATGAAGTGCTGGCCCCAGTGAATCAAGTTTTCCTCTCTCAGAGAATAGTCTGCTGAGTAATAAGTTGCCACATCTATGCCCTCACCTCAGGTTACCCTAATTTAACAAGTCTGGACTTTAATAAGTCCCTTTAAGATATTTTTGGAAATTTCTCAAAATAAAACATTCAATAACGGAAAAGTAATTGAAATATCTGATATCATTAAGAGTTTTATGTAATTGAAGCTCCTAAATTTTGAAATACACAAAATATTCCCATTCATGAAAGAGTGATGAATTTGACTATGATAATGGCTCCTGATAAATTCCACTGCAGAATGTACATTGGGTACTTTATTGAAAACTCTTTTACAATTATGAAATAAATGCAATTAATCATACAGAAAACCAGTAATGATTCTCAATAACAGTAGGATGTGCAGGAAATTTCGAGTGAATTGTGATTACTTTGTGTTCACAATCATGAATGGACCCCAAACTTTAATTCCAGTGACTCAAGGATAGGGACTAATACAATTTTCTGCTCATGAGGTCAAGGCTCCCATTTAGGGCACACATCTATAAGATGAGACAAAAGGGACAAATATAATATTTCTATTGGATTTCCTCCAGATTTTTATGTAAGGATTTTATATTGCCAAGATGCAAATTAATAATCTTTATCATTTTCTCTAATTTCAAGGCTCTTTTATAGAAATCAACTTACCTGTTTCATAAATATTTTCAATATTTTCAGTTGGAATTCTGAGGTACTGAGTCAGGTTTACATATTCTTTCCACGTTTCTTCAGTGATATTTGTTCCAGTTGCTGGATTTCATGGCAGAAAGTTAAGAAGAGACAGCCGTTATAATTACACCAAACAATCTAAGTTCATGAAATCTTCCCATCAGTTGATGAATCCTGCCATTTCATGCCACCCTCTCTACCAGAATGGAGATGCCAGTCAAGGAAACATTCTGGTCAGGTCAGACATTCTTACTGTGGATAAGGCAATAATTGTCCATCACGTCATATCTAAGATACTGATTTAAAATCAGGTATATTAAAATTAGCATTGAATTATTATTAAAATTATCATTCTATACAATTCAACTTGAATTTCACAAATCATGATTACACTTGAAGAATATTCGTAAACAAAACACATTCATGTACCAGTGTGTCATGTGTGTCCCTAAATGCAAGGGAGATAATTTTCTCTCATATAAGATTTACATACCCAAAGTGCCTGCCAGCCTCTGAAAGTAATTTCCATCATTAAAAAACTGGACTTCGAATAGCATTGTGGTGTTTGAGACAAAATGAATCATAATAAAAAATCCATTTGGCTCTGTTAATAAATAAATTTCCTTCATTACACCATGATGTAAAGTTTCTTATTTACTTATTTATTTAATTATTATTTAATTTTGCAATTTAATTTAGTAACACCATTTAAATTTTTCATTCCCGCATAAAAATCTGAGTGTGTGACCATCCACATTCTCCTTCTAATTAATGACCTGTTTTTCTACTGATTATTATCATATTTATACTTATCATATTACTTTAATAGCTATTCTATACTTTTATAGTATACAAAATATCTATTATGTATATAATACAATAATTTATTTAACATGAAAAATTTATTCACAAATAAAGCCCAGTCAGTCAATATTATATTACCTAGATATATCTCATATTTGTTTTTAATTATATTTTATTTTGTTTGTGCCACCTAGCAAGTTTCCTTCATAAGTATATAACCCCCTCCATACTGGTATAAAATATATAATGGCAATTTTACTCACTTCGTTCTAGGCCTCCCTCAGGTTCAGGATTAAAGTATATATTTGGAAAATGAAGTTCTGCATCACGCACCATCAATGTACTAGGGATGTAATAAGTCCCATTTCTTTTGGGACATTTACCAGAGAACAAATTCCCTGTGAAATGAGACACAATGGACAATTTATCAGTGAAAGACACTCTTGATTAAGATCACATTCCTTATAAATCCCATAAATGATGCAGTAAATCCTGAACTCACATTTAATTAGGCAATATGTCCAAGGGATTTTATCAGCCCAAATTGTGTGTAGCTGGCACTTCCCATTCATCCTAAATAATACATATTAAACAATAAACACTCCTTATTTCACATTTATCATCATTCATCTATTTGTCCCCTAAGTAAACACATCTTGTGGAACGTGTCACACATTTCTTGTCTTGATCCTGTCTGTTACGATGCTATTCTTTGGTTTGTAAATTTCTTCATTAATCATCTTTTCAGACTCTGATTCCTGTTGAGAATGCACCAACTTTCTGTTTGCACTAAACTTATGGATGGGAATGGGGTTCAGATCCTTAATTGACTGGATTTTCCAGTTACCAAAGAAAAGCAAGTAACCTCATTGATGCAATGCTAGATATCCAGTTCTTAGGATGGTTTTCAAGAGGAAGAGTGGTTATAAACATTGCTTTTGTCACACTTGAATTCAGATTTTCCTTTGCTCATATAAATATTTATTAATATTTTGCTTTTAGCAAACAAGTTTCATTACATGATGTATGTTATACTGTGTTGGTATTTTCACAATTTTAATATAAAAATTATTAAAACATCAAGATGTGAAATTTAAATTTTAATATATTTTAGATGTTGTCACTAGCAATTCCAACTTTTCTCAAATTACTATAAAATCCCAATCATCTTCTCATTCCCAGAAACATATTGTAATGCCTTGTTTCTCATTTCAACAAATTGTTTCTTCTACCCAAGTAACTTTTCTTACCTGACATAGAACGTCATGCTCATGACTCTGTATTGGTTAAAAAACTTAACCTCACGCATCAGCATCCTAACTTGACTATTTTCTGCTGTTAAACTCACAGATTTTCCTGCTAGGTAGATGGTATTAAATTTCTCTGAAAACTAAGAAATAATATGAATTAAATTCATTAGTTAGGATGATATGAGTTTGAGTCCCCACACCTATATTGAGCATGATCTCCTGTAACTTTGTTTCTTACGGATATCTTGTAGCCTTGGTAGGTACTATATACATATATTGTACCATGTGTACCAAACACCTACACACACATACACAAAATGATAAAATAAATTTATTGAAAGTTTATAGTAAATCAATGGTTAGCAACGTAAGTTATAGATGTTTAAGAAAAATGAAAATTATTAAATATTGTGATAAAAAATGTAATGTGCTAACAGCATTATTATGTATTTTTGTTTTTACCTTATAATTGCCTAAGATTTTATTTGAAAACATACATACATGGTAATAATGGTATATAATGAAAAATATGATTAAAAGGTGAAAAAATAAATTATAGGTTTCTGTTAGCAAGCAGCATCAACCTAAAAAAGTAAACTTAAAACATGTAATAAAAATCCACACTAAATGCATTCAAAGTAAATAAAAGGAAGCCATAGTATTTTAAGTCAAAATTCATTGTATGTCAATGTATTAGGATTATACTTTCTATTAGAAATCACTTAATTCATAAGTGGAAATAATTAAAATTATATTTTGACTCTGTATTCTACAGGTTTGCTGCAACATTCCATTCAAAACCTGTAGTCACAGGCACACACATCCACACAAACACACACACACACACTCTCTCTCTCTCTCTCTTTCTCTCTCTCTCTTTCTCTCTCACACACACACACACACACACAATGTGCCAAATCAAACTTCAAAATATAAGTTTCTGTTTTGTAAATATTACTGGATTATGATTAATATCCATGTTATCTTACATATTGACAATAGTGCAATGATTCTAAAAGAGAAAATTTATTCCTTGATTATAAGATATATGATGCATCTACTCTGCAGATATCAAATTGATTCTGTTTCTATTATATTCATTAAGAGTTATCCCTGAATTCACTTCTTGCAAATATATATTGATTTTGAACTATGAAAGTAGTTATTTATGCAAACTTAATAAAACATGTTATTATTAAGATCTTCACTTTCATACCCTTTAACCAGGTGATATAATACTAAGCAATATAAGAAGATTAAATGAGGTAATTATAACCTTAAACTTAAAAAAATAATGTTTTAAGACATGGGACATATTCCAAGTACAAAACCCCAAATGGAATCAATGCATTCATAGAATCACACTAATTGTCAAGTCAAGCTGTGATAAATTCACCACAGCCACCTTTCTTCCTACATAACACCCTGAAAGCCCATCCTTGTACCTGTAAGGGTTCCTCAGCAGTGGAAACCAAACAGGCTAGTGCAAGGAGCAGAAACTGCATTTTCCAGAATCTTCTCTGTCTTCTACAACAGGAGAGTAGTGTTGTTCAGCAGCTGGTGAAATGATGGACTAAAGAGGCTCACAAAACTTTTCAGTTTGCACAATGTGTGATGCACCTATTAATTCACCTTTTTCTTTTAATTTTCAAAGCAGTATGGCAGACTTGGTGGCAGTATTTGTAAGATTCTGGCATTGCTTCATTTTTAAGCCATGGGATTAGATTTCGGTGAAGTGTAATATTTGTTCCAGAACTGTCGACATTCAGAAACATAGCCAAGACAAACAAGCTGGTTTGCTGAGAGTGTAACCATGATGATGATCATCTTCATGAAATGTTCTAAGAACATTAATACATACCAGTATTACTCTCAGGTTTATATAGAAGAAGGGAATAACTGCTACCTGTTAGTTCACATCTTACTATTGAAAATCTATGCATGGATCACATTGAGATTAATTTTCCAGTAAAGTAATTTCTGCATTCTACATTTTATAAATTTCATATCAATAACACAGTGTCAAGGTAAAAATAAATCCCGCATATGTGTCTAGATCCATTTTGCTCTGAGCACTAAAACACACAGATATGGAGACAATTTATTTAATTCTTGCCAAAGAGTCTCTTCTTCTACTTGGAATATAAGTGAACCTCAGACCCATGATTTCTACTTGTTAAATTTCCATGTGTGTGATATTGTTTGCTTCCAAACATCTTCTAATCACCACTTTTACAAGTTATGCCAGTCAATATATTCTCCCCCCATCTTTCTGTCTGTCTCTGTCTCTGTCTTTGTCTCTCTGTCTCTCTCTGTCTCTCTGTCTCTGTCTTTCTGTCTCTCTGTCTCTCTCTGTCTCTCTGTCTCTGTCTCTGTCTCTGTCTCTGTCTCTGTCTCTGTCTCTCTCTCTCTCTCTCTCTCTTTCTCTCTCTCTGTGTGTCTCATTATTTCTCTCCCATCTGGTGCTAGAGTGTTCAAAGGGTAAATAAGTGTGGACAAAAGAAGAACCCATGATATTCAATTACTGTTTTCAATTTGTGCCCATATGTGGGCTCATCATCCTTGCTATGGGTACTCTGTATCAGTTGATGTTGCCCTCAGGAAAAGATAACCTCAATTCCTCAGTAAATAATCTTGAATTGTGGACTAGTGAACTGATACCTTCTTTGCAGCAACTCATGATACCTTCTCCAAAATTGACCATATAATCAGTCACAACAGATACAAGAAACCCTCAACAGATACAAGAAGATAGAAATAATACCATGCATCCTATCAGATCAACTCAGTCTAAGGCTGGTCACCAACAACAGCAAAAACAAGGAAAAGCACATATATATGTGGAAACTGAACAATGCTCTACTCAATGATAACTTGGTCAAGGAAGAGATAAAGAAAGAAATTAATGATGTTTTAGAATTTAATGAAAATGAAAGCAGACCATACCAAAACATATGGGACACAATGAGAGCAGTGGTAAGAGAAAAACTCATAGAGCCTCCAAAAAGAAACTGGCAAGAGCATACACTAGAAGTTTAGTAGCACAACTGAAAGCCCCAGAACAAATAGAAGCAAATACATCCAAGAGGAGTAGACAGCAGGAAATAGCCAAGCTCAGGTTATCAACCAAATAGATACAAAATAACTATACAACGAATCAACAAAACCAGGGGTAGGTTCATTGAGAAAATTGGCAAGATAGATAAACCCTTATCCAGACTAACCCATGAGGCACAGAGTCAGTATCCAAATTAACAAAATCAGAACAGAAGAGATGTATAATATTAGAAACTGGGGAAATACAAAAGATGATCTGATAGTACTACAAAAAATTGTGAGATCCAAATAAAAAAGTGTATATTCAACAAAATTGGAAAATCTGGATGAAATGAACAATGTTCTAAATAGATACTAAATACCAAAATTAAACAAGGATCAGATAAACCGTCTAAACAGTCTTATAACCCCTAAAGATATAGCAGCAATAATTAAAAGTCTCCCAACACTCCCCCCCACAAAGAGCCCAGGACCAGATGGTTTTACTGCAGAAATCTATCAAACCTTTAATATCAGTTCTCTGGAAACCATGACATGAAATAAACAATAAAAGTTTGAGTGTTGATCCCTGTTGGGCACTAAAGGAGGATGGTCCATCTCCTGTCACTTCAACTTAAGGCATTTTATTTGGGAACTTAAAAGTGTGTGCTTCAGTCCATAAAATATATGCAAATTGTTTTGAAAGATAGATGTTGTGTCAAACATATGACTCAGCATTTATTTTCTGAACATCCTGGCAGCCATTACTGTGAACTCATCACAGGAAAGTTCATGGCATACCAAAGAGCTTGTTTGGGAGAACAGCAGTTAGAATGTCTAACATCCCTGATGCAATATGTGCATCTGCTACCTTTCCCCTGCCAATAGAAAGTTGTCCTCTGGCTAATGCCAATTACAAAATGCTGCTGTTCACATAGTAAAGTGATGAATCCAACTGACCTATGAGGTAGATATGCATGTGGTCCAGGCCTCCTACTTGAAGACAGGTTGCTGCTGAGCTGTGAACCAGGTGTGCAACCAAATCTAGCTGCCTTTTTTTTTTTTTGGAGATCAGACATGTTCCTGACTTTCACCAGCTCATGGGATACATGAAGTGGAGCCCAACTCTCTTTGTTCTAAATGACATTTCTTGACTTTCCATTTTTTTCCAGTAGAGTTGGAGTAGAATTTATTTTGGGTAACACATGCATGCTAATGAAAAATAGTTAGCCTGCAAGCAAAACTAGCATTTATCAGATGAACACTGAATTGAGGAATACCACACGAACTCACCACAGAATGCTTGGGCACTGATCTTTTATTAATTAAATATTTAAACCAAACTTGATCCCATCATAACTGATCAGATGTGTTTTATGGGAAACTGTGTACTTTCCTGTACAACAGTCTAATGACCTCCCTGGATTTTGATGAGTTGGTTAAAACATCTTTCACCATATGACTACTTTCTATGCCTTTCATCTGACCAATGAAAGCAACTCAGTTTCAGTATTTGTTTGCTCATTGAAAATCATATTTCACTCAGTCATTCCATATGAGTTTCTGCTCTCAGATCCTCACTTTCTTTATCATTTTTTTACTCTGTTCTTTCTTTTTTTATTGGATAAATTCTCTATTTACATTTCACTTTCCTTTTTCTGGTTCCCTGACCCCCAAAGGTCCCCCATGCCCTTTTCCCTCCCCATGTTCCCCCATTCACCTTTTCCCACTTCCCTGTTCTGGTATTCCCTTACACTGATGCTTTGAGCCTTTCCAGAACCAGGGTCCACTCCTTCCTTCTTGTTGGACATCATTTGGTACATGGATTGTATTTTGGTATACCCAGGATTCTAGGCTAATATCCACTTATCAGTGAGTGCATACCATGTGTGTTCTTTTGAGACTGTGTTACCTCACTTAGTATGATGTTCTCCAGCTCCATCCATTTCTCTAAGAATTTCATGAATTCATTGTTTCTAATGGCTGAGTAGTACTCCATTGTGTATTTATACCACATTTTTTTGTATCCATTCTTCCCTTGAGGGACATCTGGGTTCTTTCCAGCTTGTGGCTATTATAAATAGGGCTGCTATGAACATTTTACTAAGAGTAACAAAGCTTCATCTTCATGCTTCAGTAATAAATACATTTAAAGTAGCTTTCCTGTACCTTTCTGAGATCAACAATAACTTCTACTTTGAACAGGATGCCATAGTGTGTTTTCTTTTTTGTTCTTTTCTTTTCTTTTTTAATTTTCTATATTCTTTGTTTATATTCCAAATGATTTTCCCTTTCCCAGTTCCCCCCTCCCCATAAGTCCCATAAGCCCTCTTCCCTCTGCCTGTTCCCCAATCAACCTCCTCCCACTTCTCTGTCCTGGTATTCTCCTATACAGCTGCATCAAGACTTTCCCAGACCCGGGCACTCTACTTGCTTCTTCTTGGGAATGATTTGATATGTGGGCTGTGTTTTGGGTTTTCTGAGCTTCTGGGCTAGTATCCACTTATCAGTAACTGCATTCCATGTGTGTTCTTTTGTGAATGAGTTAACTCACTTAGTATGATATTTTCCAGTTCCACCCATTTGCCTAAGAATTTCATGAATTCATTATGTTTAATAGCAGAATAGTATTTCATAGTGTAAATATACCACATTTTCTGTATACATTCCTCCATTGAGGGACATCTGGGTTCTTTCCAGCTTCTGGCTATTATAAATAAGGCTGCTATGAACATAGTGAAGCATGTGTTCTTATTGCATGCTGGGGAGTCCTCTGGGTATATGCCCAAGAGTGGTATAGCAGGGTCCTCTGGAAGTATTATGCCCAATTTTCTGAGTAACCTCCAGACTGATTTCCAGAGTGGCTGTACCAGCTTGCAATCCTACCAGCAGTGGAGGAGTGTTCCTCTTTCTCTACATCCTTGCCGAAGCCTACTGTCTCCTGAGTTTTTAATCTTAGCCATTCTGACTGGTGCGAGGTGAAATCTCAGGGTTGTTTTGATTTGCAGTTCCCTAATGACTAATGATGTTGAACATTTCTTATGGTGCTTCTCAGCCATTCTTCAGGTGAAAATTCGTTGTTTATTTATTTTTTTTAGCTCTGTACCCCATTTTTAATAGAGTTATTTGGCTCTCTGGAATCTAACTTCTTGAATTCTTTTTATATATTGGATATTAGCCCTCTATCTGATATAGAGTTGGTGAAGATCTTTTCCCAATTTGTTGGTTGCTGTTTTGACCTTTAGACAGTGTCCTTTACCTTATAGAAACATTGTGATTTTATGAGGTCCCATTTGTCAATTCTTTGATCTTAGCACATAAGATATTGGTGTTTAGTTTAGGAAAGTTTCCCCTCTGCCCATGTGCTCAATGCTCTCCCCCAGTTTCTTTTTTATTAGTTTCAGTGTGTTTGGTTTTATGTGGAAGTCTTTGATCCATTTGGAGTTGAGCTTAGTACAAGGAGATAAGAATGGATTGATTTGCATTCTTCTGCATGCTGAACTCCAGAGGTCCCATTGTTAACAATTTTCCATACATTTTAAAAATACACTAGATTTAGAAACTGGATGTTCTATGAAGCATACTCAATAATACTCCATGAAAGATAAAAGATTCAAATTTCAGGACCTCTCCAAAAAATCGAAACTCGGCCAGGAATTTACAGTTTTTATTCCCAGGCGATTATTATGTGCAGTTGGCTTGAAAACCACTTGCATTGACAGTAGCCAAAACACGATTTTCAGGTTTTGTTTTGTTTTTATATGGTTTATTCTTTTGTTTAATTTCATGTTCCCTGTGTATTTTTAGAGCTAAGTGTTGTTTATTTCTTTAAATACTAAGACCCATTTTCTACAATTACTAATAATCTGCATCAGTATTTGTCTTATTAACATTCTGAAATGAATTTAGAAGCTACCATATACAGTAGTGTTAGCCTTCATCTTAAAAGATGGAAGTTGTAAGAATATTAGAGATACACATCTATAGAGAGAAGGTATATGGTAGTCTTATGAGTAAGTATTAAAAAGTTCTTTGTTTAATTGATATAATTTGATTGTACCATGTCTTTCTACACATGTGAATATATTAATTACCCACTATAAAAATTCAATGTTTGTTCCCTATTTAATGTGTATATGTTCATTGAAATATCATTTTGGGGACGCTTAAAAGATCTTACATTATTTGTTCATTTGTTTTTTATATTTATAAAAATGCCGTTGGCTTCCTTTAAATTGACCACCATGCTTGGACCTGTATTTATTGTCAATATTCAGCAGAATAATGTCCTGTTATTTCAAAGAAATGAAATATAATAACTAGCCAGTAATTAAATTTCTGGTCCTACTAGAATATACCCTGAATCTCTGGCCTACCAAAATATACAAAGTATCTCATAGTGCTTTTGGTAAAAGCAATAATACCTGGAATGAAGCTTATCAAAAACATGAGCTTAAGAAGAGAGTGAATTGATTTTTTATCTGAAATAGTGGAAGCACTATAATGTTTGCTAAATGTTAAGGAGCAGCATTGAGATCAAAGCAAACAGTAAGACAAACCAACTTACTGTTCTTTGTCTCTTGGAGTTCTCAGCTGTTTTGAGATAGGGACAGGATGTTCAGTTGGAAATTAATATTGTTGAATAAAGAACAACTGGCCTGGATCCTGAGTATGACATTTGATGAAATAGATATCCCTTAGCCAAAAATCCTTCAACATAATGATAGAATGAAAAGGAAAGGGCAACCCCACTAAGAGAATCAACATTCCTAAAAGAGAAATCATTTCTGTCACTCTCCTGAAAGGTAGACTCATCATGTATTCATCATTAATATGAATTTTATTATTTTTATTAGATATTTTCTTTACATTTCAAGTGTAAATCCTATTTCCTGGTTTTTCCTAGGGGTTTCTGGAAACCCCTTATCCTATCCACCCTTCCCATGCTCACCAACCCACACACTCCTGCTTAACTGTCTGGACTCAACAATCAACATAATGAAATGCTGGCGGCAGCAAATGAAATGATGACTTGTGGCATGAGCCAGATATCACCTATTGAGATTTGAAGTTTATCAGAACATAAAAATTCTGGACACAGGTTTGAAAACTTGTCTTTCTGATAGAAATAAAGATGTAACATAAATGAATTCACTCCTCTAAAATCATGGAGTTCTTATCCTCTTTAGATTGTCCTTCATTAAAAATTACATTGTGCAGATTAATTTTCAATAATTTAATAAAATTTTGTAAAGAAATTCTGAATTAATCTGTGATTAATATATACATACATATTAAAATATAACGTTTAGCTATTTCAGCACCTAATCATTACATTCAAGAGACTCAAAACTGCTTCCTCCTGAACCTCACTTCTACATTATCTTACCACACACCATTTCAAAGTCAGGAAAGGATCTCTGCTGTTTTTCTCAGAAACTATAGTATGAAGAGGATTAAAATGCATGATAATCTCATTCCCTATAAACCTGTAAACAAGTGATAAACTTACTAGAACAATGATCTATTCACCATACAACTGGGGAAAATGGTTTCTAAATCCCATTCAAAATGCTTTTTCAAATGTTGGAAGTGCTTATTACATAGAAAAAAACACAAGTGAGAATCTTAAGGAATCTCAAGAAGCAGTGGGATAAATGAAGAAAGAAATTAAAACTGAATGTAGCAATGTGCTTTCATTGTAAACTTCTTATGAAGTTTTAAGTGTAATTAAAAAATTGGAACCACAACCCTGCACTTCTGCCAGTATTACTTTGCCTATATTATAAAAACCAATATCTAGGACTGCTTAATGGAAAAAATGCCATCAGCAATAGCATTTTGAGTGCAGTAAATGCAAATATACAGAGTATGACTTTAATAAAATTCAGAAAATTAAAGGTATAAAAATATTGTTTCCCACATTCAAATGTTGAAGCTATAATTTCAAAGAAACATGGAGAATTTGGAATAGAAAGAGGAGAAAAAGGAAGGTCAGGGGGTATAAAAGGAAAGAACATAAGGATGAGTAAGAAAGAAGAAGGAAGAGAAGAAGAAGAGAAACAGAGAAAAGGAGGAGGAAATGAAGGAAGAGGAGGAAGAGTAGAACAAGGAGTAGGACAAGTAAGATGTGAAGGAAAATGTTAACAATTCTTTTGCAAATTCGGTCTGAATCATGCCGATCATTTAAGGATCCAGGTGAAATCCAGTGGGAAGCAAGGAACAGGAGAGAGCAGCTATGCCACATATTGATAGTAAGAAAGATTACCCTAATGATTTCCCAACCTCTTAAATCAAAACCAGTCTCATATGGGTACTTGTTCAAATAACAATAGTTTTTGTGGCAACACTAAGCACTGGGTTTTATTGACAAGTTACCTTCCTTGAGTGTAACTTTTGCAATGTTCCTCACATTCAAAGCTATCCACTTTTCATCTAAGACTTGACCTGTGTCCTCCACAATTTTTTATATATCATCTGGTTTAGACACAATCCTTGGAAATCTTATTAGCCAGAACCTTTCATGTTCAATGTGTGATTTAACTCCTTATTCTCTGTCCATGGAATCTGCATGTTAGTTGGTATCACCTTATTCACTTGTATCTCATCCTTCCATCTGCTGATCTACTTCTATGCATATAAAGCCCAGTTCTTTATTTTTTATGCTGTGTTCATAATGGTATCCAGTCCTCTACTAAATTCTCCTGCTCCCTCTTGCTGTACTTTCTGAATAACATATTCTCTTACTGATATATATATATATATATATATATATATATATATATATATATATGTGTGTGTGTGTGTGTGTGTGTGTGTGTGTGTATGTGTGTGTGTAAAATCAGTATCAGTTGTTTGCTTTACCATTATCACTTGAATATCTGTTGTCACCAATACACCACTTGGATGGCTCCGTTTCACTTTGCTATCACTGAGCTCTATGGTAAATTAAATCCTTAGAGACCCAGAACCTGCTCTTTATCTTTCATGTCTCATCCTTCCTAAACAGAAAAATAGTAGTTGTTCTAAAAATGTAAGTCAGAAGACAACAGTGAATAATATTAAATATTAAATATTATTAAATTTATACATATGATACTTGTGAGTGTTGAGTATTTGCTTCTACCAATAAAGAGAAACATTCAGAGTTGCAAAGTTGTTTTTTAGGCATTCTTTCCATGGAATGATATTCAAACTAAAAACTCTTGGGATCTTAACATCATATAACATAGAGATTAAAGTTTAAACATTTAAAAGAAAGTTTAATATTTATTTAAATGGCTTAAAATTGTCCAGAAGTATCTTTTATAAAGTATAGGTGGTACATTAAAAAGATGAAATGATTATGAATCATGAACTTTCTTTAGGACATCAATGACTCTTCCAGATGAAAATTTGATGCCCCTGTTGCCTTGAGAAATTAGTTAAATATCTACATTGAAAGAAACATATCATTGTGAACCATAAATTTATAATTATAAAATTCTTGGTGTTTCACTATTTATAAGTGACATTAGCACTGTCTTATTTGAAGAACACTACAATTTCTGGAATAAATAGAACTGTTTCTATTTTCTTTGCAAATTGAGATCTAATTTCAAGGTTAGTGACACTAAATAACTAGCTTCAGGAACATTCAAACAAATTATGGAAGAAACAGGCCTTCTTCTCTTAGATGTATATGTGAAAAGTGTGTAGTGACCCTCAAATAGGACTACAGCAAAATTAAAATTGTAACTCACATGAGGCATGTCCCACAGTACCTACTTCTTAGTGACACTAGAGAAATATAAAAATGATTAACCTGTCCACCTAGAACACATACAAGTGATTGCTTCAATATGTTTTTATACTTAATGTGAAACTTAACTTTGGTGTAGGTTGGAAAAGATATTAAAATGATTTAGTGGGATTCTCTATGTATTCTAAAATCAAGCTGTTATTAAATGTCCATGTTAATATTCGAATCAGGAAATGGCCATCAGCCCATAAGCTTCATTCAGCACAGAATAATGTCATAAATTCCTTATTTCCAAGCAAAACAAAAAAACATTCTATTCGAGTCCTGTGACAAACATTCCATTAGTATAATAAATGTCAAAGTTCAGAATGGGCTGCCTCAAAATAAAGAGCATTGTTCATACAGAAAGGACTGGCAAAGTACACAAAAGAAATACTGTTCTTTCCTTTTCTTCTGCTGATAACACAAATCAATTTAAATGCTCCTACTATTCTCCTCTGCACTGGTTTTTGTACCTATTATTAACATGTTAAAACTTATGCTTCATATATATTTATATGTCAAATATAGTTATGAGCTTTTTAATTTATTTTTTATTGAATATCATCTTCATTTACATTGCCAATGGTAAAATCTTTCCCGATATCCCCCCTCCCCTAAGACCACCAGCCCCTCCCCTTCTTCCTTCCCCCTGTCTCCACGTATATGCCTCTCCATCCAACATACTCCCTCCTACTCCCCATTGGTTTCCCTTTGTTCAGGCCTCTGTTGAGCCTTTACCTGACCAAGGACCATTCCTCACACTGATGTCCAACAAGGCCATTCTCTGCCACATTTTTGACTGGAAATATGTGTGCCCCTTGGTTGATGGTTCAGTCCCTGGGAGTCTTGGGGCATCTGGGTTGCCAAAATAATTGTTCTTCCCATGGAGCTGTAAACCCCTTCAGCTCCTCTGGACCATCCTCTCGCTCCTCCATTGTAGACACCATGCCCAGGCCAATAGTTGGTTGTTAGAATCTGCCTCTGTATTTGTAAGGCTCTGGCAGGGCTCCTCCAGAGACAATCATGGCATGTTCCTTTTGTTATATACTTCTTGCCATCCATAGTAGTGTCAGGGCTTGTTGACTATTTATAGGATAAATCCCCAGGTAGGGCAGTCTCTGGGTGGCCTTCACTTCAGTCTCTGCTCCACACATTGTCTCCTTTATTGCTCCTGTGACTATTTTGTTCCATTTTTTGAGGAACCAAATCACCCTCACTTAAGTCCTCCTTCTTCTTGAGATTGGTGAACTGTAACTTCTTTATTTTGAGCTTTTGGTCTAACAGGAATTACAAGCTGGGAAAACCACTCTAGAAATCAGTTTGGTGATTCCTCAGAAAATTAGACATAGTGCCACCAGCAGACCCAGCTTTACCACTCCTGGGCATATACCCAGAAGATGCTCCTACATGTGATAAGGACACATGTTCCACTATGTTCATAGCTGCCTTATTTATAATAGTCAGAAGATGGAAAGAACCCAGATGTCTCTCAACAGAGGAATGGATACAGAAACTATGTATATAACTATATATACACAATGGAGTACTATTCAGCTATTAAAAACAACGAATTCATGAAATTCTTAGGTGAATGGATGGACCTAGAAAGTGTCATCCTGAGCTAGGCAACCCAATCACAAAAGAACACACATGGTATGCACTCACTAATAAGTGGATGAACTTTGTTTTTCATTAGATATATTCTTTATTTACATTTCAAATGATTTACCCCTTCCTAGTTCCTCTCTCCCTAAAAGTCCCATAAGCTCTCTCTATTCCCTCTGTTCTCCAATCATCCCACTCCTGATTATCTGTCCTGGTATTCCTCTACATTGCTGCATCTAGCTTTTCCAGGACCAAGGGTCACTCCTTCCTTCTTCTTGGGCATCATTTGATATGTGAATTGTGACTTGGGTATTCTGAGCTACTGAGTTAATATCCACTTATCAGTGAATGCATACCATGTGTGTTCTTTTGTGATTGGGTTACCTCACTTAGGATGATGTTTTCCAGTTCCACCCATTTGTCTAAGAATTTCATGAACTCATTATTTTTAATAGCCAAATAGTATTTCATAGTGTAAATATACCACATTTTCTGTATCCATTCCTTCATTGAGGGATATCTGGGTTTTTTCTAGTTTCTGGCAATTATAAACAGGGTTGTTATGAACATAGTGGAGCATGTTTCCTTATTATATGCTGGGGAATACTCTGGGTATATGCACAAGAGTGGTATAATGGGGTCTTCTGGTAGTACCATGCCCAGTTTTCTGAGGAACTGCCAGACTGATTTCCAGAGTGGTTGTACCAGCTTGCAATCCCATCAGCAGTGGAGGAGTGTTCCTCTTTCTCCACATTCTTGCCAGCACCTGGTGTCTCCTGAGTTTTTTGATCTTTCCCAGTTTCTTTTCTATTCGTTTCACTCTGTCTGGTTTTATGTGGAGGTCCTTGATCCACTTGGGCTTGAGTTTAATACAAGGAGATAAGAATAGATCTATTTGCATTCTTCTGGATGCTAGCCACCAGTTGAAACAACACCATTTGTTGAAAAGGCTATTTTTTCCAGTGGATGGTTTTAGCTTTTTTGTCAAAGATCAAGTGGCCATAGGTGTGTGGGTTCATTTCTGGGTCTTCAATTCTATTCCACGGATCTACCTTCCTATCACTGTATCAATACCATGCAGTTTTTAACACTATTGCTCTGTAGTACTGCTTGAGGTCGTGGACACTGATTTCCCTAGACGTTCTTTTACTGTTGAGAATAGTTTTAGCTATCCAGTTTTTCTTTTTTTGGCAGATGGATTTGCGAATTGGAATTCTATGCACAGGCTAATCTAACTTCTCTCAAGTTGACAAACAAAAAAATTAAAAACCCATAAAACAAACAAAAAACCCCCAAAACAGCAACAACAAAAATCCTAACCTGTATGTCACTGTTCTTTAAAGAAATAGAAATACATATAAAGATATTTATCATAATTGAGCAAATCACTCCCAAAAGAAGGGTTAGAAATCACATGATGGTGGTGAGCACCAAGGCTGCATTCTGCAACCAGCTCGCCGGCCCCTAGACCAGCAGTGTAGCGGCGGGCCTCCATATCGCAACCAGGACACAGCTGGAAAGGCCCAGGTTCTGTGGGACATCCCTGCCCTCTGGTGAGCACCTAAGCTGCGTTCTGCAACCAGCTTGCCGGCCCCTAGACCAGCGGTGTAGCGGCGGGCCTACATATCACAACCAGGACACAGCTGGAAAGGCCCAGGTAAACACCCCTTCCAGGGCTACACTCATGGAGGTATCTGCTAGGGTCTCGGAGCCAAGCAGGCGGAGTCCCGCCTAGGCTCTGTGGGACATCCCCGAGCCCTCTGGTGAGCACCAAGGCTGCATTCTGCAACCAGCTCGCCGGCCCCTGGACCAGCAGTGTAGCGGCGGGCCTCCATATCACAACCAGGACACAGCTGGAAAGGCCCAGGCTTTGTGGGACATCCCAGGCTTCGGGTGAGCACCTAGGCTGCTTCTGCAACCAGCTCGCCGGCCCCTAGACCAGCAGTGTAGCGGCGGGCCTCCATATTGCAACCAGGACACAGCTGGAAAGGCCCAGGCTCTGTGGGACATTCCCCGTGCCCTCTGGCGAGCACCGAGGCTGCATTCTGCAACCAGCTCGCCGGCCCCTGGACCAGTGGTAGCAACGGGCCTCCATATTGCAACCAGGACATAGCTAGAAAGGCCCAGGTAAACACCCCTTCCAGGGCTACCCTCACGGGGGATCTGCTAGGCTCTAGGAGTTCCTTGCAACCAGGACACAGCTGGAGAAGCCCAGGTAGACAGACTCCAACAGGGGCTACAATCGCATGGGTGGCAGCCAGCTTATGATCCCTTAAAGCAGCAGTCACACATATTCACCAATAGAGAAACAACAGGTGAGCCCAGCCTCACAGGAGATTCAAACACCAGCCACTGACAACAAGGCCAACTAAAACCAGAAATAACCAGATGGCAAAAGGAAAACGAAGGAACGTTACTAACAAAAATCAAGGCAACATGACAGCATCTGAACCCAGTTCTCCAACAACAGGAGTCCCTGGATACCCTAAAATACCAGAAAAACAAGACTTGGATATAAAATCACTGGTCAGGATGCTGGTAGCTGAACACATAGAAAAATCTCGTAAAGAAATAGAGGAGAAAATGGATCAAAAGTTAGAAGCCTTTACGAGGCAAATACAAAAATCACTTCAAGAAATGCAGGAGAAGATGGATCAAAGAGAAGAAGACAATAAGGAAGAAAGACAAAAGTCACTTAAAGAACTACAGAAGAACGTGGGCCAACAAGTAGAAGCTATGAAAGAGGAAGCACAAAAATCTATTAAAGAAATTCATGAAAACACAATCAAGCAAGCGAAAGATCTGAGCACTTCCATCCAGATACTAAAAACAGAAGTAGAAACAACTAAGAAATCACAGAGGGAGACAACATTGGAGATAGAAAACCTGGGGAAGAAATCAGGGGCCATAGACGCAAGTATCAACAATAGAATACAAGAGATAGAAGACAGAATCTCAGAAGCCGAAGATACCATAGGAACCATTGATTCAACAGTCAAAGAAAATACTAAATGCAAAAAGGTGGTAACCCAAAACATCCAGGAAATCCAAGACACTATGAGAAGACCAAACCTAAGGATTATAGGTATAGACGAGAGTGAAGATTTACAAGTTAAAGGGCCAGCAAATATCTTCTATAAAATTATGGAAGAAAACTTCCCCAACCTAAGGAGAGAGATGCCCATGAATATACAAGAAGCCTATAGAACCCCAAACAGACTGGACCAGAACAGAAATACATCTCGTCACATAATAATCAAAACTCCAAATGTAATAAACAAAGAAAGAATACTAAAGGCAGCAAGAGAAAAAGGCCAAGTAACATATAAAGGAAAACCTATCAGAATAACACCAGACTTCTCACCTGAGACCATGAAAGCTAGAAGATCCTGGGCAGATATCATGCAAACTCTAAGAGAACACAAACTTCAGCCAAAACTACTTTACCCAGCAAAACTCTCAATTGCCAAGGTATTCCATGACAAAACCAAATTTGCAAGATATCTCTCCACAAATCCAGCCCTACAAAGGATAATAGGGGGAAAACACCAAGACAAGGACGGAAACTACACCCGGGAAGAAGCAAGATAGAAACCTCCTCTCATCAAACCCAAAAGAAGATAACCTCTCGAATATAAAAAATAAATAAGATAAATAAATATAATTTCAAAAATGTCTGGAGGTAATAATTACTATTCCTTAATATCTCTTAACGTCAATGGACTCAATTCCCCAATAAAAAGACATAGATTAACAGACTGGATAAGGAAACAGGACCCTACATTTTGCTGCATACAGGAAACACATCTCAGTGTTAAAGACAAACACTACCTTAGAGTAAAAGGCTGGAGGACAATTTTACAAGCAAATGGTCTCAGGAAACAAGCTGGAGTAGCCATTCTAATATCAGATAAAATTGACTTTCAACCTAAAATCATCCAAAGAGACTCAGAAGGTCACTTCTTGCTGGCCAAAGGGAAAATCCACCAGGAAGAGCTCTCAATACTGAACATCTATGCTCCAAATGCAAGGGCACCCTCATTCGTAAAAGAAACCTTACTAAAGCTTAAAACACACATTACACCTAACACAATAATTGTGGGTGACTTCAACACCCCACTCTCCTCAATGGACCGATCAGGAAAGCAGAAACTAAACAGGGACACAGTGAAACTAATTGAAACTCTGGACCAATTGGATTTAACAGATATATATAGAACATTTCATCCTAAAGCTAAAGAATATACCTTTTTCTCAGCACCGCATGGTACCTTCTCCAAAATAGACCATATAATCGGTCACAAGACAGATGTCAACAAATACAAGAAGATCGAGCTAATCCCATGCCTCTTATCAGATCACCATGGAGTAAGAGTGGTCTTCAATAGCAACAAAAACAACAGAAATCCCACATACACATGGAAACTGAACAATACTCTACTCAATGACACCTTGGTCAAGGAAGAAATAAAAAAAGAAATCAAAGACTTTTTAGAATTCAATGAAAATGAAGGTACAACCTACCCAAATCTATGGGACACAATGAAAGCAGTGCTAAGAGGAAAACTCATAGCTCTAAGTGCATCCAAAAAGAAACTGGAGAGAGCATACACTAGCAGCTTAACGGCACACCTTAAAGCCCTGGAAGAAAAACAAGTTAATTCACCCAGGAGGAGTAGAATACAAGAAATCATCAAACTCAGGGCTGAAATCAATCAAATAGAAACAAAGAGAACCATACAAAGAATCAACAAGACCAGGAGCTGGTTCTTTGAGAAAATCAACAAGATAGATAAACCCTTAGCCAGACTAACCAAAGGACACAGAGACAGTATACAAATTAACAAAATTAGAAATGAAAAGGGAGACATAACAACAGAAACTGAGGAAATTCAAAACATCATCAGATCCTACTACAAAGGTCTATACTCAAAACAACTGGAGAATCTGGAGGAAATGGACAATTTCCTAGACAGATATCAAATACCAAAATTAAATCAGCACCAAGTAGACCAGCTAAATAGTCCCATAACCCCTAAAGAAATAGAAGGGGTTATAGAAAGCCTCCCAACCAAAAAAAGTATGGGACCAGATGGTTTTAGTGCAGAATTCTACCAGACCTTCAAAGAAGACTTAACACCAATACTCTCCAAACTATTCCACAAAATAGAGACAGAAGGGACACTGCCCAACTCATTCTTCGAAGCCACAATTACGCTAATACCTAAACCACAAAAAGATCCAACAAAGAAAGAGAACTACAGGCCAATTTCTCTTATGAATATAGATGCAAAAATACTAAATAAAATTCTTGCTAACCGAATCCAAGAGCACATCAAAACGATCATCCACCATGATCAAGTAGGCTTCATCCCAGGGATGCAGGGATGGTTCAACATACGGAAATCCATCAATGTAATCCACTACATAAACAAACTGAAAGAAAAAAACCACATGGTCATCTCATTAGATGCTGAAAAAGCATTCGACAAAATTCAGCATCCTTTCATGCTAAAAGTCTTGGAAAGAGCAGGAATTCAAGGCCCATACCTAAACATAGTAAAAGCAATCTACAGCAAACCAGTAGCCAACATCAAAATAAATGGAGAGAAACTTGAAGCAGTCCCACTAAAATCAGGGACTAGACAAGGCTGCCCTCTCTCTCCATATCTTTTCAATATAGTACTTGAAGTTCTAGCAAGAGCAATTAGACAACATAAGGAAGTCAAAGGGATACAAATTGGAAAGGAAGAAGTGAAACTATCATTATTTGCAGAGGATATGATAGTTTACCTAAGCGACCCAAAAAACTCCACCAGAGAACTTCTACAGCTGATAAACAACTTCAGCAAAGTGGCAGGTTATAAAATTAACTCAAGCAAGTCAGTGGCCTTCTTGTACTCAAAGGACAAGCAGGCTGAGAAAGAAATTAGGGAAATAACACCCTTCACAATAGCCACAAACAACATAAAGTATCTTGGCGTAACTCTAACCAAACAAGCGAAAGATCTGTACAACAGGAACTTCAAGTCCTTGAAGAAAGAAATCGAAGAAGACCTCAGAAGATGGAAAAATATTTCTTGCTCCTGGATTGGCAGGATCAATATAGTAAAAATGGCCATCTTGCCAAAAGCAATATACAGATTCAATGCAATCCCCATCAAAATCCCAACTCAATTCTTCATAGATCTAGAAAGAGCAATTCTCAAATTCATCTGGAGCAACAAAAAACCCAGGATAGCTAAAACTATTCTCAACAATAAAAGGACTTCTGGGAGAATCAATATCCCTGACCTCAAGCAGTACTACAGAGCAATTGTGTTAAAAACTGCATGGTATTGGTATAGCAACAGGCAAACAGATCAATGGAACAGGATTGAAGACCCTGAAATTAACCCACAGACTTATGGTCACTTGATCTTTGATAAAGGAGCCACAACCATCCGATGGAATAAAGATAGCCTTTTCAACAAATGGTGCTGGTTCAACTGGAGGTCAACATGCAGAAGAATGCGAATTGACCCACTCTTATCTCTTTGCTCTAAGATCAACTCCAAGTGGATCAAGGACCTCCACATAAAACCAGACACAGTGAAACTATTAGAAAAGAAACTTGGGAAGACCCTGGAGGACTTGGGCACAGGGGAAAAGTTCCTGAACAGAACACCAATAGCTTATGCTCTAAGATCAAGAATCGACAAATGGGACCTCATAAAATTACAAAGTTTCTGCAAAGCAAAGGACACTGTCCGAAGGACAAAACGGCAACCAACAAAGTGGGAAAAGATCTTTACCAACCCCACATCCGACAGAGGGCTAATATCTAATATATACAAAGAACTCAAGAAGTTAGACCGCAAAGAACCAAATAACCCTATCAAAAAATGGGGCACAGAGCTAAAAAAAGAATTTTCACCAGAAGAAATTCGGATGGCCGAGAAACACCTTAAGAGATGCTCAACATCATTAGTCATCAGGGAAATGCAAATCAAAACAACCCTGAGATTCCACCTCACACCAGTCAGAATGGCTAAGATTAAAAACTCAAGAGACAACAAGTGCTGGCGAGGATGTGGAGAAAGAGGAACACTCCTCCACTGTTGGTGGGATTGCAAAATGGTAAAACCACTCTGGAAATCAGTTTGGCGGTTCCTCAGAAAATTGGGCATGGCACTTCCAGAGGACCCTGGCATACCACTCCTGGGCATATACCCAGAGGATTCCCCTACATGCAATAAAGACACATGCTCCACTATGTTTATAGCAGCCTTGTTTATAATAGCCAGAAGTTGGAAGGAGCCCAAATATCCCTCAAAGGAGGAATGGATACAGAAAATGTGGTATATTTATACAATGGAATACTACTCAGCAATTAAAAATAATGAATTCATGCAATTTGTAGGTAAATGGTTAGACCTGGAAAATATCATCTTGAGTGAGCTAACCCAATCACAAAAGAATGCACATGAAATGCAATCACTGATAAGTGGATATTAATGAGCCCAGAAGCACTAAATACTCAAGACACAAATAGCAAGTCAAATGATTCAGAAGAAGAAGAAAGGAGAGGACCCTGGGCATGTAAAGATTGCATCCAGTTTAGTAAAGAAACCGAGGGGGGAGGGGGAATGATTGGGGAATAGTAGGGGGGGAGAAGAACTATGGGAACTATGGTGGGTGGGAACTGGGAAAGGGGAAAGCCTTTGAAATGTAAACATAGAATATAGAAAATAAAAATAACTTAAAAAAAAAAGAAATCACATGATGATGGGGGAACAGGAAAGGGAAAGTCATTTTAAATGTAAATAGAAAATATACCTAATTAAAAAAAAACCCGAAATCATGGGATATAGAGTCCCTGAAAAGGTAGTAGTATTGTTTTAGGTGAGCTAAAATTTAGAAAACTAGTTATAGCTTCTGATCTGGTCCTGGGAACCAGAAATAGATGAGAGTAAGACATCAATTCCAACCTAAGCCTTCAGAGAATGAATTCCTACTGTACAGATCTCTCAGTCCATTAGTTCAGAACACATTCTTCAGAAACATTTTAACATATGCACTGAACAGTGTGGACTGAAGTTCTCTGAAAAAGCAGCTCCATGTTGAAGATTTTGAAGATAAGTGTTCATGTCAGTCACAATGAACTGTCATGATTGTGAAGAATTCTTGAGATGCAAGTACAGAGTTAAAATTACCTTCTGCTCTCTTTAGGTTCCCTTACCTAACCCAATATCTAGCCTTTTGACTACCAGGTAAAGCATCAGGAATGTGTTATTAGCAGCACACTAACTTTCACCAAGACAAAGCTAAGAATATGCTGAAGCCTGTTGTCTGCTTGTTCTACTTTGTAGTCTTCACTGGTGCATTTGAAAGCACAGTTATTTATAACTTCCATTAGTTCTATGGCTATTTACGTGTAATTTCCAGAGTAGAATATTTCTGTCATTAGGGACTCTCCAATCTATGTTCCCATGATACAATAACACATATTTGCATCTTTATGCACTACCTTTTAATCCCTTTAAATAACTTATTTGGGACATAATTTCTTCATCTTTTTCTAATGTGCACAGATGTTCTAAGTTACCAATAAGAGATATGTCTGAGATTCTCTGATGTGGGCACTTAAAATTATAAACTTGCCTCTTATAACTGTCTTCCTTATGTCCCATAGAAAGGGTATATTGTGATTTTGTTTTAATTCAACTCTAACAATATTTTTGCTTTTTCTTTAATTTTTATTGATTTTTTGTGTGAACTTGACATTATGCACTCCAACCCCCCAAATAACCCAGTCCATCCATATCTGCTTCCTGCCATTATAACCTCCCATGCCCCCATTTTTTAAAAATCTTGCCATGGTAGTGGGGTTTTTCCCAAGGAATTCATTGCAGCAAGTCATTTGTCTGCTTAAAAGCTCTTGAATTCTCTTACAATATCTATGCTGGATCTTCACTAAGGGGAACTCCCCTCCGATATCCTCTTTTGCCCTGTGTCAAGGAGATGTTAGTTGAGCAGGACTATCCTGTTCACATACTATATCAATTCACTGTTGGTGTTAGCTGTTGAGATTAGCCACTTCAAAGACCTGGATTTGGGGCATGATAACCATGTGGGTTAGCCTACCAGCTCTCTTGCATTCAGGCCATCAGTGACATCTTTCTAACATAGCTCTGCTGGAACAATGCTCAGGCCAAGTTTACACAAATGTTTCAATCTAAAAGACACATGACCATATTTTCCTTACCCTTACACTGGACCTGCTTCATCATTTCTGTCTTAATTTTTCATTCAGTAATGAGTTGGCCAGTTTTCATTAGATTGTAAGCTTCCTGTGGTTTCTAATATCCATGTTTAATCCATGATTGTTAGATAGGAGGCAGAGTGTTATTTCAATACTTTTTGTATCTGTACATATGTATGTTTATTTATATATAATTTTATATAAATATATGTATATGTACATGCATATATGATGTGAGTATGTGAGTATGTATAAATGTGTGTGTGTGAGTGTGTGTGTGTGTGTGTGTGTGTGTGTTTGTGTGTGCATGTGCATGTGTGCATCTGACTGTGTTTGGGTGGAATATTCTCTCAGTGTCTGACAGGTCAATTTAATTTATGGCTTTATTTAACTCCAGAATTTCTGTTTGATTCTTTTTCATCTGGATGACCTGTCTTTTAATGACAATGTGGCATTGAAATTGCCCACTATCACTGTATGATGGTCAATATGTGATTTTAGTTGTAGAAGTGTTTCTTTTATGAAGTTGGATGCACAGATGTTTAGAATTACAATGTCATCTTAGTTGCCTATTCTTTTGATGAATATGTAACATCTTTTCCTTTCTCTACTGATTACTTTTATTTTTGAAGTCTATTTTACCTGATAAGCTACACCTGCTTGACACTTGGATCCATTTGCTTAACATACATTTTCTGTGGTTTTAACCCTGAAATAACACCTATTCTTGATGATGGGGTGGTTTTCTTGGATGCAGCCCAAAGATGGATCCTGTATTGTGATCCGATATGTTGCTCTGTGTTTCTTTGTTGGATTATGGAGACAAATAATGTTGAGCATTATCAATGAGAAGTATTCATTGATTATTGCCATATAGTTTAGTGGCATGGATTTTTCTATTTCTTTTGATTTTCTGTCCTGGGGTTACTTATTCTTTTGTGTTCTTTAGTGTGGATAATCACTTTTTAAAAAATTATTCTTTTTTATTAGATATATTCCTTATTTACATTTCAAATATTGTCCCCTTTCCTGGTTTACCCTGAAAATTCCCTAACACCACTCCCTTCACCCTGATCAACAATCCACCAACTTCCTGCTTCCCTGTCCTAACATTCCCCTATACTGGGGCATGTAGCCTTCTCAGGACCAAAGGCCTCTCCTTCCTTTAAAATCCAACAAGACCATCCTCTGTTGCATATACATATGGAGCCATGGGCCCCTCCATGTGTACTCTTTGGTTGATGTTTTAGACCCTGGGAGTTCTGGGAGTACTGGGTGTCTTATGTTGTTGTTTCTCCTATGGGGCTGCAAACCCCTTCAGCTTCTGGGTTCCTTTCTCGAGCTCTTCCATTGGATACCCGTGCTCAGTTCAATATTTGGCTGAGAGTGCCCCCCTCTGTATTTGTCATGAACTGTCAGGGCTACCCACGCCACAGCTATATCAGGCTCCTAAAATCAAGCAATTGTTGGCATCCACAATAGTGTCTGGGTTTTGTAATAGTATATGTGATAGATCCCTAGGTGGAACAGTCTCTGGATAGTCTTTCCCTTAGTTGCTGATCCACACTTTGTCTCTGAATCTTCCCCCAAGGGTATTTTGTGTCCCGCGCTACTGTCTCCCCATCAAGAACGACGTGGTACACTCAGGATCCTTCTGTAGCAAAGCTTTAATGCTCTTGAGAGGAAGAGCATAAGTCTACAGAGCTGAGAACCCAAACACCCAGAAGCCCATCCCTTATATAGGCTGCAACCCCCGCCTCGGACGTGTCATCCCCTGATTGGCTGCAGCTCATCAGGCCATATGATGCAACGGGAGAGGCGGAGACCAAGGGATGGTAAACTACCCAGCACATGCGCACTGACTTGTTTACTTCACAGCGCTGGCCGGATGTTTATGCCGGCAGGATGTTTGTGCCTGCAGGATGTTTGCGCTGGCAGGATGTTTGCGCTGTCGGCTCCCCACAATTTTGATCACCTTCTAAGAAGGACTGAAGTATTCACATACAGAGACAAAGTAGATAATCTCTTTAACCTGAAAATTTCCTTCTAGTGCATTCTTTAGAGCTGGATTGGTAGGTAGAAGTTGCTTATAATTTATTTTATTTTGGAATGTGGATTGGTTTTCTTACCCTGCTCTGTTCACTGTGATTAATAATTTTTTTGGTATAGTAATCTGGGCTGGCATCTGTGGTCTGCTGTTTTTCTAGTGCTATTGCTTATATATGTTTCTTAGTCTTTTTCCACTGCAGGTTTTACTATCCTTCCATTTTATTTTCTGTACATTTTGTGTTTTGATTATTGCAAGTTCTCTTTAGTTTTTTTGGTACTTTCTGTTTGTTGTTCTGCATGCTCTTTGTCACTTTGTATCTTCTTCAAATTGCGAAAAATTAGTTCTAATTTAATAGAATTTTTTTTGCCTTTGACCTAGTTATCTTCTTTTTCCTCCACTCTGTCTTTTCACTGTATCCAAGGTTTGCATACTTTTGTGTTTAAAAGTTTTTGATTCAACATTTTCATTGACTGAAATGAAATTCATCTCTCTTTTTGCAGTTGAGTAAGAATGGATCCTACAATCTTATTATATATTTGACTTCTTAGCATTCAAATGGTATTATTTGAAAGGATTAGGAAATATTATCTTACTGGAGAAAGTGAGTAACTCGTGGTGAGATTTGAGGTTTCCATAGCCCATGATAAGACAAGAATTTCTATGACAATCTTCAAATACAAAATAAAGCTCCTCACTATTTCTCTAGCACCATATTTGCCTACCAGCATGCTTGATCATGTCATGCCTCTTGCCATTATTATAATGGGCTAAACCTCTGAAACTGTAACCAAGGCCTCAATGAAATTTTTTCTGTTATAAGATATAACCAGGGTTCTCACAAAAAATCAGTTACTAAGGTATGTTTCTTCAAGAACTAAAATTTTATCTTCCATAGCTTGTAATTTATTGGCAAAGATTCTTCTGTGGTTTCTGCTAAGCTTTTTAAATTTCAGTTCTTTGATTTACATTGTGTTTTGTGTGTGTGTGTGTTTGTGTGTGTGTGTGTGTGTGTGTGTGCATGAGAGAGAGAGAGAGAGAGAGAGAGAGAGAAATGTAAGCTATATAATTGAAATTACAAATGTAACCCAGTCCAGAGTGTGTGAGTGTGAAATGTTATAAAGTTAAACAACCTGACTCAGTGACCACCTCAATTTTACTTGACTAAAGTAATACCATGAAGACCAAGTCTGGAGTCTATGTCTGTGTGTGGGTGGGTTAAGCCTAGTATCAGATAAAGTGGTGTTGCAGACCTGAGCTGAAAGAGACTTAAAAACTGGTCTGACAGCTGATGTTGTGCTCATTCCTAAGAGTCAATACAGAGACTCTTCCTGTTGAGACCAGCTCATTCCTGGAGCCAGTCAACCAATTCCAGACACCCCAGGTCTGGAATGAGGTTCCAGCAGAGACCTAAAGCACAGTGAGGAAATGCCACTGGCCTTTCCTGTGCTTCCATCAGAACTAGGCTACCACACTTACCAGACCAGAGGTGAGTGTGTGTGTGTGTGTGTGTGTGTGTGTGTGTGAGTGAATGCAGTTCCTTTTCAATTTATATTTATTCATTGTTGTTTATAAATAAATACTAGTGTAACTTGATCACAGGCACTTTCTTTTTCTCACTCTCAGCTACATCGCTAAACCTGACTCACAGCAGATGGTATAGTAGGCAGAGGGAACACCACTGGGAAGCAGTCAGAGCTCAGTTTAGCAGCAACTGCTGCTGCACTTTAAATTTTGGGTCATTTTCTGGATAGTTGAATTTGAATATATTCCTAGTCTGTGAATCTCTGGCCTTGAAGTCAAAATGTTGGCTCAAAGCCAAATCTATGATGTTTAGGCTAGGAGTAAGAGGGGGTAGTAGCACTGAGTACACTGAGAGGTCAGAGGGAAGACTAACCACTACTTTCAGGGCACTGGTCTCTTTTGAAATTGAACATCTATGATGCCTCAATAGTCACAGTTAAGTAGATCAAAAAGAGCCAGGGAAGTTAATAATACAACATGAACTCAACTCTGGCTGAAAGCTCCCACAGCTGGAGCTAGGTTGTAGGAAGAGAGGGTTATTGGCACAAAAAAAGTAGACTTCCAAGCCTGGTGAGAGAGTGGCTGGCAAAAAGACTAATGAGATAGACAGATAAATTATTGAATGAATTTTTGAATAATCCCCCAAGAAGTAATATTGCCTGGTACTTTAAAAAGAAAACAATAAATCACTGTACTACATGGCCTGTAAAATAACACCATGAGTGGACTAAAAACACTAATTAAGGGTATGTAAAAGTAAAATTAGGAGATGAAGGGACCACTGACTCAGTGGGACTAGCTTGGCTGGATATTAATTACATAGTTAAGAATAAGAAAAATGCAAAGAAGTTACAATTGATATCTCACAAACAGCATAAGAGTAGGTGGAACATATTTTAAAGAAAACATCTCAGAAAGATATACCTCGTTTACTCATGAAGACTGTAGACAATTTAGATAAAGATAGACTAATGGGCAAAAGGCTAGACATGAATCTCTAGAAACTGAACTGGTTTTGTCATTGTCAGTGACTGGCTCTCAGCTTCAGACACCTGTTAGTGGTTCCAGATGTACCAACCCCATGGAGGTGATAATATAAACCAGAGTTTATACCCCACAGGAACTCAATGAACTAAGACAAGACTATGCCCAGAATAGCATGAAGGATGTGTCCTATATAGTAAAACTGTGGGAGAAGGGAGCAGGTACAATAATGTTGTCAGACCAAGAGATGCACAAAATTAGAAATATGGTAGAAATCCCATAGTATTTGAAGCTCTGAAACATATGTTAGAATGATCCCGGGAAGATATGCACCCACTTCTTGTTTGGACAAGCTCCTCACAGAACATTTCTAGGACTGGTGGACCCAATTACCTAGGGACCCCCCAATTAGGATTCAACAATCAAGTGCTGAGTGTAGGAGCAAGACATATGAACAGGCTGTCATTCAGGAAAGACTGGAGAGGATTTTCAACCTCAGGGACACAATTTCTAAAACCCAGAATAGTACTGTCCACTATACTATCCAACAGTACCAGAAAAGTGGTCAAAAGGCTGTTTTACATGAGTAGTGAATTTTATATATATACCCTAGATGGAGGACATATCCTGAATACCTGCAAAATTAGAGGCCACATAGAAGTAGAGGGAACTAGTGGCAGAGTTAGAACTCCTATGACTACACTAATATTGCAAGTATATGATAAAAATTATGAGCTAGATTTTGTTCTGTGCAGTACCCCCCCAAAAATGTTATAGGACTACCGACAATACACAAATTATTTCCAAAATTTTTGAATTATGAAAGACTACCAAAGGTACTATGGGCTACAGTCAAAATTCCACAGTTAGAACTACCCAAAATACCACCCTCTTTCACAACACAATATCTCATAATTGTCTGAAAGGAGGAAGTTAAAGACACCATAAAAACCTTATTAACAAGAGGTATTATAGAACCAACACAAGGCCTTAACTATAACAGCCCCATTTGGCCAGTAAAGAAACCAGATGGCAAATGGAGATTCACAGTAGACTACAGGAATATAAACAAATTATGAGAACAATTGCCAGATATAGAAGATATACTCCTGAGAATCAGGTGGGTGGCATGCAAATGGTTAGCCACAATAGACTTAAAGGATATTTCCTTTGGCATTCCCTTACATTCCAACTCTAGAGAAATCACCACATTCTCATGAGAAGATAAACAATATTAATTTACTAGATTTCTACCAGTATATGAAAACAGTCCAATTATAGCACATAATGCATTGAGGTGGGCTTTAGATTCATTCCACACACCAGTAAAAGTAACAATCTTTTCATATGTCGATGACCTTTTTTTGATTGTAAACGATAAACAAATACTACACAAGACAGTAGCAGACTTAATTGCACATCTACAAATGAAGGATGGATCATTAATATAGACAAAATAAAGAGACCAACAGAGGAAGTTAAATTCCTCAGGGTACACTGGTCGAGTAGAGGACCACCCATTCCCCAAGAAGTAATTAACAAATTAAGAAACGTATCAGGATGTCAGCATAAGATAGAAATTTCATAACTTTATTTGAGAAATGTAGGCAACATATATCATAACTGCAATTGTTGCTCCAACCATTATATAGCATAGTGAAGATAGCATCAGGCTTCACCTGGGAACCACCCCAGAAACAAGCAGTGAAAATTTTATTAAAATATATAGAGCCATTTATTAATTTAATTTATATCAATGCAGATAATACAGTGATAATAGACATCCTCTTTATAAAACGATATGGCAATTGGAATATATTCGTTGAACAACCACAAATTAAATCAATTGGTTTTTAATTGCAAATGCTTCCCTTGGTCAGATGCCAAGTGTTCACTCTTTGAAAAGACAATCTGAACAGCATGAAGTGCTCTGCAGGTGCTACAGCATCCTAAGATGGAACACAGTGGTATTCGGATCCACTGTGTCCATTCTCACATGGGTAAAGGCACCAGAAGAGGCATTGACAAGGGGGCCCATGGAAGAAATTTTATTACAATGGAAATGGTACATTTTGGAGCTCCTTTGAGAAGCAAACCTGACTACACAGGGGACAGTACCAGAGCATATACTGGCATCAATTAACAAAAGCCAGAAACCAATCTCACTTGACACCTCCCCTCCCCAAATATAGGTACCCCTAGGAACATGGCAGTCAGGTCAATACTCACCCTTACCTGTTAATGCCTGGTTTACTGATGGCTCAGTCACCACTAAAAGCAATGTGGTGGTGTGCTGGTAAATAGTAGCTTTCAGGCCAGAAGATGGAATGGTACTAATAGAAGGAAAGAACAAATTAGCACAACATGTGGAGGTGATAGGAGCCATATTGGCAGCTAGACAGTCCAATAAGGATGGAAAAGATTTACATTTTTTACAGACTCTTGGTGTGTGTCCAACCAAATTGCAATTTTGTCAGAAAAATGGAAATTAACAGAATATAAAATTAATGGAAAAGGCTTATGGTCTGATGAAGCTTGGATAAAGATAGCTCAAATTAGTAAACAAATAAGGATTAAGGTATATCATGTAAATGCCCACCAAAACAAAGATGATTTACAAACCAAATATAATAATGAAGCAAATATGTTAGTAAGTATGACAATAAAATTTAAGGCACATGACCAAGGTGAACAGACAGAACATACAAAACTTAAAATTCAGAGGAAATGGACCAAAGTGTCTCCCCACACACAGGTAGAGATTACAAGAAAAGAAATAAAACAGATATACAAATTTTAAGGGCATGCAGGAAGCCATACAACATACGAGTGGTTCACTCAAAGGAACATAGGCATAACATGGAATAAAGATAACAATGCATTACAGAAATGTGAAGGATGCCCTGCAACCAAAACCATATTTAGACATAATTACCATGGAATAGGCACTCATAGTCTACATTTTAATCACCCACTCCAAATTGATTGCAAAAGACAATTAAGTGAGTTTAGGAAACAGTATGCATACACAATAGTAGAAGTGTGCACAGGGAGGATGTGGAGAAAGAGGAACACTCCTCCACTGCTGGTGGGAATGCAAGCTGGTACAACCACTCTGGAAATCAGTATGGCGGTTCCTCAGAAAACTGGGCGTGATACTTCCGGAGGACCCAGCCATACCACTCCTGGGAATATACCCAGAAGATTCACCAGCATGCAATAAGGATACATGCTCCACTATGTTCATAGCAGCTTTATATATAATAGCCAGAAGCTGGAAAGAACCCAGATGTCCCTCAACAGAGGGATGGATACAAAAAATGTGGTATATATACACAATGGAGTACTATACAGCCATTAGAAACAATGAATTCATGAAATTCTTAGAGAAATGGATGGAGCTGGAGAATGTCATACTAAGTGAGGTGACCCAGTCTCAAAAGAATACCCATGGTATACAGTCACTGATAAGTGGATATTAGCCTAGAAGCTTGGAACACCAAAGACACAAATCACATATCAAGTGATGTCTCACAAGAAGAAAGGAGTGGACACTGGTGCTAGAATGGACCAAAACATCATTGGGGGAGAGTACAAGAACAGTAAAGTGGGAGGGGGTGGATGCGGGAGCAGGGGGAGGGAAAAGGACATCTGGGACCTTTGGGGGTGGGGAACCAGAAAAAGGGAAATGAATTGTAAATATAGAATATATACAATAAAAAAAATCAAAAAAAAAAAAAAAGAAGAAGTGTGCACAGGATTAGGTATGACCAGATAAGGGCCCAATCCAGACCAAAAATTATCAATTTTTACCTTGTAGTCACAGATTTCAGCTTATGGTATACCCAGACTAATACAAAGTGATCAACCAACCTGCTTTTCTGGTAAAATCATACAGAAATTGGTAAAAAAACAAACAAACAAAAAAAAAAAAACAAAAAAAAACTTGACATAATGGGGGAATTCCACCTGGCCTATAATTCAACAGCAGCAGGCAGTATTGAAAGATTCAATGGATTACTTCAAGTAAAATTAATAGTACAAATAGATAGTACATTCTCAGAATCCCTGACAAAAGCTATCTTTGAACTTAATCGCAGACCTAGAATCAATAGATAATCTCCAATTGAGGAAGTCCTCAGTACACAGACATGTATACATTATCCGGATGAAACAACTAGAAATATCATCAAATCATATGCTTACATTCACAGGCACAAAGATAAACTAACCCAGACAGAAATTGTAGCACCAGCACTGGAAATACTGAGTGGATCACAGAGAGCAAGGGAAGACTATAACTAACCAAACTGTAAGACTTGGCATCATGCTGACAAACAATATGTGTATGTGTGTGTGAGAGAGAGCATTAACATATAAAATGATACTTATTATAGTTGTTTCTCCAGTTAAAGTTCCAGTAGTGGACCTCAGTGTGCATTTTTATTACCAAATACATAATTGTAATACTACTAGCCTGATAGTCAACCATACCCTTTGCTGGATAAATTCTGTGGCAAGAAAAAATTGGAAATAATTATGATATTACAAAACCTATACTTATTAGTGGACTATTGGCTATTCACTTTCTGGAGCAATTGCAGGAATAGAGCTATGTATGTTATTAACCATGTGGCACCCATTGGCTATGCTTGCCATGTTCTATGTTACATTATCATTTTCAGTGTTGAATATCCTGTATTTGGATTATGTGTCTTTTCTGGCAACAACACTGTGAGTAAAATTTTACCCTCAACCATCACCCCCAAACCATAGATATCATGGCCCACTTATACACCTAAAGTTCTGGCCTAAAATATAAAATACCCAAGATGGTGGACAGATGATAGGATATGGGCAACATACTAACTTAAAATAGACATCTTCTGGACCAAGTATGCTTATTGCTTAGCTTATTTCTGGTTCCATACTGCAAACACCTCAGACAACAAGTAGCACCATACCACTCTACCATAACTTATATGCTAGATCAAAAAGATAATATAAATACAAATAGATATGAACAAAATCCCACAAAATGTCACTTTTACAAGGTATGGTATAATGCTTCTAGTGTTAGAGCAATCATTAATGACTATTGATATAGATCATCCAAGGTTAAACAAAGCATAATTAATGTTAAAGAGTTCTACAAAACAACCACTATGGGAATAGAGATAGAGTCTACATTCAGTTGTGAGTTAGCTATAAATCCAACCTTTTATAAATTAAGCATAGATTCGTTCCACATCATATTTAACACCTTAATACAGAAATACAAGAATTTGGGGAATAATATAAACAGGAGTATAATATAACAAGAAAGGTTTTAACTCAGAACCATAACTTAATTATGTGCTAAACATATAAAAGCAACCCAGCAAAAGTAGAGAATTAGATACCCATTTTACAACAGGACTAGGAAGAAGGACCTCAGATTTCCAAACATCGCTAGATAATGAAAATGGATCATATTGCATAAAAGGCTTATGTGCGATATATCTAATATAGCTAATCCTCAACAATACATATCCAGGATACCACACTAAAGCCATACCACAGAAACTAGGTAGTGAATTTATAATATCAGTTGATCACTTCCTGTGGTCATTAGAAAATACCACCAATAGCTCTCTCTCTATACCATTTGAAGATACCTTTAAATTAGGAGCAAATACGTATGTCTACCCACACTTGATAGGTACAAAGATGCATCATATATCGTTTGTAATATCAAGATTAACAGCCATAATACAAGACATGGGAAACTCTAACTTCATCCTATGCACACCCATACCAAAAATAGTCACATGCAGATGGTTAAATGAATCATTTACTAATACTTCTGAAGCATATTTTAATTAACAGGTAGCTGTTATCTGATGGTGAACTGATCACAGGCCACAATGAATAATACAACAATCAAGAATAAGTTGACCCTGGAGGAGAACCTTACTTTGACTCCAATGGTCTATTTGATTTTGAAGAACAAGATCATTATAAGAACGTCATTCAAAAAATGAATGAGATCTTAGCAACCACGACATACAATGCAAAACAATTAGTATCATCAGATGACAAAATTAGGAAAGAATGCATCACCTTGGATAATGCTCAGAGTGAAGTACATAGCTTGGTTGGCCTCCTAGAAGCCACCACTATGATCAATAAAAATTGGAACAAAGAAATAACTAAATGTGGCCTGTGGGACACCATCAGCAGACTCACACACATAGATTTTGTATGCACCTTAGTATATTCATGGTGGAACTGGGTTAAAAGAGCAGTTTGGTTCCTCATATTTCTGATCATCTTCATGCTATTGAAAGTGTCTTGGATATGTTTTAGAAGCAACTATAGAAAATATACCAAATAGAAGGCCCTTGTTCAGGAGGTCAAGAGACAATGACTCTGGACAGAGATATGACCCCAGAAGCATGGCTAGAACTAATACATTTTTCAGAAAAATATTCTTTGATAATGCTTCATCATTTGGAATTTTATTTGCTAGGTTAGATATAAGCTATTTGAAACAGAAGATTACATATTTTGCTTATGACCCTATGCTATATGCAATTTGTGACTGTAAATGGATGATAAATTGTTTACATTGTTTCATCATTGTTATCATAACCATGCATTCAGGAATATATACTCAGTCCCCATCAGGGCAGTCCAAAGCTTATTGAGCAGCCTCATGACCTGCTATATTAGCAAAGAAAGCCACTTTTGGTACTATACATGTTACAACATGTTGGATCATGTACCTGATAACATGTACATAATTTTGGAGGGGAATTGATAGGGCAATAACCCTACACAATCACACAACCTGGAACTCCTACAAGCTTGCTGCCTGAGTTCAATAATAAAGCCAATATTAAAAGAGTGCATCTTCCAATGAATGCAAACAGTACACGGAAAACCTACCACAACCATGGATTAAGCAATGTATATTTAAGCAATGTATATGATCCCTGCTTTGCAAGCCTTGTGTAGCCTTCTGGAATATCTAGACCTAAAAGCTCTGGTTTACCTGAGGCTCCAGGGGATGGAATTAGATAAAAGTGAAAGCCCTGACTCAGTCTGGAGTGTGTGTGTGTGTGTGTGTGTGTGTGTGTGTGTGTTAAGCCTAGTTTCAGATAAAATGCTGCTGCAGGACTGAGCTGAAAGAGACTTAAAAATCCTGGTCTGACAGCAAAAGTTGGGCTAATTCCTGAGATCCCCAATGGAGACTCTTCCTGTTGAAACTTGCTCAGTTTCAGAGTCAGCCCGGCGATTCCAGATACCCCATATCTAAACTCCAACTGGAATCCAAAGAACAGTGAGGAAATGCTGCAAGCTTACCTGCGGTTCCATCTGAACTAGGCTACCATGCTTACCAGACCAGTGGTGATAGTATGAATGCAATTCCTTTTTGCTTTTTATTTGTTCATTGTTGCTCATGAATAAATACTAGTGTAACTCCATCTACTAAGTCACAGGCATTTTCTCTCACTCTCAACTCCATCCCTAAACCTGACTCACAGCAGGGAGAGAGAGAGAGAGAGAGAGAGAGAGAGAGAGAGAGAGAGAGAGAGAGAGAGAGAGAGATTCTATTTATTTAATATCTTGACCCATTTTTATTATGTTGTTACACTATTTGGCTGTCATTTCATGTTCTTCCTTAAGGCATTTATTCATATCCTTTTAGGTTCTTGAATATATTTATAATTTTAATTTGAACTCACATTTTGTACTTCAGCTAAATTCTATTTCTCATGGTCTTTACTATAGGGTGACAGGCTTCTGGGGAGGCATTTGATTTTAAATGTTCATGTTTGTGTGCTTGCACTGTGATCTAGGCATCTAGAATTATGGTATTTGAGGTGTTTCTTGGTATAAATGTTGGGTCCTGTCTTCTTTGTGTGAGTGTTTGGTTTCTTTGTTTGGTTGCTGTTTCCCACTATGGGTCCTAGACAAATGTTGTTGCTTTGGGGACATGAGTGCTCCTATGTGTAGGTAGGTTTCACAAAGGGATAGAGATGAGCTGAAAGCCTGCAAGAAGCCTTGGCAAAGAGCTGAGGGTGGGGTGTGATGTAATGGTCTGCACCAAGGGAAGCCTCCCCCAGAGAATAGAGGTAGGATGGAAAGAAATGCTCCCGCTGGCAGGTAGCTGAAGGACTGAAAATAAGTTTGGAGAGATTTAGATAGGAGATCAGGAAGAATAATAAGAATCACCTAGCTGTATTCCAGTGCAGTGTGGCCACTCTGGGTTCTTGGTGGAAACTGTTTCTGCATTTCATTTGTTCTTTTCTTTTGAAACAGAACTGCATATATAATATAAAATTTTTGATACCATATAATCATAGAATTACATTGATACAAAAGTCAATGATTCTAAGGCAATGCACATAAACATTATACACAAACATACAAACATCCATCTATTTTAGACCATGTACTATCAGTAAAGGTTCCTCCTCAACAGCAAGCTTTTTATAGCAGCAAGCAAAAGAACTTTCACCTTCTAAATTTGTTTCCTTACTGTTTTTTGGAAGAGATTTTTGCTGGTGAAAGAGTGAAATAATAATAAACTTAAATCATTTCTCATTCGAAACAAGAAGAATGTCTTACTGCCTCCTTCCCCTTTCAAGTCTTCTTTATTTTTTATTGTTATTTTTATTTGGTTTTTCGAGACAGGGTTTCTCTTTGTAGTCCTGGCTTTCCTGGAATTCACTCTGTAGACCAGGTTGGCCTCGAACTCAGAAATCCACCTGCCTCTGCCTCCCAAGTGCTGGGATTACAGGCGTGTGCCACCACGCCTCACTTATTTTTTATTTTTATTAATTATTATTTTTCTTTTTCCTTTTCTTTTTCATGGAATATATTCTTTATTAACATTTCAAATGTTATCCCATTTCCAAGTTTCCCCCCTCCTGGAAAACCCCTTTCTCATCCTCTCTACCCCTGCTTCTAAGAGGGTATTCCTACACCAAACCCTATCCAACCTCCCTGCCCTTGATTTCCCTACACTGGGGGATCTATCAAGCCTTCATAGTACCAAGGACCTCTCTTCCCATTGTTGCCTGACAAGGCCATCCTCTTCTACATATACTGCTGGAATCATGTGTACCCTTGTTTGATGGCCTAGTCCCCAGAAGCTCAGCGTGGTCTGGTTTGATGATATTGTTGTTCTTCCTATGAGCTTACAAACATCTTCAGCTCCTTTAGTCTTTAACTCATCCATTAGGGACCCTGTATTCTGGTTGGCTTTGAGCATCTCCCTTTGTATTTGGCACTTGGAGGTCCTCTCAGGAGACATCCATATCAGGCTCCTTTCAGTAAGCATTTCTTGGTATCTACAATAGTGTATGGGTTTCATGACTGTATATGAGATCAATCCCCTGGTGGGTCAGTTGCTGGATGACGATTCCTTCAGGCTGTGCTCTACAATTATCTACATATTTGCTCCTGTGAGCATTTTGTTCTCCTTCTCAGAAGAACCGAAGCACCTACACTTTGGTCTTCCTTCTTCTTGAGCTTCATGTAGTCTGTGAATTGTGTCTATGGTATTCAGAGCTTTTGAGCTAATATCCATTTATCAGTAAGTGCAAACCATGTGTGTTCTTTTGTGATTGGGTTACCTCACTCAGTTTGATACTTTCTAGTTCCATTCATTTGTCTAAGAATTTCATGTATTCATCGATTTTAATTGTTTACAAGTACTCCATTGTATAAAAATACAACATTTTCTGTATCCATTCCTCTGTTGAATGACATCTGGGCTCTTCCCAGATTCTGGCTATTATAAATAAGGCTGCTTTGAACAGAGGGAGCATGTGTCCTTATTACATGTTGGAGCATCTACTGGGTATATAAATGGGAGTGGCATACCTGGGTCTCAAGGGGAGGTGCCAAAGTGATTTCCCGACTGGATGTACAAGCTTGCAATTCTACTAGCAATGGAGGAGAGTTACTGTTCCTCCACATCCTTGCCAGTGTCTGCTGTTGCCTGAGTTTTTGGTTTAAACTATTCTGCCTGGTGTGAGGTCAAATTTCAGGGTTATTCTATTTGCATTTCCATAATAACTAAGGATGTTGAATTTTTTTATGTGCATCTCAGCTATTTGGTATTCCTCAGTTGAAAATTCTTTGTTAGCTTTGTACCCCAATTTTAACAGGGTTTCTTGATTCTCTGAAGTACAACTTCTTGAGTTCTTCATATATATACATATATATGTATATATATACATATATACATATATATATATGTATATATATATTATATTATCCCACTATCAGACGTAGGATTGGAAAAGATCTCTTGTCATTCTGTTGGTTGCCCTTTTATGCTAATGACAGTGTCCCTTACCATACAGAAGTTTTGTAATTTTATAAGGTCCAATTAGTCAATTCTTGATCTTAGAACATAAGCCATTTGTATTCTTTTCAGGAAATTTTCCCCTCTGCCCATGTGTTTGAGACTCTTTCTCCTCTCCAGGATATGTGATTTTAGGTGGAGGTCCTTGATCCACTTTGACCTGAGCTTTGAACATGGAGATAAGAATGAGTGGATTTACTTTTTTCTACATGCTGACCTTTAGTTGAATCAGTATCATTTGTTTAAAATGCTGTATTTTTCCACTGTAGTTTCTTTGTCAAATATCAAGTAACCATAGATGTGTGGGTTCATTTCTGGGTCTTCAATTCTATTCCATTTATCTTCCAGCCTGTTTCTGAACCAATACCATACAGCTTTTTTTAATCACAATTTCTCTGTAAAACAGTTTGAGATTAAGGATGATAATTCCATAAACCTCCTCCAATTTCTCCTATTTTTGAGTATATTTTTTGCTATCCTAGGTTTTTTGTTATTCCAAATGAATTTGCAAATTGCCTTTTCTAACTGTATGAAGCCTTGAGTTGAAATTTTAATGGGGATTGCATTGAATCTGTTGATTGCGTTCAACAAGATGGCCATTTTTACAACATTAATTCTGCCAATCCATGAGAATGAGAGATTTTTCCAACTTCTGAGGTCTTCTTAAATTTGTTTCTTCAGAGACTTGAAATTCTTGTCACACAGATCTTTTACTTGCTTGGTTAGAGTCACATCAAGGTATGTAATATTATTTGTGATTATTGTGAAGGGAGTCATTTCCCTAATTTCTTTCTCAGGCTGTTTATTCTTTGAGTAGAGGAAGGCTGCTGATTTGAGTTAATTTTATATTCAGCCATTTTCTGAAGTTGTTTATGAGCTTTAAGAGTTCTGTAGTGGAATTTTTGGGGTCACATATGTATATGGTCATATAATCTGTAAATAGTGATATTTTGACATCTTCTGTTCTAATTTGTATCCCTTTGACCTTCTTTTGCTGTCTATTTGCTCTTGCTAGTATGTCAAGTACTATGTTCAAAAGGTAGGGAGAGAATGTCCCTCCTTATGTAGTCCCTGACTTCATTGGGATTGTTTTTAAGTTACTCTACATTTAGTTTGATGTTGGCTACTGGGCTGTTGTATATTTTTTTAAACTATGTTTAGGTATGGGCTTTTAATTCCTTATATTTCCAAGAGTTTTAACATGAAAGGATGGTGAATATTGTTAAATGCTTTCTCAGCATCTAAAAAATGTTTTTCTTTTTATAGTTTGTTTATATAGTGAACTAAGTTGATGGATTTCCATATATTGAACCATTCCTGAGCTGCCATCTGCTTATCTCTGGTGTCAGATGGTCCTGCTGTCTCTGGCTAGTGATTGTCCTTCCTGTGGGACCGCAAGCCTGTCTCAGCACCCCTAGGTGACTGACTCTCCCCTGGCACAGAGTGCTGTGGCACTGTCCCACTCCTGGGTGCAGGTGGATCCCTTGAGGACACTGTCCCACGTGTCCTTGCACTCCAGTTTTCCGTGCACTCCTGGCAGTACCACCTGGCTCAGTTGCTGGAGAGATGGTAGCCTCCCTCTAAATGTGGGACTCCCTGCAGGGCAGCTCTCCCCTGTCAGGATAGGTCCACAGATGACTGTGGTCCTGCCCAGCTCCTGGGTGATAGTGGGGCCCTGGTGGACCCTCTCCCAGCTGATGTGTTATTCAGGTGTTTCTGGTGCTCCTGGCTGTACCTGTATGCTCAGTCACTGGAGAAAAATAACTGCATATTTCTTTTAAAACAAACTTATCTATGTTTTCTCCTCTGCAGAAATATATGCACTTATTTATTTTTTTTAAATTTTTATTTTCTATATTCTATGTTTACATTCCAAAGGCTTTCCCCTTTCCCAGTTCCCCCCACCATATATCCCATAATTCCTCTCCCCCCCAACTATTCCCCAATCATTTCCCCCCCCACGATTTCTCTATTCTGGGTCTACAAAAGTGGATCAAATCTTTACAGGCCCAGGGTTCTCTCCTTTCTTCTTCTTGGGAATCATTTGACTTGCTAATTGTGCCTAGAGTATTTAGGGCTTCTGGGGTCATTAATATCCACTTATCACTGATTGCATTTCATGTGTATTCTTTTGTGATTGGGTTAACTCACTTAGGATGATATTTTCCAGATCTAACCATTTACCTACAAATTGCATGAATTCATTATTTTTAATTGCAGAGTAGTATTCCATTGTATAAATATACCACATTTTCTGTATCCATTCCTCCTTTGAGGGATATTTGGGCTCCTTCCAATTTCTGGCTATTATAAACAAGGCTGCTATAAACATAGTGGAGCATGTGTCTTTATTGTATGCAGGGAAATCCTCTGGGTATATGCCCAGGAGTGGTATGCCAGGGTCCTCTGGAAGTGACATGCTCAATTTTCTGAGGAACTGCCAAACTGATTTCCAGAGTGGTTTTATCATTTTGCAATTCCACCAAGAGTGGAGGAGTGTTCTTCTTTCTCCACATCCTCGCCAGCACTTGTTGTCTCTTGAGTTTTTAATCTTAGCCATTGTGACTGGTGTAAGGTGGAATCTCAGGGTTGTTTTGATGTGCATTTCCCTGATGATTAATGATGTTGAACATCTCTTAAGGTGTTTCTCGGCCATCCGAATTTCTTCTGGTGAAAATTCTTTGTTTAGCTCTGTACCCCATTTTTGATGGGGTTATTTGGTTCTTTTGGGGTCTAACTTCTTGTGTTCTTTGTATATATTGGATATTAGCCCTCTGTCAGATGTGGGGTTGGTGAAGATCTTTTCCCACTTTGTTGGTTGCCATTTTGTCCTTCTGACAGTGTCCTTTGCCTTACAAAAACTTTGTAATTTTATGAGGTCCCATTTGTCAATTCTTGATCTTAGAGCATAAGCTATTGGTGTTCTGTTCAGGAACTTTCCCCCTGTGCCCATGTCCTCCAGGGTCTTCCCAAGTTTCTTTTCTAATAGTTTCAGTGTGTCTGGTTTTATGTGGAGGTCCTTGATCCACTTGGAGTTGATCTTAGTGCAAGGAGAAAAGAGTGGGTCAATTCGCATTCTTCTGCCTATTGACCTCCAGTTGAACCAGCACCATTTGTGGAAAAGGCTATCTTTTTTCCACTGGATGGTTGTGGCTCCTTTATCAAAGATCAAGTGACCATAAGTCTGTGGGTTCATTTCTGGGTCTTCAATCCCATTCCATTGATCTACTTGCCTGTTGCTGTATCAATACCATGCAGTTTTTAACACAATTGCTCTGTAGGACCACAATTGCTTGAGGTCCAGGATATTGATTCCCCCAGAAGTCCTTTTATTGTTGAGAATAGTTTTAGCTATCCTGGGTTTTTTGTTGCTCCAGATGAATTTGAGAATTGCTCTTTCTAGATCTATGAAGAATTGAGTTGGGATTTTGATGGGGATTGCATTGAATCTGTATATTGCTTTTGGTAAGATGGCCATTTTTACTATATTGATCCTGCCAATACAGGAGCAAGAAATATTTTTCAATCTTCTGAGGTCTTCTTCAATTTCTTTCTTCAAGGACTTGAAGTTCCTGTCATACGGATGTTTCACTTGTTTTGTTAGAGTTACGCCAAGGAACTTTATGTTGTTTGTGGCTATTGTGAAGGGTGTTATTCCCCTAACTTCATTCTCAGCCTGCTTGTCCTTTGAGTACAAGAAGGTTACTGATTTGCTTGAGTTAATTTTATAACCAGCCACATTGCTGAAGTTGTTTATCAGCTGTAGAAGTTCTCTGGTGGAGTTTTATGGGTCGCTTAAGTAAACTATCATATCATCTGCAAATAATGATCCTTTTACTTCTTCCTTTCCAATTTGTATCCCTTTGACTTCCTTATGTTGTCTAATTGCTCTCACTAGAACTTCAAGTACTATATTGAAATGATATGGAAAGAGAGGGCAGCCTTGTCTAGTCCCTGATTTTAGTGGGATTGCTTCAATTTTCTCTCCATTTAGTTTGATGTTGGCTACTGGTTTGTTGTAGACTGCTTTTACTATGTTTAGGTATGGGCCTTGAATTCCTGTTCTTTCCAAGACTTTTAGCATGAAAGGATGCTGAATTTTGTCGGATGCTTTTTCAGCATCTAATGAGATGACCATGTTTTTTTTTTTTTTTTTTTTTTTTTTTAGTTTGTTTATGTAGTGGATTACATTGATGGATTTCCCTATATTGAACCATCCCTGCATCCCTGGGATGAAGCCAACTTGATCATGGTGAATGATCGTTTTGATGTGCTCTTGCATTCAGTTGGCAAGAATTTTATTTAGTATTTTTGCATCGATATTCATAAGAGAAAATGGCCTGTAGTTCTCTTTCTTTGTTGGACCTTTTTTTGGTTTAGGTGTCAGCGTAATTGTGGTTTCGAAGTATGAGTTGGGCAGTGTCCCTTCTGTCTCTATTTTGTGGAATAGTTTGAAGAGTATTGGTGTTAAGTCTTTTTTGAAGGTCTGGTAGAATTCTGCACTAAAACCATCTGGTCCCATACTTTTTTTCGGTTGGGGGCTTTCTATAACCCCTCCTATTTCTTTAGGGATTATGGGACTATTTAGCTGATCTACTTGATGCTGATTTAATTTTGGTATTTGGTATCTGTCTAGGAAATTGTCCATTTCCTCCAGATTCTCCAGTTGTGTTGAGTATAAACCTTTGTAGTAGGATCTGATGATCTTTGAATTTCCTCAGTTTCTTTGTTATGTCCCCCTTTTCATTTCTAATTTTGTTAATTTGGATACTGTCTCTGTGTCCTTTGGTTAATCTGGCTAAGGGTTTATCTATCTTTTTTATTTTCTCAAAGAACCAGCTCCTGGTTTTGTTGATTCTTTGTATGGTTCGCTTTGTTTCTACTTGATTGATTTCAGCCCTGAGTTTGATGATTTCCTGCCTTCTACTCCTCCCACGTGAATTAACTTCTTTTTCTTCCAGGGCTTTAAGGTGTGCCGTTAAGCTGCTAGTGTATGCTCTCTCCAGTTTCTTTTTGGATGCACTTAGAGCTATGAGTTTTCCTCTTAGCACTGTTTTCATTGGGTCCCATAGATTTGGGTAGGTTGTACCTTCATTTTCATTGAAGTCTAACAAGTCTTTGATTTCTTTTTTTATTTCTTCCTTGACCAAGGTGTCATTGAGCAGAGTATTGTTCAGTTTCCATGTATATGTTGGCTTTCTGTTGTTTTTGTTGCTATCGAAGACCACTCTTACTCTATGGTGATCTGATAGGAGGCATGGGATTAATTTGATATTCTTATATTTGTTGACATCTGTCTTGTGACCAATTATATGATCAATTTTGGAGAAGGTACCATGCAGTTCTGAGTAAAAGGTATATTCTTTAGCTTTAGGATGAAATGTTCTATATATGTCTGTTAAATCCAATTGTTCCAAAGTTTCAATGAGTTTCACTGTGTCCCTGTTTAGTTTCTGCTTTCCTGATCGGTCCATTGAGGAGAGTGGAGTGTTGAAGTCACCCACAATTATTGTGTTAGGTGTAATGTATGCTTTAAGCTTTAGTAAGGTTTCTTTTATGAATGAGGTTACCCTTGCATTTGGAGCATAGATGTTCAGTATTGGGAGCTCTTCTTGGTGGATTTTCCCTTTGACCAGCAAGAAGTGACCTTCTGAGTCTCTTTTGATGACTTTAGGTTGGAAGTCAATTTTATCTGATATTATAATGGCCACTCCAGCTTGTTTCCTGAGACCATTTGCTTGTAAAATTGTCTTCCAGTCTTTTACTCTAAGGCAGTGTTTGTCTTTATCACTGAGAGGTGTTTCCTGTATGCAGCAAAATGTAGGGTCCTGTTTCCGTATCCAGTCTGTTAATCTATGTCTTTTTATTGTTGAATTGAGTCCATTGATGTTAAGAGATATTAAGGAATAGTAATTATTGCCTCCAGACATTTTTAAAATTATTTTTTTATATTTGAGAGGTTATCTTCTTTTGGGTTTGATGAGAGGAGGTTTCTATCTTGCTTCTTCCTGGGTGTAGTTTCCTTCCTTGCCTTGGTGTTTTCCCCTGATTATCATTTGTAGGGCGGGATTTCTGGAAAGATACCGTGCAAATTTGGTTTTGTCATGGAATACCTTGATGTCTTCATCTATGGCGATTGAGAGTTTTGCTGGTTAAAGTAGTTTTGGCTGAAATTTGTGTTCTCTTATAGTTTGCATGATATCTGCCCAGGATCTTCTAGCTTTCATGGTCTCAGGTGAGAAGTCTGGTGTTATTCTGATAGGTCTTCCTTAATATGTTACTTGGCCTTTTTCTCTTGCTCCCTTTAATATTTTCTTTGTTTAGTACATTTGGAGTTTTGATTATTATGTGATGGGATGTATTTCTGTTCTGGTCCAGTCTGTTTGGGGTTCTATAGGCTTCTTGTATATTCATGGGCATCTCTCTCTTAAGGTTGGGGAAGTTTTCTTCCATAATTTTGTAGAATGTATTTGCTAGCCCTTTAACTTGTACATCTTCACTCTCGTCTATACCTATAATCCTTAGGTTTGGTCTTCTCACTGTGTCCTGGATTTCCTGGATGTTTTTGGTTACAACCTTTTTGCATTTAGTATTTTCTTTGACTTTTGAATCAATGGTTCCTATGGGTATCTTCGGCTTCTGAGATTCTGTCTTCTATCTCTTGTATTCTATTGTTGATATTTGCGTCTATGGCCCCTGCTTTCTTCCCAAGGTTTTCTATCTCCAATGTTGTCTCCCATTGCGATTTCTTAGTTGTTTCTACTTCTGTTTTTAGTACCTGGATGGATATGCTCAGATCTTTTGCTTGCTTGATTGTGTTTTCATGTATTTCTTTCAGAGATTTTTGTGTTTCCTCTTTCATAGCTTCTAATTGTTGACCCACATTCTTCTGTATTTCTTTAAGTGATTTTTGTCTTTTCATCTTATTGGTTTCTACTTTTTGATCCATCTTCTCCTGAATTTCTTTAAGTGATTTTTGTATTTGCCTTGCAAAGGCTTCTAACTTTTGATCCATTTTCTCCTCTATTTCTTTAAGAAATTTATCCATGTGTTCATCTACCAGCATCCTGACCAGTGATTTTAGATCCAAGTCTTGTTTTTCTGGTGTATTGGGGTAGCCAGGGCTTTCTGTTGTTGGCGAACTGGGTTCAGATGTTGTCATGCTGCCTTGATTTCTGTTAGTAACGTTCCTTTGTTTTCCTTTTGCCATTTGGTTATTTCTGGTGTTATTTGGCCTTGTTGTCACTGGCTGGTGTTTGAACCTCCTGTGAGCCTGGGCTCACCTGTTGTTTCTCTACTGGTGATTATGTGCAACTGCTGCTCTAAGTGACCGTGTGCTGGCTGCTCCCAGCTGCTTTGCTGCAAGGCTGGAGGGCATGGAGAAGTCCTGCAGAGCCTCGGCGCTGGGCCTGCCTGGTGGTGAGAGCCTGGGGGATCCACCTGCACGATGGTAGCCCTGGCGGGAGTCTGTCTACCTGGGCCTCTTTAGCTGTGTCCTGGTAGCAATATGGAGGCTTTCATTTTTTCTAAACTGTTTTCCATTCATGCATGATTTATTATTTTTATTTAATTTTCTCTTAAGGACTTTATCAATTTCAAAATATTTATAATCTGCCTTTCATATTTTATTCCCACTCTCCCTCTTATCTTTCCCATGTAGCATAATTCCAAACATCTTCTTCACCAGTTCATTTAAACTTGGATTATTTCTGAGTCTATCTGTGTCCATTTTTTGTTCAATTCAAACATCTCATTGAGACTAGCCACAGCCCATTCCATCAGCTCACAGAGGAGCAGTTCTTCTCACACACTGTGAGCAGTTTACTGGATGGGAAGATGGTGTGAGCATGTGTATAAGACTGTGATACTATTTTTCCTGTTGTGAGAGCAGAGGTTTATGTTAGAGGGCACTGGCTTTCAATGTACATATTTGCCCCATGAAGGTTGTGGTCTACCTTTTGCGGCCATGGTGTGTGTACAGCATTTCCAGGCTGCTTTATCTTAAAAGGCCAAGTCAGCAATGTGATGTCACAGAGTTATGGCATCTCTATTTGTGTTCTAGCACAGCTTGGACTCAGGTGAAGTCAGGTCAGAAATGTAGTTTCACCTCAAGGGGAAGGGGCTCCCAACCCAAAGAAGGACTTTGCTAAGTCTCACCATATATTTGAGACAGGGTCTTCTGCCACCTGGATGTAAGAGTGCTTTGAACTATTGCCATAACTACAAGTTCGGTATCTACCCTTCTCTATCCAGGTTCTAGAACCTGGAATACACCCAAGAGAATTAGATTGCAAGAAATAACTGATCAAACTCAGGGCTGGAATCAACCAAGTCGAAACAAAAAGAACTATACAAAGAATCAACCAAACCAGGAGGTGGTTCGTTGCAAAAACAAACAAGATAGATAAACCCTGAAACAAATTAACCGAGGGGCATAGAGAAATTTTCCAAATCAACAAAATAAAAAATGTAAAGGGAGACAGAACAATAGCTACTAAGGAAATCCAAAATGTCATCAGATCCTACTACAAATGACTATACTCAACAAAACTGGAAAATCTAGATGAAATGGACAGTTTTCTATACCAGGTTGTGAAGTTAAATTAGGATCAGATAAACAATCTAAATAGTCCCATAAACACTAAAGAAATAGAAGCAGTTATTAATAGACTCTTAACCAAAAAAAAAAAAAAAAAAAAGACCAGGACTAGATGGGTTTAATGCAGAGTTCTATCAGACCTTGAAAGAAGATCTAATACAGATACTCTTAAAACTATTCCACAAAATAGAAACAGAAGGAACACTACCCAAATCATTTGATGAAGCCACGATTACTCTGATACCACAAAATAGAAACAGAAGGAACACTACCCAAATCATTTGATGAAGCCACGATTACTCTGATACCTAAACCACTCAAAGATCCAACAAAAAAATAACTTCAGACCAATTTGCCTTATAAATATCAATGCAAAATACTCAAGAAAATTCATGCCAATGGAATCTAAGAATATATGAAAATGATCATCCATTATGATCAAGTAGGCTTTATCCCAAGGATTCAGGGATGGTTCAATGTAAACTACTACATAAACAATCTCAAAGAAAAACAACCACATGATCATATCATTAAATGCTCAGAAAGCATTTGTCAAATCCCTTTATGTTAAAACTCTTGGAAAGATCAGGATTTCAAGGCCCATACCTATTCATAGTAAAAGCAATATACAGCAAACTGGTAGCCAATATCAAATTAAATGCTGAGAAACTTGAAGCAATCCCACTAAAATCAGGGACTAAGCAAGGCTGTCCACTCTCTCCCTATCTGTTCAACATAGTACTTGTTGTACTAGCCATACCAAAAAGACAACAAAAGGTGATCAAAGGGACACAAATTGGAAAGGAAGAAGTTAAAATAGCATTATTTTTAGACAATATGATAGTATAATTAGGTGACCCCCAAAATTCTACAAACTCGTAAACCTGTTAAACAACTTCAGCAAAGTGGATGAATATAAAATTGACTCAAATGAATCAGTATCCTTTCCTCAAAGGATTAAACAAGCTAAGAAAGATCTTATGGAAACAGCACCCTTCATAATAGTCACAAATACTATTATATACCTTAGTGTGACTCTAACCAAGCAAGTGAAAGATCTGTATGACAAGAATTTTAAGGTTCTGAAGAAAGAAATAGATGAAGATCTCAGAAGATGGAAAGATCTCCAATGCTTAATGATTTGCAGGGTTAATATAGTAAAAATGGTCATCTTGCCAAAAGCAGTCTTTAGATTCAATGCAATCTCCATCAAAATTCCAACTCAATTCTCCATAGAGTTATAAATAGCAATTTCCAAATTTATCTAAAATAATAACAACAAAAAAAAAAACCCAGGATATTGAAAATGATTCTCAACAATAAAAGAACTTCTGGGGGAATCACCATCCCTGACCTTACCTATACTACAGAGCAATCATGATTTTAAAAAGAACTGCATTGTATTGATACAGTGACAGGCAGGTAGATCAGTGGGATGGAATTGGAGACCTAGAATTGAGCAATCAGAACTATGGTCAATTGATCTTTGTCAAAGGAGGTAAAACCATCCAGTGCAAAAATGAAGCAGCATTTTTAACAAATGGTGCTGCTTCAAGTGGCAGACAACATGTGGAAAATGCAAATTGATCCATTCTTTTTTCCCTTTCTAAAATCACTTTTTATTTTCCCAAGCCTATATCTACTCCTACAGAATGTATTCACTATACGTTCACCACTACCCAAGAGATTCAGAATTTGTCCTTTTTTATTATATTTAAATTATTTACATTTTAAATGTTATCCACTTTCATTGTCACCCCTCCAAAAAAAATCCTATTCCATCCTTCTTTTCCCTGCTTACCAACCCCTCCCATCACTTTCCTGCCATGGCATTCCCCTGCACTGGAGCATTGAGCATTCACAGGACCAATGGCCTATCTTCTCACTGATGTCTGAAAAGGCCATCCTCTACCACATATGTAGGAAGAGTTATGGGTCCCTCCATGTGTACTCTTTGGTTGGTGGTTTAGTCTCTGGGAGCTCTGGGAAGTACAGTTTGGCACATATTATTGTTCTATCTATGGGGCTGCAATGCTCTTCAGCTCCTTGGCTCCTTTCTCGAGCTCCTCTATTGGGGACCCTGTGCTCAGTCTATTGGTTAACTGCAAATCATGGGTATTTGATCCCCCTTCTAAGAAGGATCCAAGTATGCACACTTTGTTCTTCTTGTGCTTCATGTGGTCTGTAAATTGTATCTTGGGTATTCTGAGTTATTGGTTTAATATCCACTCATCAGAAAGTGCATAATATTTTTCAAGTAAAAGTTTTAGGGAACATATGTTTTAAAATAATCATTCATTAAAAAATAGAATGCAATCACATTGTAATGATTATGCTATCTGAGAAATTTTGCTGGGATATATCAGCAGTGGAGCAAAAAACAAAGGAGCTTGTTGTGCTTCATTCACTGACTCTCTCGTCTCTCTGTCTCTGTCTGTCTCTGTCTCTCTGTGTTGGTGTGTGTGTGTTGGTGTGTGTGTGTGTGTGTGTGTGTGTGTTTGTGTGTGTGAATGCATGATTCTTTTCCCTGTTTACTTCTTTTTGCCTTCTCTTCATTAATCTCACAGTTCAAGTATACTTTCATAGGTAACACAAAATGCTGGCCCTACTAAATCAAGGCTTTCTCCCTCAGAGGTAGTCTGCTGAGTTATAAATTGCAACCTCTGTGCCCTCACCTCAGTTTATCCTAATTTTACAAGTCTGCCTTCAATAAGTCCCTTTAAGATATTTTTGGAAATTTCCCAAAATAAACCATATAACAGAAAAGTAATTGAAATATCTCATATCCTTAAGAGTTTTAGTAACTGAAGTTCCTACATTTTGAAATACACAAAATATTCCCATTCATAAAAGGCTGATGAATGTGACTTTGATAATGGCTTCTGATAATATCCATCTCAGGATGTTCATTGAATACTTTACTGAAAGTTTTTTTTACAATATTGAAATCAATGCAATTAATCATACATAAAGCCAGTAATGATTTTCAATAACAGCAAGATGTTAGACATTCCTGAGTGACAATTGTGAATACTTTGTCTTTACAATCTTGAATCGACCCCAAACTTTAATTCCAGTGGCTCAAGACTAGTGACTAATACAAATTTTCTGCTCCTGAGATCAAGGTTCCCATTTAGGGCAAGCATCTGTGAGGTGAGACAAAGAGAGACACATTTAACATTTCTATTGGATTTACTTCATATTTTTATGTAAGGATTTTACAAATTAATAACCTTTCTCATTTTCTCTAATTTCAAGGCTCTTTTACAGGAATGAACTTACCTATTTCATAAACATTTTCAATATTTTCAGTTGGAATTCTGAGGTACTGAGTCAGGTTCACATATTCTTTCCACATTTCTTCAGTGATATTTGTTCCAGTTGCTGCATTTCGTGGAAGAAAGGTCAGAAGAGACAGCCATTATAATAACACCGATCTAAGTTCATGAAGTCTTCTCATTAGTTGATCAATCCTGCTACTTCAATCCACCCTCCCTACCAGAATGGAGACGCCAGTGAAGGAAACATTCTAAAGTCAGGTGAGACATTCTTACTGTGGATAAGACAACAATCTCCCTATCATATCAAAGATACTGATTTAAAATCAGGAATACTAAAATTTGCATTGGATTTTGATTAAAATGGTTGTCCTGCACAATTCAACTTCAATTTCACATAATCATGATTACACTTAAAATATATTAGTAAACAAAACACATTCCTGTACCAGTGTGTCATGAAACTAAATGCAAGGAACAGTTATATTGCAATTAACAAGAAGCAAAAAGTTTTCTCCCATATAAACTTTACATACCCAGGGCTCCTGCCAGCCTCTGAAATTTATTTCCTTCATTAAAAAACTGGACTTCGAATAGAATGATGGTTTTTGAGACAAAATGTATCATAATAAAAAGTTCACTCGGCACTGTTAATAAATAAATTTTCCTTCATTTCATCATGATGTAAAGTTTTCTATTTACTTATTTACTTATTTATTGTTTAATTTTGCAATTTTATTTAGTTACACCATTTGAAATTTCTCTTTCCTCCCATAAATATCTGAGTGTATGACCATCCACACTCTTCTAATTCATGTCCTGGTTTTCTATTAATTATTATATGTTTATATTTATTGTATTATTTTAATTGATATCCTATATATTTTATTATATAAAAATGTATTATTTATATAATATAATGATTTATTTGACATGAAATATTTATTCATAAATACAGCCCTTTCAGTCAATATTATATTACCTAGATATATCTCATATTTTTTGTAATTATGTTATTTTTAAAGCATTGTAGATACTTTCATAAAAATCCCATTATTCTTAACATACTATAACATGTACTATCATTTCTGCATTAAATTATAAAGTCAAGGGAACTTTTTTTAATCTTCTAACATGAAATTTAAAAATCAAGTGTATGCCTGTATTTGACCAACTATAGCAAAACTTTTATTTAATTATTTGCTTGATTTTTATTTGTTTGTGCCACCTAGAAAGGTTCGTTCATAGGTACATTAGCTGCCTCCCCCATACTGGTACAGAATATATAATGACAATTTTATTCACATCGTTTTCGGTCTCCTTCAGGTTCTGGATAAATATAGATATTTGGAAAATGAAGAAATGCATCATGTGCCACCCATGTAGTAGGAATATATTGAGTCCCATTTCTTTTGGGACATATACCGGGGAACAAATTCCCTGTAAAATGAGACACAATGGATAATTTATCCATGAAAGGCACTCTTGATTAAGTTCACATTATTTATAAAACATGTAAATAATGCAGTCAATCCTGACCTCACGTTTAATTGAGCAATACTTGAACCGAATTTTATCAACCCAAACTGTGTGTAGTTGGCACATCCCGTTGGTCCTAAACAATAAATATTAAACAATTCTTATTTCACATTTATCATAACTTATCTTTTTGTACCCTAAGAAAACACATCTCGCTGAAAGTGAGACACATCCATGATCTATATATCCTGTCTTCTATGATGCTATCCTTTGGTTTGTAAATTTCTTCCTTAATCATTTTCTCTTTCTGCTTCTTGTTGGGAATAAACCATCTTTCTGTGTGCACCAATTCTTATGGATGGGAATGGGGTTCAGACCCTTAATTGACTGGATTTTCCAGCCTCCAAAGTGAAGCTTGTGACATCATTAATGCAATGCTAGATAACCAGTTCTCAGGATTGTTTTCAAGTGAAGGAGCATTCTTCACAGTGAGGTTATAAACACTGCTTTTGTCATATTTGAATTTAGATTTTTCTTTATTCACATAAACATTTATTAATATATTTTTCTTTTAACAAACAGGTTTCATATCATGATGTATGATACACTGTGTTGGTATTTTCACAGTTTTAATATAAAGAATGATTAAAACATCAAGATGTGAAAATTAAATTTTAATATATTTTAGATTTGTCACTAGCAATTCCAACTTTTCTCAAATTAGTATAAAATCCAAATCATCTTCTCATTCCCAGAAACATATTATAATGCCTTGATTCCCATTTCAGGAAATTGTTTCTTCTACTCAAATAACTTTTCTTACCTGTTTTCTTAGGGCTCATGACTCTGTATTGGTTAAAAAACTTAACCTCACACATCAGCATCCTTACTTGACTATTTTCTGCTGTTAAACTCACAGATTTTCCAGCTAGGTAGATGGTATTAAATTTTTCTGAAAACTAAGAAATAATAAGAATTAAATTCATTAGTTAGGATGATATGAGTTTGATTACCCACACCTATATTGAACATGATCTCCTGTAACTTCATTTCTTAGGAATATCTTGTGGCCTTGGTAGGTACTACATACATATATTGGTACCATGTGTACCAAACACCTACACACATACAATGATAAAATACCTTTAGGAAAAACTAATTGTAAATTAATGGTTATAAATGTAAGTTATAAATGTTCAAGCAAAGATATGGAAATTATTTAATATTGTGATAGAAAAAGATAAATGTAATATGCTAACAGCATTATTGTGTATTTCTGTTTTCACACAATAATTGCCTAACATCTTATTTGAAAATATATATACATGATAATAATTTTATAAAATGAAAAATAGGATTAAAATGTGCAAAAAATAGATTATAAGTTCTTGTTCACAAGCAGCATCAACATAAAAAATAATCTTTTTTAGTTATCTATTTTTTTTTAATTTTCTATATTCTATGTTTACATTCCAAAGGTTTTCCCCTTTCCCAATTACCCCCCCCCACCATATGTCCCATAATTCCTCTCCCCCCCCGGCTATTCCCCACTCATTCCCCCCCCCACACACACACGATTTCTCTGTTCTGGGTCTACAATACTGGATCCAATCTTTACAGGCCCAGGGTCCTCTCCATTCTTCTTCTTGGAAGTCATTTGACTTGCTAATTGTGTCTTGAGTATTTAGGGCTTCTGGGCTCATTAATATCCACTTATGAGTGATTACATTTCATTTATATTCTTTTGTGATTGGGTTAGCTCACTTAGGATGATATTTTCCAGATCTAACCACTTACCTACAAATTGCATGAGTTCATTATTTTTAATTGCCGAGTAGTACTCCATTGTATAAATATACCACATTTTCTGTATCCATTCCTCTTTTGAGGGATATCTGGGCTCCTTCCAATTTCTGGCTATTATAAACAAGGCTGCTATAAACATAATGGAGCATGTGTCTTTATTGTAAGCAGAGGAATCCTCTGGGTATATGCCCAGGAGTGGTATGCCAGGGTCCTCTGGAAGTGACATGCCCAATTTTCTGAGGAACCGCCACACTGATCTCCAGAGCGGTTTTACCATTTTGCAATCCCACCAACAGTGGAGGAGTGTTCCTCTTTCTCCACATCCTCGCCAGCACCTGTTGTCTCTTGAGTTTTTAATCTTAGCCATTCTGACTGGTGTGAGGTAGAATCTCAGGGTTGTTTTGATTTGCATTTCCCTGATGACTAATGATGTTGAACATCTCTTAAGGTGTTTCTCGGCCATCCGAATTTCTTCTGGTGAAAATTCTTTGTTTAGCTCTGTACCCCATTTTTTGATAGGGTTATTTGGTTCTTTGCGGTCTAACTTCTTGAGTTCTTTGTATATATTGGATATTAGCCCTCTGTCGGATGTGGGGTTGGTGAAGATCATTTCCCACTTTGTTGGTTGCCATTTTGTCCTTCTGACAGTGTCCTTTGCCTTACAGAAACTTTGTAATTTTATGAGGTCCCATTTGTCAATTCTTGATCTTAGAGCATAAGCTATTGGTGTTCTGTTCAGGAACTTTTTCCCTGTGCCCATGTCCTCCAGGGTCTTCCCAAGTTTCTTTTCTAATAGTTTTAGTGTGTCTGGTTTTATGTGGAGGTCCTTAATCCACTTGGAGTTGATCTTAGTACAAGGAGATAAGAGTGGGTCAATTCGCATTCTTCTGCATGTTGACCTCCAGTTGAACCAGCACCATTTGTTGAAAAGGCTATCTTTTCCCACTGGATGGTTGTTGCTCCTTTATCAAAGATCAAGTGACCATAAGTCTGTGGGTTCATTTCTGGGTCTTCAATCCTATTCCATTGATCTACCTGTCTGTTGCTGTACCAATACCATGCAGTTTTTAACACAATTGCTCTGTAGTACTGCTTGAGGTCAGGGATATTGATTCCCCCAGAAGTCCTTTTATTGTTGAGAATAGTTTTATCTATCCTGGGCTTTTTGTTGCTCCAGATGAATTTGAGAATTGCTCTTTCTAGATCTATGAAGAATTGATTTGGGATTTTGATGGGGATTTCATTGAATCTGTATATTGCTTTTGGCAAGATGGCCATTTTTACTGTATTGATCCTGCCAATACAGGAGCAAGAAATATTTTTCCATCTTCTGAGGTCTTCTTCAATTTCTTTCTTCAAGGACTTGAAGTTCCTGTCATACAGATCTTTTGCTTGTTAGAGTTACACCAAGGTATTTTATGTTGTTTGTGGCTATTGTGAAGGGTGTTATTCCCCTAAATTTTTCTCAGCCTGCTTGTCCTTTGAGTACAAGAAGGCTACTGATTTGCTTGAGTTAATTTTATAACCAGCCACTTTGCTGAAGTTGTTTATCAGCTGTAGAAGTTCTCTGGTGGAGTTTTTTGGATCGCTTAAGTAGACTATCATATCGTCTGCAAATAGTGATAGTTTGACTTCTTCCTTTCCAATTTGTATCCCTTTGACTTCCTTATGTTGTCTAATTGCTCTCGCTAGAACTTCAAGTACTATATTGAAAAGATATGGAGAGAGAGGGCAGCCTTGTCTAGTCCCGGATTTTAGTGGGATTGCTTCAAGTTTCTCTCCATTTAGTTTGATGTTGGCTACTGGTTTGCTGTAGATTGCTTTTACTATGTTTAGGTATGGGCCTTGAATTCCTACTCTTTCCAAGACTTTTAGCATGAAAGGATGCTGAATTTTGTCGAATGCTTTTTCAGCATCTAATGAGATGTCCATGTGTTTTTTTTTTCTTTGAGTTTGTTTATGTAGTGGATTACATTGATGGATTTCCGTATATTGAACCATCCCTGCATCCCTGGAATGAAGCCTACTTGATCATGGTGAATGATCGTTTTGATGTGCTCTTGGATTCGGTTGGCTAGAATTTTATTTAGTATTTTTGCGTCAATATTCATAAGAGAAATTGGCCTGTAGTTCTCTTTCTTTGTTGGATCTTTTTGTGGTTTAGGTATCAGCGTAATTGTGGTTTCGAAGAACGAGTTGGGCAGTGTCCCTTCTGTCTCTATTTTGTGGAATAGTTTGAAGAGTATTGGTGTTAGGTCTTCTTTGAAGGTCTGGTAGAATTCTGCACTAAAACCATCTGGTCCCATACTTTTTTCTGTTGGGAGGCTTTCTATAACGCCTTCTATTTCTTTAGGGGTTATGGGACTGTTTAGCTGATCTACTTGATGCTGATTTAATTTTGGTATTTGGTATCTGTCTAGGAAATTGTCCATTTCCTCCAGATTCTCCAGTTGTTTTGAGTATAGGCTTTTGTAGTAGGATCTGATGATCTTTTGAATTTTCTCCATTTCTGTTGTTATATCCCCCTTTTCATTTCTAATTTTGTTAATTTGGATACTGTCTCTGTGCCCTTTGGTTAGTCTAGCTAAGGGTTTATCTATCTTGTTGATTTTCTCGAAGAACCAGCCCTTGGTTTTGTTGATTCTTTGTATGGTTCTCTTTGTTTCTACTTGATTGATTTCAGCCCTTAGTTTGATGGTTTCCTCTCTTCTACTCCTCCTGGGTGAGTTAGCTTCTTTTTGTTCCATGGCCTTCAGGTGTGCTGTTAAGTTGCTAGTGTATGCTCTCTCCAGTTTCTTTTTGGAGGCACTCAGCGCTATGAGTTTTCCTCTTAGAACTGCTTTCATTGTGTCCCAAAGATTTGGGTAGGTCGTACCTTCATTTTCATTGAAGTCTAAAAAGTCTTTGATTTCTTTCTTTATTTCTTCCTTGACCAAGGTGTCATTGAGTAGAGTATTGTTCAGTTTCCATGCGTATGTGGGCTTTCTGTTGTTCTTCTTGCTATTGAAGACCACTTTTACTCCATAGTGATCCGATAGGAGACATGGGATTAGTTCGACCTTCTTGTATTTGTTGAGGTCTGTCTTGTGACCAATATATGATCAATTTTTGAGAAGGCACCGTGCGGTGCTGATAAAAAGGTATATTCTTTTGCTTTAGGATGGAATGTTCTATATATATCTGTTAAATCCAATTGGTCCAAAGCTTCAATTAGTTTCACTGTGTCTCAGTTTAGTTTCTGCTTTCCTGATCGGTCCATTGAGGAGAGTGGAGTGTTGAAGTCACCTACAATTATTATATTAGGTGCGATGTGTGCTTTAAGGTTTAGTAAGGTTTCTTTTACAAATGAGGGTGCCCTTACATTTGGCGCATAGATGTTCAGTATTGAGAATTCTTCTTGGTGAATTTTCCCTTTGACAAGCAGGAAGTGACCTTCTGTGTCTCCTCTTTTGATGACTTTAGGTTGAAAGTCAATTTTATCTAATATTAGAATGGCTACTCCAGCTTGTTTCCTGGGACCATTTGCTTGTAAAACTGTCTTCCAGCCTTTTACTCTAAGGTGGTGTTTGTCTTGGACACTGAGATGTGTTTCCTGTATGCAGCAAAATGTAGGGTCCTGTTTCCGTATCTAGTCTGTTAGTCTGTGTCTTTTTATTGGGGAATTGAGTCCATTGATATTAAGAGATATTAAGGAATAGTAATTATTACTTCCTGGTATTTTGGGCGTTATTTTTGTTTGTTTGTTTGTTTGTTTGTATTTGAGTGGTTCTCTTCTTTTGGATTGGATGAGATGGGGTTTCTATCTTGTTTCTTCTGGAGTGTTGTTTCCCCCCTTGTGTTGGTATTTTTCCCCTATTATCCTTTGTAGGGCTGGGTTTGTAGATAAGTTTCGTGCAAATTTGGTTTTGTCGTGGAATACCTTGGTTTCCCCATCTATGGTGATTGAGAGTTTTGCTGGGTATAGTAGTTTTGGCTGACGTTTGTGTTCTCTTAGCGTCTGCATGAGGTCTGCCCAGGATCTTCTAGCTTTCATGGTCTCAGGTGAGAAGTCTGCTGTAATTCTGATAGGTCTTCCTTTATATGTTACTTGTCCTTTTTCTCTTGCTGCCTTTAATATTCTTTCTTTTTTTAGTACATTTGGGGTTTTGATTATTATGTGACGGGAAGTATTTCTGTTCTGGTCCAGTCTATTTGGGGTTCTATATGCTTCTTGTATATTCATGGGTATCTCTTTCTTAAGGTTGGGGAAGTTTTCTTCCATAATTTTGTAGAAGATATTTGCTGGCCCTTTAAGTTGTAGATCTTCATTCTCATCTATCCCTATAATCCTTAGGTTTGGTCTTCTCATTGTGTCCTGGATTTCCTGAATGTTTTGGGTTACCAGCTTTTTGCACTTTGCATTTTCTTTAATTGTTGAAAGATACCATGGTTCCTATGGTATCTTCAGCATCTGAGATTCTGTCTTCTATCTCTTGTATTCTATTGTTGATATTTGCATCTATGACTCCTGATTTCTTCCCCAGGTTTTCTATCTCCAACATTGTCTCCCTTTGTGATTTCTTAGTTGTTTCTACTTCTGCTTTTAGATTCTGTATGGTTTTGCTCAGATCTTTCAGTTGCTTGTTTGTGTTTTCCTGTAATTCTTTAAGGGATTTTTGTGTTTCCTCTTTTATGACTTCTGCTTGATGACCCATGTTCTCTTGTATTTCTTTAAGTGATTTTTGTTTCTCCCCCTTATTGGAATTCATTTTTTGCTCTATATTCTCCTGGATTTCCTTAAGTGAATTTTGTGTCTGCCTTGTATGGGCTTCTAGTTTTTGATCTATTTTCTCCTCTATTACTTTAAGAAATTTATCTAAGTGATCCTCAATCTGCATCTTTACCAGTGATTTTAGATCTGAGTCTTGTTTTTCTGGTGCATTGAGATATCCGAGATTTAATTGTGTTTGCCTTGTAAGGGCTTCTAGCATTTGATCTATTTTCTCATGTATTACTTTAAGAGATTTATCTAAGTGTTCCTCTATCAGCAACCTGACAAGTGATTTTAGATCTGAGTCTTGTTTTTCTGGTGTTTCGGGGTATCTAAGATTTATTGCTGTCGGGGAACTGGGTTCGGATGCCACCATATTGCTTTGATTTCTGTTAGTAGCGATCTTACGTTTGCCTTTTGCCATCTGGTTAACTGTGGTGTTTGTTGGTCCTGTAGTTACTAGCTGGTGCTTGACCCTCCTCCTGTGGGCTCAAAAGACTATTTTCCAGCATCTGGGACACCTGAACTACTGCCCTGTAGGGCTCCTGCTCACAGATTGCTGACAGGTGGCCTGAGTCTCCCGAGGTCTTAAACTCAGAATATCCAAGGTACTTGGTTCTGCCTGTTGGGCAGCTGCTCTGCACTGCTCCTGCTCAGGGTTTGCTGTCTGGTATCCTGTTTCCCCAAGGGTCTTAAGGTTGGGATATCTCAGTTATCTGGTTCTGCCGGCTGGGTCTGAGCACCTGGCAAGCTGGTTGGGTCTGGCTTCCCCGCCACCAGCTGGATGGGATCCTGCAGGCAAGATGGCGCTGCCTGCAAGTGGTTCAGGGTCTGGCCTGCGAGCGCAGAGCGCAGGCACGGCCGCTGTACCCCAAACCACTACTCTGTGTGCAGCTCCCGCTCCAGACCTGAGTCCCTGAAGGTCCCAAACTCGGGCTGTCTCGGGTATCTGGTTCCGCCAGCAGGGTCTGAGCACCTGGCAAGCTGGCTGGGTCTGGCTTCCCTGTCACCAGCTGGATGGGAAGCTGCAGGCAAGATGGCGCTGCCTGCAGGGGGTTCGGGGTCTGGCCTGTGAGCGCAGAGTGCAGGCACGGCTGCTGTACCCCAAACCACTACTCTGTGCACAGCTCCTGCTCCAGACCTGAGTCCCCAGAGGTCTTAAAAATAATCTTAAAAAATCTTAAAAAATGTAATAAAAATCCATAATAAATGCACTCAAAGTAAGCAAAAGGAAGCCCTAATATTTTTAGGTCAAAATTCTTTGTATGCCAATGTATGAGGACCATTTTTCCTACTAGTAATCACTTGAATCATAAGTGGAAATAGGTAAAATTATACCCATTGTGTGGCATTGCCTCTGTGTTCTACATGTTTGCTGCAACATTCCATTCAAAACCTGCAGTCCCAGAAACACACTCACACAGAAAAACACACATACAAATGTATAAAATCAAATATCAGAATATAAGTTCCTGTTTTGGAAATATTTCTGGATTTTGATTAATATCTCTATTATCTCACATATTGACCACAGTACAATAACTATAAAAGAGTAAATTTATTACTCAAATATGCGATATATAATGCATTTGCCCTGCAGATATCAAATTGTTTCTATTTCTATTATATTTATTAAGGGTCATTCCTGAATTCATGTAGAATAGTGAAACATTTCATGCAATATACATTGATTTTGAAGTATGAAAATGATGATTCTTATGCAGAATTAATAAAACATGACATTATTAAGATGTTCGTTTTCATACCCTTTACCAGGTAAAATAATATTAAGCAATATAAGAAGATGAAAAGAGGTAATTAGAACCTTAAACTAAAACAAATACTGTTTTACACATATTCCAAGTACAGAACCCAAAATGCAATCAATATTTTCACAGAATCACACTGGTTGTCAGGTCAAGCTGTGATAAATTCACCACAGCCACCTTTCTTCCTGCATAACTCCCTGAAAACCCATCCTTGTACCAGTAAGGGTTCCTCAGCAGAGGATAACAAACAGGCTAGTGCAAGAAGAAACTTCATCTTCAAGAATCTTCTCTTCCTTCTACAACAGGAGAGTAGAGTTGTTCAGTAGCTGGGAAATGGTGAACTGTACAGGCTCACAAAACTTTTTAGTTTGCACTTCTTTTTTTCTTTTAATTTTCAAAGCAGTTTGGCACACTGGGTGGCAGTATTTATAATATTGTGGCATTGTTCCATTTTAACCCATAGGATTAGAATTCAGTGGAGTGTAATACAAATGTTCCTGAATTGTTGACATTCACAAACATAGCCAAGATGAACAAGCTGGTTTGCTGACATTGTACCCACAAAGAGGATCATCTTCATGAAATATTCTAAGAACCTTACTATTGACCAGCATTCATCTCAGGTTTCTATAGGACCAAGGTCTAAGTGCTGTTAGTTCAAAGCTTACTATTAAAAATTTTATGCATGGTTCACATTGAGATTATTTTACCAGAAAAATAATTTCTGGGTTCTACACTTAATAATTTGCATATCAATAGCACAGCTTCAAGGTAAAAATAAGACCCATATACAAATCTACATTCATTTTGCTCTGAGCACTAAAACACACAGATATGGAGGAAATTTATTTAATATTTATCAATGAGTCACTTTTACTACTTGGAATGTAAGTGATCCTAAGACCCATGATAGCCACTTTATAAATTTCCATGTGTGTGATCTTGTTTGCTTCCAATCATCTTCCAATCACCACTTTTGCATGCCTTGCCAGTCACTATATTCTCTCTCCCCTCTCTTCGTCTATCTCTATTTCTCTTTGTTTCTATCTCTGTCTGTTTCTTTCTGTTTCTCTCTGTGTGTCTCTCTCTCTGTGTCTCTCTGTCTCTCTGTCTCTGTATCTCTCTCTCTCTCTCTCTCTCTCTCTCTCTCTCTCTCTCTCTCTCTATCTGCCAATGAAAAAGGATATAAATCTCAGCTACTGCTGAATTTACATGCTTGCTGCCTTGCTCTCTGCCAATATCATACGGGATTAAAGCGCTAAAACTGAAAACCAAACCCATAGTTTGGTTTATCTTATAATAATTGAGAACATGTTTGAAAATCTGAAAATCTCATCACAATAAATAGAAGACTTAACAAATTCTTAGGTTAGAATGTATTTCTTAATGGAGGGTATATATATATATATATATATATATACACATATATATATATATATGTATAGTGTATCTTGATCATAGACACCTTCATATTCTCCTTTAAGATTTCAATTTTGGTAAAGATCTTTTCCCACTTTGTTGGTTGCCGTTTTGTCCTTCGGACAGTGTCCTTTGCTTTGCAGAAACTTTGTAATTTTATGAGGTCCCATTTGTCGATTCTTGATCTTAGTGCGTACGCTATTGGTGTTCTGTTCAGGAACTTTTCCCCTGTGCCCAAGTCCTCCAGGGTCTTCCCAAGTTTCTTTTCTAATAGTTTCAGTGTGTCTGGTTTTATGTGGAGGTCCTTGATCCACTTGGAGTTGATCTTAGAGCAAAGAGATAAGAGTGGGTCAATTCGCATTCTTCTGCATGTTGACCTCCAGTTGAACCAGCACCATTTGTTGAAAAGGCTATCTTTATTCCATCGGATGGTTGTGGCTCCTTTATCAAAGATCAAGTGACCATAAGTCTGTGGGTTAATTTCTGGGTCTTCAATCCTGTTCCATTGATCTGCTTGCCTGTTGCTATACCAATACCATGCAGTTTTTAACACAATTGCTCTGTAGTACTGCTTGAAGTCAGGGATATTGATTCCCCCAGAAGTCCTTTTATTGTTGAGAATAGTTTTAGCTATCCTGGGTTTTTTGTTGCTCCAGATGAATTTGAGAATTGCTCTTTCTAGATCTATGAAGAATTGAGTTGGGATTTTGATGGGGATTGCATTGAATCTGTATATTGCTTTTGGCAAGATGGCCATTTTTACTATATTGATCCTGCCAATCCAGGAGCCCCACATCCGACAGAGGGCTAATATCCAATATATACAAAGAACTCAAGAAGTTAGACCGCAAAGAACCAAATAACCCTATCAAAAAATGGGGCACAGAGCTAAACAAAGAATTTTCACCAGAAGAAATCCGGATGGCCGAGAAACACCTTAAGAGATGTTCAACATCATTAGTCATCAGGGAAATGCAAATCAAAACAACCCTGAGATTCCACCTCACACCAGTCAGAATGGCTAAGATTAAAAACTCAAGAGACAACAAGTGCTGGCGAGGATGTGGAGAAAGAGGAACACTCCTCCACTGTTGGTGGGATTGCAAAATGGTAAAACCACTCTGGAAATCAGTTTGGCGGTTCCTCAGAAAATTGGGCATGTCACTTCCAGAGGACCCTGCCATACCACTCCTGGGCATATACCCAGAGGATTCCCCTACATGCAATAAAGACACATGCTCCACTATGTTTATAGCAGCCTTGTTTATAATAGCCAGAAATTGGAAGGAGCCCAAATATCCCTCAAAGGAGGAATGGATACAGAAAATGTGGTATATTTATACAATGGAATACTACTCAGCAATTAAAAATAATGAATTCATGCAATTTGTAGGTAAATGGTTAGACCTGGAAAATATCATCCTGAGTGAGCTAACCCAATCACAAAAGAATGCACATGAAATGCAATCACTGATAAGTGGATATTAATGAGCCCAGAAGCACTAAATACTCAAGACACAAATAGCAAGTCAAATGATTCCCAAGAAGAAGAAAGGAGAGGACCCTGGGCATGTAAAGATAGCCTCCAGTTTAGTAAAGAAACTGAGGGGGGAGGGGGAATGATTGGGGAATAGTTGGGGGGGAGAAGAACTATGGGAACTATGGTGGGTGGGAACTGGGAAAGGGGAAAGCCTTTGAAATGTAAACATAGAATATAGAAAATAAAAATAACTAAAAAAAAAAAGATTTCAATTTTGGATTATTTGTTTTTTAAACACAGAAAATACCATGAAAATGTGCTTTCAGTTAATGACAGGTGTAGGACTGCTTGTCTGCTTGTGAATTTCTACAGCAATTGATTATCATTTCCCTTTTTATCTAGCAGGGTAGTGATTTTGCCAGCTGCAGATAGTTTTTGCAGTTGTATGACATTTGAAATTAGGGGCCTTTTCCCTTGGTATATAAATTCCAGGTTCTTGAGAGGCAGGGTTGCCTATTGGTCATTCATTGTTGGTTCTGAATCTTTGTCGTTCAGTGGGATTAGTTGTGGTTTTTTAATAATGTTGCTCAACGATAAAACAAGAAAATATTTATTAGACATTAGATTTAGCTCTCTCTCTCTCTCTCTCTCTCTCTCTCTCTCTCTCTCTCATTATTTCTCTCCCATCTATTGCTAAAGTGTTGAAAGGGTAAACAAGTGTGAAAGAAAGCAGAACCCTAAAGAATCAATGACCATCTATACTTTGTTTCTCCATGATCTCCTATTATTGTTTTCCATTTGTGTCCATATGTGGGTTCAACCACATGGCTATGGGTACCCTGTACAAGTTCCTGATGCTCTCAGGAAAAGATAACCTCAATCCTTCACTAAAAAATCTTGAATTGTAATCTACCATGGTGATCGGATTCCACAGAGCCACCAAGGACACAAGAGAATAAACGATACAGCCTCCTAACAGTTGTCCTTAACTGGGCTTCTGAGAATTATGCATGGAAGATCAGAACCAGAGAATCCTACTTTCAGTTGCTAATTTTAGCCAGTTTTCTGCTTATATGTTTTTTGTCATTCACCATCAACCTTCTGAGGAAACATCCTAGGCTGACGTGATGGGAGATCAATGCTGTACCTGTGATATGGTAGGATATCCTACAGTTCTGTTTATGTTGATTGTTCTAGAATAAGTGCAAAACCAGTTGTGATAAGCAGACATGTCCTTATATGTCTCTCCTTAATTAATAAATCTATTTCTCCTGTGTTTTTTCCTTCTGATGAGTTTAAGCTATAAAAAGAAATAAAAATAAGAGTGAGAGACTAGGATTTTCAAAGTATTAAGATTATTTACTTCTATTTCCAAAATGTCAGCCTTGGTCATAATTTCCTTCTGTACAACTTAAAGATCTTAGCCAAATGTTGCTTATTAATGGCAGAAATGTGTTGTCTGCTGGGGCAACTGGATGCAATGACAAAGGCTGATGTGGCTGAAACAAAGGAAAGGGGATTGCCTCCACTTTTGCTGAGGGATTCTTTCACACAAGGATTTTCAATGTAAGCAAAGACAAGCAAAAAAAATTAGGTGAGAATATTCCCCACAAAGCCACAGATTTTCAAGATGCATAATAAATCTGTAGTTTTATGTATGATATGAATGATACCTGGAGCTGAACTCACAAATGTAGGTACATCTTTACTACTGCTGTCCTGATTGTTGAAATTCTTCATGCCATGTTTGACATCAGAAACATATTTTCACTTATAATATATATTGTTTATATCTGTAACTTTCTAGATTCTCCGTTTCAGATGGATTCACTTTGAAAAAATTCCCCAAAGAACAAAAACAAAAACAGAAACCAAACAAACCAAAAACACTCAACAAAAAATGTTTTCTGATTTTCTTTTTTTAATTTTTTTAATTCCAAGGAGAAAACACATATGGCACGTGTCATACAAAATATTCTGTTGCTGTGTAGAGACACCATGTAAATGGCAACTCTTATAAAGGAAAACCTTAGTTGGGACTTGCTTACAGTTTTAGAGTTTTAATCCAAAACATACATGATGGTTGGCATCGGCACTTACAAGTAGAGTGCTGGGGAAAGAATTGAGTGTTCCAAATCTTAATTATCATGCAACAGGAAGAGGCACTGGACCTGGCCTGAGAAACTGAAACCTCAAAGCTCAGCCCCAGTGACACTTCCTCCGATGACAAAAGACTACCACAAGGCAAAACTCAAATCCCTTTCAAGCAGCAATTCTCCATAGTGAACAATGTAAGAGCTTCTGTGTGTGCATTAAATATGCATGTTATTTACATGAATTTGTGCAATAGTATTTTCCAGGGATTTCTAATGTACTTTTTTGCCCCAAAATAAATAATGGGCATTTTCTGCCTGCTTTTGCCCATTTCAGTTTCTGAAAAAGAGACAAAGAGATCAAGTATGAACACTCTGAAAGCCTCAAGTAGTTAGGTTTTCAGCTGTTCAAACATGACTAGACAGGTAATTCCCAGAACAAAGCCCCATTACTTGCCAGCTGGCACAGGTTTACTCTAGTCCATGTGGGTCATCATGGCTCCTCACTCATGGTGTAGTGGCTATTCCTGGTTGTCAACTTGACAACCAGAATGAACTACAATCTAGAATTGGATGACTCACCTATGATTCTAATCTGGAGGCTCAGAGATATAATAAGTTTCTGTCCTGTATCTTGTCATGGAGATTTTTAAGCATAGTGGCTATGAATTCCAGTTAAAGATTATCTGGGATTAAAGGCATGGAGATACACACCTTTAATCTGGGCCAGACCCTCTGCTGGAGACCTACAGCCTTGAATCTGGGCTACACCCTCTACTGGAGACATACATAAGGAAATTGGAAGAATGAAGACTCATTTTTCCTTGCCAGGCTTACTACTTGAAGCTGCTGAGCTGTTAACCAAGTGTGTAACCAATTTTTGCTGCCTTTTCTTGGAGATCAGACTTGTACCTGATTTTCAGCAAATCATAGGATGCTTACTCTGTTTGTTCTGCATGAAACTCCTTTGCTTTACATTTTCTCTGGTAGAGTTAGAGTAGAATTTGTTTTGAATAACACTTCTATGCCAATGAAAAATAATTTATTCCCTACGCAAACCTAGCATTTATCACACCAACACTGAAATGAAGAAAACCAACAGAACTCACCACAGAATGCTAAGGCACCCTTCCTTTATTACTTAAAAGTTGAAATCAAACTCGATGCCATCATCACTGTTCAGATGTGTGTTATGGGAAGCTGTGTACTTGCCTGTACACCATTTTACTGGCCTCTTGGATTATAATGAGTCTGATAAAACATCTTTCATCATATTACTACTTACTATGCCTTTCATCTGACCCCTGAAAGTAGCTCAGTTTCAGTCTTTTGTTTTTGCCCATTGAAATTCAGATTTCATGCAGGCATTCCATCTGAGCCTCTGCTCTCAGATCCTCACTTTATCATTTTTCTAAGGGAAACAATACTTCATCCTCACACTTCAGCACTAACTCCATTTAAATTAGCTTTCCTATACCTTTCTGAAATTAACAATATCTTCTACTTTGAACAACATGCCATAGTATGTTTTCATTTCCAGGATAGTAGTGATCTCAGTCTGCCTCTGGCACTTTCCTTTACTCAGCAGAATCAGACTACATTTCAACTGACAAGCATCAGCATGTCAGCAACATTTTGACTATTGAGTTTTAGCATTCTGTATCCAAACTGCAACTATCACTGTGATTGCTCAGCTTTGTAGTGTCCTAGCACTGACATATAGGAGGAAGCACTCATTAGTAATGACCCTTTACTTTTTTCTCAAGCCTAAATTTCAGCCTTAGGCAACATTCAGAGATCTGCTCATGTAATTCTACTATTCTGTTAGGAGGCATGCCATTTAACAAGGGATGGAATAATGTGTGTGCTTTAAGAATCTTCTAAGTTCTAAGAACCTCAATGTCTTGGTGATGTAGATGATGTCCATGACTCTGTATGTGCTCAAAAATATACTTCCTAACTTTGGTGGCCCAATAGACTTTCTCCTCTGACAAGTTTGTGTCCTTCTATTATTACCACCATGTATAATACTGTGGTTGCATAAGCCTTTCTCCTTTAAAACACCTACAAGAAGAATTATAGGGGACTTGTAGACTTACCAACAACTCTCAATTCATTTAGGAAAATTCATTTAGGAAAACATGTATAGACATGCTTTGCTTTTCAAGATAATGTACAAATTAATATCTGAAAAAATTAAAATGCCAATATATACAAGTTAAGATTATGCATAAACAGGAGGAAAATATGCTAATATGTTAATTTTGGCTTTAGTTGACAAGCCCTTGGAAATCTCCTGAGGACTATTGCTGGAGCCAAGGAGCTGACTACATTGGTCATTTCTGAGTCTTTTCCATGAGTGGTCTCTCATTGGCTAAGTTTCTGTGTGAAAGTCTCCATCACACCTTATACTTCATCAAGTAACTGGCTGAAGCTGGGCTGCAAATGCTCAATCTAGCCTGTGCCTTAACTGACATTTGAAAGACAGCTCCTAACTGCTCAACACTTTTCTAAGAGTAAAGGCTTAATTTTGCTCTATGTCAAACCCATTTTTCTCTTCACATAGTTACTGTAATTGAGTGTTCATAGTGAACTTTCATTATCAACTTTATTTGTGTTTGTGTGAGTTATGGGTACTGCATATTTGGATGTTCCTGTGCCCACAGGAAGACAAGCAAAAGTCAGAGTAGGATGCCTGGTATTTTCTTTTATTGTCTACTGTTTTCTGGATGGAGATAATTTTTCAGTGAACTTAAAGTTCATTATATGGAAAAAATAAGCAGCTTGAGAAGGAACAGCTTCTTGTGGTTCCTGATTTTTGAGGAGACAGTCTTATCAAAGAAGTAAAGAAGGGTAGGTTCATTAGGAGCTCCTTACATTGTATCTGAACTATGAGGTAAAGAGACCAAGTGTCACTCATTCTCTCCTTTTATTTCAGTATCAGATAGCACCTTCCACTTTTACCTACAGTTCCCTGGAAAGACAGAGACAGCCAGAGATATGTTTCCTAGGTGGTTCTAAATCCAGTCAAAGTTAACCCTCATACTGCTATACTGTGTCCATTTAAGACACAGATACATCACTTTAAGACCTAAAGTTCTACTCTTGGTCATCAGTAGCTCACAGGCATCTCATAAGCTGAAATTACTTTTAGTCCATATATGAGTGAGGTGACCCAATTACAAAAGAACACACATGGTTTGCACTCACTGATAAGTGGATATTAGCCCAGAAGCTCGGAATACCCAAGAAAAAATTCATATATCAAATGATGCCCAAGAAGAAGGAAGGAGAGGACCCTGGTCCTAGAAAGGCTCAGTGTAGCAATGTAGAGGACTACCAGGATAGGATAATGGGAAGGGGGTGTGATTGGGGAACAGAGGGAGAGAAAAGGGCTTATGGGACTTTTGGGGAGGGGGCATTTAGGAAAGGGGATATCATTTGAAATGTAAATTAAGAATATATTGAATTTAAAAAAGTTTTAAAAAAGTGGCATTTCCAAACACAATTTTATTTGTGTTGTATGAATCAAGATCTCACATTTACAAATAAATAAAAGTGGTGCTCTTTGATTGAGACTTAAAAAAATCATTTAACTTTACTAACTATTCAAAAGTTGTTTGTAAAATTTCTTCTGATATGCAAGACCATTTCTTAACTGTGAGTCCCTGAAAACCAAAAGTAACTATAAAATGTAAACTCCCAATATACAAAGAAGTCATTCTTACTCTAGAAAGGAGGTATGACGGTATTGGGCAGAAAAGGTGGACTAAAGTAAGACTGGAAGCCAGACAAGCAAATTACAAGCTCCTCCACCCCAGAACTCTGGGATCTTGGTACCATAACCTGGAATCCGATGGGCTTGGGAAAGCCCAATACTACAGGTCGGCTCTTAGGACCATGCATAACCCCTCTTAGTCTAACTTCATTCCATGCCTGCAGTTCTTCTAGATGCCTCATGTTGTTGCCATTGTCAATACTCCCACACTTATGTTTCAATTTCACTGCTTCATGTGGCTTCTCAGAGCATCCTGGCAGGCACTTCCACTCTGTCAGAAATTGCCTAGGCTTGGCTGATTTGAGAACTTGATGTAAGCCCTTCCTGCCTTAACTCTTGTATTTCCCATGCCTGATAAACCACTGTTATGTGGATAGTGCTGACAAGTTATTCTGCTCCACATACAGTCTGGGTACCCTTCACAGAAGGAGTTCTGACCTCTGTAATTTTTTTTTACCACCAAACCTAACAAAGCAGTTTTCTTGGCAGGCATTTGTAGCACAGACTCCTCTATGGGGATCTTCAGCTAAACTGCAGGGTGGAGTTGCCATTAAGATACCTTCTATATCATCTCAGTGATGACTGGGACCTTCTGCTACACTGGGTTAATCTTCCTAACAATACCTGCTTCCTCTGCACCTCTCTACTCTACTAACAGTCACTAACAATTCTTTCTTTGCTAAACTGCAAACTTTTTCACAGTCTCTTCTCTCTCACTTCATATTTAATAGCATTACACAGTAGTAGCATTACAACTTGAGTACTGCCTTATCTTGAAATCATCTCCACACAGTGACTGGGTTATTACTTTTGAACTCAATCTCACTTAAGTTCCTAGGCCATGGGTAGAATGAGAATAGATTCTTTGTCAAACAGTAATCCAAACAGCCTCTTGTCACTTAACAATGGAGTCCTTGATCTGATCTGAAACCTTACATCCCAGACCTCTACTGTTTGAATATCTCTTGACATACTAATCTTGTAAACTCCCAATAGACTGGTTCAACAAGATCTGCTTATAGAATGCTAACATTTCCATATTTCACAGAACCTTCAGAGTTCTCCCAAAAGATAATTCCAAAGGCTCATGATACACAGTCTCTCTGTTTTTTATATTAATTCCTTTTCTTACCACCCTAACAGGATGTGTAACAAGCTCTACTTAATGAGCAGAAGGCTGATTCTGGCTCCTGGATTGAGAGATACAGCAGAAACAAATGTATGGAAAGAGGGTAAGGCAGTTGCTCCCATTGAGTCTGAAGAGTGAACTTAGAGGGAAATGCTGGCTATCTACTTGTATTTCCTTTTAAGCCAGCTTGGGAGACAGGACTTTTGTGTATAGTGCTGCTTGCACTTAGTGTCAGTCTTTCCTTCTCTCTTATGTTCCTCTGGAAATATCCTTATAGACACACTTACATCTATATCTTATTATATGTTTCTATAGGCTGAATAGTTGTCAGTCACGATTAACCTTCATCAATCCTTCCGAAGCTGCATGGATTGTGTAGAATTCTATTCTTGTTATTGCAGACAATATGCCAATACTTGCTTTTTGAATAATTGTATTACTTATTATCCAAGTTCTTAGCAAATACAGACAGATATTAAACAGTAAGTATCTATAAGAGAAAGAGTATGTTTGTCCATCATTCAGATGCTGCTTAGGGAATGAGTTGAAAAAAGAATGGACTTGGATTCAGTCATATAGTAGAAGCATATACCCTTTCATTTTGTGTTTTAGTATTAGAAACAATTGGACAAACAGTTCATAGTCTATTGAATACATTATCAGATGGAAATAAATAATATGGAGACCAAGACTTTTAAAACATTGTCTTAGGGAATTTTGACAGCTAAAACAAGAATCAGAAAGAGAACAGATATAGAAAATACCCTAGTATAACTGACTATGTTGTTACAAATTAGATACTTCCAAGTGGAAATATGATTAACAGACAAATATTTAATAGCACTAAGTGTAAACTTTATTTATTTGCACGAAAAAGGTTTACCTTTATTTATTATGTATGGTAGGAGATGGTTGTCTGGAAGTCAGAAGACAATTTTCAGGTACTCATTCTTCCTTTTAATCATGTATGTTCTTGCCTTCATACTTGGAAACAAACATTGTTATTTGATCAACCATTTCATTGTACCTATCTGTCTTTTAAAATTAAATATTTTTAAATTTGAAATGTACATAAATAAAATAAGCAATAAAAATTATAAAATATAAACAAAGAAATTGAAATATTTTTTCCTTATAAGATATTTTAAGAACACTCCCAGGATCTGAGGTGACGAGGACATAGCTTTTGTTCAAACACCATGAGGAGTAACTGGGACCAGTGGGATCCAGTGATGCAGGAACTCTTCCTGACCACTTGCAAGGGTAACTTCTGGTATGAGCTGGTTTACCTTTGGCACAAACTCTGAAGCCAATCCAGCACTCTCAGGTGCTCTAACAGGCCCAGGATTACAGGATCACAGGAACCCAGGAACTTGGTCACACCCAGGATCTCAGGACCCCAGAGACAGTTTGACTCCCGGGAACTCTGACACACATCCTAGGGATTCAGTGACAGTTACAATATAGGGAAATCCATACACTTAATCCACTACATAAACAAACTCAAAGAAAAAAAAAACCCACAAGAGTAGTTTATTAAATGCTGAAAAAGCATTTGGAACTGGAAAATATCATACTAAGTGAGGTAACTCATTCACAAAAGAACACATATGGGATGTAGTCACAAGAGAACACACATGGATATTCTCCCAGAAGCTCTGATACCCAAGACACAACTCACATATCAAATCATTCCCAAGAAAAAGGAAGGAGAGGGCCCTGGTCCTGGAAAGGCTTGATGCAGCATTGTAGGGGATTGCCAGGACAAAGAAGTCGGAGGGGTTTGATTGGGGAATGGGTGAGAGAAGAGGGCTTATGCAACTTAGGGGGAGGGGGGAACTGGGAAAGGTAAAATCATTTGGAATGTAAACAAAGAATATAGAAAAAAAGAAAACTTAAAAATTTTTCTTTTTTAATTATTCCTTTCATTTTTCTTTCCCTTTTGTTCACTTTGAATTCAACATGTGTCTCTGGCTGGCTCTGAACTCATAGCAATCTTCCTGCCTTAAATGCCATACTGAGCTACTTTCCTCTTAAGAAAATAATAAGCCAATTTGATAAGTAAAAAAAAACTGAAAAGAAAAATCATTTGACAAAATTCAACATCCATACATGTTAAAAGTCTTGGAATGATCATGAATTCAATGCTCGTACCTAATCATAGCAAAAGCAATATACAGCAAACCAGAAAGCACCCTCAAGCTAAATGGAGAGAAACTTGAAGCAATCCCACTAAAATCTGGGAGAAGTCATGGCTGCCCACTCTCTCCCTATCTATTCAATATAGTACTTGAAGTTCTAGCTAGAGCAATTAGACAACCAAAGGAGGTTAAAGGGATACAAATTGGAAAGAAAGGAGTCAAAACATTACTATTTGCAGATGATATGATCACATACTTAAGTAACCCGCACCAAAAAAAGCCACCAGAGAACACCTAAAGCTGGTAAGAAACTTCAGCAAAGTAGCTGGATATAAAATTAATTCAAAGAATTCAGTGTCCTTCCTCTACTCAAAGGATAAACAAACTGAGAAAGAAATTAGGGAAATGACACCCTTCAAAATAGTCACAAATATAATTACAGAACTTGGTGTGACTTTAACCAAGCAAGTGAAAGATCTGTATGTCAAGAATTTCAAGTGTCTGAAGAAAGAAGTCGAAGATCTCAGAAGTTGGAAAGATCTCCCATTCTCATGAATTGGTAGAATTATTATAGTAAATGGCCATCTTGCCTAAAGCAATCTACAGATTCAATGCAATCCCCATTAAAATTCCAACTCAATTCTTTATAGAGTAAGAAAGAGCAATTTGCAAAATCATTTGGAATGACAATAGACCTAGGATATAGAAAACTATTTTCAACAATAAAAGAACTTTTGGTGGAAACACCATCCCTGACCTTAAGTTGTATTACAGAGCAATAGTGATTTAAAAAAGTATGGTATTGGTACAGAGACAGGAAGGAAGATCAATTGAATAGAAACGAATACCCAGAAAAGAACCCACACACCTATGGTCACTTGATATTTCATAAAGGAGCTAAAACCATCCAATGGAAAAGAGACAGCATTCTTAACAAATTGTGCTGTTTCAAAAGGTGGGCAACATGTAGAAAAATGCAAATTGACCCAAACTTATCTCCTTTTACAAATCTCAAGTTCAAATGGATCAAGGACCCCCACATAAAACCAGATAAACTGAATCTAAAGAGAAAGTGGGAAAGAACTTCATACATATGGCCACAGGGGAAAATTTCCTGAACAGTACTCCAATGGCTTATGCTCTAAGATCCAGAATCAACAAATGAGACCTCATAAAATTGTAAAGCTTCTGTATGGCAAAGGACACTGTCAATAGGTCAAAATGGCAGAAAGAAGTGAAAATATCAATTTAAAGTCAACAAAATTGGAAAAGATATTTACCAACCATATATCAAAGGGGACTATATCCATAATATGTAAAGAACTCAAGACATATGAAATTAGCAAAACAGTTTTGATAGAATAGAAAGAAAACTCTTCAGGCTATGGAAGCAAAGGGCACTAGCAATAGGAGAGAGGGATGTGAAAGGGGCTAGATAGGGGCCTCTGGTGGAATTTGTTCAAAATACATTATATTTGTGTATGAAATTGTCTTTTAATAGCATAGTACCATAAACTGTGAATATGAAAATTATCATATATAAATAAGCTTAAATCTCTGTTGTCTTGGCATTTTTCTATAAATCAAACATCATTATGAAATTAAAATTATTTCTTTTTTACATTAGTATATTTTATTACTGCATTATTTTTATTAATTATTTGACTTATTCACATTTCAAATGTCCCCACCCAATGAGTCCCCCAGCTTATTCCCTATCTCCTTTGTTTCTAAGAGGGTGCTGCCCAAAATGTCTACCAGTTCTCCCTTCACCCATTTAGCATGCATCTTATCTGAGGCATCAAGCCTGCATAAGACCAAGTGCATTCCCTGCCACCTAGGACAGACAAGGAAGTCCTCTGCTACATATGAATCAATAACCAGCAACAAGCCCACGGTCTAGTCCCTAGTAGATCTGACAGTTCAGGTTAGTTGATAATGTTGTGCTATGGGGTTGCAATCTTCACATTCTTCAGTCCTTCCCTTAACTCTTCCATATGGATCCCTGGGCTTGGTCCAACAGTAGGCTGTAAGTATCTGCATCTGTCTTATTCACCAGGTAGTAGAGCCTCTCAAAGAACAGTCATGTCAGTCAATGTGTCTCCAAGCATGCAAAATATGGCATCAGCAATAGTGTCATGGTTTGGTGCATGCACGTTGGAAGTATTCCAACTTAGAAAGTCTCTTGATGGCCTTTTTTTTGTCTCTGCTCAAATTTTCTCCCTATATTTCCCTTAGGCAGGAACAATTCTGGGTTTTCTTCACATTGTACCACTATTAAGACTTTAAGAGGTATTATAGGAATATCCAATTCTCAGATTTTTCACAATGGTAATTTACCTAGAGAGATTGACTCTCCTTGAGAAGACTGATGACATTCAGATCTGAGCAGTACTGCAATTCAAATAGATTCTACAGCCAATCCTGTATCTGTAGATCACACACAGAAGCAGTCTGACCTATTGGTAATAACAGGATCTTCTGATACAGCCTATCACTCTCCAGAAAGTTAACCCTAAAAATAGTAAATGCAGAAGAACAACACAATGTCCTCATTGCAGGCATTCAGCTTTTCTGGAGGAGGGAAGGGATGTGGTATTCTTTGAGAGGTTACCCATGACAGACAGCACTTGGAAAAGTTTTAATTTATTCAATAGTCTATGTGATGAAACCATACTTAACAATTATTATATGATAGTTAATCTAAAAACAGGAGGAATGAGAATCTGTTGTCACCAAAAAGTAGGTCACAGTCTGGGTAACAGACATGTACCGAGAAGGATAATTGTAATTCTGTGATGGTGTTGGGACTCCAGATCTCCTTATATGTCTGTGCCTCAGCATGTCACCTCACCAATCCTCAGCTCTGTTAGTGCTTCAGACTTTAGATACAATTTAATATGTATAGGGGGCAAGCAATTTCCAGACTAAAGGCTACCTAAAAAATATTTTCCCCAAAAATGCCATTCATAATGCCAATATTACTGATTCTTTCAAATATCATTTCTTATATAGACATTTGTTACTTTATAACTCTACCATTTATGCCCACTTACAAGGAACATACCTTAGTGACTGGTATAAATTGATATTTCTTTAAAAGTAAAGTTAGGGTTCCTAATGGCCTCTAAATGCATTTTCTAAATAAGTAGACTGTATGTGATATTGTATAGATGGCTTTATAATCTGTGCATGGCAAGTACCTGACTAGTGCCTGTCCTGACAAGTCAGTCATGGACCCCTTAGATGACACTTTAATCAGTCTTCTAAGGAATGAAACTCTTGAAGTGAACATTTCATTAAGTTTTGCCAAGTAAATGTCTTAATTGTTAGGCTATTTTGCTTTTCCCTTAAAATTTGTATTCAACTTTAGTCTAAGGCAAGATTTTGTTAATTTGTGTGTTCTAGGGAGGGAAGGAGATGTCAGGTAGAATTAGTACTGGCAATAAATTGAAAAATTGGGGGAAATATTGTGACAAAGAGGAGAATATCTAAACAGCCCAAGAGCTGCACAGCATCCTGATTCTCATACCACAGAACACAAGAGTCAAAGAAAGATTAGTTAAGAAAGCTTAGAATGAACAGAGACATTTTTGGGAAAGGCTGGGTCATTCTAAGCTATTCTCTGACAGTTTAGCATTGCACTAGCCTGAAATCTTTGGAATGGACGTGAATAGGACCCTCTCTATGCCCAGTCACTTCAGGATTTAGAAATCCCACCACAACTTACCAACTATTTTGCTGCAGCAATTAACATTGGTTTTAGTTGTGATATAAAGTATAAGTATATAAATAAGGCTGCCATAAACATTTAGGTACAGCTCTGTCTTTCTTTCATAGTCATCATCATCAAAAACAACAACATCATCAACAACAACATTAACAATGACAACAAACCCAAAGGATTGATCAAGTATATATTAAGGAGTTTGAGAGAATCAGAATAGATTTTTCTCTTGCATCTGAGTCCTTTTAAGTCTCCAGATGCCCATTTACTTGTATCCTCTCCAATGTAGTGTGTCATCTTTTTTCTCAAATCCAGTTTTCAAATCCTACATTGACTTTATTTATTTATTTATTTATTTATTTATTTATTTAATTTTTGAGACAGGGTTTCTCTGTATAGCTCTGGCTCTCCTGGAACTCACTCTGTAGACCAGGCTGGCCTCAAACTCAGAAATCTGCCTGCCTCTGCCTCCCAAGTGCTGGGATTAAAGGCATGTGCCACCACTGTCTGGCCCTACATTGACTTTATAATCTCATTCATCTGTTCTTTGTTTTCTTGAACTTCAAATAAAAGTTAATTTTTTTGTTTTGTTCACTGAGTTGTTTGTCTGTGTCCTCTTTGATTTCCTTGAATTTTATGATCATATTTTTAATTGTTATTTTAAATCATGTGTCCTGGTTTCTGTTAAATTAATTCCCTTTGGAACAAATGTGTGTAGGACTGGTAGACATTAGAAGGACTATATTGTATTGATCTTTTTTACTGTCTGCATTATTTTGTGGTGGGATATATGCTGTCTTAGTTTGGGTTTTACTACTATGAACAGATACTATGAAAAAGGGAACTCTTTTAAAAGAAAACATTTAATTGGGGTTTGCATGGACTTTCTGAATTGTATCATATTACTATGGCAGGTGACATAGCAGTGTCCAGGCAGGCATGGTGCTAGAATAGCTTAGAGTTCTACATATTCATCTGAAGGAAGCCAAGAACAAACTGCCCTCAGGCAGCAGGAAGAAATTATTAAAGCCCACCCCCACAGTGACACACTTTATCCAAAATGGCCATACTTCCTACAACAAGGTAAGTCCTCCTAATAGTGCCACTACCCTTGCAAAGCATATTTAAACCATCACATTTTGTCATATTTATTTTGTTGGTTAAGTGACAGATATGAGAGTCCATCAGTTTTTTTAATGGTATATTTTTTACACTCCATCTTATAACACCCCCATCCACCCTCCAAATTTTGCAAATCCCATTCCTCCTCCCTGGATGGTATGTACTCACTAATAAGTGGATATTAGCCACATAACTCAAAAAATGTCAACAAGCTGAAGTGCTCAGGTGAGGACCCCTCAGTCCTACTTGGGAGGGAGAAGCGTCTATCATGTTTTTGTTGAGTGAAAAGTTTTGCTCTACTTATTCTGTTGCCTATTAATTGATTTCAAGTCAAGTAGGAGAACTGTGTCAGCCTTCAGAACTCACTGATAAGTCCCTGTACTTGAGGTGTTGGTTCCTTGAAAGGCTTGCTCCTTACTTTTCTGAAAATTTCTCTTCATCTGTTAACACTAGGATGACACAATGGCCTCTCCTGGGCACTGCCCTGCTCTTCTCTACTCAACTCTCATAATCAAAGTGAGATACCTTTAAAATGTGTAAGTGCTATGGAATAGGTGATGGTGAGTGTGATGGTAGAGTGAGGGTGATGGTGATGGTAATGGTCATGATGATGGTGAAGCACAGTTGTCAACTGTATCTGTAGTCAACTCTGAGATAAACTGTTAGACACAACTGTGAGGTATTTTCTTGATCAGGTATTTTAAAGTAGAAATATGGGTACTGCACTCATAGTGAAAGAAGTCTGACAGAATATTTATGCTTCTTGGATTCTTGATTTTGTGTCTTACTGAAAAGTAGCCACCATGGCTGATGCCTTCAATGAAATCAGAACCCAAATCAGGCTCACATTCACACTTGAAAACAATGTCTTTCCAAAAGGAATCTTCCAAGCATTTAGTGTCATATTGGGACAACTAAACTGCCCACTTCTGCTGGTAGAGTTCTGAACCTATCCAGTGAGAAAGCAGTTATTTGGGGCCTACCCAGAATAGGTTTATGTCACTGGTTAAACAACATAACTGGTTTATGTCACATAAACCAGTTAATACCTTTTCTTTTAGCATATATTTATTCTATATTTTTTGTTTCTCTAAGGAATCCCAAGAGAAGCCATAATAATGCAAATAGTGTTGTTTTCTGTAAGATATTGCTGTTTCTTTCCCTTTCTCACAATTAATATATGACAGATACAGGTTAAGCCATATTCTGTATATTAGTGATCATATTCTGTATATTAGTGTATATTAGCTGTTTTGGAAACAAGGGAGTTTTATACCATACCAAGAAAAGCTATGGACCCATAAACAAGATGAACAAAGGTGGTGTTTAATAACATACACTTTCACTATTTCTTATACTAAATAACATGAAATACTCACTTCTGATTTTCTGAATGTGGACTAGTTTTGCTGAAGAAAGAAAGAGATGAAGGCTCAATGACTTCCAACAATAAATATATTTCCCCACCCATGTGAAATGCAACTGTATCTCTGATTAAGGCAAAGGGTAAGATTTATGAATTTCTCATCAAGGACCAAGGATCCAATAACTTTCTGCAAATTCATCTTGAGATTTCAGCCTGAGATACCAGCTGTCTTTGTGGCTTTTAATGAGATGCTTCCTATTGTCTCACATGTTAGAATATTTGGTACCTAGCTGGTGGGATTGTTTAGGTAGGTTTAGGAGGTCTGATCTTGCTAGAGGAAGTATATCTCTGGATACATACTTAGAGGTTTCAAAAACCATGCCCCTTTTCCAGTGAGACCTTTTAGTTTACTTTTTGTGGTTGGATATGAGCAATCAGCTGGACCTGACACCATGCCTGTCTGCTGTAGTTCTGATGGTGATACATTTTTGACCCCTTGACACTGTAAGCTCAACATAAACCATTCCTATCTAGATTTCCTGGATCATGGTTTTTTATCGCAACAATAGAAATATATCTAACACTTGGCAATGACATCCATATCTAACTGATCCTTCATTTCTCACAAATACCTCAGCAAGTTACAAGGTCAAGAATGTCTAAAATGAGTCCACTGACAAAGGTTAAGGAGACAATAGAACTGATGTACAAGGACATGAGAGGGAACATTATTTCACTCTTCAACCAGTCACCTGTTTGTGCAATTTTCTCTGTAGACAAATGGCACAATGGAGAGAGAATTCAAGTTGTGTGAATGTACAGCCCCAAGTTTATTGACTACATAAGAAAAGGGTAACTAGAATATTTGAAAAATAAATTCCAAGGAAGCAGCCATATTTCTGTAATGCTTCCACCTTCCTGGAAACCTCACATGTCTATGTAGCCCTTACCTCTACCAGGAAGCTCTAGTCTGTGTAACTATATCTCATTTCTCATTTCGTGTGGAAGGAAGGAGGTACATTCTGGTACTCATGGACATCCTTCAGGTTTCACCCTAGGGTTGTAGTTCTTGTTCTTTCTCTGTTACATATGGGAAATATATATATATAAAATGTGTGTGTGTGTGTGTATGTGTGTGTGTGCATGTGTGTGTATCTTGTTCAATTGATAAGAATGTCAGATACTGGTAATCATGACTGTGTAGGCATTAATTTTACAGATGAAAAAAATCATTTCTTAGTTCATAACACATTGTATTTCTCTTTGAAGTAAAATGTTTCACAGTATATTATCATTATTTCCATGCTGTAGATTTCTACACTTTATCTATTAGTCTTGAGGATTTAGAGGTCCACACTGATAAGTTGATGTGAAGACAGAAAATAAAGAATTCACCTAGTGAGATTTGGTAATCTCAAAAAGTTTGCATATCACTGAAGACATAGTTATGAATATATTAAGGTCTTTGCAACACTCACATAATAACTCTGACAATGCTGTAGTGGGTACACAAAAACCTAGAGAGTAGGAACTTCAAAGCACCAATGGATTCCAAGAGCTGAAAGTTAAAGAATAAAGTGTCTGGACAGTTCTGGATTATCTGACCTCAGGTGATGAGAAAACTCAGGGTGACATTGTGTGAGAAAAGAAGTGATTAGTGCTTTCTTTTTTATTTTTTTTAATTTTCTGCATTCTTTGTTTACATTTCAAATGATTTCCCATTCCTAGTTCCCACCTCCCCATAAGTTCCAAAAGTCCTCTTACCTCTGCCTATTCCCTGATAAAAGCCCTCCAATTTCTCTGTCCTGGTAATCCCCTGCATTGCTGCCTCAAGCCTTTCTAGGACAAGGGCCCTCTCCTTCTTCTTGGGAAACACTTGATATGTTAATTGTGGCTTGGGTATTCAGTGCTTCTGGGCTAATATCCACTTATCAATGATTTCATTTCATGTGTGTTCTTTTGTAATTAGGTTACCTCACTTAGGATCATATTTTCCAGCTCCAACCATTTGCCTAGGAATTTCATGAATTCATTGTTTTTAATTGCTGAGTAGTATTCCACTGTGTAAATACACCACATTTTCTATATCCATTCCTCCATTGAGGGGCATCTGGGTTCTTTCCAGCTTCTGGCTATTATAAATAAGGCTTCTATGAACATAGTGTAGAATGTGTCCTTATTGTATGCCTGGTAATCCTCTGGGTATATGCCCAGGAGTGGTATAGTAGAGTCTTCTGGAAGTGTCATACCCAGTTTTCTGAGGAAACAGCAGTCTGGTTTCTAGAGTGGATGCAATCCCACCAGCAGTGAAGGGTGTTCCTCTTTCTCCATAACCTCGCCAACACCTGCTGTCTCCTGAGTTTTTAATCTTAGGCATTCTGACTGGTGTGAGGTGAAATCTCAGGGTTGTTTTGATTTGCATTTCCCTAGTGACTAATGATGATGAACATTTCTTAAGGTGCTTCTCAGCCATTCGAAATTCTACAGGTGAAAATTCTTTGTTTAGCTCAGTACCCCACTTTTGTATTTGAAGTTCTAGCTAGAGCAATTAGACAACTCATAAGGAGGTCAAAGGGATAGACATTGGAAAGGAAGAATTCAAACTACCACTATTCACAGATGATAAGATAGTATACTTAAGTGACCAAAAACTCCACCAGAGAACTCCTACAGCTGATGAATAACTTCAGCAAAGTGCCTGGTTATAAAATCAAATCAAGCAAATCAGTAACCTTCCTATACTCAAAGGATAAGCAGGCTGAGAAAGAAATTAGGGAAATGATACCATTTACAATAGCCACTAACAATATAAGGTATCTTGGTGTGACTCTAACCAAACAAGTGAAAGATCTGTACAACAAGAACTTTAGGTCTCTGAAGAAGGAAATCGAACAAGACATCAGAAAAGGAAAAATCTTTCATGCTCTTGGATTGGCAGGATTAATATAGTAAAAATGACCATCTTGCCAAAAGCAATATACCGATTCAATGCAATCCCCTTCAAAAATCTCAACTCAGTTCTTCCTAGAATTAGAAAGAGCAATTATCAAACTCATCTGGAATAACAAACAAAAAGAAAAAAAAAAGCAACAGGATAGCTAAAACTGTTCTCAACAATAAAAAACCTTATGGTGGAATCAGTATCTGTGACCTCAAGCACTACTACAGAGCAATGGTGTTTAAAACTTCATGGTATTGATACAGTGATAGACAAGTAGATCAATGGAATTGAACTGAAGACACAGAAATAATCCCACACACTTACAGTCACTTGATCTTTGACAAGGAAGATAAAACCATCCAGTAGGAAAAACTTCAGAACTTCAAAAAAGACCTAATACCAATACTCTTCAAACTATTCCACAAAATAGAAACAGAAAGAACATTACTCAACTTGTTCTATGTATCCACAATTTCGGTGATACCAAAACCACACAAAGATACAACAAAAACACAGAACCTTAGACCAATTTGCCTTATGAATATCGATGCAAAAATACACAATAAAATTCTTGCAAACTGAATTCAAGAACATATCAAAATGATCACTCACCATGATCAAGTGGCTTCGTACCAGGGATGCAGGGATGGTTCAATATATGGAAAACCATCAATGTAATCTTCTACATTACAAAACAACTCAAAGGAAAAAACCACATGATCATTTCATTAGATGCTGAAAAAGCATTTGACGAAATACAGCATCCTTTCATGTTAAAGGTCTTGGAAAGAAGAGGAATCCAAGGCCAATTCCTAAACATAATTAATGCAATATATAACAAATCAGTAGCCAACATCAAACTAAATGGAGAGAAACTTGAAGCAATCCCAATAAAATCAGAGACTACACAAGACTACCATCTCTCTCTTACTATTTATTCAATATGTACTTGAAATTCTAGCTAGAGCAATCAGACAACAAAAGGAGGTCAAAGGAATACAAATTGGAAAGGAAGAAGTCAAATTATCACTATTTGAAGATGATATGATAATATATTTAAGCGACACAAAAACTCCACTAGAGAATTCCTACAACTGATAAACAACTTCAGCAAAGTGGCTGGATATAAAATTAACTCAAGCAAATCAGTAGTCTTCCTATACTCAAAGGATAAACAGGCTGAGAAAGAAATGAGGGAAATGACACCCTTCCCAATAGCCACAAACAATATAAAGTATCTTGGCGTGACTCTAACCAAACAAGTGAAAGATCTGTATGAAAGGAACTTCAAGTCTTTGAAGAAAGAAATTGAAGACCTCACAAGATGGAAAAAACTTCCATGCTCTTAGATTGGAAAGAATAATGTAGTAAAAATGGCCATCTTGCCAAAAGCAATATACATATTCAATGCAATCCCCTTCAAAATCCCAACTCAATTCTTCAAAGAGTTGAAAAGAGTAATTCTCAAATTCATCTGGAATAACAAGAAAAGCTAGGATAGCTAAAACTATCCTCAACAGTAAAAGAACTTCTGGGGGAATCAGTATCCCTGACCTCAAGCAGTACTACAGAGCAATAGTGTTAAAAACTGCATGGTATTGATACAGTGACAGGCAGGTAGATCAATGGAATAGAACTGAAGACCCAGAAATGAACCCACACACCTATGGTCACTTGATCTTTGACAAAGTAGCTCTAACCATACAGTGAAAAAAAGATAACGTTTTCAACAAATGGTACTCATTCAACTGGAGGTCAACATGCAGAATAATGCAAATCAATCCATTCTTATTCTCCTTGTACTAAGCTCAAGTCCAAGTGGATCAAGGACCTCCACATAAAACCAGACACACTGAAACTAATAGAAAAGATACTGGCGGCGAACCTTGAGCACATAGGCACAGGGGGAAATTTCCTGAACACAACACCAATAGCTTATGCTCTAAGATCAAGAATTGACAAATTGGAACTCATAAAATTGCAAAGTTTCTGTAAGGCAAAGGATACTGTCAATAGAACAAAACAGCAAACAACAAATTGGGAAAAGATCTTCACCATCTCTACAACCCACAAAGGGCTAATATCCAATATATACAAAGAACTCAAGAATTTAGACTCCAGAGAGCCAAATAACCCTATTAAAAATGTGATTAGTGCTTTCAATAGAGAAGTGAAAACTTGGAGGGGAGGTCTTGGCAGTGCTGCTGCTACACCTTCATCTGCGTCATTATGGGTTATAACAGATTTGAATAAAATGTCAATCAGAAAAATGAGGTTCTTTCAGCTTCCTTTTTATACTCTAAATATCTGGGTACCACAGCCAATAAGAAAATATTGGAGTTGACCCCAGGACCAATTGTTAACATATTTATTTGGATAGTTTAAAAATACATTTAGAAACTGGTTGTTCTATGAAGTACACGCTGTTATACTCTACAAAAGATAAAAGATTAAGGTTTCTGGACCTCCCATAAAAATTTAAACTCAGCCAGGAATTTATTTTGTTATTCCAGATTATTGTTGTGTGCAGTTGGTTTGAAAACCACTTGTAGGGACAATAGCCATAGCATGAATTTCAGATTTTTTTTATTCTTTCTTTTTATTTCATGATTTCAATGAGATTTTGGAGGTAAGTGTAGTTCATTTCTTTAAATCATAAAACCATTTTTTTCTAGAATTACTAACAACCTACATCAGTATTCACTTGCCAACAATCTGAAATGAATTTAGAGGCTACCATATATAGCAGTGTAAGCTTTAATCCTAAAAGATGAACTTGGAAATTTTTAGAATATTAGAGATACACATCTTCAGAGAGAAATTACATGGAAGTCTTGTGGCTAAGCATTCAAAAGGTCTTTGTTTTATAGATATAGTTTGATAGTAACATGTCTTCCTACAGATGTGAATATATCAATTACCCACAATAAAAATTCAATGTTTATCTATTTAATGATCACATGTTTATTGAAAGATCATTTTTGAGACACATAAAAGATCTTATGTCATTTGTTCATTTGTTTGTTCATGTTTATAAACATCCTCTTGGCTTCCTTTAAACTGACCACTGTGCTTAGACCTGCACATATTGTCACTATTCAGCAGAATAATATCCTTTTGTTTAAAAGAAATGAACTATAATACCTAATGAGTAATTTAATTTCTGGTCCTACCAGAATATAATAAGAATCTATGAAAAAAAAAAAAAAGAATCTATGGGCCTTCCAGAATATACAAAGAATCTCTTAGTGATTTGTAAATCCAATAATACCTAAAATTAAGCTTATCAAAAAACACGAATTTAAGAAGACAAGTGAATTGATTTATTGTCTGAAATATGGAAGTACCATAATGTTTGCTAAATGTTAATGAGCAGCATAGAGATCAAAGCAAACAGTGAGACAAAGCAACACACTGTTCTTTGTCTCTTGGGTTTCTCAGCTGTTTCAAACTAGGGATTCGATGTTCAGTTGGAAATTAATCTTGTTGAATAAAGAAAAATTGGCCTGTATCCTGGGTCTGCCAAGTGATGAAACAGACATTCCTTAGCCAAAATCTTTCAACATCATAATAGTACAAAAAGGAAAGGGCAACTCCACTAAAAGGATCAGCATTCCTCAAATAAAAATAATTTCTGTCACTCTCCTGAAAGGTAGAGTCAACATGTATTAATCATTAATAAGTTTATTTATTATTTTTCTTAGATATTTTCTTTATTTACATTTCAAATGTAAATACCTTTCATGGTTTCCTTCTGAAAACCCCTTAACTTATCCCCCTTCCCCTGTTCACCAACCCACCCTTTCCTACTTCCCTGTCTGGACTCAACAAATAACAGAATAAAACACTGGAAGCAGCAAATGAAATGATTACTTGTGGCATGAGCCAAACTTCCCATAATTTGAGGACATTGGAAGCTTATCAGGACAAATAAATTCTGAACACAGATTTGAAAACTTGTCTTTCTGACAGAAATACAGATGTGACATAAATAAACTCACTCCTCTAAAATCATTAAGTCCTTTTCCTATTTAGATTGTCCTTCCTTAAGAAATTATATTATGCATATTAATTCAATAGTTCAGTAAAATTTCAGAAACTAATTCTGAATTAATCTGAGATTAATATATTCATACATATTAAAATATAAATTTCACCATTTGAGCACCTAGTCATTAAGTTAAAGTGTGTCAAAACTGTTTCCTCCTGAACCTTACTTCTACATAATCTTACTATTCACCATTACAAAGTTAGGAAAGGATTTCTGCAGGTTGTCAAGGAAACTATAATATGCATGATAATGTCATTCCCAATAAATCTGCAAACAAGAGATAAACTTACTAGAACACACAAAAATCTAGTCACCATAGCACTGGGGAAAATGATTTCTGAATCCCCCTTCCAAAAACTTCTTCAAATGTGGGAAGTGTTTGTTATGTAGGAAAAAACAAGCAAGAATCTGAAGGAATCTTGAAAAAGCAGAATGAGTGAAATAAGAAATTAAAACTGAATGTAACGATGTGCATTTATTGTATACATTTCATGAAGTTTTAAGTCTAATTTAAAAATTGGTGTTTTTAAAAATTTCCTGAATTTTTAAAAATTCAGCAAAGTAGCTAGTTATAAAATCAACTCAAACAAATCAATAGCCTTCCTATACTCAAAGGATAAGCAGGCTGAGAAAGAAGATAGGGAAATGACACCCTTTACAATAGCCACAAACACTATAAGGTGTCTTGGTGTGACTCTAACCAAACAAGTGAAAGATCTGTATGACAAGAAATTCAGGGCTCTGAAGAAGGAAATCGAACAAGACCTCAAAAAATTGAAAAATCTTCCATGCTCTTGGATGGCAGGATTAATATAGTAAAAATGACCATCTTGCCAAAAGAGATATACAGATTCAATGCAATCCCCATTAAAATCCAAATTCAGTTCTTCATAGAGATAGAAAGAGCAATTCTCTCTCTCTCTCTCTCTCTCTCTCTCTCTCTCTCTCTCTCTCTCTCTTTGTTTTTTCGAGACAGGGTTTCTCTGTGCAGTCCTGGCTGTCCTGGAACTCACTCTGTAGACCAGGCTGGCCTTGAACTCAGAAATCCACTTGCCTCTGCCTCCCAAGTGCTGGGATTACAGGCTTATGCCACCATGCTCTGCAAAAAAACAATTCTCAAATTCATCTGGAATAACAAAAAATAAAATAAAACTCAGGATAGCTAAAACTGTTCTACACAGTAAAAGAACTTCTGGGGGAATCAGCATTCCAGACCTCAAGCAGTACTACAAAGTAGTAGTGTTAAAAACTGCATGGTATTGGTACAGTGACAGGCAGGTAGATTAATGGAATAGAATTGACGACCCAGAAATGAACCCACACACCTATATGGTCACTTGATCTTTGACAAAGGAGCTACAACCATCCAGTGGAAAAAAAGATAGCCTTTTCAACAAATGGTGCTGGTTCAACTGGAGATCAGCATGCACAAGAATGCAAATTGATCCATTCTTATCTCCTTGTACTAAGCTCAACTCCAAGTGGATCAAGGACGTCCATGTAAAACCAGACACACTGAAACTAATAGAAAAAAAAACTGAGGAAAAGTATTGAGAACATGGGCAAAGGGGAAGCTTTCCTGAACAGAATACCAATAGGTTATGGTCTAGGATCAAAGAATTGACAAATTGGACTACATAAAATTACAAAGTTGCAGTAAGGCAAAGGACACTGTCAAAAGGTCATATTAGCAACCAACAAATTGGAAAACGATCTTCACCAACCCTACATCCCACAGAGGGCTAATATCCAATATACACAAAGAACTCAGGATGTTAGACTCCAGAGAGTCATATAACCCTATTAACAAATGGGATACAGAGCCAAACAAAGAATTTTCACCTGAAGAACTTTGAATGGCCAAGAAGCACCTTAAGAACAGTTCAACATCATTAGTCATTAGGGAAATGCAAATCAAAACAACCCTGAGATTTCACTACACACCAGTCAGAATGGCTAAGACTGAAATCTCAGGAGATGGCAGGTTGGCAAGGATGTGGAGAAAGAGGAACATTTCTCCATTGCTGGTGGGATTGCAAGCTGGTACAACCACTCTCTAAATCAGTCTGGAGGTTCCTCAGGAAACTGTGCATGACACTTCCAGAGGACACTGATATATCACTCCTGGGCATATACCCAGAGGATTCCCAGGCATGCAGTAAGGACACATGCTCCACTATGTTCATAGCAGCCTTATTTATAATAGCCAGAAGCTGGAAAGAACCCAGATGTCCCTCAATTGAGGAATGGACATAGAAAATGTGGTATATTTATACAATGGAATACTACTCAGCAATTAAAAACAATGAATCCATGAAATTATTAGGCAAATGCTTGGAACTGGAAAATATCATCCTAAGTGAGGTAACCTAATCACAAAAGAACACACATGAAATGAAATCATTGATAAGTGGATATTAGCCCAGAAGCTCTGGATACCCAAGACACAATTAACATATCAAATGAATCCTGAGAATAAAGGAGAGGGCCCTTGTCCTAGAAAGGCTTGAGGCAGCAATGCTAGGGCTTACCAGGACAGAGAAATGTGAGGGCTTTGATCAGGGAATGGGTGGAGGGAAGAGGGCTTATGGGATTTATGGGGAGGTCGGAAATGGGAAAGGGGAAATCATTTGGAATGTAAACAAAGAATATAGAAAATAAAAAATAAAGAAATAAAAATAAAAATTGGAATCACATGCCTGTAATTTTGTCAGAATTGCTTTGCCTTTTTATACAAACTGATATTTAGGAATCCTTATTGGAAAAAAGCCATCAGCAGTAGCATTTTGACTGCAGTAAATGCAAATATCGAGTTATGGCCTTATTAAAATTTTAGAAATTTAGGATATAAAAGTATTTAGTATCTTATCTTCAAATGTTGAAGCTATCAGACATAACAAACATAGAGAATTAGGAATAGAAAGAGGAGAAAAAGGAAAGTAGGGGGAATAATAAGGAAAGAAGCTGAGGATCAGCAAGAAAGAAGGAGGAAGAGAGCAAGAGGGGGAACAGAGAAAAGGAGGAGGAAGAGAAGAAAAAGGAGGACAAGAAGGTCAAGGAGGAAGATGAGGAAAATGTTAATATTTCTATTGGAAATTCAGTGTGAATCATGTGGATCATTTAAGGATCCAAGTAAAATCTCGTAGGAAGCAAGGAACAGAAGAGTAGTTATGTAGGATATTGATAGTAAGAAATGATGTCATCTGGAAAATATCATCCTAAGTGATTTAACCCAACCACAAAAGAATACACGTGAAATGCAATCACTGATGAGTAGATATTAATGAGCTCAAAAGCTCTGAATACTCGTGACACCATTTGCAAATCAAAAGATTCCCAAGAAGAATGAAGGAAAGGACCCTGGTCCTGAAAAGACTGGATATAGATTTGTAGGAGAGCATCAGAACAGAGAAATGGGGGGGATGATTGGGGAATAGTTAGGGGGGAGAGGACTTATGGGACATATGGGAGGGGGGAACTGGGAAAGGGGAAAGCCTTTGGAATGTAAACAAAGAATATAGAAAATAAAGAAAAAAAGAAAAAAGAAAAGAAAAAAATAAAAGCCCCGCAGCCCTACTACAATATGACCTAAGAATTTCAGCATAGGTGAAGCCCAAGACAAGGACTTCAAAATAGTCTTTATGAATATGTTAGAGATCCTTAAAAAGAGTATGGATGAATGCATTAAAGAAGACTATTAATATACAAAGAGTGAGATGAAATGAAGAAAACAGTTCAAGATTTGTTAAGTGGAAATATAAACAATAAAGAAAAACAAAACTGAGAGGAAAACTGAAATTGAAAAATCTAGGAAGTTGATCCTTAACTTCAGAGGCAAGTCACACCAACAGAATTCAAGAGATAGAAGAAAGAATCTCAGTCTTGGAAGACAAGAGAGAAAAAAAATGGTTATTTCAGTTAATAAACATGTTAAATTTTTAAAATGCCAGGGACAAACATCCAGGAAATCTAGAAAACAAAATCTAAAAATAATAGGAATAGAATGAAAAGAAACCCAAGTCTAAACAAAAAAAATGTTTTTAACAAAATCAAAGAAGAAAATAAAGATGGAGGTGCCTATCAAGGTTCAAGAACTATACAGAGTACCAAATAGATGGACCAAAAAAGAAATTAACCTTGACATATATTAATCAAAGCCCTAAATGTACAGAATGATTCAAAGACATTAAGAACTTCAAGGAAAACCTGAACACATAACATTAAGACAGACCTACTAGAATAACACCTGATTTTTCGAAGGAAACTCAAAAAGCCACAAAAGCTTATTCAGATGTTCTCCAAACTCTAATAGAACACAAATATCAGCTGGGCTACTATATGCACAAAAACTTTCAGCTTCAGTAGATAGAAAAACATATATTGCATGATAGAACATAACTGAAACAACTCTTTCTACCAACCAACCAACCAACCAACCAACCAACCAACCAACCAAACAAACAAACAATAGCAAAGATAGGCTTAAATAATCCTGAATAATAAAATTCTGAAGGAGACATTATCAGGCACAACTTCAAAGTGTATGATAGACATACAGTAATTTTTTTTAAAAGCATGGTATTGAAATAAAAAGACAAGTTGTTCAATTGATTGAACTGAAGACTGAGACAAGAATCTGTCCCCCCATGGACACCTCAGTATTGATAAAGAAAGCAGAAACACAAATTGGAAAAAGGAAAGTATCTTGAACAAATGGTTCTGATCAAACTGTATTTGCAGATGAATGCAAATAAAATCATACCATACTTGGCACTCCCCACATCCAGTGGCCACCACCAGCATCCTTACAGCAGTCTGGACTAAGGAGAGCTGAGCCAGGTACCCGTGATACCCAGAACTTGAAATCTTTGGGGGCACAAGACCACCTGGCAGTGAACTGGGCAGAGCAGGGTTCCTGGGCCCCAACCAGGTGTGGGCTCTGTGCTCTGAGGGGAAACCTGCACTCTGCTCATCTGTGGCCATCTTGGTGGTAGGTGCTTAGACCGAGCAGTCAGAAACAGATACCTGAGATACCCCAAGCTTAAGATCTCGGGGAATCTGGGTTGCCAGCCAGTCATCTGAGAACACGAGCTTGGCAGAGCAGCGGTCTTGTGTGCCAGCAGGGCATGGGCTCCCTGCCCTGAAAGAGACTCAGCAAGCTGTACTCCGCACTTCCAGCGGCCACTGCTGGCATCCTTACAGAGGTCCAGACTAAGGAGAGCTGAGCCAGGTACCTGTTATACCCAGAACTTGGCATCTTTGGGGACGCAAAACCACCTGGCAGCGAACCGGGCAGAGCAGGGTTCCTGGGCCCCAACCAGGCGTGGGCTCTGCGCACTGAGGGGAACCCTGCACTCTGCTCATCCACAGCCATCTTGGTGGCAGGTGCTTAGACTGAGCAGACAGGACCAGATACCTGAGATATCCCAAGCTTAAGATCTCAGGGGACCCAGGTCACCAGCCAGTCATCTAAGAACTGAAGCTTGGCAGAGGAGCAGTTCCTGTGTTCCAGCAGGGCATGGGTTCCTGGCCCTCTGGGAGTCTCTGCACTCTGCAATCTGCATTCCGCACTCCCCACTCCCCAAGGTCTCAGACAGCATCCTTGCTGCTGGCTGAACTAAGCAAACAGATCCAGAGAAGACAAGCAGCATCAGGTCCACAGTGAAAACCAAATATAACATTGCTTAGAGCAAGATACACCAGGTGTCCAACAGCACCCAAGAGGAGAACAGCACATCAGCAATCTGTGCCATGGGAAACCCAGTCATCCAGTGGTGGGGAAATAGCCTTTCGAGGCCACAGGAGGTTCAAGCACCAGCTAGTGACTACAAGACCATCTAAGGCCAGAGATAACCGGATGGCAAAAGGCAAACATAGGAACGTTACTAACAGAAATCAAGACAATATGGCAGCATCTGAATCTAGTACACAGACAGCAGTAAGTCCTGGATACCCCACCACACCAGAAAAACAAGATTTGGATCTAAAATCACTGGTCAGAATGCTGATAGCAGAACAGATAGATAAATCTCTTAAAGAAATACGGGAAAAAATGGATCAAAAATATGAAGCCCTTTCAAGGCAAACAAAAATCATTTAAAGAAATTCAGGAGAATATGGATCGAAAATTAGGATTCTATAAGGAGGAAGTACCCAGAAGATTCCCCAGCATGGAATAAGGATACATGTTCTACTATGTTCATAGCAGCCTTATATAAAATAGCCAGAAGCTGGAAAGAACCCAGATGTCCCTGAACAGAGTAATGGATACAAAAAAAAGTGGTATATGTACACAATGGAGTACTATTTAGCCATTAGAAACAATGAATTCATGAAATTCTTAGAGAAATGGATGGAGCTGGAGAACGTCATACTAAGTGAGGTGACCCAGTCTCAAAAGAATACCCATGGTATGCAGTCACTGATAAGTGGATATTAGCCTAGAATCTTGGAACACCAAAGACATAAATCACATACCAAGTGATGTCTGACAAGAAGAAAGGAATGGACACTGGTGCTAGAATGGACCAAAGAATCATTGTGGGGGAGTACAAGAACAGGGAGGTGGGAGGGGGTGGATGAGGGAGTAGGGGGAGGGGAAAGGGCATGTGGGAACTTTGGAGGGGGGAACCAGAAAAAGGGAAATGAATTGTAAATATAAAATATATCCAATAAAAAATGGTAAAAAAAAAAAAGAAATAAAGGAGAACATGGGCCAACAAGTAGAAGTCATGAAAGAAGAAACACAAAAATCTCTTAAAGAAATACATGAAAATACAAACAAGCAAGTGGAAGATCTGAGCAAAACCACCCAGGATCTAAAAACAGAAGTAGAAACAACTGAGAAATCACAAAGGGAGACAACTTTGGAGATAGAAAACCTTGGGAAGAAATAAGGGGCCATAGATGCAAATATCAACAATAGAATACAAGAGATAGAAGAAGATACCATAGAAACCATTGATTCAACAGTCCAAGAAAATACAAAATGCAAAAAGCTTGTAACTAAAAACATACAGGAAATCCAGGACACAATGAGAAGACCAAACGTAAGGATTATAGGCATAGATGAGAGGGAAGATATATAACTTAAAGGGCCAGTAAATATCTTCTACAAAATTATGGAAGAAAACTTCCCCAACCTAAAGAGAGAGAGATGCCCATGAATATACAAGAAGCCTACAGAACTCCAAACAGACTGGATCAGAACAGAAATACCTCCCGTCACATAATAATCAAAACCACAAACATACTAAACAAAGAAAGAATATTAAGGGCAGCAAGAGAAAAAGGCCAAGTAACATATAAAGGAAGACCTACTAGGATTACACCAGACTTCTCACTAGAGACCATGAAAGCTAGAAGATCCTGGGCAGATATCATGCAGACTCTAAGAGAACACAAACTTCAGCCAAAACTACTATACCCAGCAAAATTCTCAATCGCCATAGATGGAGAAAGCAAGGTATTCCATGACAAAATCAAATTTGCACATTATCTTTCCACAAACTCAGCCATACAAAGGGTAATAGGGGAAAAACACCAACACAAGGAGGGAAACCACACCCCAGAAGAATCAAGATAGAAACCTCCTCTCATCAAACCCAAAAGAAGATAACCTCTCAAATATAAAAAAAGTAATTTCAAAAATGTCGGGAGGTAATAATTACTATTCCTTAATATCTCTTAACATCATTGGACTCAATTCCCCAATAAAAAGACATAGACTAACAGACTGGATATGTAAACAGGACCCTATATTTTGCTGTGTACAGGAAACACATCTCAGTGTTAAAGACAAACACTGTCTTAGAGTAATAGGCTGGACGACAATTTTACAAGCAAATGGTCTCAGGAAACAATCTGGAGTAGTCATTCTAATATCAGATAAAATTGACTTTCAACCTAAAGTCATGAAAAGAGACTCGGAAGGTCACTTCTTGCTTGTCAAAGGGAAAATCCACCAAAAAGAGCTCTCAATACTGAACATCTATGCTCCAAATGCAAGGGCAACCTCATTTGTAAAAGAAAAGTTACTAAAGCTTAAAGCACACATTGCACCTAACACAATAATTGTGGGTGACTTCAACACTCCACTCTCCTCAATGGACCCATCTGGAAAGCAGAAACTAAATAGGGAAAAAGTGAAACTAATTGAAACTTTGGACCAATTGGATTTAACATACATACACACACACACACACACACACACACACACACACACACACACATATATATATATATATATATATATATATATATATATATATAATTTCATCCTAAAGCAAAAGAATATACCTTTTTCTCAGCACCGCATGATACATTCTCCAAAATTGATCATATAATTGGTCACAAGACAGATGTCAACAAATACAAGAAGATCGAACTAATCCCATGCCTCCTATCAGAAGACCATGGAGTAAGAGTGGTCTTCAATAGCAACAAAACAACAGAAAGCCCACATACATATGGAAACTGAACAATACTTTAGTCAATGACACCTTGGTCAAGGAAAAAATAAAAAAAAGAAATCAAAGACTTTTTAGAATTCAATGAAAATGAATGTACAACCAACCCAAATCTATGGGACACAATAAAAGCATTGCTAAGAGGAAAACTCATAGCTCTAAGTGCATCCAAAAAGAAAAAGGAGAGAGCATACACTAGCACCTTAACAGCACACCTTAAAGCCCTGGAAGAAAAAGAAGTTAATTCACACAGGAGTCGTAGAAGACAAGAAATCATCAAACTTAGGGCTGAAATCAATCAAGTATAAACAAAGAGAACCATACAAAGAATCAACAAAACCAGGATCTTGTTCTTTGAGAAAATCAACAAGATAGATAAACCCTTAACCAGACTAACCAAAGGACACAGAGACAGTATCCAAATTAACAAAATTAGAAATGAAAAGGGGGACATAACAACAGAAACTGAGGAAATTCAAAAGATCATCAGGTAGTACTACAAAGGTCTATACTGAACACAACTGGAGATTCTGGAGGAAATGGACAATTTTCTAGACAGATACCAAATGCCAAAATTAAATCAGGATCAGTTAGATCAGCTAAATAGTCCCATAACCCCTAAAGAAATGGAAGGGGTTATAGAAAGCTTCTCAACCAAAAAAAGTAAAGGACCAGATGGTTTTAGTGCAGAATTCTACCAGACATTCAAAGAAGGCTTAACACCAATACTCTTCAAAATTTCCACAAAATAGAAACAGAAGGGGCACTGCCCAACTCATTCTTCAAAGCCACAATTACGCTGAAACCAAAACCACACAAAGATCTAACAAAGAAAGAGAACTTCAGGCAATTTTCCTTTATGAATATGGATGCAAAAATACTAAATGAAATTCTTGCCAACCGCATCCAAGAGGACATCAAAAAGATCATTCACCATGATCAAGTAGGCTTCATCCCAGGGATACAGGGATTGTTCAATATACAGAAATCCATCAATGTAATCCACTACATAAACAAACTAAAAGATCTCGTTATGGATGGTTGTGAACCACCATGTGGTTTGCCGGGATTTGAACTTAGGACCCTTGGAAGAACAGTCAGTGCTCTTAACCACTGAGCCATCTATTCTCAACAATAAAAGGACTTCTGGGGGAATCAATATCCCTGACCTCAAGCAGTACTACAGAGCAATTGTGTTAAAAACTGCATGGTACTGGTACAGCAACAGGCAGGTAGATCGATGGAATAGGATTGAAGTCCCAGAAATGAACCCACAGACTTATGGTCACTTGATCTTTGATAAAGGAGCCACAACCATCCAGTGGAAAAAAGATAGCCTTTTCAACAAATGGTGCTGGTTCAACTGGAGGTCAACATGCAGAAGAATGCGAATTGACCCACTCTTATCTCCTTGTACTAAGATCAACTCTATGTGGATCAAGGACCTCCACATAAAACCAGACACACTGAAACTATTAGAAAAGAAACTTGGGAAGACCCTGGAGGACATGGGCACAGGGGTAAAGTTCCTGAACAGAACACCAATAGCTTATGCTCTAAGATCAAGAATTGACAAATGGGACCTCATAAAATTACAAAGTTCATGTAAGGCAAAGGACACTGTCAGAAGGACAAAACAGCAACCAACAACGTGGGAAAGGATCTTCACCAACCCCACATCCGACAGAGGGCTAATATCCAATATATACAAAGAACTCAAGAAGTTAGACTGCAAAGAACCAAATAACCCTATCAAAAAATGGGGCACAGAGCTAAATAAAGAATTTTCACCAGAAGAAATTCGGATGGCTGAGAAACACCTTAAGAGATGTTCAACATCATTAGTCATCAGGGAAATGCAAATCAAAACAACCCTGAGATTCCACCTCACTCCAGTCAGAATGGCTAAGATTAAAAACTCGAGAGACAACAAGTGCTGGCGAGGATGTGGAGAAAGAGGAACACTCCTCCACTGTTGGTGGGATTGCAAAATGGTAAAACTGCTCTGGAAATCAGTGTGGCGGTTCCTCATAAAATTGGGCATGCCACTCCCAGAGGACCCTGGCATACCACTCCTGGGCATATACCCAGAGGATTCCTCTGCATACAACAAAGACACATGCTCCACTATGTTTATAGCAGCCTTTTTTATAATAGCCAGAAATTGGAAGGAGCCCAGATATCCCTCAAAAGAGGAATGGATACAGAAAATGTGGTATATTTATACAATGGAATACTACTCAGCAATTAAAAATAATGAATTCATGCAATTTGTAGGTAAATGGTTAGATCTGGAAACTATCATCCTAAGTGAGCTAACCCAATCACAAAAGAATACACACGAAATGCAACCACTGATAAGTGGATATTAATGAGCCCAGAAGCCCTAAATACTCAAGGCACAATTAGCAAGTCAAATGACTCTCAAGAAGAAAAAAAGGAGAGGACACTGGGCCTGTAAAGATTGGATCCAGTATTATAGACCCAGAACAGAGAAGTCATGGGGGGGGTGGTGGAAAGAGTGGGGAATAGCATGGGGGGGGAGAGGAATTATGGGACATATGGTGGGGGGTAACTGGGAAAGGGGAAAGCCTTTGGAACATAAACAAAGAATATAGAAAATAAAAAAAATAAAAATAAAATAAAATAAATAAAAAAAAAACTAAAAGAAAAAGACCACATGGTCACCTCATTGGATGCTGAAAACGCATTCGACAAAATACAGCATCCTTTCATGCTAAAAGTCTTGGAAAGAGCAGGAATTCAAGGCCCATACCTAAACATAGTAAAAGCAATCTACAGCAAACCAGTAGCCAACTTCAAACTAAATGGAGGGAAACTTGAAGCAATCTCACTAAAATCAGGGACTAGACAAGGCTGCCCTCTCTCTCCATATCTTTTCAATATAATACATGAAGTTCTATCGAGAGCAATTAGACAACATAAGGAAGTCAAAGGGATATTAATTGGAAAGGAAGAAGTCAAACTATCATTATTTGCAGACGATATATTAGTTTACTTAAGCGATCCAAAAAACTCCACCAGAGAACTTCTACAGTTGATAAACAACTTCAGCAAAGAGGCTGGTTATAAAATCAACTCAAGCAAATTAAAAGACTTCTTGTACTCAAAGGACAAGCAGCCCGAGAAAGAAGTTAGGGAAATAATACCCTTCACAATAGCCACAAACAACATAAAATACCTTGGTGTAACTCTAACCAAACAAGCAAAAGATCTCTATGACAGATCCTTCAAGTCCTTGAAGAAAGAAATCGAAGAAGACCTCAGAAGATGGAAAAATATTTGTTGCTCCTGGATTGGCAGGATCAATATAGTAAAAATGGCCATGTTGCCAAAAGCAATCTACAGTTTCAAAGCAGTCCCCATCAAAATCCCAACTCAATTCTTCATAGATCTAGAAAGAGCAATTCTCAAATTCATCTGGAGCAACAAAAAACCCAGGATAGCTAAAACTATTCTCAACAATAAAAGAACGTCTGGGAGAATCTATATCCCTCACCTTAAGCAGTACTACAGAGCAATTGTGTTAAAAACTGCATGGTATTGGTACAGCAACAGGCAAGTAGATCAATGGTATAAGATTGAAGACCCAGAAGTGAACCCACAGAATTATGGTCACATGATCTTTTATAAAGGAGCCAGAAACATCCAGTGGGAAAAAAAAGCCTTTTCAACAAATGGTGCTGGGTCAACTGGAGGTCACCATGCAGAAGAATGCGAATCGACCCACTCTTATCTCCTTGTACTAAGATCAACTCCAAGTGGATCAGGGAGATCCACATAAAACCAGACACACTGAAACTATTAGAAAAGAAACTTGGGAAGACTCTGGAGGACATGGGCACAGGGAGAAAGTTCTTGAACAGAACACCAATAGCTTATGCTCTAAGATCAAGAACTGACAAATGGGACCTCATAAAATTACAAAGTTTCTCTATGGCAAAGGATACTGTCAGAAGGACAAAATGGCAACCAACAAAGTAGGAAAAGATCTTCACCAACCCCACATCTGACAGAGGGCTAATATCAAATATATATAAAGAACTCAAGATGTTAGACCCCAAAGAACCAAATAACCCTATCCAAAAATGGGGTACAGAGCCAAACAAAGAATTTTCACTAAGAAGAAATTCAGATGGCTGAGAAACACCTTAAGAGATGTTCAACATCATTAGTCATAAGGGAAATGCAAATCAAAACAACCCTGAGATTCCACCTCACACAAGTCAGAATGGCTGAGATTAAAAACTCAAGAGACAACAGGTGCTGGCGAGGATGTGGAGAAAGAGGAACACTCCTCCACTGTTGGTGGGATTGCAAAATGGTAAAACTGCTCTGGAGATCAGTTTGGTGGATCCTCAGAAAATTGGGCATGTCACTTCCAGAGGACCCTGGCATACAACCCCTGGGAATATACCCAGAGGATTCCCCTGCATACAATAAAGACACATGCTCCACTATGTTCATAGCAGCCTTGTTTTAATAGCCAGAAGTTGGAAGGAGTCCAGATATCCCTCAAAGGAGGAATGGATACAGAAAATGTCGTATATTTATACAATGGAAAACTACTCAGCAATTTAAAATAATGAATTCATGCAATTTGTAGGCAAATGGTTAGATCTAGAAAATATCATCCTAAGCAAGTTAACCCAATCACAAAAGAATACACATGAAGTGCAATCACTGATAAGTGGATATTAATGAGCCCAGAAGCCCTAAATACTCATGGCATAATTAGCAAGTCAAATGATTCCCAAGAAGAAGAAAGGAGAGGACCGTGGGCATGAAAAGATTGGATCCAATTTTGTAGATGCAGAACAAGAAATGATGGGGGGGTAATTGGGGAATAATTGGGGGGAGAGGACTTATGGGACATATGGTGGTGGTGGGGTAACTGGGAAAGGGGAAAGCCTTTGGTATGTAAACAAAGAATATAGAAAATAAAATTAAAAAAAATCATACCATACTTAACACCTTGCCAGTAATTCAATGATAAATGGACCAAAAATGTCACCATAAACAAGCTACACTGCACATGATAAAAGAGAAAGAGGAATATCCTTGTTCTCATTGGCACAGGAGACATTTTCCTGAACATAAAACTGTTATTACAGGCAGTAAGATCTACAATTAATTCATGGGACTTCATGCAATAAAAAGCTAGTGCAAGGCAAAGCACACTGTCATTTGGACAAAGTGGTACCCTACAGAATGCAAAAACAGTTTTTTCATCAGCTCTATATCCAATAGAGAGCTTATATCTAAAATATATAAAGAACTCAGGAAACAAGATATAAAGAAAATGAATAACCCAATTAAAAATTGGGTACAGACCTAAACAGAATTCTCAATAGAATAAATGCAAATGGCTGAGAAACACTTAAAGAAATATTCAATATCCTGAAATATCAGGGAAATACATGTTAAAACTGCTTTGATATTTCATCTTACATCCATAAGAATGGCTAAGATCTGAGAGCTTATGCTGGGGAGGATGGGGAGTAATAGGAACATTGATGCATTGCTTTTAAAAGCACAGACTCATGCAGTCACTAGGGAAATCAGTTTGGTGGTTCCTCAGGAAGATGGTGATCAATAAACTTCAAGATCCATCTGTAACACCCTTGGGCATATACACAAAGGATGCTTCATCTTCTCAGAAAGACACTTGCTCAACTATGTTGATTGCTGATCTCTTTAAATTGCCCAGAAATTTGATGTAATGAATACAGAAAACATGCTACATTTACATAATGGAATATGTACATAATATGGTCTTTTTTAAAGGTATTATGAAATTTGTAAGCAAAGGGATGAAATCTGAAAAAAATTTTGTGTGAGGTAATCCAAACCCAGAAAGACAAATGTGGTATATATTCACTTATGTGAGGATATTAGTGTTTAAATAAATGATAACCACACTAGAATCCATAAATATCCTCCTGCCACAAATGGGAAGAGATGCAGAGACTTACAGCAGACCCTTATGTGGAGAGAGAGAGACCTTGGAACATACACATATCTAATCAAATTTCCTGCCTGCAGAGTTCAGGGAAACCCTGGAAGAAGAGGTAGAAAGAATGCAAAAGACAGGACAGATGGAGGACACCAGTAAAGCAAGGCTCTCTGAATCAATTTTGCAATGCTTATGTACACTCACAGAGACTGAACTACTGCTCTGGCACCATGATTACTAGTGTGGTTGCCATGATTGCTGCCAGGATGGCCATGGACTCACCATCGGAATCCATAAAAACTCATAATCTCTTTCTTTTACCATTTTACTTGGCTGTCATATCTCTTCACAGTAATAATACAGTAATCAAGACAGTAACTCACATTACCTTCATGCTACTATTACACCCATAGGTATATCTTCCCACACTAGTTGTCATTTGTAGCTCACAGGTTCACATCTGGATAAAACTGTTAGTGGTTCCTTCAGCAACCTACATAGAATATTTCTGCCCCCTAAAAGCCGGTAAGCATGAAGGAACCATCTGTTCTGACCATTTTGGTATCTCCATGTACTATGACCAAAGAATGCCTTATTGTTAGCAATAGGATGTTACAAGCAATTTCTTGTGAACCTTCCAGATCAAAAGCAATAATCTGTAACAACTAACCTTTTAAAGACCCTAACTACATTACCAAATTACAAGTAGATAATGTATCAAAATACCAGACTAACTAGGAGAACAAGAGATTTTTCAACATAGAAACAATTGGAGATAAAGGCAATAACTATTTTCTGCCTTCTATTCTAGGTCAAAAATTCAGAATAAAGTTATGAGATTATAAATAATTGAGTATGTGTTTCAACAAAGCATCATAGACTAAGCTATTAGCAGAAGTTGGAGGAGAGAGGGAAAAAGGAAGAAGAGGAGGAAGAGGAGGAGGAGAGGGAAAAAAAGAAAGAAGGAAATGTACTTTCTCAGTTCTGCAGGTAGATAGAGAGATACCAGCAAGATACCAGTAGATAGGTAGATACCAGAATCTGGACTCTGGAATCCTTGCTTTTGCTCTCACATGGTGAATGATAAAACAGAAGTGTGTGATAGACATCATAGTGTTACATGGCAGAAAGGAGGCAAATTCTTTCTAACAGTCCCTTATTATAATAACACCAGTCCTCCATGAGAATGAGAACATGAGTGTAGTAGCTATTCCTGGTTTTCGAATTGACTATATCTGGAATTTACTACATCCAGAGGTGGAAGACTCACCTGTGATCCTAATCTCAAGGCTTGAAGTACAAGTGTCTGACATAAATCTTGACATGGAGATCTTAAGGCTTAGTTGTTATGAGCCCCAGAAGATCAAGACAGGATTATCTCTAAGTTCAAGGTCATCTGAGACAAAGCAAGCCCCAAATCCAATCATGGTGGCATACTCCTTTAATCTGTACCACACTTTCTGCTAGAGACCTACATAAAGACATTGGAAGAAGGAAGATTCAATCTTCTTCACCTGCTTGCCTTGTAGGACTGATCAATTGCTAGATCCTTAGACTTCCATTCAGAGCTACTGCTGACCATTTTGGGGAGTTGGACTACAGACTGTAAGTCATCAACAAATTCCCTTACCATATAGAGACTACCCATAAGTTTTGTGACTCTAGAGAACACTGACTAATACAATGACCATTTGACCCAATGCTCTAACCTCTCAATGCTGCTACCTCGGTGATCAAATCACCAACATCTGCATAATTTTAGATATATGGAGGTCAGAGATCGCATACTGAAGCATACATATGGATATATTAGATACTTCAAGAACATGAAGTTTTCTACCTCGTCTTTGTTTCTGAAATTTCAGATTCAAGAAAGAGACAGAAGCACACTGATAGTCACCCTGAGCCCTAAGGTGACTGTGCAAGCCCAGAGGCCTGCTTCCCTTTGCTTTGTCAGTTACTGGGGTAAAGCCTTGCTTCAGTGCTCCATCCCTAGAATTCAACAAGTGTGTCCAGTGAATCCTCTTTCTGGCACTGTCTGAGCTTATGTTTGCTGCTATAACATCCCAGGTGAATGGACTATTATAAGCAACAATTGTTTTCTGGCCATTTCCATGTCTGCTGAGGGCTACTTCACTTCCTTTGTGTGTGTGTGTGTGTGTGTGTGTGTGTGTGTGTGTGTGTATGTGTGTGTGTCTGTGTGTGTGTGTGTGTGTGTGTGTGTGTGTGATCAAAACCACAGAACAGCTTTACTATAATACACTTTCTCTTATATTACATACATATCTTCCCATCACAAACAACCAGGGTTTAAACATAAAGAAGCAAACAATGATGTGATTTAATGAAATCTGGAAGGATTATAGAAAACATTCTAGTTTCATTTCTGTTGCTGTGATAAAATACCATGACAAAAGTAACTATACCATGAGAAAAGGCTTATTTTATCTAACAACTTCAGCTCTAATACAATAATGAAGTCAAGGCAGCAGCAATTTCAAATGGCTGGTCATATCACTTCTACAGTCAGAGAGAGAGAGAGAGAGAGAGAGAGAGAGAGAGAGAGAGAGAGAGAGAGAGAGAGAGATGAATATAGGCATGTCCATTCTTATTTTATATAGATGAAGATTTGCACCTAGGGAATGGTGCACCCATAGTTTTTATGTAAATCTTCAATTTTATCAGAAAATGTTTGTAATTCCACTTATAATTAATTTAGTAAATTTATGTCTACCATTTTATCTGCATTATGTTTCATGATAATCTTCAATTTTTTCTATATTTCCTCTATTTTATCAGAAATGTTTTAAATGTAAATCTTTGATTTGATCACAAATGTTTCCAATTCCACCTTCAATTAATTTAGAAAGAGTTTTTAAATCTACCATTTTATATGTAAAATTTTCCATGAAATAGTCAATTTTAACATGTTTGTCTATATATTTCTTGAATTTTTCCAGAAATATTTTTCATGTAAATCTTCAAGTTTATCTGAAAATGTTTATAATCCCACCTTCAATTAACTTAGAATTATCCTTATGCCTATCATTTTATCTGTAAAATTTTCATGATAATCTTTAATTTTAACATGATTTTATATATATATTTCAATTTTATCAGAAATATTTTCCATGTAAATATTCAAGTTTATCAGAAAATGTTTATAATTCCACTCTCATTCAATTTAGGAATACTTTTATGCCTACCATTATTATATCTATATAAAATTTTCCATGATAATCTTCAAAAAATATGTCTGAGATGTCACTTTTTCAATATGACACAATCTAGAATCACCTGAGAAAGGAGTCTTAAAGGTGTATTACCTAGACTAGTTAGCTAGTAGACATGTAGTGGACATGTAGTCTTGATTGCTACTTCACTTACTAATGGGACCTTCTCAAAGTTTCCCTATTCTCAGATCGCTAATCCTGTCTGTGAGGATGCCACCTTCATAATGCATTTACTACCCATGCAAAAAGAACCCACTTTATCATCTCTAGAGTTATAATACTGCAGGATGTGAATTTGGGGTCACCAGTTTTCAAACAAAGCAAAGGACCATTGTCTATGATTCAGCAGGAGGCTTTTGCTCTTCTACATGGTTACTTTATCCAGAAAACCTCAAGTTGTTAATAATAGACTATTTTGCACATTTTGAGAAGGAGGACAAAGATGTTGCCTTCTCAACTTTACCTGGCTTTGTCTCATATCAACCCCGGAAATTACAAAGGAGATCAGGGATGGTTTTAGAATCCTCCTACAGAATTTCTTCCTGTGAAACAGAGGTTGATCATCAGCCCACAGAAGTTTCATAAGACTAGACAAAATCTCCAAATGTCAAGCAAAAACTGCTGAAGGAGCAAACAGCTGGCTGATGGCATTAGTCATATGTGGATGATCTAAGCCTGAGAGGAGAGTAGAACCCATATGAATGGCCAGAGTTCTCATATTCCTGAGAACTCCCTTACAGGTGGCCAGTACAGGGACCCAGGAACCACTAGGACCAATGACAAGATGACCATATAATACAGAATGCATTCATGGTCCAGTGTTGAAAGATAGTATCATAATAGTTTTTAAAACAACCAACAGCTTAAATTTTACCAAGTCTGAGCAATGGATCTGCTCAAAAAATGGGCAATTTTCAGAGCCAGTGCTGGTTCCTGGTCTTCAGGGAACAAAAGCAGCTGGAAAGGAAAGGTAATTGAGGTTTAGATGCAGGCTTCCTACTCAGTGGCATGTCAGTTGGACTAAATGTATTTCATACAGCTTCTACCAAAACCTGTACTAGTGGTTCCTGTCATCCTCCATACTCTTATGCTTTAGTTCACATATACATTCTGAGGATGTAGAAACAGCCACAAGCACATTTGCACTGAAGAACTGCTTCTCCTCTGAGCATGTATGTATTTCAGTTTTCTGTTCAATTAAATTAAATTTTAACAAAATATTTTTTACTAAATCTTTCATAGAAAGTATTATTAGTTACCTATACTCCTCCTAACTCCTTCAAAATCATTCATCAGCTACCTACCCCTAGCTTTGCATCTTCATTTAAAAGCAAAAAACAACAAAAAAAACATTGACTATGATTGGAGCTGCCCAAATACTGCTGGGTATAAGTCATTCACTGGAACACAGTAGACCTACCAGGAGACAAGCCCTTAAAGAACACTGATTTTCCTATGCAGAAGCCAACAACTATCCATAACTTCTCAGCCAGTGGATTAGGTCATGTGAGGTCCACAACTCTCAATGTATGAGTGTTGACTGGCTTGATATTGAACAGGTATTACACAGGCAGCCACATATGCTGTGAGTTCGTTAGTACAGCAGTCTGGACATGTCCAGATGATACTTTTCCACTCTGGTCCTCTCTGACCACTGGCTCTTATAATCATTCTGCTCCTCTTTCACAGTGTTTACTAATCACAGCAAAAGTGGGAGAATCAGATGTCCCATTTGTGGCTGATCATTCTTCTAGCATGTATTCTTTGCATTTTGACCAATTGCAAGTTTCTTGGTTAACTACCCTACACTGTACAAGAAACGTACCTGCTAAGGTCCAAGAGCTATGCTAATCTATATTAGCACAGGAATTTGAACAAGATTTAATACCCCGCTTCACATAATAATTATAGTAATTTCATATATAGGGTCTGTGAGTTCTCCAACCATGGGCTCATGGCCAGATTTACAGTACTTTTAGTTAAATACGTTTTCACTGATAAATAGTAGCAAAAGTTATGCACATGAATGTCTTGATATTTACCCAAAGCAACATGGCACCTCCTCATTAAACAAAGATGTAATACACATGAGATCCAGCCATTGCACTCCTAGGTACAGATCCAAAGGGCATAGAGTGTGTCCAAGGATGACCCACTTGCTCACAGCAGTACCATGAAAACTGACCAAGAAATGGGAACCACAAAGTGCCTATTAGCTGGTGAGGAGAAAAGAGCTAGAACAGTTACACAGCAGAGCACACAGCCATTTCAACCTTCATTCAGTGTTGACTTTTAGGAACAACTGAACATGGTCTATACACAGATAGCAGTGTCTTGTGGATTATAATGAGCTTCTTATTGTTATTCCTCTTATTGCTGCTCAATGTTCTGATAACCATGCTCCTTCCTGACTGAGGTGTGCAGGGTACTATGGCCTCTTCTAATAATGAACTTTCTAAAACAAAGCTTGGGTTTTTATGAGATGGGAAAGGGGATTGTGAGATCTGAATTTCCACCAAGAGTCAGTGTGCAGATTGGCTCACAAGATTTCTACTACAAGAGATGTGTGGCTACAGATCCTAGGAGAGATCAAGATCACTGAAAATGGGCACAAATGCTCAGCTCACTGTGAATAAAACTCATGAGGGTCCTTTCTACACAACCATATGTAATTCTGTGTTTTACCATAGAATTAACACATCATTGTACCTTCTGATGTTAATGCAGGTGACTTTAAAATTAATTCCACTTTAAATTCTAATTCCAGGCATTTACTCAGGCTTGACAAGACATGGTCTTTTCAGCCCCAAGAAAAGATCAATTTCAATAGAAAGGTCAATTTCTCACAATAACAAATGGTACAAATCTGTCTGTACTCAAACATTACCACATATAACCTGTGTTCCATATTGGATAGCCAGTAACAGCCATAAAGAGACTTTGGGGAAGACAGTACAAGGTTTCTCCCAGGAGACTGCAGTAGCTACCCCATTCACAGGCTGTCAAAGCCTGTTCTTCCATCAGATATCGCGACTTCCCACAATCTCTAAATAACCCAACAGGGTCTTCAAGGTCATCAATCATGTAACACAGGAGGCAATTTGAATGCAAACACATAGAGTGTAACTACATTAAAATGTCACCATGACAGAAGCTGGTCTTTGTCTGTCTAAGTCAGAGCCAGGCTAATTCAAATATTTCATGATTAATGGTTGAGCCTTGCAACATCTTTACTCACTACAAAGAACACACCATGCCTCCATGACTATGAGTAGTGAGCAATGCCATGTTGAATCTCAGTCATTGTTTATACCCAAATACTTTCCAGAGAAACAGGGGGGAAACACTGTATGTTGAGGAACACAGCTCCTACACAGGTCAAAGAGTTGAAAAAGAGTTCCAGGCCAGAGGAGAACTGACAAAATCAGCCTACCACTGCCTAACCTTCCAGTGCATGGGGACAGGAGACTCGGCACATTCCTGGTCAACATGAACATTCACTCACAGTTATTCAGGTAGAAGTTTGGCTGAGGACAGACAGGTAAACATAGGTGCTCCCAGAAGTCTGCACATTACAAGCTGAGCTCTTCCTGAAAAACCTTCTATTGTAATATATCCATGATGGATTTATTCTCTATCCATCTATGTATTTTTGTACCCTTAACTCTAAAACACAAAGGTCACAGACATTGCAGGCAAGCTAAAAGATTGATGGTGAACAGAGTTAACATAGAAAACAAGGTATGGCTACTTTTGGAGCCAGATACAAGGAGCACAAGATGGCATCCTACAGGCTGAGGGGCAGAAATACACCATGAAGGCAGTAGACAATCTAAGCGGACGATGGAGAGTGTGAGGTTCAGACATTTGAGCTGAGAAAGCAACTTTTTCCACTGTGCTCTTCCTCTCATAGCTGAAGGTAATGTGGGAAAATGGAGGGCTATCAGGAAATACAGGTAGGTCATTCCCACTAAAGTACATTTGAGAAACAATTCCAGCCAATTCCCCAAAGCTAAGTACATCTGGGAAGCCTGTATATAGTCTGGCCAAGAACAAGAATGGCCAAGCTAGGAGAGAGTTATAGATGGTATGAGCCTGTGGTTCTCAGATTGAAGTGAGGTGAGGCTTCATGACATCACAGGGTAATCCTTGCCCTAGTAACAGCAGTTTTGCCTGAGGACAACTCAGGGTCCTTCAAGGCAAGCTTAGATTCAGAGCAAGCACACTTTGCCTAGGTTTGAGCTGTTTTCTGGGATGGACACTACCATCAATTCAACTCATGAGTAACTCAGTCTGAGGCACTTCTTCATTGAGACCTAAAATGTGGTTGGTGGTTCTGAAACATAGTGAGGGACTTGAAGTGTGTATGATGGAGGGCAACTTGCTCTTAGAAACAGCAGAAATCAGGAGTTTCATAGCAGTGGGACTAGCCACTCAAGAACACAGCTAGAGGAACCCCTCCATTCCTCAGAGAAAGAAGCCTTCAAATGAAGACTCACAGTTGTAACTGGACCCTAGCCTCCAGACTAGGACATGAAAGAAGAAACTCTGCTACTTGCATGCCCACATTTGACCATCATAGCATATACAGGGAAGAAGACAAAGTATCCACGTTAATAATGTCTGATCTTTCCTGAGGACTTCAGTCCCAGTCAAAGGCAAACTTTTCACTTGACTCACATAGCTATCACAATCTGGGAACAAATATCAACGTCACTATCACAGGCACAATGTGGCAGCACTTAGTACTCTAGTTAAGTGTTATATCAATGCCCTCACTTTGTATCCTCTTGTGTGTGCTCCTGTCTGCATGTCCACATCCATGTGTGAACCTGTATGTAGATGTTATTCAATGAGACAGTGTAAATCGATGTTCAGGCAATGACCTCACCACATGCACAACTTTTCAATTGCTGGAATATGATCAGTACAGTGTGAGATCATATTATTCCTCTATTACCTATTATAATAGATTACTGACATGGTAAATGCTATAGCTATTTTTTAATTACCTTCTAACAACTGTAGTTACTTTTACTGGGCTCACACAGTAATAGCCCTATCAATTATAGTAAAGGGACTGAAAAGAGGTACATGGATTGGTATCCTTGATTTGTGAACTATTAACTATTTTTAAAGGATCCTTTTTTATTTAATATATTCTTTATTTACATTTCAAATGATTTCCCCTTTCCTGGATCCCCCTCCCCGAAAGTCCCATAAGCCCTCTTTCCTCCCCCTGTTCCTCCATCCACCCCTTCCCACTTCCTTTTTCTGGTATGTCTCTACACTGCTGCAATGAGCCTTTCCAGAACTAGGGGCCACTCCTTCCTTCTTCTTGGACATTATTTGATATGTGGATTGTGTCTTGGGTATTCCAAGCTTCTAGGCTAATATTCGCTTATCAATGAGTACATACCATGAGGGTTCTTTTGAGGCTGGGTTATCGCACTTAAGATGATGTTTTCCAGCTCCATTCATTGGTCTAAAAACTTCATGAATTCATTGTTTCTAATGGCTGAATAGTACTCTGGTGTATATATACCATATTTTTTGCATCCATTCTTCCATTGAGGGACACCTGGGTACTTTCCAGCCTCTGGCTATTATAAATAGGGCTGCTAAGAGCATAGTAGAGCATGTTTCCTTATGACATGCTGGGGAATCCTCTGGGTATATGCCTCTGGAAGTGTCATGCCCTGTTTTCTCCTCCACTGCTGGTGGGATTGCAAGCTGGAACAACCACTCTGGAAATCAGTCTGGTGGTTCCTCAGTGAACTATATATATAATTTTCTATATTCTTTGTTTACATTCCAAAGGCTTTCCCCTTTCCAGTTCCCCCCTCACCATATGTCCCATAAGTCCTCTTCCCCCCCATTCTCCAATCACCTCCCTCCCCACCATTTCTCTGTTCTGTTACTCTCCTACAAAACCAGATTTAGTCCTTTCCGGACCAGGGTCCTCTCCATCCCTTTTCTTGGGAATCTTTTGCTTAGATAATCGTGTCTTGAGTATTCAGAGCTTCTGGGCTTATTAATATCCACTAATCAGTGATTGCAATTCATTTGAATTCCTTTGTAATTGGGTTGACTCACTTAGGATGATATTTTTCAGATCCAAACATTTGCCTACAAATTTCATGAATTCATCATTTTTAATTGCTGAGTAGTATTCCATTGTATAAATATACCACATTTTCTGTATTCATTCCACCGTTGAGGGACATCTGGGTTATTTCCAGCTTCTGGCTATTATAAATAAGGCTGCTATGAACATAGTGAGCATGTGTCTTTATTGCATGCAAGGGAATTCTCTGGGTATATGCCCAGGAGTGGTATAAAAGGGTCCTCTGGAATTGTCATGCCCAGAGGAACCGCCAGACTGATTTCCAGACCAGTTGTACCATCTTGCAATCCCACCAACAATGGAGGAGTGATCTTCTTTCTCCACATCCTCTCCAGCACCTGTTGTCTCTTGAGTTTTCAATCTTAGTCATTCTGACTGGTATGAGGTGGAATTTCAGGGGAGTTTTGATTTGCATTTCCCTGATGACTAATGATGTTGAACATCTCTTAAGGTGCTTCTCAGCCATCTGAATTCTTCTGGTGAAAATTCCTTGTTTAGCTCTGTACCGCATTTTTTGATAGGGTTATTTGGTTCTTTGGGGTCTATCTTTTTGAGTTTTTTGTATATATTGCATATTAGCCCTCTGTCGAATGTGGGGTTGGGAAATATCTTTTCCCAATTTGTTAGTTGCAGTTTGTCCTTCTGATAGGGACTTTTGCCTTACAGAATCTCTGTAATTTTAAGAGGTCCCATTTGTCAATTTTTGATCTTAGAGCATAAGCTATTGGTGTTCTGTTCAGGAACTTTCCCCTGTGCCCATGTCCTCCAGGGACTTCCCCAGTTTCTTTTCTATTAGGTTCAGTGTATCTGGTTTTATGTGGAGGTCCTTGATCTACTTGGAGTTGATCTTAGTGCAAGGAGATAAGGGTGGGTCAATTCGCATTCTTCTGCATGTTGACCTCCAGTTGAACCAGCACCATTTGTTGAAAAGGCTATCTTTTTTCCACTGGATGGTTGTAGTTCCTTTATCAAAGATCAAGTGACCATAACTCTGTGGGTTCATTTCTGGATCTTCAATTCTATTCCATTGATCTACTTGCCTGTCGTTGTACCAATACTATGCAGTTTTAAACACAATTGCTCTGCAGTACAGCTTGAGGTCAGGGATATTGATTACCTGAGAAGTCCTTTTATTGTTGAGAATAGTTTTAGCTATCCTGGGTTTTTTTGTTACTCCAAATGAATTTCAGAATTGCTCATTCTAGGTCTATGAAGAATTGAGTTGGGATTTTGATGGGGATTGCATTGAATCTGTAGATTGCTTTTGGCAAGATGGCCATTTTTACTATATTGATCCTGCCAATCCAAGAGCATGAAATATCTTTCCATTTCCTGAGGTCTTCTTTGATTTTTTTCTTCAAGGACTTGAAGTTCCTGTCATAGAGATCTTTCACTTGTTTGGTTAGATTCACACCCTGATACTTTATATTGTTGTGGCTATTGTGAAGGCTGTTATTTCCCTAACTTCTTTCCCAGCCTGCTTGTCCTTTGAGAACAGGAAGGCTCCTGATTTGCTTGAGTTGATTTTATAACCAGCCACTATGCTGAAGTTTTTTATCAGCTGTAGGAGTTCTCTGGTGGAATTTCTTGGGTCACTTACATATACTATCATATCATCTGCAAATGATGATAGCTTGACTTCTTCCTTTCTAATTTGTATCCCTTTGACTTCCTTATGTTGTCTAATTGCTCTCGCTAGAACTTCAAGTACTATATTGAAAAGATATGGAGCGAGAGGGCAGCCTTGTCTAGTCCCTGATTTTAGTGGGATTGCTTCAAGTTTCTCTCCATTTATTTTGATGTTTGATACTGGTTTGCTGTTTATTGCTTTTACTATTTTTAGGTATGGGCCTTGAATTCCTGTTCTTTCCAGGACTTTTAACATGAAAGGATGCTGAATTTTGTTGAATGCTTGTTCAGCATCTAATAAGATGACCATGTGGTTTTTTTCTTTTAGTTTGTTTATGTAGTGGATTACACTGATGGATTTCCATATATTGAACCATCCCTGCATCCATGGGATGAAGCCTACTTGATAATATTGAATGGTCGATTTAATGTGCTCTTCAATTCGGTTGTCAAGAATTTTATTTAGTATTTTTGCATCGATAATCATAAGGGAAACTGGCCTGTCGTTCTCTTTCTTTGTTGGATCTTTGTGTGGTTTTGGTATCAGCGTAATTGTGGCTTCATAGAATGAGTTGGGCAGTGTCCCTTCTGTTTCTATTTTGTGGAATAGTTTGAAGAGTATTGGTAGTAGGTTTTCTTTGAAGGCCTGATAGAATTCTGCACTAAAACCATCGGGTCCAGTACTTTTTTTGGTTGGGAGGCTTTCTATAATGCCTTCTATTTCCCTAGGAGTTATGTGATGGTGTAGCTGATCTAATTGATCCTGATTTAATTTTGGTATTTGGTATCTGTCTAGCAAATTGTCGATTTCCTCCAGATTCTCCAGTTGTGTTGAGTATAGACTTTTGTAGTAGGATCTGATGATCTTTTGAATTTCCTCAGTCTCTGTTGTTATATCCCCCTTTTAATTTCTAATTTTATTAATTTGAATACTGTCTCTGTGCCCTTTGGTTTGTCTGGCTAAGGGTTTATCTATCTTGTTGATTTTCTCAAAGAACCATCTCCTGGTTTTGTTGATTCTTTGTATGGTTCTCTTTGTTTCTATTTGTTTGATTTTAGCCCTTAGTTTGATGATTTCCTGTCTTCTAGTCCTCCTGGGTGAATTAGCTTCTTTTTGTTCCAGGTCTTTCAGATGTGCTATTAATCTACTAGTGTATGCTCTCTCCTGTTTGTTTTTGGAGGCACTCAGGGCTTTGAGTTTTCCTTTTAGCACTGCTTTCATTGTGTTCCTAAATTTGGGTAGGTTGTACCTTCATTTTCATTGAATTCTAAAAAGTCTTTTATTTATTTCTTTATTTCTTCCTTGACCAAGTTGTCATTGAGTAGAGTATTGTTCAGTTTCCATGTGTATGTGGGCTTTCTGTTGTTTTTCTTGCTTTTGAAGACCACTTTTACTCCATAGTGATCTGATATGAGGCCAGGGATTAGTTTGATCTTCTTGTATTTGTTGACATCTGTCTTGTGACCAATTATATAAAAAATTTTGGAGAAGGTACCATGTGGTGCTGAGAAAAAGGTATATTCTTTTGTCTTAGGATGAAATGTTTATATATATATATATATATATATATATATATATATATATATATATATATAAAATCCAATTGGTCCTAAGCTTCAATTAGTTTCACTATGTCCCTGTTTAATTTCTGGTTTCCTGATCGGTCCATTGAGGAGAGTGGAGTGTTGAAGTCACCCACAATTATTGTGTTAGGTGCAATGTGTGCTTTAAGCTTTAGTAAACTTTCTTTACGAATGAGGGTGCCCTTGCATTTGGAGCATAGGTGTTCAGTATTGTGAGTTCTTCTTGGTGGATTTTCCCTTTGACCAGCATGTAGTGACTTTCAGTGTCTCTTTTGATGACTTTAGGTTAAAAGTCAATTTTATCCAATATTAGAGTGGCTACTCCGGCTTGTTTCCTCAGACCATATGTGTGTAAAATTGTCTCCCAGCCTTTTACTCTAAGGTAGTGTTTGTCTTTGACACTGAGATGTGTTTCCTGTATGCTGCAAATTGTAGGGTCCTGTTTCCATATCCAGTCTGTTAGTCTATGTCTTTTTATTGGGGATTTGAGTCCATTAATATTAAGAGATATTGAGGAATAGTAACTATTACTACCTGACATTTTTGAAATTATTTTTTATATTTGAGTGGCTATCTTTTGTGTTTGATGAGAGGATGTTTCTATCTTGCTTCTTCTGGCGTGTAGTTTTCCTCCTTATGTTGGTGTTTTTCCCCTATTATCCTTTGTAGGGCTGGGTTTGTGGAAAGATATTGTGCAAATTTGGTTTTGTCGTGGAATACCTTGTTTTCCCCATCTATGGTGATTGAGAGTTTTGCTGGGTATACTAGTTTTGGCTGAAATTTGTGTTCTCTTAGAGTCTGCATGATATCTGCCCAGGATCTTCTAGCTTTTATGGTATCTAGTGAGAAGTCTGGTGTAATTCTGATAGGTCTTCCTTTATATGTTACTTGGCATTTTTCTCTTACTGCCTTTAATATTCTTTCTTTGTTTAGTACATTTGGGGTTTTGATTATTATGTGACTGGAGGTATTTCTGTCTGGTATTTCTACTGGAGGTAGTCCAGTCTGTTTAGAGTTCTGTAGGCTTCTTGTATATTCAGGGGCATCTCTCTGTTTAGATTGGGGAAGTTTTCTTTCATAATTTTGTAGAAGATATTTCCTGGCCCTTTAAGTTGTAAATCTTCCCTCTCATCTATCCCTATAATCCTTAGTTTTGGTCTTCTCATTTTGTCCTGGATTTCTTGGATGTTTTGACTTATAAGCATTTTTCATTTTGCATTATCTTTGATTGTTGAGTCCATGGTTCCTATGGTATCTTCGCCATCTGAGATTTTTCCTTCTATTTCTTGTATTCTATTGTTGATACTTGCATCTATGGCCCCTGATTTCTTCCCAAGGTTTTCTATCTCCAAAGTTGTCTCCCTTTGAGATTTCTTAGTTTTTTCTACTTCTGTTTTTAGATCCTGGATGGTTTTGCTCAGATCTTTTTCTTGCTTGTTTGTGATTTCTTGTAATTCTTTAAGAGATTTTTGTGTTTCCTCTTTCATGACTACTACTTCTTGACCCATGTTTTCCTGTATTTCTTTAAGTGATTTTTGTATTTCTCCATTATTGGCTTCTGCTTTTTGATCCATATTCTCCTGAATTTCTTTAAGTGATTTTTGTATTTGCCTTGTAAGGGTTTCGAACTTTTGATCACTTTTCTCCTGTATTTCTTTAAGAGATTTATCCATGTTTTCTGCTATCAGCATCCTCACCAATAATTTTATATCTGTATCTTGATTTTTTGATGTGTTCAGGTATCCAGGGCTTTTTGTTGTCGGGGATGTGGGTTTGGATACTGCCATATTGCCTTGATTTCTGCTAGTAATGCTCCTATGTTTGCCTTTTGCCATTTGTTTATTTCTGGACTTAGTTGATCTTGTTATTACTGGTTGGTGTTTAAAGCTCCTGAGAGCCTGTCATTTGGTGCTGCTGTTTCAGAGGGCATCTGTGCTCATGAGGTGGCAACTGGAAGGTTTCCACCACTGAGCTCTGAGTTACTTCCTCAGCTCTGATGGGCTGGATTCAAGACTCCTCCCTGCTTGCCTCTGGATAGTTAACTGGCCTCCAGTGGTTTCCTCCTGGTTTGCCTGGTTAGTCTACCAGCTCCAAGATGGTGGCCGGTCTCAGGGTTCTGTCTAACCGCAGGATTCCCTGCAGGCCTGGGGCTCCCTGGCTGGGCTGCTGAAGCCTAGGCAGTGGCTCTCCCAGTTGGCAGGGCTCCGTCTGGTTGAGCCATTCTCCCCAGGATAGTGTCAGACAGCAAAGCTCTGTCTCAGAGTGGGCTCTCTGTGTATCCGGAGCTCCTCAGGTTGGACTGCAGGGTCCAAGATGGTACGGATCCTGGTCCTTGGTTCTCTGTCTATCTATGGGACCTCCTGCAGGTCAGACGTTCTCCAGCCTGTCTAGGAAGTGGTAATGCTGCCCAGATCCCTGGTGCAGAAGGCACCCAGGCAGGCTATACCTTGGAAAATCCTTCCCTCTGGTGCCCACTGTACCTTGCTTGGTTACCTGCTCCAAGATTGTGGCCAGTCTTAGGGCTCTGTCTATCCGCAAGGGCTATAGCTTTGATGGTAGGGAGTACAGTGTCTACCAGGATGGGTGGGGATTCAGAAGGTATTGCAGGTATGTTTAGACTCTGTGGTTGCAAAAATGCAAACAGGATTCCTGGAATGAAGGTCTAATTAAACTTCAATGTATTATAGTGAGAGGTGGAACTCATAAAGTTTTGAGGCACAATGTGGTTCTTGAAGAGAACTTTAACAGGAACTATGCTACAGTAGTAGAAAAATTGGCAGTATCAGTGCAATGTAGGCCAAGGACCTTGGGGAAATGACATATAAAACTTACTAGAGAATGAGGCCACAGAATGATTACGCCAGGCTGAAGCATACAAAAAATAAACCCTCCAGGCTTCATAATGGTGTAGGATAGGATGAAGCTCTACTCTTGCTCTTGTGCCCTAGACCTGGAAGAACTGTTAGCTATGGCAGCCCCTAGTGTCTAAGGCAAGTAGGATATGCTTCAGAGCTGTACTGACTGGGTTTCTAAAGGGACATTGATTATTTCCAGCAGTAATCCTGTCTTTTGTACCCATGGTTGTCCCAGCATGATTAAAGGCAAGGGCTCAACATAAAATAGCATTCCAGCACTCTAGCTAACACTTTATACTACCCACATTTAAATTCAAATTGTATGATTTATATTATGTGCACACATGCGTGTGTGTGTGTGTGTGTGTGTGTGTGTGTAAATGCCTTCAGGTGTACAGGAAAGCAGGTAAGAGTAGGGGCAAAGACCCGAGTGGCAGTGACTAGGGCTCAGTGAAGTTCTTGATCAGCATTCTTGGTAAGAGAACAAGATAACAGTAAATGCAAGCAACAAACATATCTGTAGAATGGCATGCTATGCAAAAACTCAAGAGTCAACACAATACCCAGGCACAGAAGAGCCTCGTCTAAGGCTCAAGGCTTGAGTCTATAGAAGGTTAAAGATGAGCATATCCTACCCCTGTGTGATATCCACTAGAGATCGCATGCAGTACAGGGTAGATAGGAATGTTCTCCTGAGCTTCTCCAGACATAAACCTTCACAGAAACATCCTTATATTCAGCTCATAGACCCTTCCCTGAATAAGCACAAACATTGGCATCACACTTTCATGTCATCTACATTTAATATTCATACATTTAATCATGAAACACGTTAATAAATTAGTGTATAAATCTGTGTGTACATGTATTTGTATGTGCAATAAGATGTTTTCTTCTAATCTCCAACTATATTTTTGAGAAAAGGTAACAGAATCTGAGGCAGAGTTAGCACCTGAACTGCTGAACTAGAGTTTCCAAATTGTGACAGGATGAACCTCTACTGGTATGCTGTTCTCCAGTGAGTGATATCTCAGAAGTCATAGTATACCATGTTAGAGACAGGTAGGGAAACTTCTTTTCCTTCTTCTGGACAGTACTACTTCAAGCTGTGTTTAATTTCAGTGAAGGAACAGGTGGAGGGTAAATTTTTAATCAGCTTTGTACCCCAAATTCTGCAGATGGAACACCTCAGGTCTCATGACAAGGAACACTTGCTGATAAACTGAGCAGCAGAAATTGTAGACAAATATTTGAACTTTACATGTTGAGGCGGAGTATGATCCATCACTACTCTCCTTGCTCTTCCCAGGGGTCAGGTTTCCTGAAGGAGAGTAAGGACTAGATGTGTGCTTGTATGCCTGAATAGCCTTTGAGCTTTCCCAAACAGAGTGAGATCTGGCTTCTGTGACCTCATATAATGTGTCACTACCATCATTATAGGTGTGCTCTATGACCACGGCAGTTCTGAGGGCAGCAGAATCCACTAGAGTTGCAAGGATTTAAAAACAAAATAGGTCAGCAGGGTTCTGTTTCAGTTAACTCTATGCAGAATATTTGTCATGTGAATGCCTGGCTTTACAGGAAAGCAGGAATATGGCAGATACCCAGATACCTTTCTTGAAAGAGGTGACAAAGCCACAGTATAGTGCCTGGGCTAGGGGTTGATGTACAAGACAGACATGATCTTAAGAAGAGTTGTAGCAGTAAGGACCAAAGAGACACCCTCATAGAAAGTGGCCATGCATGGCATGCATAAAAAAATACTATCCCTTCACAGGTAAAATAGACCCTGTAAAGATCTTCAGAGCCTTCCATACCTTAGCTAGATGCTAGGAGGGCTACCTCTACTGTTTCCTTTCACTACCTGTGGTACTCCATTCTGAGATCTGACCACACAAGGAAGGGAATGCATCATGATATCTTCTTGGGACTCTCTTGTGGTTCTCACAACTTAGCTCCATCACTATTTGGATACATGCTCATGGAACCTCTCCACCACAGGCACAATCACCTATGCAACCCGAGGTTCTTTTTGAAACACCTATCAGTCCTAATTACTTCATATTTCTAGTTGTAAAATGTATAATATATTTCACCTGTATTGTGGGTTCTTTGTGTCTGTCTGTCTATCTGTCTGTCTGTCTGTCTGTGTGTTTCTTTGTGTGTGCGTGTGTGTTTTCTCAAGGAAGTTTCTCGTGCTTCCTTGAGAAAATGTCAGTTATGGTACATTTGAAATGCTAGAGAAGGAGACCAAATATTTTCCTCTATCAATATCCAACTTCTACTCTTTTTTTCCCAGAAATGTCAAAAATAGAGCAAGACTAATGTCAGTGTAGCTTTCTACAAACATGGAACAAAAAAGTTCTACTAGCACAACCAAGAAGAAAAACAAACAAACAAGTACTCTCTCCTTGTTGAGACCAAAGCCCAAGCAAGAGGAAATGTGGACCTTAGACATCCCATGACCCTGAAGAAGTCCAGGCCAAAGAATGTGGGCTTGATTCAATCCCACACCCTGAAGAAACTCAGGCCCAAAGAAAGAAGAGATGTGGACCAGGACTAGTTCCTCACATTGAAGAACCCAGGGTCCAAATAAAAAGGGATGTGGGCCTAGGCCATTCTCTGACCCTTTAGAGGCCCCAGCCCAAAAGCAAGATGTGATATGGACCTGGCCCTATCCCTAAATCTAAAGAGGCCTGGTTCCAAAGAAGAAGAAATGTGGGCCTGGGCCAATCAATGACACTGAAGAGGCCTGGACACAATGCAAAATGTGATATATGATATGGGCCTGGGCATATCCCTCACTCTAAGGAGGTCCAGGCACACAGAATAAGAAAGTTAAGCCTGGGCCAATCCTGGATCCTGAAAAAGCCTGGACACAAACAAGAAGGTCAATCCCCCATCCTGAAAAGACCTGGCCCCCAAGCAAAAAATAATGTGTGCCTAGTTTTCTCCCTAACCCTGGCCAGGGCAAGAGCAATAAGTGATCTGGGCCTGGGACTGGGCTTATCCCTAACTCTGAAGAGGCCCAGGCTCAGAGAAGAAATGTGGGCCTGGGCCAATCCCTGATCCTGAAAAGGCCCAGGCCCAAAGCAAGAAGTGATGTGGACCTGGAACAAACTACTTCCCTGAAGAGGCATTGCACCCAAAGCAGAAATTGTGTGGATCTGGGCAAATCCCTTACTCAGTATATGCTTGGGCCCAAGAGAAAAATATTTGGGCCTGTGCTACTCCCTTAAATGAAAGGGGTTGGCCAAACCAAGTAAAAGTGTGCCTGCACATTCTGACACTGAGTATAACAAGGCTCAAACTCTAGTGTGAAATTAACCAAGATTATCTCTTACTCACAAACAAAAACATGTGCCTCAGCCAAACCTAAAGTGAAGCAACATTGTGGTTAGAGCATGTACTCTGATCCAAGGCATAGTCTCATTGTTATTTTACAACCAACAAAAGCACCAATGGAAACATATCTAAGCTTGTTCTTTGATAATTTTGGACTCAACTGCAATACTTCCTATACTGTCTTCACAAAGAAGACAGGACCACACCATACTCCTCATTGAGCTAAGATATCACATTAATAACCAAATGAAATGGCCATACTCATAAAGAATGGTTAAACTGTATCTGGACCTATATAATTTCATAGAGAGGCCAGATTCTCTTAAAAATGAAACTTGGAATCATATAGTTTTCCATATGACTACCAATTGATAGCAATGTAAGCTGGAAGCTCCTTGAACACCTAAAACCTGAGTCAAACTTTATATTTCCAATGGGTTGTTCATCAAAAAAGCTTTGATGAAAAAAACAAGACTTCCTAAGTTGATGACTGATATTCAATAGGTGTCCATGTAAGCTGGAGGCTACATACCAAGAAGAAACCTGTGTCAAATTTAACTTCAAGGGTTGGGAACAACACCCTTTTTTCATCAAAAGGATGAGATATGCTCAACTCAGAGGATGTAGGAACAAAAAAACATCGCATTTGTGATGTCTGTGTCACAGCAGAGATACAACCTGGGCAAACATTGGCATGATGGGTATATGGGCCACACCCAGTACCTATTCAGTGTCATGGACAATATGATCGCAAGTGTGAGTTATCCAACAGCAAGTCCTCAGAGAAAATTGGAACCATAACAACAACCAGAATTTCTTGTCTGATATATGACATCACCTTCATAAATCTCAAGGCTATGGTCCAAAACCTCTTACCCTGATATCTAAGATTCCCTAGCCATGCTCATTGTCTAGACATAGTTGCTTATGCTTCCTTAAACCCTCACCAGAGCCTACCTGAAAGAAGCCAGAATTATACCACTGACGTTTATAGATCTCTGCCTTCATTTTATACAACACAATTCTTTAGATTGTAGTCTTACATTATTTTCATGCATGTATTGTCCTAGCATTGTATATATAGTTTTTAATAAAAATGTTCATCTGCTATCATTGGTTGTCCTGATGCCTACTTTGACTCTTTCCATGTATTTCTAACAGTTCTTTTCAGTCTTTGAACTTCATAAGAGCAGGAAGTAATGGTTGCATATGGCACATGTGGGTAGCTGGTACATCTCTTTCTTACCTGCTGTCTTCATGTGTATGGTGCATATCTATGATCAGACCTTATTCTGAAGATCAGTGCAACTCTATCCATGGTTTGTACATTTCCCTTTAGTTTGAGTCTCCTAAGAAGAACTGAAGAAAGGTGCCAAGTAGACAGAAGGTGTCACCTCGATGTGCAATCATGAGCATACAATTTCTTGGAGGGGCTCTTACTAGATCTGTCCAGTGTCCAAATCAGATTGTCACCAATGTTTATAGCATTGCTGATGAAATGCTCTGAGGCCGAGAAGTAGAAGTTTTAGTGTATTTCACAGGGCACTACATGTCTGGAGAGTGTTCCCTAGTGAGAGTCAACATGAGGATAAGCCCATGTATGGTACCCCAACACAGGTAGAGATTCATGTCAATTGAACAGTTAAAATATACTGGTTCTTTAATTAGAGAAACTAAGGACTGATTCATTACAACTCTGGGTTTCCCTCTGATGATCTTGGGAAGTTTATATGGCAAATAGTTAGCATGACCACTATCCAGTTACATATGTTTCTAACTCATATTCCCCTGGTCTTTGGTACTATACAGTCCTTTCAGTTCCACCAGGCCTTTTCAGGGCTTCTGTGGAAATCACCCTGTGCTTTCTCATGACTGTGTAAGTCAATAGTCCTTCCTTACAGTTGGATATCAGACCCTATGAAAGTAAAGGACAGTAATCATGCTTCATTGCTTCCCCCACCAACTTTCAATTGACATCCAAGGAGACCTGAACTGCAGGTATATGGCTGCTCCCACTCCTGAACATGCAGACTCTGAATGCAATGCCCTTTGGCCAGCATCATAGGAAAGAATGTTTGCAGCTCACAAACATCAGTGGGTTAGATCAGAATAAACTCCCATGATGTGGTCATGAGTCTTGTAACAACTGGATTGCCTTAATGAAAGCTTTTATTGCATCCCTTGTTCATTTGCCTATTGAGGGCTTGATTTTGGAATTCAAAACTGGTAAACTCCCCCAGTGAACCTTTGTGTATTTAGATAGACATCCTACCACTAAGTATGTAGATTTTTGACCATGAGCTATAACTAACATAAAAGTAGCTCTGGCTAAACCCTGAAATAAAAGAAACATGGATGAAACCTAAATGAGAGAACATCAGGACAAATCCTTACAGGAAATTAGCTCAGAACATGAACCTGTAACAGCAAGGACATATTGTAAATCTCAGGTTTCAAGGACGATGACCTGTTCCTGCATAATCCTGACTTGAACCAAGACCTCAAAGAAGACAAGGATGTATCCTGAAGCCAAAAGTCCTCCCAAGCCAAACTTTCAAATACAAGGAGCCTGGCATGAGAAACCTTTTGAGTTACTGGCCACGGACATCCAAAGGACAAAATAACAGATTCCTGCTGCTAACCTTGGTCACTTTCCAGAAAGTAAAGGCAAGGCCCTGTTGGTGAAAATACCAACAGGGAACATGGAACTCACAGAATTTGGGTTCAATGTCACACTAAAACCTCTGTGAGAACTAGCTTTCCTAACTGTGGAAGGTAATATAGAAGGTGCCATGGAAGGGAAGAGATCACTTGTGATGCCTATTAATGACAAGCCAAAGAATGCAAAGTGCCAGTTATAATAGGTGCTTTTTAAATTGAAATTAAGGCCTGTCTAATGAGGAAAATACTCCCTGGTATTTTCTGTTAAACATTGACATTATTACCAAATCTACTACTGACATTTAACCAAACTGTTTTAATTTCAGATTCAATTCTCCATATTTATCATAGTAGTTACAGTGTGTGTGACACTCTGGAATGACAGGGAAGCTGTATCCATAAAACTAGAATAATATAGTTATCAAAAAAGACTTAAAAGTCTGAAAATATCATTGGACATAGTAGCTGGGGAAACCTTGTGAGAACTTCTTCCGAGACAGAGAGCTGAGATCAATGAAGAGATGCTGAGAGGAGAATTAGTACTCTGCAGAGAGGATTTCTCCTAACTTATTATCTAACATATAGTCTGTAGATCTGAAAACATATGTTTTTAGACACAGCATATTGTAGGCATACATTTATATACTTAGTTATAAATACATATTAATAATTTTAAGGGTGCCATGAATTTAAGAGGAAGTAGGAGAAGAAAGTTGGTAAGAGTGAGAGTGGCAGAAAAAATATATACTTTAATTTTTAAAATTGCAAATTAAAACTTTAGGAGATAGTCACTGTAACACTTCGTCTAGATTCAATACTCAGCATTACAATATTTATGCAATGGCACAAATTTCATGTATTCCTATTTTAATTTTACACTCCTGTCTCTAACCCTACATCTCTCTTCTCACAAGAAGTCATAATCACAAATGTAACATTATTTTGGGCATGCAGGACCTGTGATTAGAGGGACAGATTATGTGATCATATAAAATCAGACCAAATCCCAGGGTATAATATTTTATCCTGTTCTAAAACTCCTATATCATCCACACATTTCCCCAAACTCCACATCTCATATTAAAACCTGTTCTACTCTGTCGTTGCCTTCTGGGATAAAAGCAACTTAGAAGACTAACACATACTTAGCTTGTCACTAGATAAGCAGAACCTGTTTCTGTCTTTTGTTTCATATTTATACAATTGCCTGAGTCTGCCAAACTTCAGAAAGCCACTAATTATTCCCTAAATCTGTCTATAATTTTCATATTTCATGACCTAAAAATATATAAATCTAAATAGGACATTTTTCCACACCACTAACATGCTTAAAATGTGTTGTGATATCTTCATACATATCAAATCATTTTTCAATTTTTATGCAGATCATGTGGTTATTTAGTCCATGTCAGAAATAAAAGTTTTGAGGTATGTGTGATTCACAGTGGAAAAGCCTATGAAATGATATTTTCTGGCTGGGTGAAATAGTGCTGTATTATTTCATATTATGTAACAAATGGGACATTGAGTGACCATAATTTTTTTCCTTAGGCATTGTTTCTCTTTGTAGACCTGGCTGTCCTCTTTGTAGACCTAGGCTGTCTGTAGACCAGCCTAGCCTCAAACTGAGTGTTTCACTTGCCTTATCCTGCCAACTACTAGGATTAATTATATGCACTACCATTGCTTAACCATGGGCTTTTTAACATTTGGTTTTTGTTATCAAACACTTCCAATTGTTAAAACATTATATTCATTTTTAATATCTATTTTTATTTTTGAGACAGGTATTGCTACATAGACCATCATGTGTTAAACTCCTCTTGTCCCTGTAGTGATGAAATTCAGAGAACACCATGCCTGATTCTATTAATATCTTCAGTAAGAGCCACATTTACAGATGGAAACACAGTAGCACACACGATTGCATTCTTACCACCTCAATATGGAGGCGGATAAAAGATTCTGTAATGATAAGAAGGATCCATAACAAATTGAATACACATAAATATGTCAGGATCAAAGGTCTTCTGCATATCTACCTAAATACTACAGTTTTACTGAGGCTAGAAACAGAAGAGAAGGTTCAAATAAGAATATTCACAAAATTTCATATAAAAGTCAATACAAATTAATCGCTTCTATTGTTCTACCTTATATAGGAAACAGCTCTTGAAGTCATTTTGTCAAAACTATCTTCTTTTTGTAATCTATATTTTTCAATAACTATATATTTTATAAGGAAGGGTGTCTATTTGAAATTCTGCAAGGATCTACTAGGATAAATGGCTGGTGTGATGGTTTGAATATGTTTGGCACTATTGGAGGTGTGAACTTGTTGGAGGAAGTGTGTCATTGTGGGGGTGAGCTTTGAGAAACCTTCCTTGCTGCCTAGAAACCAGTTTTCTAAGGTTTGTCTTTGAGATAAGGTGCTGAATTCTCTGGTAGTCCTACTACATGCCTCCCAGGAAGGTCCCATGTTGCTGCCTTGATGATAAAGGACTGAACTTCTGCACCTTTAAAATAGTCCCAGTTAAGTGTTGTCTTGTATAAGAGTTGCTTTGGTCATGGTGTCTCTTCACAGCAATGGAAATCCTAATTAAGATAGCAGGCTTATTAGAACACTGTAGAGTGGGCTCTATGCTCTCACTGTGCTAAGGTATTTCACCTTAAAAATAGAGGTGTCAACAACCATAAAACAAGATTCATAGGATATAGGAAAGCAATAGTGAATCTTAAAATTAAATACGAGAGTCATATAACTTTCTATTTTTAATGGTTCTTATTGGTACCCAAGAACTTTATATTTGAGGTACTGAGTTCACAAAATAGAAAATTAAATGGTAACAAAGATTACTTTTTCACCAAAGATAAAAATATTTCTCAAAAGCCTCGCTAAGGATTATGATTCAGTATTTCATATTTCCTCAAGAAAAATATATTATGGTTGTAAACCTTATATGAATGAACTAAACTCTGCCCATAATCTGGCTTTCCAGACAAATAGTGTAGTCCAATGCACATAGAAATGAATTGCAGTGACAGTGAATTTTTCTTTAAAATATAAAAGTTTTAATAAAAATGTTAACAGCATTGAACAATAAGCATTTAATTCTGAACGTTTGATAGATGAATACATTGTATTTTGACCATATTCTTCTTCCTGTGTCCCAATCCTCCCTGACCTCCAACTCAACTGCCGCAACTTGATGTAGTGTTGCTGCGTCTACCTCCTCTTCCACCCCTTCTTCTTTTCTTCTTCCTCTTTTCTTCTTTTATTTTCTTTGCATTATTATTATTATTATTATTATTATTATTATTATTATTATTATTATTTCTTCCTTCTCCTTTCATCCTTCTCTTCTTCTTCCTCTTCCTCCTTTTACTTTTCTTTTTTTTTTCTTAATGGCCTGCCTAACTAACATTTCACACTCATATCCTATGGCAGTGGTAACATTCATTGAGTATTGTTCAATCTACCAAACATCAGCATCCTAAAGTAAACTGACTCTTCCTTTTCTAGCAGCCATAATATATTATCAGCTTTTCAGTTATGTATGGGCCTAGTGAGCCTGTTTCCCTGATAGAATATTGACTGCCTAGATCTCAGTACTCCGAAGGTAGAAGTAATGATGTGTCCAAGTGAAACAGCTTTATTCAAATCCTCCTTCACCTCTGGAACCTTTCAACCTCCTATTCCTGAATGGTCTCCAATACTTAGAGGAAGGTATAATATAAATCATGTTTCTCTCTCTCTCTCTCTCTCTCTCTCTCTCTCTCTCTCTCTCTCTCTCTGTGTGTGTGTGTGTGTGTGTGTGTGTGTATGCACATGCATGCTTGTCCAGGAGATTCTACAGAGACTCAATCCCTGAGTGTCATCAGTTTCCAATGTACTACAAAACACTCTATACTAAGAAACCTCTTGATGAGGTCTAAGATCTTACCTATGAGTGTAGGCTTCTGATTTTAGAAATCAGTTTGATAGGACTTTTAACACAGGAATTGTGTAGGTTCCTCTTGGAGACCTGTAAGTTTGCCAGTTAAAAGTTCTCCAGTTTTATACCATGAAACATTCTTTTCATCCTGATGATTAAGCACTTAACTCCAATAAGAAAGTGCTTGGTCCTTGTGGTAGTATCAGTAAAAGTGGACCCATAGACTCATATGCATAAATATTTAGGCTCCAGTTGCTGCAATGATTTGGGAAGTACTAGGAGTTGTGTCATGTAAGGATGAGTTATGTCACTGCAGGTGAACTTTGAAATTTTCCTTTCCCTCCACATTTTTGGGTCAAAGTCTGAAATCTCAACTGCTACAGCACCATAACTGCCAGTGTGCTACCATGATTCCTGCGAGAATGGTCATGGACTTACCATCTGAATACATAAGAGCCCAATAAACTCTTTTCTTTATCAGTTTACTTGGTCATGGTACTTTTTCACAGAAATACCAAAGTAGCTAGGAGAGTCATTCCCAAAACATTCATGGCACTCTTCTGCATAAAAGTATATCTTGTCTTCTTGGCTGTTATTTGTAGTTCACAGGTACACAGTAGGAGGAGACTGTTAGTGAATCACTCAAGCAACCTTTATAAACTATTTTTGTACTCTGAAGCCAGCCAACATGGGGAAGCACCTGCCAGGTCTCAGTGATTTCTCTATGTCCTATGACTAAAGCATATAGTGTTTTTAGCAATTGGGACTTACCATCATGTTCGGATGAAACAGAAAGATCAATAATATAAGTCCATAATAGTTAATTTTTAAATATCCATAGCTACAACACTAAAATTATAAGCAGGTGTTGTATAAAACACGGGTAATGAAAGCATGATACTGGGCTTGTAATCATGGCAATAGCTCAGAGCACCCTTGCATTCGCTTGCAGGGGACCCTGTCTCAAATATATGGTGAGTCTTGGCAAAGATCTTCTGTGGGCTCAATACCTCTGTCCCCTCAAGATAAAACTACATTTCTGACCAGACTACACCTGGAACAAGGCTATGTTACTGCACATATAGAGATGGCATAACTTTGCGACATTACAGTGCAGACTTGCCATTTTAAGACAAAGCAGGCTGGAAATGCAGTACACATCAACATGGCCCCAAAAGTAGGAGCATAAGTTCCATGGGGCAAATATGTACATTACCAGCCAGTGCCCTCTAACATGAAGCTCCACTCTTATAACAGGAAAAATAGCAGTCTTATACTCCTGCTTATACCATCTTCCTAGCCAGCAATCTGTCCAGAATATAGAACAGCTGTTACTCTGTGAGCTGATGGACTGGGTTGGGGCTAGACACAGTGAAATGTTTAAGTTGAACCAGAAAGGGACACAGAGTGATCAGAAATAATTCAAGATCAAGTGAACTTCTGATTAAGTAGAATGTTTGGAATTATGTTTTCATGGCAAAGATAATATGACAAGTGGGAATAAAGCATCAAATACAGATATAAATAGCTTGCAATTAATAAAGTCCTTAAGTAAATTACATAAATAAAAAAGAATAAGCTATTCATGAATGGAAACATTTAAAAATGAAATGCTAAAAAAGACATTAAGTTTAGAAAGCAATGACAAATAAATATATGCATATAAAAATTCTGAGTAGGAAAAAGCAAACATAAGTGTATTTTAAAATTAATATGCAGGTTGAAGGAAGAGAATATACTCAGTAATAGAAGTATTGACTTTAAGTGTAAGCATATAAAGTCTTGCAAGAAAGAAAAAGAAGTCTTCACAGAAAGTAAAAAGATAGAGTGACTAAAAAAGAAACTACTTTCCATATTAAGAAAATTGGAAACACTATAAAAGTAGGCATTAGGACCCCATCTACTTTTGCTTTTATTGTCAACAAAAAAATAATTATACGTTCAGTCAGTAATGATTATCATTTTACATATCCTCCTTAAGGGAGATCAGAATAAAGCAGACTTAGAGGGAGAGAACACTAAAATATTAATTCAAGATTGCATATTCTAGATTTAAAGCTATAATAAAAATAGAGGTACCTTTAAGTCAAAATAAGGAATATTCAAAAATCCAATGTAGAACCTACAGTGACAGCAAAATGTCTAATTCCAGATTGAAAAACAAACAATAAAACAAAAACAATAGAAGGCTTGAGAAATTATCATAGCAACCCATCAAGATACAATAAACTGAGTTAAAAATACAGATTCTGCATACCTTAGAATTGTTTCATTTAGTAGGTTACATATTTGTTTCCATAGACCAAACTTAACTATAAAAAAGAACACAGATGCCTTGCATGTTAGAACAGAGAGCAAATAATCAACATCATTAGCTGATTTCGCATACCACATATTCCATACATATGCTAATGCAGAAAAGTATATTATCTATGAATATTTATATGTTTCCAGATAAAAACGAATTTAAAGAAGCCCTGACAAGGTTCACCCTTGGGGATGCTAAAAGGATGCTGAGATGCTGAGATATATTTATTCTGACTCATGCAAACTCAGATGCCCACATTAGCTATTTCATCAAATTTGCATTTAATACAACATCAAAGGTGCTGACCCCAGTGAGTCCAAACTTCTCAGACTGTTCCAAACAGGACTTCTTTTAATCTCTGAACTTCTTACCACACAGAGAATAGACAACAAATATTAGAGATCACTTCTTAATATTTGCCAACATCCCAGTATTCTTTGGACCACAAAAGAAAACTATACCCATGACTACACACCTACACTCCTGACAGCAGTAAGCGATTTCAAGAAAATGAAGCTCTATTCCCTAAAACATGATGGGTAGATTTTGGCATTTTGGTGAATGAATTGTTAATATTATAGGTCAGAGTGACAACAAGGTAAGGGAGGTTAAATTCAGAAATATCTTTCTATATAGGAGAGAAAGGGAATATATATATATATATATGTATATATATACTATATAGGATATATATATATATATATATATATATGTCTCAATCCCACTTAGGAGGGAAAAAGAAAGCAATCACAGAATGGGAGAAGGAGGAAGACACGTGGGTGGGAAATGGTACAGAGAAAAGTAGAGGGAATCATGGTCAGGTATTGGGTGGGGGGAACAGGACTGCAGTCCTGAGGGCCAGCAGAAAGAGGGAAAACAGGCAACCTCAGAGGGTTGGAGGTGGGGGTGAGGAACCTCTAGAATGACCACTCTCACCTGAGAGGTGAGAGTCTCTTAGGACTCAAAGGGAGGAGCCTTAGATGAAATGTCCAATGGTAGGGAGAGGGAACTTGTAGAGACTACCTCCAGTAGAAAAATAGAGCATCAAGTGGAGAGACAGGGTTGCTATACCACAGTAAAAACAATGACCCACAGTTGTTCCTGTCTAAAAGAACTGCAGGGACAAAAATGGGGAAGAGACTGATGAAAAGGAGGTACAGCAACAGACCAGGTCAAGGGGATGCAGGTTAAGGGGCAGTCACAAGGCCTGACACTATTAGTGTATTCTACAGTTTGCTCACAAATGGGCCTATCATGACTGCCCTCCGAACTAGAAGATCCAACAAGAAGCTTAAAGAGTCTTATACAGAATGTTTTACCCAACCAATCAGCAGAAGCTGCTGAATCCTGAGAATGAATTAGGAAAGAGCTGGAAGAAGCTGAGGAGGTGGATGACTCTATACAAATTGTCTGGTTTTCAAGTATAATTTGAGTTTTTATTTGTAACCTCTATATATGTGGCTACTCAGTGTCATACATATGTGTGGTGCTTTTTCTTTTTTTACTCACTAGTTTTTATATGTTTCTATCAACATTAAAATATGAACAAAATTCTAATGTCTCTGATTTCTCATGGGTATTTGTTGTTGTTGTTTGTGTCAGGTAATCTGTGTCCTACCCAATGTTCAATTGAAATCCTTTCCTTATTGTTGAATATAATATAATTTAATTTTTTGATAAATTTTTTACTTCTTATAAACCTTATAAAAATCCTTCAGACACAGATTTGGGATCTTGACGTTCATACTCAATTATGTGTGTGGGGTGGGTAGGACAGGGACATCCTCTTGGAGACAGGGCAGGAGAATAGGATAAGAAACTATTGGAGGGCAGACTGTTGGAGGGGGATAAAAACTGGACTGTAAGAAAAAGATTAAATATATTTTTAAAAAGGTCTGAAATGTATTCAGCAAAATGATATTGACAACATGATAAGGCCAGAATTCTTGGCCATTGAAGACTTAACAAGAGGTTTTTGGTTACAATGGTGAATGCCAGAAAGCACTAGACAAAGATTGTGGAGAATTCTGAGGCATTGTAAGGCATTGTAAAAATCGATGAAGCATCATGTGTCATTGTGGGACATTGTGAGCATCACTAGGTAGCATAGTGTCTTGAACACACTGTTCAACTTCATCACTGGTACCTGGATAGAGTTGTGACTTGTCATAAATTTATGTTGATACTATCACAATAAGCAGGAGTCCTACATGCTGCTGCTGATTCTGTACTATATAATTCCATTAAACATTTCTCTAAAGATCTTACTCCTGTGGACATCTGTAATTTAAGGGAGAAAACCTACTTTGCTAGTATGAAGCAATGGATTCAATCCCATGAGTGAAACAGAAAAAAAATTAACAAAAGACAAAAAACAAAACAAAAAATCCTATACTGCCTACTGTGAGTGTTTCTATGAGAGAGAGAGAGGGGGGAGGGAGAGAGAGAGGAGGGGGAGGAGAGAGAGAGAGAGAGAGAGAGAGAGAGAGAGAGAGAGAGAGTATTTTTTAAAAATTATTATCTGTTTCAGCCACCAGAGCATTGCTTGTGTTGGAGAAGACCATGTGTTGACTTAGTCAGTTATTCCTAGTGTTCAAGCCAGTCCACAGCACAAATGGTTCAATAAATGTTGTTAAATAAGTTGACTAATCAACATCAAAAATTGTTGTAGAGTCAGGAGTAAAACTTAATTTTATATAGAAGCTATCACTTAGTTATTGAAGCACACAGATTTTTCTGTAGCATTTGCCACTGTAAACTGAATTCTGTATGCTAGTTCATTTATCTTGTGATCAAATATACAAAATGAAACAATTTAAGGGACCACGTTTTGGGATCACTGTTCAAACGGAAAGGCCCCCATGGTGGGAAGGCATGGAAGCAGTGCAGGCTTAAGGGGTAGAAGTGGAAGCCTGTTAATAGTTGCCCAAATCAGGAAGCAGAGTAATTTCTAGCATTTCCCTTTCCCCATTCTTACTCAGTTTAGAATTCCAACTCCTACCAGTGAATCCTTTCTGTTCAAACATCTCTGGAAACTCTCAATATATCTCACCTCATTTATTTACAAACACAGGATATTAGATAATGAAGATATGAAATTGAAACAACTATAACGACAATATATAATTTATTTATGGTTTTATGTGACTACAGCAATTATGTCTGCTCTTCATTTCTTGCTGTTCAAAGACCAAAAAGAAAAATGAATGAACATGTGCTCACTTGATTTTTTGCTTGTGCTTATCTCTGTTTCTCTACTCTTAAATAATCCTGAAACCTCTCTGTAAGGAATGGTACCTCTCACTGTGAACAATAGCCTTATATTCTTGTCTTCTCTTCTTCCCACTCCCTTATAACCTCTATCAAGTTTTGTGTCTAGAATTTGCTTCCAACTCAATATTTACATAAGTCCTTGTCACATTCTCTGCCTTGTGTGTCACATTTGTGATAGTGACTGTCTTAGTTAAGGTTTTACTGCTGTGAACAGACACCATGACCAATGCAAGTTTTATAAAAGACAACATTTAATTGAGGTTGGCTTACAGGCTCAGTGGTTCAGTCCATTGTCATCAAGGCAGAAACATGGCAGCATCCAGGCAGGCTTGGTGCAGGAGGAGCTGAGAGTTCTACATCTTTACCTGAAGGCTGCTAGTAGAAGACTGACTTCCAGGCAGTCAGGGTGAAGGTCTTAAGCCCACACCCACAGTGACACACCTACTCCAACAAGGCCACACCTCCTAATGAGGTCACTTCCTGGGCCAATCATATACAAACCATCACATTCCACTCCCTGGCCCCCATAGGCTTGTTCAAACATGAGTCTATGGGGGCCATAGTTAAACATAGCATAATACAAAATACATTTAGTCCAACTTCAAAAGTTCCTGTAGTCTATAGCAGTCTCAACAGTGTTAAAAGTCCAAAGTTCAAGGTCTCTTTTGAGATTCATCCAATCACTTAACTGTAATCCCCCAAGCAAGACAGGAAACCAGCTGGGCAAAGTCCAAACTCTGCATCTCCATTTCTGATGGCAAAGCAGTCTTCAGATATCCAACTCCTTTTTCATCTTTGTTGACTTCAACAAGGTTCTTTCTCCTGGGCTTGTTCCACTCCCTGTTAGCATCTTTCCGTGGCAGGCATCTTGTGGCTCTGGCATTTTGTTCCAATGTCTGAGATCCACACATGATCTTTTGTACATCTCCAAAGAGCTGGTGTCACTTCCCCAGCTCTGCCCTAGGTAGCACTCTAAGTTCAGGTTGATCCACTCCACTGCCACTGCTGTTCTTGGTGGTCATCCCATGGTACTGGCATCTCCAATATGCTAGGGTCTTCCACTGCAACTATGCTTCACCAAAGCCTCTCATATGCTTTTTTCATGATAACAAGCCTCATTCCTTTGCATGACCCCTTCAGTCCTGGGTTGTCAATTACAACTGAGGGTACACTTTCACCAATGTCCTTCCATGGCCTCTCACAGTACCAAGACTCAGATGTTCTTCATGATGCCTTCATGCTTTCAAAACCAGTACCACCTGGGTGATTCTTACATGTTACCAAGTACAGCTGCAGCATGAGGTACAACCTTGGCTATCTCTGGAATACAGCTTTTGTGTGCTCTCAGAAAACACTTCCCATATTTCACCTCAGTGATGCTGGTCTTTTCTTAATCACCACTAATTTCTTAGCTCCAGCTAACCAGCATCAATTGTCCCAGTAATCTCCTCCTCTTGAATATAAAGCCAGAGACACATGGCTGAAGCTGCTGAGTTCTGCTGTTTGCAGGAGCTGGAACATTGGCCCCCTTGTTCTATTACATTACCACTAGCTTCCTTTTTCCCAGCTCCTTCACTGCCTAAGTTGGCTGTCCTGAATCTTGCTTCCAAGCTCACCACTCCTTTAATTCAATTTAATATCCTTGAATTCAGCTCCATTTCACTTCCTGGAGTCCCTTTAATACTCAAACTATATATTTTGTACTTTTCCTTTCTCAGCTTGCTATGTTTGTTCAAAATTCTCTTCATCAGACTTAACCAGAGAACAAAGTCTTTGTTGGGCTTTTTTGAGACTTCCTTTGCAGATGCAATTAATATAAATCTCTTTACCTTAGCCTTGGTCAGTCTCTTCAGATAATGGCAAAAAGCAGCCATGTTCTTCACCAAAAATCACAAAAACCATCTCTCAGCCACATATTAAAGTTTTTATCCATTGAAACGTCTTGGGCCATCAGGCCTACACAGTTCAAATGACTCTCAGCACCACTGTCTTCCATATTCCTACTAGTCTGGCCCATTAAGCCCCACTTAAAGGATTCCATGGCTTTCCAAATCCAAAGTCCCAAAATCCACATCCTTCCAAACAAAAGCATGGTCAGGCTTATCACAGCAATACCCCAGTCCCTGGTACCAACTTCTGTCTTAGTTAATGTTTTACTGCTGTGAACAGACACCATGACCAATGCAAGTTTTATAAAAGACAACATTTAATTGAGGTTGGCTTACAGGCTCAGTGGTTCAGTCCATTGTCATCAAGGCAGAAACATGGCAGCATCCAGGCAGGCTTGGTGCAGGAGTTGCTGAGAGTTCTACATCTTCACCTGAAGGCTGCTAGTAGAAGACTGACTTCCAGGCAGTCAGGGTGAGGGTCTTAAGCCCACACCCACAGTGACACACCTACTCCAACAAGGCCACACCTTCTAATGAGGTCACTTCCTGGGCCAATCATATACAAACCATCACAGTGACCATTCACCTACCACATATGTTAGTGTTCCATTTAATGTCAGGAGAGAGTAATATCCCACTGCATGCATGTGCCTTGTTTGTTCATGCAGTCATGTGGTCATGGATGCTATCTGTTTAGGACAGATCTGTCATGCCCATCTCTGCACTGGTTCTAAAATCTCTGCTTACAGTAAGTTTGGATATGTAAGTAGAAGTGGAAATGTTAGGTAATATTTTAAGTTTTTGAGAAACTGCAGTAGTTGTACCACTTGGTTTACAAGCAGTCTGAGAGGCTCCCTGTCCATCCCCACCCAGAGCCCCATCGGTCTGTCCACATGTCCATGTACGAATAAACCTAGGGTATGTGCCATTTCTCTGGAGCTGCCCCTATTCTGGGATTACAGTCACGTGTTTGGTACCTAGCTTAGCTATTCTCTAGTCCTGGAACAGAAATTACATCTTTAAATTTACATGACAAGCATCTGATTGACCATCTCTCCAGTATGCAAGCATAGGTTGGCTTCTTGTTTTCCACATGACTAATGATACTAAATATATTTTTATATATTTATTTGTTATTTACATAAAAGCACGCTTTTAAAGTTTTGAAATGTGTTAGTTTAAAACCTGTACCGTTTGTAAGTTAAAATGTTAATATTACATGCTGCAGAAAACACAACATCCAGCCTAAGATACACCATTTACAGGATTGTTCAAAATGTATTTCCTTTTTCCTGCTTCATAGAGGACTACTAGTCATCCCAGAAAAAAAATTGTTCCTTGAAACATATATTTATTATTTTCTTTAGAATTTCCACTTTTCTAGCCCCATCATATTTTTGTATCTTCCAAAAAACAGAATGCTTTGGCTTATTGCTTTTTGGTTTCTGAGATTTATGCACATGGATGACTGTAATTATAAATTAATCATTTCACTACTACAAAGAATATTATTACACAATTATGCCACAATCTCTACTCTTTCCAGTTAACATTTAAGTAATTTCTACTTTCATTCTGTGGCAAACAACAGGAACATTCTTACAAATATTTCCCAGTGTACATGTAAAAGCAAAGCCAGCTGTTTAGTAATAGGAACCTTGAGATACTTTATTTTTTAAATAACATCAAATTATGTTCAAAGGACCTGAGCAAATATGCAAACCCACAAATGCTGCAAGGGTTGCACAAGCTGTAACAGCGAGCAGTAATACTTTCTGTGGCATGACACTAGCATCTGTCATGTGATGAGTCTTTCTGCTGTCTGTCTTAATTGCATGCTTTGCTTTGCATAACCTTCCTGAAAATGTTTTTGAAGACATTATGACTTTGCAATTCACAGTGCCCTCTCTATACCCAAATATGCGAATGACATGATTGCTAAGATGTACAAATGATATTAGTGTAGTTCATTCTTTAATTCTTTTTTTATTTTTATTTTCTATATTCTATGTTTACATTCCAAAGGCTTTCCCCTTTCCCAGTTCCCCCACCATACGTCCCATAATTCCTCTCCCCCCAACTATTCCCCAATCATTCCCCCTCCCCTTCTTAAAATAAGGATATCAAGTGCAGCAAATTTAATTTGATGCTTTTGTCTGATGAAATGAATGTCATTTAAATTACTCTCCATCCCTGTAGCTTTCAACAGCTTAGTTTTTTTCTTATATCTATGTTAGGTTTTTTTTAAATTTCTATTTATGGGAAAAGTAATTCTTATAAAATAGCAGTGTAGAATGTCTGTGGTTTTAAGCATATTGTTGTTTTTCTGTTGCTTGTTACACACAGTAGCTTCTTTCTTTCCAAGTCCTGGAACATTATTCTTTAAATTATGTCTTTAATTGTTACAGCACACATTAGCCTAGCACTGAAATACATTTCTGCAGAGCGCTGTTTTCTCCATTTTAGGCGCATTTGTCAAGAGGTCTTCCAACGTTGGTCCTTTAACTATTTCTATCTTAGAACATAGGTAGCGACATTCAAGGAACTTGGAACAAAATTTTATTATTGTTCCTACATACTAATTTTCTACAACTTTAGTCTTTGGATAAATTTTTCATTGTATTTTTTTGACAAAAATAATTAGCTTTTCTGAGAGATAGGAACCTATATGATTTATTAGCATCTTTAACTAGAATTCTTCTAGCATACACAGCCCTTTATGTATATATGGACTGAAAATTGTGTCTTTTAGTTGAAAAAACAAAGCCAAACTCTTAAACTGAATGCTGAAGAAGGAAGACCAAAATGTGGATGCTTCAGTGCTTTTAAAAGGGGTAACAAAATACTCACGAGAGCAAATATGGAGACAAAGTGTGGACCAGAGAATGAAGGAAAGACCATTCAAAGCCTGGTCCACCTGGGGATCTATCCAAAATACAATCACCAAAAGTAGTCACTATTGTCGATACCAAGAAATGCGTGGTGACAGCAGCCTGATACAGCTGTCTCCTGAGATGCTCTGCCAGAGCCTGACATATATGGAGGCAGATGCTCTCAGTGAACACTTGGACTGATCACGGGGTCTCCAACGGGGGAGATAGAGAAAGAATTGAAGGAGCTGAAGGGGTTTACCACCCAATAGGAAGAAAACCAATGTCAACCAACCAGAGCTCCCACCGTTTAAATCACCAACCAAGGAGTACACATGGAGAGACCCATGGCTCCAGGCATAGATGTTACAGAGAATGGCCTTTTTGTGCATCAATGGGAGAAGAGGCCCTTGATCCTTTGGAGGCTTGATGCTCCATTGTAGTGGAATGCTTGGTCAGAGAAGCAGGAGTTGGTGGGAGGGTGGAGTCATACCTTATTAGAAGCAGGAGGAAAGATAGGATAAGTGGTTTCTGGGGTGGGAGGAATTGGTAAAGGGGTGAAATTTCAAGTGTAAATAAATTATCCAATAACAAAAAAAGAAGTGCACAAAATATTCTCATTCATGATATGTTGATGAATGTGAGTTTGATCTTGACTCTTGATAAATTCCACTGGAGGATGTGCATTGGTCACTTTATTGAAAAATATTTTCCAATATTGAAATCAATGGAATTATTCATGCATAAAGCCAGTAATGATTTTTTTTTCATAACAGTAGGGTTTACAGAATTCCTAAGTGACAATTGTGAATACTTTTTATCATCTTGAATCAGCCTCAAACTTTCATTCCAGTGACTGAAACAAAGAGACTAATACATTTTTTTTCTGTTCATGAGATTAAGGCTTCCATTTAGGGCATGCATCTGTGAGGTAAGACATAGAGAGAGACAGTTTAAAATGCTATTAGATTTCCATCATTTTTTCAAGTAAGGATTTTACATTACTGGGGTTGGAAACAAGAATCTTTACCATTTGCTCCAATTTCAAGGAATTGTTGGTCTAACTTTATAGGAACCATCTTACCTCTTTCATAGATATTTTCAATATTTTCAGTAGGAATCTTGAGTTGCTTTGTCAGATTCACAAATTTTTCCTGCATTTCTTCAGTAAGATTTTTTCCATTCGCTGCATTGAATGGAAGAAACATCAGAGGAGACAGCCACTATAATCACACCAGGTAGTTTAAGTTCATCATGTCTTCTCATTAGTTGGTAAATCCTGCAACTTTGTCCCACTCTCACTACCGTAATAGTGATGCCAGTCAAGGAAACATTATGAAGTCAGGACAGACCTTCTTAATGTAGATAAGATAATATCTATCCATCCAATCATATCTAAGTCACTGAATTAAAATCAGTAATACTGAAATCATTATTAAATTATCATTGAAATTATGTTGCACCATTCAATTTGAATTTCACACAATCAAGACTATACTTGAAACATATTAGTAAACACTTTTCTGCACCAGTGAGTCATGAAACAAAATGAAGGGGACACAGACATGTTGCAATTATCCTAAAGTAAAAAAAAAAAAAAAATTCCTGCATAAGATTTACATACCCAGTGCTCCTGCCAGTCTCTTAAAGTATCTTGCCTTATCAAAAAACCGGGCTTCAAATAAGATTGTGGAGTTTGAAGCAAAATATATCACAATATTTAAATCAGTCGGGTCTGGAATAAATAAATTTTACTTCATAAGAACAGAAGTAGACATTCCTATTTATTTATTTATTTATTTATTTATTTATTTACGTATAATAAGTTTTGAGATTTAATATAATTCCACTATTTTGAAACTTCCCTTTCCCCCATAAAATTCTGAGGTTGTGACCATCCATCTCTCCTTCAAATTCATGTGAACTTTATCCACTGATTCTCATAATATGGTTATTATCATACAATAAGAGTTACCTTTTATATTATACAAATTATATATTATTTTATATAAAATATTAATATATCAAATATGAAATCTTCATTCATAAACATTAGACTTCTAGGTCACATAATGTAAGTTTGATGTATCTCATTTGTTTTTAACTATATTATTCTTAAAACAAAATTAAAATACTTTCATAATAATCTAATTTTCCTAGCATACTTCAAGTTATTATTTTCTAAATTAAATCATTAGTCTTGGAAATATATTCTTACCTCCTAACATGAAGTTTTAAACCAAGTGTATGCCTGTATTTATTCAATTTTAGCAAAACCTGTATTTGAATATTTCTTTGATTTTTGTTTGTTTTGTGCCATATCGCAAGATTCATTCATAAGTGCATTTCCCAACCATACTACTGGTGAACAGATTTTACTTACTTCGAGTTAGGCCTCTCTGAGGTGCTGGATGAGAGTACATATTTGGAAAAGTACTAACTGTATCATGCGACCTCCATATCCCAGGGATGGAATCTGTTCCTTTTCTTTCAGGACAATTTTGTTGTAAGATAGACCCTGTAACAGTAGACACAATGGATCATTGATCCATGTAAGACACTGTTGGTAAAGATTACATCCCTTACAGAACATATAAATGATGCAGTCCATCATGAAACATTGCTACTCACATGACGATGAGCAAAACTTCAACTTAGACTTATCAGCCCAAACTGTGTGTAATTGGCACTTCCCATTTTTCCTAAAAAATATATATTAAACAATAAACACCCATTATTTCACATTTATTATCTTTCTTTCACATTTATTTTCTTTAGGGCCATCTATTTTTTTCCTGAAAGTACACATATTGCTAAAAGTGAGACACATTCCTGGTGCTGATCCATTCTTCTTCTTTTTTTATTTAAATTTTTATTTTCTATATTCTATGTTTACATTCCAAAGGCTTTCCTCTTTCCCAGTTCCCCCCCACCATATGTCCCATAATTCCTTTCCCCCAAACTATTCCCCAATCATCCCCCCCCCACCACGATTTCTCTGTTCTGGGTTTACAAAACTGGATCCAATCTTTTCAGGCCCAGGGTCCTCTCCTTTCTTCTTCTTGGGAATCATTTGACTTGCTAATTATGCTTTGAGTATTTAGGGCTTCTGGGCTCATTAATATCCACTTATCAGTGATTGCATTTCATGTGTATTCTTTTGTGATTGGGTTAACTTGCTTAGGATGATATTTTCCAGATCTAACCATTTGCCTACAAATTGCATGAATTTATTATTTTAAATTGCTGAGTAGTATTCCATTGTATAAATATACCACATTTTCTGTATCCATTCCTCCTTTGAGGGATATCTGGACTCCTTCCAACTTCTGGCTATTATAAACAAGGCTGCTATGAACATAGTGGAGCATGTGTCTTTATTGTATGCAGGGGAATCCTCTGGGTATATGCCCAGGAGTGGTATGCCAGGGTCCTCTGGAAGTGACATGCCCAATTTTTTGAGGAACCGCCAAACTGATTTCCAGAGCAGTTTTGCCATTTTGCAATCCCATCAACAGTGGAGGAGTATTACTCTTTCTCCACATCCTCGCCAGCATTTGTTGTCTCTTGAGTTTTTAATCTTAGCCATTCTGACTGGTGTGATGTGGAATCTCAGGGTTGTTTTGATTTGCATTTCCCTGATGACTAATGATGTTGAACATCTCTTAAGGTGTTTCTTGGCTATCTGAATTTCTTCTAGTGAAAATTCTTTGTTTGGCTCTATACCCCATTTTTTGATAGGGTTATTTGGTTCTTTGGGGTCTAACTTCTTGAGTTCTTTATATATATTTGATATTAGTCCTCTGTCAGATGTGGGGTTGGTGAAGATCTTTTCCTACTTTGTTGGTTGGCATTTTGTCCTTCTGACAGTGTCCTTTGCCTTAGAGAAACTTTGTAATTTTATGAGGTCCCATTTGTCAGTTCTTGATCTTAGAGCATAAGCTATTGACTTGCTAATTGTGCCTTGAGTATTTAGGGCTTCTGGGCTCATTAATATCCACTTATCAGTGATTACATTTCATGTGTATTCTTTTGTGATTGGGTTAACTCACTTAGGATGATATTTTCCAGATCTAACCATTTACCTACAAATTGCATGAATCAATGCGATCCCCATCAAAATCCCAACTCAATTCTTCTAGATCTAGAAAGAGCAATTCTCAAATTCATCTGGAGCAACAAAAAAACCAGGATAGCTAAAACTATTTTCAACAATAAAAGGACTTCTGGGGGAATCAATATCCCTGACCTCAAGCAGTACTACAGAGCAATTGTGTTAAAAACTGCATGGTATTGGTACAGCAACAGGCAAGTAGATCAATGGAATAGGACTGAAGACCCAGAAATGAACCCACAAACTAATGGTTACTTGATCTTTGATAAAGGAGCCACAACCTTCCAGTGGAAAAAAGATAGCCTTGTCAACAAATGGTGCTGGTTAAACTGGAGGTCAACATGCAGATGAATGCAAATCGACCCACTCATATCTCCTTGTACTAAGATCAACTTCAAGTGGATCAATGACCTCCACATAAAACCAGACACACTGAAACTATTAGAAAAGAAACTGTGAAAGACCCTGGAGGACATGGGCACAGGGGAAATTTCCTGAACAGAACACAAATAGCTTATGCTCTAAGATCAAGAATTGACAAATGGGACCTCATAAAATTACAAAATTCCTGTAAGGCAAAGGACACTGTCAGAAGGACAAAATGGCAACCAACAAAGTGGGAAAACATCTTCACCAACCCCACATCCGACAGAGGGCTAATATCCAATATATATAAAGAACTCAAAAAGTTAGACACCAAGAACTAAATAACCCTATCAAAAAATGGGGTACAGAGCTAAACAAAGCATTTTCACCAGAAGAAATTCGGATGACCGAGAAACACTTTAAGAGATGTTCAACATCATTAGTCATCAGGGAAATGCAAATCAAAACAACCCTGAGATTCCACCTCACACCAGTCAGAATGGCTAAGATTAAAAACTCAAGAGACAACAAGTGCTGGCGAGGATGTGGAGAAAGAGGAACACTCTTCCACTCTTGATGGGATTGCAAAATGATAAAATTGCTCTGGAAATCAGTTTGGCGGTTCCTCAGAAAATTGGGCATGTCACTTCCAGAGGACCCTGGCATACCACTCCTGGGCATATACCCAGAGGATTCCCCTGCATACAATAAAGACATACGCTCCACTGTGTTTATAGCAGCCTTGTTTATAATAGCCAGAATTTGGAAGGAGCCCAAATATCCCTCATAGGAGGAATGAATACAGAAAATGTGATATATATATATATATATATATATATATGTGTGTGTGTGTGTGTGTGTGTGTGTGTGTGTGTATGTGTGTGTGTGTGTGTGTGTGTGTGTGTGTATGTATATATCACAATGGAATACTACTCAGCAATTAATAACAATGATCCTATCTTCTATGATGCTATTATTTGTTTTATAAATATCTTCATTAATCCTCTTTTCAGTCTTTGATTACTGTTGCGAATGGACAGACTTCCTGTGTGCATCAAGACTTATGGATATCATTGGGGCTCAGAATATTAATTGACTGCATTTCCCAAATCAACAAAGCAATGCAAGTGACCTAACTGATTCCCATTTCAACAAATTGTTTCTTCTACCCAAATATCTTTTCTCACCTGACATAGAATGTCATGCTCATGACTTTGTATTGGTTATAAAAGTTAACCTCACGCATCAGCATCCTCACTTGACTATTTTCTGCAGTTAAAGCCAAAGATTTGCTGGCTAGTTCGATGGTATTAAATTTCCCTGAAAGCTATTAATAAAGAAGAACTAAATTCAACATTCAGAGCATATGAATTTGAGTCCCCACACATATTAGTACATAATCTCCTATACCTTTATTTCTGAGGAATATCTTATTGTATTTGTGGGTGCTACAAATGCATATTGTAGCATGTGTACCAAACCCACATACACATAAAATATAAAATAAAATTAGTGAAAATTTCAAGTTGGAAAAGTAAGATATAGATGCTCGAGTAAAGAATTAGAAAATCTTTAATATTTTAAAAGAAAAAATATAATATAATGTGCTGACAGCATTATTGTATATTTGTTTATTCATTATAATTGCCTAATAAGTTCTTTGAAAACATATCTACATATATACATGGCAAAAGTTTTATACCATGCAAAACGTGATTATGAAAAAAGTGTAAAAATGCATTTTAGTTTTCTGTTAGGATGTTGCATCAACAAAAAATTAATCTTAAAAGTTTTAATAAAAATATTCATAATTAATGCATTCAAATTTAATAAAAAGAAGCAATAATATATTGATTTCAAAAGTGTTTGTGTGGCTAGGTGATAGGACCTATTTGCTTTTTAGAAATCACTCAGATCACAGGAAGAAAGTCTTCAAATTTTACACATCATATGGATTTGCCCTGATTTCTGCATTTTTCCTGCAATATTCCTTTCAAAAGCTGCAGTCACAGGCATAAACATAGCCAAACAAGCATAGACACATATAATTACAAAATCAAACTTTAAAATATAAGTCCCTATTTTGGAGATATTACTGGATTATAATTAATATCAATCTCTTCTCATATATTGACTATTATTACTCAAAAGAGGAGAAACCTATTCCTCAATATATGACATAATGTGTTTGTTTGCCTTGCAAATATTAATTTCACTTAAGGTTTCAATTTTGCTGATAACAACTCAAGGCTGAACTCATGTAGAATAGTGAAATGTTATATCAAATACATATTAACTTCTCACTATGAAAATAAAGTTAATTATGGAAATGTTAAAAAAAATGCAGTAATAAATGGCTAATTTTCATGCCATTTACCCAGGTACAAGAAAACTAGGCACTATAAGTGGCTCAAATGAGTTTAATTATAACTTTAAACTAAACAAATAATGTTTTAAGACATGGGACATATTCCAAACACAAAAGCCATAAAGGAACCAATAATTTCAGCGATGACACTGATTGTCAGTTCAGTCTGTAATAAATTCACCACATCCACCTTTCTTCCTACATAACTTCCTGAAATCCCAACTTTGTACCGGTAAGGGTTCCTCAGCTTTAGAAACCAAACAGGCTACAGCAAGGAGAAGAAACGTCATCTTCCAGAATATTCTCTTTCTTCTGAAGTAGAAAAAGACAGGTGTTCAGCTGCTGATGAAATGATGAAATGAAGATGATCACAAAGCATTTCAGTTTGCACAATGTGCAATGAACCTGTTAATTCACTATTTTTTTCCATTTTTATTTTCTATATTCTATGTTTATATTCCAAAGGCTTTCCCATTTCCCAGTTCCTATTTTTTAAACTATAATAACAGTTTCGAAGAATGGTTGGCAGTATTTGTGACTGTCTGGCATTGCATTATTTTTACCTATGGGATTAGAGTTCAATGGTGTGTAAAATAAATGTTCTAGATCTATTGACATCCTGACAAAAATTCAAGAAGTGCAAGCTGGTGTGGAAACATTGTCAAAACAATATAACAGGGACTAAGAAAGCCAGTGAACATCAAAAGATAATAAAGAAGAAATTGAACTTTTCAAACAGTAAATTGAGGAATTTGCAAACTTATTGGTAATATATTTTTAAAGGAGGGGTATTAAACATTTTATACATTGTTATATAAATATATAGTATATTTTGATCATTGCCACCCTCACAATATCCTTTCAGATTTCAAAGATTCTCTCTGAAATGTCATACTTTTCTCTCAACTTCATTGTATGAGAATTTTGTAATTTATTTTCTTTAAAACACAATGTAATAATGTAAGAATGTGCTTTCAGTTATTGCCAGGTATGGACCTGTTTCAGATTGTCCACACAATTGACTATCATTTCCCTCATCATCTAGCAGGGTGGTCATTGTGCCTTCTCCAGATAGTTTTTGCAGTTGTGTGGCACTTGGAATCCAGGGACCTTCTCAGGCAGGGTTAGATTATGGTCATATCTTCTTGTTCCTGAATCTTGGCCATTTAATGGTGTTGGTTATGTTTTGTTAATTATATTGTTCAAAGATGCAAAAAGAAAAAAGATATTAGATCTCTCTCTCTCTCTCTCTCTCTCTCTCTCTCTCTCTCTCCATCACTTCATCTCCCTTTAGTAGGAAGGGGAAATGGGACTATAAAAGGAATTAATTATTTTTGCTAGGCCATTGTATTGTTCAGGGTTCTCTAGAGTCACAGAATTTTTGGGTAGTCTCTATATAGTGTGATAATTTGCTGATGACTTACAGTTTTTAGTCCAAATCCCCAACAATGGTCACCAGAAGCTGTCAGTGGAAGTCCAAGGTTCTAGTAGTTGCTTAGTCCTACAAGGCAAGCAGGCAAAGAAGAGAGAGCAAATCTTCCTTGTTCCAATGTCCTTATGTAGGTCTCCAGTAGTAGGTGTGGACCAGATTAAAGGTATATGCCACAATGCCTGGATTTGGTATTTGCTTTGTCCCAGATGACCTTGGACCTCAGAGATCACTCTGTATTAATCTCATGTGATTCATAGCCACTATGCCTCAAGATCTTGATGCCAAGATCCAGTTCAGAAATGTGTATCTCCCAGCTTCCATATTAGGATCACAGGTGAGCTTTGAAATCCTAGATGGTACTTCATTCCAGATACAGTCAAATTGACAACCAGGAATAGCCACTACACTCTCCATAGTGATCTGAAATCACAGAACCATTCAGAAAACACGTATATAAACAATACAGCCTTCTGACAGTTGTCCTTGAGTGGGCTTCTGAAAATTATGCATGAAAACACCAGCAACCAGAGAATCCCACTTACACTTGCTAATTTTAGAAAGATTTCTGCTTATGTGTACTTGTCATTCACATTTAGCCTGCAGATAAACCATTCTGTATTGATGTGATGGTAGATAAATCCTGCACATGTGACTTGGTGGGAAATCCTACAGCTCTGTTTATTTTGATTGTTTTGGCTTCACAGCTTATGATAAGCTTGAATATTCTTATATGTATTTCTTTAATTGATATTTCTCCTTTTTTTTCTTCAGATGGATTGAAACTATAGAAAGAATTTACTGTTGTCAGTGAGAGACTGGGATGTTCAAAGTGCTAAGGTTATTTACATCTCAATGTCCAAAATGTCAGTTGTGGACTTTATATCCTTCGGTAGGATTTAAGGATCAAAGCACATGTTGCTCATCAGTGGCATATTTGTGTTTTCTTCTTTCCAAACTACATGCAAGGACAAGAGCTGGTGCTGTCAAAAACTGAAAGGGGATTGCCTCCACCTTTTAAAATTATTTTATTTACATTTCATTTCTCTTTTCCTGATTTCCTGGTCCCCAAAGGTCCCACATGCCCTTTTCCCTCCCGCGGTTCCCACATCCACCCCTTCCCACTTCCCTGTTCTGGTATTGACCTACACTGGTGCTTTGAGCCTTTCCAGAACCAGGGTCCACTCCTGCCTTCTTGTTAGACATAAGTTGGTATGTGGATTGTGTCTTTGGTGTCCCAAGATTCTAAGCTAATATCCACTTATCAGTGAGTGCATACCATGGGTATTCTTTTGAGACTGGGTTACCTCACTTAGTATGATGTTCTCTAGCTCCACCCTTTTCTCTAAGAATTTCATAAATTCATTTTTTTTCTAATGGCTGAATAGTACTCCATTGTGTATATGTTCCACATTTTTTGTATCCATTCCTCCGTTAAGGGACATCTGGGTTCTTTCCAGCTTCTGGATATTATAAATAAGGCAGCTATGAACATAGTGGAGCATGTATCCTTATTGTATGCAGGGGGATATTTTGGGAATATGCCCAGGAGTGGTACGGTTGGGTCCTCTGGAAGTATCATGTCCAGTTTTCTGAGGAACCCCCAGACAGATTTCCAGAGTGGTACCAGCTTGCAGTCCCACCAGCAGTGGAGGAGTGTTCCTCTTTCTCCACATCCTCGCCAATACCTGCTGTTTCCTGAGTTTTTAATCTTAGCCATTATGACTGGTGTGAGGTGAAATCTCAGGGTTGTTTTGATTTGCATTTCTCTAATGACTAATGATGTTGAGCATTTTTTAAGGTGTTTCTTAGCCATCTTAATTTCTTCAGGTGAAAACAATCTTTGTTTAGCTCTGTACTTCATTTTTGATATGGTTATTTGGTTTTCTGGGTCTAACTTCTTGAGTTCTTTTTATACATTGGATATTAGTCCTCTGTCAGATGTAGGGTTGGTGAAGAATTTTTCCCAATTTGTTGGTTGCATATTTTTCCTTTTGACAGTGTCTTTTGCCTTACAGAAACTTTGTAATTTTATGCAATTCCATTTGTCTATTCTTGATATTAGAGCATAAGCTATTGGTGCTCTGTTCAGGAATTTTTCCCCCTGAGCCAATGTCCTCAAGGGTCTTCCCCAGTTCTTTTTCTATTAGTTTTAGTGTGTCTGGTTTTATGTGGAGGTCCTTGATCCACTTGGAGTTGAGCTTAGTACAAGGAGATAAGAATGGATCAATTCTTATTGTTCTGCATGTTGACCTCCAGTTAAGCCAGCACCATTTGTTGAAAAGGCTATCTTTTTTCCACTGGATATTTTCAACTCCTTTGTTGAAGATCAATTGGCCATAGATGTGTGGGTTCAATTCTGGGTCTTCAATCCAATTCCAGTGATCCACCTTCCTGTCACTGTACCAATACCATGCAGTTTTTAACACTGCTGCTCTGTAATATTGCTTGAGGTCCAGGATACTGATTCCCCCAGAAGTTCTTTTTCTGTTTATAATAGTTTTAGCTATCCTTGTTTTTTTTGTTATTCCAGATGAATTTGAGAATTGCTCTTTCTAACTCTATGAAGAACTGAGTTGGGATTTTGATGGGGATTGTTGAATCTGTATATTGCTTTTGGCAAGATTGCCATTTTAACTATTTTAATCCTGCCAACCCAGCAGCATGGAAGATTTTTCCATTTTCTGAGGTCTTCTTCCATTTCCTTCTTCAGAGACCTGAAGTTTTTGTCATACAAATTTTTCACTTGTTTGGTTAGAGTCACACCAAGATACTTTATATTGTTTGTGGCTCTTGTGAAGGGCGTCATTTCACTAATTTCTTATTCAGACTGCTTATCCTTTGAGTATAGGAAGGCTACTGATTTGCTTGAGTTGATTTTATAACCAGCCAATTTGCTGAAGTTGTTTATCAGCTGTAGGAGTTCTCTGGTGGAATTTATTGGGTCACTTAAGTACACTATCATATCATCTGCAAATAGTGGTAGTTTGACTTCTTCCTTTCCAAATTGTATACCTTTGACTTCCTTATGTTGTCGAATTGCTCTAGCTACTACTTCAAGTACTATATTGACAATATATGGTGAGAGGGGTCAGCCTTGTCTAGTCTCTGATTTTAGTGGGATTGCTTCAAGTTTCTCTCCATTTATTTTGATATTAGCTACCATTCTGCTGTAAATTCCTTTTACTATGTTTATGTATCAGTTTGAGTTCCTATTCTTTCAAAAACTTTTAGCATGGAAGGATGCTGAATTTTGTCAAATGCTTTTTAATCATCCAGTGACATGACCATGTGTTTTTTTTTTCTTTGACTTGGTTTATTTAGTGGATTACATTGATGGATTTCCATATATTGAACCATCCCTGCATCCCTGGGATGAAGTCAACTTGATCATGTTGAGTGATCTTTTTGGTGTGTTCTTGGATTCGTTTGGCAAGAATTTTATTGAGTATTTTTGTATTGATGTTCATAAGAGAAATTGGTCTGACGTTCTCTTTCTTAGTTGGAACTTTGTGTGGTTTTGGTCTCAGGGTAATTGTGGCTTTGGAGAATGAGTTGGGTACTGTTCCTTCTGTTTTTATTTTGTGGAATAATTTGAAGAGTATTGGTATTAGGTCTTCATTGAATGTCTGATAGAATTCTGCACTAAAACATCTGGTCCTGTACTTTTTATGGTTGGAAGACTTTCTAAGACCACTTCTATTTCTTTGGGGGTTTGGAACTGTTTAGATGATCTATTTGATCTTGATTTAATTTTGGTATTTGGTATCTGTGTAGGAAATTGTCCATTTCCTCCAGATTCTCCAGTTGTGTTAAGTACAGACTTTTGTATTAGGATCTGATGATTTTTTAAATTTCCTCAATATCTTTTGTTTTATCCCCCTTTCATTTTTAATTTTGGTAATTTGGATACTATCTCTGTGCCCATTGGTTAGTCTGGCTAAGGGTTTATCTATCTTGTTGATTTTCTCAAAGAACCAGCTCCTGGCTTTGTTGATTTTTTTGTATGGTTCTCTTTGTTTCAACTTGGTTGATTTCAGCACTGAGTTTGATGATTTCCTGTCTTCTATTCCTCCTGGGTGAAATAGCTTCTTTTTGTTCCAGAGCTTTCAGGTGTGCCATTAAGTTGCAAGTATATGCTCTCTCATGTTTCTTTTTGGAGTCACTCAGGGCTGTGAATTTTCCTCTTAACACTGCTTTCATTGTGTCCCATAGATGTGTTTGGGTATGCTGTCCCTTCATTTTCATTAAATTCTAAATGTCTTTGATTTCTTTCTTTATTTCTTCCTTGACTAAGGTATCACTGAGTAGAATATTTTTCAGCCTCCATGTGTATGTGGACTTTCTGTTGTTTTTGTTGCTATTGAAGACCACTCTTACTCCATGGTGATCCTATAGGAGGCATGGGATTAGTTCAATCTTCTTATATTTGTGGAAGTCTGTCTTGTGACCAATTATATGGTCAATTTTGGAGAAGGCACCTTGAGGTGCTGAGAAAAATGTATAGTCTTTTGCTTTAGAATGACATTTGCGTTCTCTTAGAGTCTGCATGAGATCCACCCAGGATCTTCTAGCTTTCATTGTCTCTGTTGAGAAGTCTGGTATGATTCTGATAGGTCTTCCTTTATATGGTAATTTATCTTTTTCTCTTACTGTCTTTAATATTAAAAATATGAAATGCTTCACGAATTTGCATTTCATCCTTGTGCAGGTGCCATGCTAATTTTTTCTGTATTGTTCTAATTTCAGTATTATGTGCTTCCAAAGCAAGCACACCTTTTTTGAGTGATTCTTTCTTTCACACAAGAATTTTCAATGCAAAACAAAACAAAAAAAAACAAAACAAAAAACAAGTAAATTGTTAGGTGATGAGATTCAAACAAAACCACAGACTTTCTGAGTGAATATTTAATATGGACTTTTATATAAGATATGAGGGATGCCTGGAGCTGAACTCACAAATGTAGCTACATCTACACTATACAGATGTCTGGATGTTTAAAATATTTTGTGGTTGTGTGACTAATATCAGAAATGTATTTTCACTGATAATACTTGGTGATTTCTGTAACTTTCTAGATTCACCATTTCAGTTTAATTTACCTGGACAACCCCCTCTTAAAACAACACAAAACAAACAAACAAAAATCAAAATGAAAAACCTAAAACCAAAAAAGGATTTTTCTGTTACTCAGTTTTTAGAATTTCTTTATATTTCCAAGGAGAAAACACTTATGGTACACGTCTTACAAAATTGTCTATAACTGTGAAGAGATACCATGAAGATGGCAAGTCTTATACAGGGAAGCATTAATCAGGACTTAGTTGCACTTTAGAGGTTTAGACCACAATCATCATGGTGGCTATGGATACTTACAGGTAGAGTGATGGGGAAAGAACTGAGAGTTCCAAATACTAATCATTATGTAACAGGAGGAGACAGTGGAACTTGTTTGAGAATTTGAATCTTTGAAGCTCAACCCCAGTGACACTTCATCTAACCAGGTCACATGTACTGACAGAAAGAAGGCCAACCTTCAAATCCCTTTCAAGCATCTATTCTAACTAGGGACCAAGCATTCAAATGTAAAATTATATATATATATATATATATATATATATATATATATATATATGCATTAAAATATGCTTGTTGATAAGTGGAAGTGTGCTATAGTATTTTGGGGATTTCTAAAATTCCTTTGGCCCCAACATTAATAGAGGGCATTTTTCCCTGATCTCTCCCATTTATATTTCTATAAAAGAGACATGGAGTCCAGGCATTTTTATTGAAAGATTCACTTGCATAAGTTTTGAACTATTCAAATATGACTAGACAGGTAATACCCAGAAAAAAAGAATACCCTATTACTTTCAATCTTGCACAAGTTTGCACTGGTCCATGTGTTTCTTCATGGCTACTCAATCAGAAAAAATTCATGGTGAAATCCACCTGTTCTCTTAATGAGGTTACTCCTTCCCATTGTGGTCATTCTCATTTTTCTTCTATCTTCTTCTTGGAAACTTCATCCAGTATCAGAAGTTCTGCCATATTCTTCTCTTCTCCCCAGATAATAGGCGGAACAGACCTTTAATAGAAAATTAACAGACATAAAACAAGTTTTACAGAACCCATAGTACTGACATGGTTGACTATGCAATAGATTGGATGACAATGTGATATCTTGGCTTAGAACAAAACATCTGAATTCATAGTGCACAAAACCATCACCCATCATTTTATTTTTTAAGTCTTAAAAGGGTTCTTTTTATTATTAATAAACTATCAATGAAATGATAATTATAAAAACTTAACACGTAAAATATACATTCACAATGTCCACTCCATTTTTTAGGCAACCCTGGAAAAGGAACTATCTTGATGAGTTTAGAGTTCTAAAATCCTTTTCTATCAAAACATGCATTTACAACCTTGGAATATCTTCTTAGATATGAAACCATTTCTTTAATCTTAAACAATATATGCTTAATAGCAAGAACATACCTAACAAGTCTTCAAAAATATCAGATGCCTGAGAGAGAATAAATGTTACCTGAGAATGTAGGAAAAGTGGAGCAAGGACATTCCAAAACTATGGAAGTGACAGAGACAGCTGACTGCCTGAAGAATTGCCCAAAAATTTCTCAGACACATGGGAACATCTTTCTAATGCCTGATATCCCATGTACTGGATATTTTGTTTGTTTGTTTGTTTGTTTATGAATACTTGACACAAGATGGAGTTATCACTGAGATAGGAAACCTGCCAGGAGCCATTCTCACATAGATCTCAAAACCTCTTCCTTTCAGCCATCCTACATATTCAAACCTGATTTACAAGGAAAAATACTAGCTTTCAAGTTAGACAACTAGTGTTGATCAGTACAAACAGAGCTACCCTGTGTTGGGCAGAACAAACAGAGCTCACCTGCAGTTAGGTTATCATAGCAACTTCTTTCCACTCCATCTCCTCTTGAGCATTTTAGCTAAGCCAACTTCCTGCAGATGCAGCCAGCTTCCTTATGAGATTCAGCCAGTTTTCCCATGAGATTCTGAGAGATGATACTGAGAGACTACTCACTAGAGACAATGTTTGCCCCCATCCTACCCTTCTGAGAGACTGTTCCCTGGAGACAATGTTTGCCGGCTCTTACCCTCTTCCTATATCCTGCTTGCTATCCTTTATATTGCGGTGTGAGAAAATAAAAATTTGCATCTTGATCATAAACCCTGTCTTGCCGTCTGTCTCTTGTGCCTCTTGTTCCCCATTCTCTCCTAGGTGTTTCGGGGAACCCGGTTGATGTCTTGAGGTTTGGGACAGAAATTCCCTTGAGGAAATGCCTCCAGGAGATCCAACTATAAGGCATTTTCTCAATTAGTGATCAAGGGTGGGAATATACATTGTACATGGTGCCATCCCTGCACTAATAGTTTTGGGTTCTATAAGAAAGTAAGCTGAGCAACTCAATAAGTAACGACCCTCCATGCCCTCTGTATCAGCTCCTGTTTACTGACCTGCTTGAATTCCAGTCCTGATTTCCTTTGCTGATTAACAGCAATGTGGATGTGTAAGCTGAAAAATCCCTAAGACAGTCCAGGATATGATAGATTTTTTATGAAGCAAGAATGTTGAAAGAGCTGCCTACCATGTCCTTTCAAAACTTGGCTGCAACTTCCATACATCCCATTTGTCCATTGTGGACAACATTCTGTTTGTACTAGATGAAAGGAAGGGCAAATTTTGATTGTTTTGTTTTTGTTTGTTGTTGTTTTTCTGTTTCTCTGTTTTTGTTTTTCTATTTTAGGGTTTTTTCTTTGTGTTTATTTAATTGGACAGTGTCTAGCTGACCACATTTGCAGCAAGTATCATAAAGAGGTCTTCATTGCTAATCATCTGCTTTGAGTAGAATGGTAGAAGTAGGATGAAGTAGAAGTTGCAGGGAGCAGTCATGTCATTGTCAGAAAAATATATTTATGAATAATACATCTTTATATACCATAGTTTGCAGATCTCTGAGGTTTGGTTTTGAAGACAAACTATCTATAGTATATCCAATTCACTCATTTCTACCTATCTAATATCTACTTAACTTTGAAAGTATCTAAAGAAACTAAATGAAGCTTATTTTTTAATTAGATAAACTAGTATCTAACATAACCAATAAGTTTGATTCATTGATTAGTAACTTGGGATTCTTATTTATCCTCAACTGTTTATAAAGAAACTCTCAAAAAGACTAGAACTTAACATACATTTTTATGAATTGCACAGGTAAATACATTAAAATAAAGCTGAAATATAAATACATTATAAGTTCTATCAAAATATTAATCTTAATTTGAATCAATATACAAAGATTATATCAAATAAAATTATTGAACTTATCAATGGTGTTTTGCCTAATGTTGAGTCAATAATCTATGTTTTAATATCATTGTTATATCCATGCCTTTGTCTCTCATCCCTGATTTCTTTCCCCTAGATAGGAGAAAGAGAATGAAAGAGGAAAGAAATGACTGAATATAGCTGCCCTTGTCCTATTTCTTCCCTGACCAAAGTCATTAAAAATTCATCCAACAACAGACCAAAAACCACCCACCCTATTTTTTTTTGGAAATGTGGCATTGTTCTCTTGAAATTGTTTCCTTCTGCAAATGGTGAATGTGGAGGTGTGGGGTGGGGGTGGTGTGTAATTTTCTCCTGTGCCCATGTGTTTGAGGCTCTTCTCCACAATCTCGCCTAATACTTTCAGTGTTTCTGGTTTTCTGTGGAGGTTTTTGATCCTCTTGGATTGAACTTTGTACAAGTTGATAAGAATGGGTTGATTTGCCTTCTTATACATGCTGACCACCAATTTATCCAGCACCATTTGTTGAAAATGCTGTCTTTTTACCCCTGGATGGTTTGAGCTTCTTTGGCAATGATCAAGTGACACAGGTGTGTGGGTTCATTTCTTGGTCTTCAATTCTATTCCATTGCTCTACCTGCAGTCTCTGTATCAATACCATGCTGTTTTATATAACTATTGCTCTGTAATACAGCCAAAAAACCAGTGGGAGGAGAGCAACAGGGTTGAGACCTAGTGTCTGACACCAGGAATGTACTGCGTGAAGAAAAACAGTCTGAAAGATAAGCTGCTTCTTCGAACTGCTCCATGATTTTTGATTCTAGATTTCCAAGGCATATTCAAGAAAGTAGGGGTTAAGAAGAATAGAGAATGGTACAGAAAATACCATAGGTATTCAGGTGAGTGCACCACCAGAAAATCTGCTTAGGCCCACATAGAAATCTTAGGCCTTTCCAGTCTTTGTGTAGCATATGCCTGATTACAATGCTGTTCCTGCTTAGAATGAGCTAACCTGGCATCCAATAGTAATGGTAGATCTAAACCATTTTAAAGAAGCAGTAGTATTCTATGCCTTGTACGTCCCATTTGTTAAAGAAATATTAAATATTTGGGCCAGACAGAACAGAGTTATGCTCAAGATTGGAAAGCATAGGTGTCAGCTCTTCTTTAAGTAGGACAGCAATTGCAGTGGTTGTTGTGATAAAGACATGAAATTACAAAAATAGTAAAACAGAGTACAGCAAGAGGGATAAATGTTATGAAAGACCAACTTCTTGTTGAAGGACTACATGCTGATTTGCAGGAATTAATGTAATCTGATGATGGCTTAATTGAAAACTCCTCTACTGGGGCATTAAGTGCCTGTGATATGATTCAGAGATCAAAATATCAGGTATATTAGATCGAGAGAACATAGTGGTTATAGATGAGAACAGGAAGATTCTTGCTATTATGGACAACAAACATTTCCATATTTTTGAAGCCACCAAGGAAAGGGAAAGCATTGGTCAAAAGATGCCTAGTCCAAGAGAGACATGTGAGGTAACCTGTTTTCTCAGGGAAACAAGAGTGAGGCTTGTCAAATCAAGGCCCAACAGTAAACAGTCAAACTGCTTTCCTTTGGTCAGCCAGTAAGTACTAAGCAGGCATAAAAATAAAAATTTAATATTTCTGATCTTACTCATGCTGCAGAAGGAAATGCTGCTATGGATATGACCATAGACATGCCTCTTACCATATCCCCAAAAGCTGAATGTTATAAATTAACCACTGGTACTTATGGTCCTTTATCATCAGGGATAGTAGCAATAATCTTGGGAATAATCAAATTAACCTCTGGTGGATTTATTGAGCATCCCTTTATAGTAGATGGGGACAGAAAGCAAGAAATTAGAATCATGGCATATATGAGACAGGAGATGCAAATTGATGCAGGGAATAGAATTGCTCGACTGTTGTCATTTCCTGATATTAAAGGCAAGTCTGCTCTAGTAGAAAGGACAGAAGCTATTGGGAGTGGTGGAACATGTGTTCTGGCAAATAATAGTTAAGGATCATAGTGTTTGATCTTTGTTAAGCATTGCTACTGGAACAGATTAGTGATTCAATCACCACCCTTGAAAAGAATTTGGAGATGTAGATTGTCTACAGTGACCACAAACTTTAGAATGTGGAGATGTAGCTTGCTAGGAAAGTTAGATTTTGATATTTGGCTCCATGGATCTGCTGTACACAATCGTATGAAGCAATTTGAAGTTCAGAAAGGAACACTCTTAATAGTTGAGCTGGGATTTTTTGTTGTCAGTGAACAAATCATTGGCAGCCCTACCAGCACTACCTGAAATTGACTTTGTAGACCTCGGCTGGTGATCAAGGTGATGATTAATTTTGTGTACTCATTTTTGCCTTCAACTACCTGATATGATTTATTTATATCATTTATCATTAGCAAATGTGTATCCTAATGATGTAAAGTAGAAATTAATGATAAAATTTTATATAAAAGTTTAGATTTGTGATTCTTTTAAGTTTCATATAAAATTTCTTTTAAAGATAAATGATAAAGTAATTGACCCTTGCTTTATTAATCAAACATTACAGACTGCAAATAGAAAAAAATGGATGAGAAAATTACATGGCTTTCTTTTGTCTCAATCTATAACAAGTTGCTTAGTTATGAATGTATGGCTGTGAGCATCCCCTTCTGTATTTGTCAGAAGACAACTATGTCAGGCTCCTGTCAGCAAGCACTTCTTGGCATCTACAATAGTGTCTGGGTTTGGTGTCTGTAATGTGATGGATCACCAAGTTGGGCAATCTCTAGATGGAACACCCTCATAGGAACAGGGGTAGGAATATGGGATAGGTGATTTTGGGGGGTAGAATGGGGAAAGCAGGAAAGGGGATACTATTTGAAATGTAAATAAAGAAAATATACATAAAAATAATTTTAAAAATTAATGAAAGAAAGACAGACAGACAGAAAGAAAGCCTGTGCTAAGCAAATGACCATAAAAAGCCATGCTGTATAAATAGTGCAATATCCTGGTTATATAATATCAATTCCATAACTCTTTGTATTGTTAGAACATTTTAGCTGCTAAAAAAATCTCCATTCCTCTGGCTACTTTCTGCATTAGAATTTATTTTTTCTATTAATGTGCCCTTACTTTGACTATTAACTATATATTTCAGCTTAATTTGTCTTAAAAACCTCTTTATGTCAAAAAAGAAAAAGAAATGCAACAACAACATTGTTTTGTTTTTCCTTTTTTCCTTTCTTTATTTTTACTTTTGAAATTTCTTTTTAATTCCAAGGGGAAAAATCACTTAAGGTACATGTCTTACAAAATGTTCAATATTGTGAAGAGACATTATGAAGATGGCAACTCTTATTAAAACAAGACATTAATTGGTAATTGTTAACAGTTTCAAAGGTTTAGTGCATAATCAGCATGGTAGGAGGCATGGACACTTGCAGGCAGAATGTTAGGGAAGGAGCTGAGTGTTCCAAATGCCAATCAACATGCAACAGGAATAGTCACAGTACTTGGCTTTAGAACTTAAAACCTCAAAGCTCACCCTCAATGATACTCCTTCAACAAGGTCACATGTAATACCTTAAGGCCAACCTTCTGATCTCTCTCAAGCAGCAATGCTTCCTAGATACCAACCATACAAATGGATATATGCATTTGCATTAAAACGTGAAGATTGTCTACATGGATATGTGTAATAGTAGTTCTTTGTGTAAGAAGTTTCTAATTTCCCTTTTGTCACAGATAGAGGGAATCTTTCTTCCTGCTCTAGCCCATTTTATCTTCTATATAAAGACAGAGATACATGGTACTTTTATTAAGACTGATAGCCTAAGCAGGGCAGGTTCTGAGCTATTGTAAACTGGCTATGCAGGTAACAACCGAAAATGTCCCAGTATTTGTCATCTCCTGTTACACAGACTCACCCAGGTTCAGTGCCTCATGCCTGCTCACTCATAGCAAGCTCATGGTGAAATTATTCTGTTCTCTCCATCTTGTTTCTCCAGACCTTCCTCTCCTTGTGGTCCTTCTCTAATCTCTTAAATCTCCTTTTGGGACACCCTGACTATTATCAAAAGTTCCACCTTATTCTATTTTGCCAAGCTAGTTGGATGATCATATCTTTCACTAACCAATCAGAGGTGGTGTAAAATATAAACAATTTTTAGAAAATATAGAGAACATGGTTGACCATGTTATAGTAAGAACTGGATATAGAAATCAACATCTGAGCACACGGAGCACAAAACCATCCCCAACACATCACATGTTTATTCTAATTAAAGGATCTTTCTCTATTATTTTTTTTTATTTTTATTTTCTATATTCTATGTTTACATTCCAAAGGCTTTCCCCTTTCCCAGTTATCCCCCACCATATGTCCCATAATTCCTCTCCCCCCCCCATGCTATTCCCCACTCATTGCCCCCCCCCACGATTTCTCTGTTCTGGGTCTACAATACTGGATCCAATCTTTACAGGGCCAGGGTCCTCTCCTTTTTTTCTTCTTGAGAGTCATTTAACTTGCTAATTGTGCTAATTTAGGGCTTCTGGGCTCATTAATATCCACTTATCAGTGATTGCATTTCGTGTGTATTCTTTTGTGGTTGGGTTAGCTCACTTAGGATGATAGTTTCCAGATCTAACCATTTACCTACAAATTGCATGAGTTTATTATTTTTAATTGCTGAGTAGTACTCCATTGTATAAATATACCACATTTTCTGTATCCATTCCTCTTTTGAGGGATATCTGGGCTCCTTCCAATTTCTGGCTATTATAAACAAGGCTGCTATAAACATAGTGGAGCATGTGTCTTTATTGTATGCAGAGGAATCCTCTGGGTATATGCCCAGGAGTGGTATGCCAGGGTCCTCTGGGAATGGCATGCCCAATTTTCTGAGGAACTGCCACCCTGATTACCAGAGCAGTTTTACCATTTTGCAATCCCACCAACAGTGGAGGAGTGTTCCTCTTTCTCCACATCCTCACCAGCACTTGTTGTCTCTCGAGTTTTTAATCTTAGCCATTCTGACTGGAGTGAGGTGGAATCTCAGGGTTGTTTTGATTTGCATTTCCCTGATGACTAAGGATGTTGAACACCTCTTAAGGTGTTTCTCGGCCATCCGAATTTCTTCTGGTGAAAATTCTTTGTTTAGCTCTGTACCCCATTTTTTGATAGGGTTATTTAGTTCTTTGGGGTCTAACTTCTTGAGTTCTTTGTATATATTGGATATTAGCCCTCTGTCGGATGTGGGGTTGGTGAAGATCCTTTCCCATGTTGTTGGTTGCCGTTTTGTCCTTCTGACAGTGTCCTTTGCCTTACAGAAACTTTGTAATTTTATGAGGTCCCATTTGTCAATTCTTGATCATAGAGCATAAGCTATTGGTGTTCTGTTCAGGAACTTTACCCCTGTGCCCATGTCCTCCAGGGTCTTCCCAAGTTTCTTTTCTAATAGTTTCAGTGTGTCTGGTTTTATGTGGAGGTCCTTGATCCACTTGGAGTTGATCTTAGTACAAGGAGATAAGAGTGGGTCAATTCGCATTCTTCTGCATGTTGACCTCCAGTTGAACCAGCACCATTTGTTGAAAAGGCTATATTTTTTCCACTGGATGGTTGTGGCTCCTTTATCAAAGATCAAGTGACCATAAGTTCATTTCTGGGTCTTCAATCCTATTCCATTGATCTACCTTCCTGTTGCTGTACCAATACCATGCAGTTTTTAACACAATTGCTTTGTAGTACTGCTTGAGGTCAGGGATATTGATTCCCCCAGAAGTCCTTTTATTGTTGAGAATAGTTTTAGCTATCCTGGGTTTTTTGTTGCTCCAGATGAATTTGAGAATTGCTTTTTCTAGATCTATGAAGAATTGAGTTGGGATTTTGATGGGGATTGCATTGAATCTTTAGATTGCTTTTGGCAAGATGGCCATTTTTACTATATTGATCCTGCCAATCCAGGAGCAAGAAATATTTTTCCATCTTCTGAGGTCTTCTTCAATTTCTTTCTTCAGGGACTTGAAGTTCCTGTCATACAGATCTTTCACTTGTTTGGTTAGAGTTATGCCAAGGTACTTTATGTTCTTTGTGGCTATTGTGAAGGGTGTTATTTCCCTAACTTCGTTCTCAGCCTGCTTGTCCTTTGAGTACAAGAAGGCTACTGATTTGCATGAGTTAATTTTATAACCAGCCACTTTGCTGAAGTTGTTTATCAGCTGTAGAAGTTCTCTGGTGGAGTGTTTTGGATCGCTTAAGTAGACTATCATATCATCTGCAAATAATGATACTTTGACTTCATCCTTTCCAATTTGTATCCCTTTGACTTCCTTATGTTGTCTAATTGCTCTCGCTAGAACTTCAAGTACTATATTGAAACGATATGGAGAGAGAGGGCATCCTTGTCTAGTTCCTGATTTTAGTGGGATTGCTTCAAGTTTCTCTCCATTTATTTTGATGTTGGCTACTGGTTTGCTGTAGATTGCTTTTACTATGTTTAGGTATGGGCCTTGAATTCCTGCTCTTTCCAAGACTTTTAGCATGAAAGGATGCTGAATTTTGTCACGTGATTTTTCAGCATCTAATGAGATGACCATGTGTTTTTTTTCTTTTTTTTTCTTTTTTTATATTTTTTATTTTTTTATTGTATATATTCTATATTTACAATTCATTTCCCTTTTTCTGGTTCCCCACCCCCAAAGGTCCCACATGTCCTTTTCCCTCCCCCTGCTCCCGCATCCACCCCCTCCCACTTTACTGTTCTTGTACTCTCCCACAATGATGTTTTGGTTCATTCTAGCACGAGTGACCACTCCTTTCTTCTTGTGAGACATCACTTGATATGTGATTTGTGTCTTTGGTGTTCCAAGCTTCTAGGCTAATATCCACTTATCAGTGACTGTATACCATGGGTATTCTTTTGAGACTGGGTCACCTCACTTAGTATGACATTCTCCAGCTCCATTCATTTCTCTAAGAATTTCATGAATTCATTGTTTCTAATGGCTGAATAGTACTCCATTGTGTATATATACCACATTTTTTGTATCCATTCCTCTGTTGAGGGACATCTGGGTTCTTTCCAGCTTCTGGCTATTATATATAAGGCTGCTATGAACATAGTGGAGCATGTATCCTTATTGCATGCTGGTGAATCTTCTGGGTATATTCCCAGGAGTGGTATGGCTGGGTCCTCCGGAAGTATCACGCCCAGTTTTCTGAGGAACCGCCATACTGATTTCCAGAGTGGTTGTACCAGCTTGCATTCCCACCAGCAGTGGAGGAGTGTTCCTCTTTCTCCACATCCTCGCCAACACCTGATGTCTTCTGAGTTTTTAATCTTAGCCATTCTGACTGGTGTGAGGTGAAATCTCAGGGTTGTTTTAATTTGCATTTCCCTAATGACTAGTGATGTTGAACATTTTTTAAGGTGTTTCTCAGCCATCTGAATTTCTTCAGGTGAAAAGTCTCTGTTTAGCTCTGTAACCCATTTTTGGATAGGGTTATTTGGTTTTCTGGGGTCTAACTTCTTGAGTTCTCTGTATACATTGGAGATTAGCCCTCTGTCGGATGTGGGGTTGGTGAAGATTTTTTCCCAATTTGTTGGTTGCCAATTTATCCTTTTGACAGTGTCTTTTACCTTACAGAAACTTTGTAGTTTTATGAGGTCCCATTTGTCTATTCTTGTTCTTAGAGTATAAGCAATTGGTGTTCTGTTCAGGAATTTTTCCCCTGAGCCGATGTCTTCAAGGGTCTTCCCCAGTTTCTTTTCTATTAGTTTTAGTGTGTCTGGTTTTATGTGGAGATCCTTGATCCACTTGGAGTTGAGTTTAGTGCAAGGAGAGAAGAGTGGATCAATTCTCATTCTTCTGCATGTTGACTTCCAGTTGAGCCAGCACCATCTGTTGAAAAGGCTATCTTTTTTCCACTGGATGTTTTCAGCTCCTTTGTCAAAGATCAATTGGCCATAGATGTGTGGGTTCAATTCTGGGTCTTTGATCCTATTCCATTGATCCGCTTCCCTGTCACTGAACCAATACCATGCAGTTTTTAATACCACTGCTCTGTAATATTGCTTGAGGTCCGGGATATTGATTCCCCCAGAAGTTCTTTTGCTGTTGATGATAGTTTTAGCTATCCTGGGTTTTTTGTTATTCCAGATGAATTTGAGAATTGCTCTTTCTAGCTCTATGAAGAACTGAGTTGGGATTTTGATGGGGATTGCATTGAATCTGTATATTGCTTTGGGCAAGATTGCCATTTTGACTATATTAGTCCTGCCAACCCACGAGCATGGAAGATTTTTCCATTTTCTGATGTCTTCTTCAATTTCCCTCTTCAGAGACCTGAAGTTTTTGTCGTATAAATCTTTCACATGTTTGGTTAGCGTCACTCCAAGATACTTTATATCATTTGTGGCTATTGTGAAGGGTGTCATTTCCCTAATTTCTTTCTCGGCCTGGTTATCCTTCACGTATAGCAAGGCTACTGATTTACTTGAGTTGATTTTATAGCCAGCCACTTTGCTGAAGTTGTTTATCAGTTGCAGGAGTTCTCTGGTGGAGGTTTTTGGGTCACTTAAGTAAACTATCATATCATCTGCAAATAGTGATAGTTTGACTTCTTCCTTTCCGATTTGTATCCCTTTGACTTCCCTCTGTTGTCGAATTGCTCTAGCTACTACCTCAAGTACTATATTGAAGAGATATGGAGAGAGGGGACAGCCTTGTCTAGTCCCTGATTTTAGAGGGATTGCTTCGAGTTTTTTCTCCGTTTACCTTGATGTTGGCTACTGGTCTGCTGTATATTGCTTTTACTATGTTTAGATATGGGCCTTGAATTCCTGTTCTTTCTAGGACCTTTAGCATGAAAGGATGCTGAATTTTGTCAAATGCTTTTTCAGCATCCAATGAGATGACCATGTGGTTTTTTTCTTTGAGTTTGTTTATGTAGTGGATTACATTGATGTTTTTCCGTATATTGGACCATCCCTGCATCCCTGGGATGAAGCCAACTTGATCATGGTGAATGATCGTTTTGATGTGTTCTTGGATTCGGTTGGCAAGTATTTTGTTTAGTATTTTTGCATCGATATTCATAAGAGGAATTGGCCTGTAGTTCTCTTTCTTAGTTGGATCTTTCTGTGGTTTTGGAATCAGGGTAATTGTGGCTTCATAGAATGAGTTGGGTAGTGTTCCTTCTGTTTCTATTTTGTGGAATAATTTGAAGAGTATCGGTATCAGGACTTCTTTGAAGGTCTGATAGAATTCTGCACTAAAACCGTCTGGTCCTGTGCTTTTTTTGGTTGGAAGACTGTCTATGACCCCTTCTATTTCTTTGGGGGTTATGGGTCTGTTTAGACGATCTATTTGATCCTGGTTTAATTTTGGTATTTGGTAACTGTCGAGGAAATTGTCCATTTCCTCCAGATTCTCCAGTTGTGTTGAGTATAGGTTTTTGTAGTAGGATCTGATGATTTTTTGAATTTCCTCAGTTTCTGTTGTTATATCTCCCTTTTCATTTCTAATTTTGTTAATTTGAATACTGTCTCTGTGCCCTTTAGTAAGTCTGGCTAGGGGTTTATCTATCTTGTTGATCTTCTCAAAGAACCAGCTCCTGGTTTTGTTGATTCTTTGTATGGTTCTCTTTGTTTCAACTTGATTGATTTCAGCCCTGAGTTTGGTGATTTCCTGTCTTCTACTCCTCCTGGGTGAAATTGCTTCTTTTTGTTCCAGAGCTTTCAAGTGCGCCATTAAGTTGCTAGTATATGCTCTCTCCTGTTTCTTTTTGGAGACACTCAGGGCTATGAGTTTTCCTCTAAGCAATGCTTTCATTGTGTCCCATAGATTTGGGTATGTTGTGCCTTCATTTTCATTAAGTTCTAAGAATTCTTTGATTTCTTTCTTTATTTCTTCCTGGACTAAGGTATCATTGAGTAGAATATTGTTCAGCCTCCAAGCGTATGGGGATTTTCTGTTGTTTTTGTTGCTATTGAAGAACACTCTTACTCCATGGTGATCTGATAAGAGGCATGGGATTAGTTCGATCTTTTTATATTTGTTGAGATCTGTCTTGTGTCCAATTATATGGTCGATTTTGGAGAAGGTACCATGAGGGGCTGAGAAAAAGGTATAGTCTTTTGCTTTAGGGTGAAATGTTCTATATATATCTGTTAAATCCAATTGCTCCAAAGTTTCGATGAGTTTTCCCTGTCTCTGTTTAGTTTCTGTTTTCCTGGTCGGTCCACTGTAGATAGTGGAGTATTGAGGTCCCCCACAATCATTGTGTTAGGTGCAATGTGTGCTTTGAGCTTTAGTAAGGTTTCTTTTACAAATGAGGGTGCCCTTACATTTGGAGCATAGATGTTTAGAATTGTGAGTTCCTCTTGGTGGATTCTTCCTTTGACTAGCAGGAAGTGACCTTCTGTGTCTCTTTTGATGACTTTGGGTTGAAAGTCAATTTTATCTGCTATTAAAATGGCTACTCCAGCTTGCTTCCTGTGACCATTTGCTTGCAAAATTGTCTTCCATCCTTTTACTCTAAGGTAGTGTTTGTCTTTGACTCTGAGGTGTGTTTCCTGTAAGCAGCAAAATGTAGGGTCCTGTTTCCATATCCAGTCTCTTAGTCTATGTCTTTTTATTGGGGAGTTGAGTCCATTGATGTTAAGAGATATTAAGGAATAGAGATTATTACTTCCTGACATTTTTGATGTTATTTTTGTTTTTGAGTAGTTATCTTACTTTGAGTTTGATGGAAGAAGTTTACTGTCTTGCTTTTTCTTGGGTGCCATTCCCTTCCTTGTGTTGGAGTTTTCCTCCTATTATCCTTTGTAGAGCTGGGTTAGTGGAAAGATATTGTGTAAATTTGGTCCTGTCATGGAATATTTTGATTTCTCCATCTATGTTGATTGAGAGTTTTGCTGGGTATAGTAGTCTTGGCTGACATTTGTTTTCTCTTAGGGTCTGCATGAGGTCTGCCCAGGATCTTCTAGCTTTCATGGTTTCTGGAGAGAAGTCTGGTGTGATTCTGATAGGTCTTCCTTTATATGTTACTTGGCCCTTTTCTCTTACTGCCTTTAATATTCTTTCTTTGTTTAGTACATTTGGGGTTTTGATTATTATGTGACGGGAGGTGTTTCTGTTCTGGTCCAGTCTGTTTGGAGTTCTGTAGGCTTCTTGTATATTCATGGGCATCTCTCTCTTTAAGTTAGGAAAGTTTTCTTCCATAATTTTGTTAAAGATATTTGCTGGCCCTTTAAGTTGTAGATCTTCACTCTCATCTATCCCTATAATCCTTAGGTTTGGTCTTCTCATTGTGTCCTGGATTTCCTGGATGTTTTGGGTTACAAGCCTTTTGGATTTTGCGTTTTCTTTGACTGTGGAGTCAATGGTTACTATGTTATCTTCAGCATCAGAGATTCTTATTTCTATCTCTTGTATTCTGTTGTTTATGTTTGCATCTAGGACCCCTGATTTCTTCCCAAGGTTTTCTATCTCCAAGGTTGCCTCCTTTTGTGATTTCTTAGTTGTTTCTACCTCTGTGTTCAGATCTTGGATGGTTTTGCTCAGTTCCATCATTTGTTTGTTTGTGTTTTCATGTAATTCTTTAATATATTTTTGTCCTCCCTCTTTCATGACTTCTGCCTGTTGTTTCAAGTTCTCCTGCATTTCTTTAACTGATTTTCTCATTTCCTCTTTATTGGTTTCTATCTGATGGCCCATATTCTCCTGGAGTTCTTTAAGTGTTTTTTGTGTTTGGATTGTAAGAGCTTCTACCCTATTGATGTTCCCCTGTGTTTCTTTAAGAGATTTTTTTATGTCTTTTTTGTGGTCCTCTAGGAGCATCATGACCTGTGCTTTTTTATCTAACTCTTGTTTTTCTGGTGTGCTGGGGTATCCTGGACTTGCTGTGGTTGGCGAATTGGGTTCAGATGGTGCCATATTGCCTTGATTTCTGTTAATAACGTTCCTACGTTTGCCCTTTGCCTTCTCTTTATCTCTGGCGTTAGTTGGTCTTGTTTTAGATGGCGCCCTGCTGAAAGCACAGCACGCCTGTCCCCAGGAGACAGATCCCTTCTGGCAGCTTGTCTGTGCTGGACTATGCTCACTCTGAGTCCAGGCCCCTGACTCCAGCTGCTAGAGTTCCGAGCTGTGCCCCGAGGCGGCCGGTGGCCCCTCAGCTGCTAGTCCGCTCAGAGAGCTGGTCCCGGCCAGTAGTCTGCACCCGTAGCTGAGCTTTCTGTGCCCGGATCTCCTGCAGAGCTAAGCTAAGCTATAACTCTGGCCACGCACCCGATTCCAGCCACTCACTGCATCCAGTGTGCCCGCTGTTTGCGCACAGGGGTCTGGGGCAAGATGGCTGCCCCAGCTGAAGGCCGGTTATTTTCTTTTAGTTTGTTTATGTAGTGGATTACATTGATGGATTTCTGTATATTGAACCATCCCTGCATGTGGTGAAGCCTATGTGATCATGGTGAATGTTCGTTTTGATGTGTTCTTGGATTCGGTTGGCAAGAATTTTATTTAGTATTTTTGCATCAATATTCATAAGGGAAATTGGCCTGTAGTTCTCTTTCTTTGTTGGATCTTTTTGTGGTTTAGGTATCAGCATAATTGTGGTTTCAAAGAACGAGTTGGGCAGTGTCCCTTCTGTCTCTATTTTGTGGAATAGTTTGAACAGTATTGGTGTTAAGTCTTCTTTGAAGGTCTGGTAGAATTCTGCACTAAAACCATCTGGTCCTGTACTTTTTTTGGTTGGGAGACTTTCCATAAACCCTTCTATTTCTTTAAGGGTTATGGGACTGTTTAACTGATCTACTTGATGCTGATTTAATTTTGCTATTTGGTATCTGTCTAGGAAACTGTCCATTTCCTCCAGATTTTCCAGTTGTTTTGAGTATAGGCCTTTGTAGTAGGATCTGATGATCTTTTGAATTTCCGCTGTTTTTGTTGTTATATCCTGCTTTTCATTTTTAATTTTGTTAATTTGGATACTATCTCTGTGCCCTTTCGTTAGTCTAGCTAAGGGTTTATCTATCTTATTGATTTTCTCGAAGAACCAGCTCTTGGTTTTGTTGATTCTTTGTATGGTTCTCTTTGTTTCTACTTGATTGATTTCAGCCTTTAGTTTGATTATTTCCTCTCTTCTACTCCTCCTGGGTGAGTTAGCTTCTTTTTGTTCCAGGGCCTTCAGGTGTGTGTGCTGTTAAATTGCTAGTGTATGCTCTCTCCAGTTTCTTTTTGGAGCCACTCAGGGCTATGAATTTTCCTCTTAGCACTGCTTTCATTGTGTCCCAGAGATTTGGGTAGGTCGTACCTTCATTTTCATTGAAGTCTAAAAAGTCTTTGATTTCTTTCTTTATTTCTTCCTTGACCAGGGTGTCATTGAGTAGAGTATTGTTCAGTTTCCATGTGTATGTGGGCTTTCTGTTGTTCTTCTTGCTATTGAAGACCACTTTTACTCCATAGTGATCCGATAGGAGACATGGGATTAATTCGGTCTTCTTGTATTTATTGAGATTTGTCTTGTGACCAATTATATGATCAATTTTTGAGAAGGTACCGTGCAGTGCTGAGAAAAAGGTATACTCTTTTGCTTTAGGATGGAATGTTCTATATATATCTGTTAAATCCAATTGGTCCAAAGCTTCAATTAGTTTCACTGTATCCCTGTTTAATTTCTGCTTTCCTGATCGGTCCACTGAGGAGAGTGGAGTGTTGAAGTCACCTACAATCATTGTGTTAGGTGCGATGTGTGCTTTAAGCTTTAGTAAAGTTTCTTTTAAGAATGAGGGTGCCCTTACATTTGGCACATAGATGTTCAGTATTGAGAATTCTTCTTGGTGGATTTTCCCTTTGACAAGCAGGAAGTGACCTTCTGTGTCTCTTTTGATGACTTTAGGTTGAAAATCAATTTTATCTGATATTAGAATGGCTACTCTGGCTTGTTTCCTGGGACCATTTGCTTGTAAAACTGTCTTCCAGCCTTTTACTCTAAGGTGGTGTTTGTCTTTGACACTGAGATATGTTTCCTGTATGCAGCAAAATGTAGGGTCCTGTTTCCGTATCCAGTCTGTTAGTCTGTGTCTTTTGATTGGGGAATTGAGTCCATTGATATTAAGAGATATTAAGGAATAGTAATTATTACTTCCTGACATTTTGGACATTATTATTATTATTTGTATTTGAGTGGTTCTCTTCTTTTGGGTTGGATGAGATGGGGTTTCTATCTTGTTTCTTCTGGGGTGTTGTTTCCCCCCTTGTGTTGGTATTTTCCCCCTATTATCCTTTGTAGGGCTGGGTTTGTAGATTATCTTGCAAATTTGGTTTTGTCGTGGAATATCTTGGTTTCCCCATCTATGGCAATTGAGAGTTTTCCTGGGTATAGTAGTCTTGGCTGAAGTTTGTGTTCTCTTAGTGTCTGCATGAGGTCTGCCCAGGATCTTCTAGCTTTCATGGTCTCAGGTGAGAAGTCTGGTGTAATTCTGATAGGTCTTCCTTTATATGTTACTTGTCATTTTTCTCTTACTGCCTTTAATATTCTTTCTTTGTTTAGTACATTTGGGGTTTTGATTATTATGTGACGGGAAGTATTTCTGTTCTGGTCCAGTCTATTTGGGGTTCTATAGGCTTCTTGTATATTCATGGGCATCTCTCTCTTTAGGTTGGGGAAGTTTTCTTCCATAATTTTGTAGAAGATATTTGCTGGCCCTTTAAGTTGTAGATCTTCATTCTCATTTATCCCTATAATCCTTAGATTTGGTCTTCTCATTGTGTCCTGGATTTCCTGAATGTTTTGGGTTACCAGCTTTTTGCATTTTGCATTTTCTTTAATTGTTAAATCCATGGTTCCTATGGTATCTTCAGCATCTGAGATTCTGTCTTCTATCTCTTGTATTCTATTGTTGATATTTGCATCTATGACTCCTGATTTCTTCCCAAGGTTTTCTGTCTCCAACATTGTCTCCCTTTGTGATTGCTTAGTTGTTTCTACTTCTGTTTTTAGATTTTGTATGGTTTTGCTCAGATCTTTCAGTTGCTTGTTTGTGTTTCCATGTAATTCTTTAAGGGATTTTTGTGTTTCCTCTTTTATGACTTCTACTCGTTGACCCATGTTCTCTTGTATTTCTTTAAGTGATTTTTGTTTCTCCCCCTTATTGGGATTCATTTTTTGCTCTATATTCTCCTGGATTTCTTTAAGTGATTTTTGTGTCTGCCTTGTATGGGCTTCTAGCTTTTGATCTATTTTCTCCTCTATTACTTTAAGAAATTTATCTAAGTGATCCTCAATCTGCATCTTTACCAGTGATTTTAGATCTGAATCTTGTTTTACTGGTGTGTTGATATATCTGGGATTTAATTGTGTTTGCCTTGTAATGGCTTCTAGCTTTTGATCTATTTTCTCATGTATTACTTTAAGAGAATTATCTAAGTGTTCCTCTATCAGCACCCTGACCAGTGATTTTAGATCTGAGTCTTGTTTTTCTGGTGTTTCGGGGTATCTAAGATTTATTGCTGTCGGGGATCTGGGTTCGGATACCGCCATACTGCCTTGATTTCTGTTAGTAGTGATCTTACATTTGCCTTTTGCCATCTGGTTAACTCTGGTGTTAGTTGGTCCTGTAGATACTAGCTGGTTCTTTACCCTCCTGTGGGGTCGTAAGGCTATTTCCCAGTGACTGGGATACCTGAACCACTGTCCTGCAGGGTTCTTGCTCACAGATTGCTGACAGGTGGCCTGAGTCCCCTGAGGTCTTAAACTCATGATAATCAGGTACTTGGTTCAGCCTGTTGGGCGGCTGCTCTGCACTGCTCCTGCTCAGGGTTTGCTGTCTGTTATCCTGTTTCCCCAGGCGTCTTAAAGTTGGGATATCTCAGTTATCTGGTTCTGCCTGCTGGTCCCAAGCTGCTGGGAAGCTGGCTGGGTCCAGCTTCCCCGCCACAGGCTGGATGGGAGGCTGGTTCTGCCGCTGGCTGGGTCTGAGCACCTGGCTAGCTGGCTGGGTCTGGCTTCCCTGCCACCGGCTGGGTGGGAAGCTGCAGGCAAGATGGCAGCTGCCTGCAGGGAGTCAGGGGTCCGCCCTGGTTCCGCCGCCGGCTGGGTCTGAGCACCTAGCAAGCTGGCTGGGTCCGGCTTCCCCACCACCAGCTGGATGGGAAGCTGCAGGCAAGATGGCAGCTGCCTGCAGGGAGCTCGGGGTCCTCCCCGCGAGTGCAGAGCACAGCCGCTACTCTGTGCCCAACTCCCGCTCCAGGCCTGAGTCCCCGAAGGTCTTAAACTCGGGTTGTCTCGGGTACCTGGTTCCGCCGCCGGCTGGGTCTGAGCACCTGGCAAGCTGGCTGGGTCCGGCTTCCCCACCACCAGCTGGATCATCTTTCTCTATTATTAATAAGCTATACACAATAATAACAATGATGAAAAAGTATCAAGCAAACATAGGTTCACAGAAGTCCATGTTTATTTAGCAACATTGAGAAAAGAACTATTGATCCTATCTTGGTGACATTATAGCTCCGTAGCTAAATCCTTTCTTATCAAAATTTGAACTTATCTCTAGGGTTATGTTTTTAGATCTAAAATCATTTTCTCAATCATATACAATTTAGGCTTAATTGTGAGACTATACCTGTCTAGTCTTCAACATGACTACTGCAAACATGACAGGGATTAAATATTACTTGAGCATACAGGAAGTTCAGGACAAGCAGCTTTTAAAACTAAAGAAATGATATCTGTCTGCGTGGACAATCACCCAAAATTACTCCAAACCATAGAAGAAGGACATAACATTTATTTATTTATTTATTTATTTATTTATTTTTTATGAAACAGGAACTGTAGAGGGGTTGATTGCCTTGTCCTTGCAAATATTGGCAGTTGATTTCCATGCATCATTTTTTTTCAGTTTGGAGGGCATGTTATCTTCATTTGAAGCAAGGACAACTTCTGTTTTATTGTTGTTGTTGTTTTGTTTTGTTTTTGTTGTTCTTAAGTTCTGTTTGAATCAGGATTGGGGAGTGGGTGGAGGGAAGAGGATTTATGGGACATATGGTGAGGGGGGAACTGAGAGAAAGGAAAGCCTTTGGAATGTAAACAAAGAATATAAAAAATAAATAAAAAAGAAGACTTTAAGTAGGAAGGAGACATTAAGACATTCTTCTTGTTTCCAATGAGAAATGATTTAATTTTATTATCACTTCACTCTTTTACCAGCAACTTCTCTTTCAAATAAGAGTAAAGAAACAAATTTAGAAGGTGAAAGTTTGACTTGCTATTCTAATAAGCTTGATTGCTGTGGAGGAGGAACCCTTACTGGTAGTATACATTTTGAAAGCAGTTGGATGTTTGTATGGTTGTGTGTAATGTTTATGTGCATTGTCTTATTCTCATTGACTTTTTTATCAATGTAATTCTATGAACACATGGTATCAGAAAACTGTGCATTATATATGCTGTTCTGCTTTAAAAAGCAAGCAAACAAAAAAAAAACCAAAAACTGAAATGCAGAAACACTTTCTACCAGGAACCCACAGTGGCTACACTGTGCTGGGATACAGGTAGGTGATTTTCACTTTTCTTCCTGACCTCCTATCTAAATGTCTACAGACTTATTTTCAGTTCTTCAGCAACCTGCCAGCAGGAACCTCTCCTCCCCCCCTACCTCTCTTCTCTGGAGATACCTTCCTATGTTGTAGACCATGACATCACACCCCACTCTTAGCTCTTTTCTGATGTTTCTTGCAGGCTTTTCTTTCAGCTCATTTTTATCACTTTGTGTCACCTGCCTACACATGGAAGCACTCATACTCCCAAAGCAACAACATTTATGTAGGATCCCCCTCAAATATCATAATTCTAGGTGCCTAGATCCCAGTACAAGCACACAAACAGGAAAATCTAAAACACAATGCCTCTCTAGAAGCAAGACACTGTATTGTAATAGACCTTGAGAAATAGAATTTAGCTGGAATACAAAATGGAAATTCAAAATAAAATTATAAATATATTCAAGGACCTTAAAGGATATGAATAAATGCCATAAGGAGGAACATGAAAAGGCAATCAAATAGTTTAGCAACATAATAAGAACAGGAAAAGACATGAAAGTGAATATATCTTTCTCTGTCTCTCTAACTCTGTCTCTCTCTCTCTGTCTCTGTCTCTCTCTCTCTCTCTCTCTCTCTCACACACACACACACAGACATACACACACACACTGAAAAAAAAGAAGTGAAAACTAAAAAAAAATTAGCAGAAACCACAGAATTATCTTTGCCAATAAGGTAGAAGACATGGAAGAGAGAATTTTAGAATTCTCTTGAAGAAATTGTATAAGAAAGATACCTTAGTCACTGTTTTATTGTGAATAGACCCCTGTTTATCTCTTACAACAGAACACACTTCATTGGGGCCTTGGTTACAGTTTCTGAAGTTTAGCCCATTATAATAATGGCAGGAGGAATGCCATGAAAAAGCATCCTGGTAGAAAAATGTGGTGCTAGAGAAATAGCAAAGAGCTTTATTCTGACTCTGAAGATTGAAAGTGAAATTCTTGGTTTATCATGGACTTTGAAACCTCAAAGTTTACCACAAGTGAATTATTTTCTCCAACAACACCACATTTCCTAATCCCTTCACATAGTCCCATTCCCTAGTGGCTAAGTACTCAAATATATACTATGCTTAGGGGAGCCCTTATTATTCAAAACTCCACAAGAGAAATACCTCAGTCAATGAAAATGTTGAATCAAAAACTTTTAAGCACAAAAAATTGAGGACGTCTGGGACAGAATGAAATGACTGAATGGAGAAAAAAGAAGATATCTAAGCCAAAGGCAGAAAGAAAAAAATCATTTCTATTAAATTAGAACTAAATTTTCAAAATCTGAAGAAAAAAGTGACAAAGAGGAAGCAAAACAACAAGCAGATAGTACCAGAAAAGAAAAGAAACTTCCCAGGACTTGCAATAATCAAAACACAAAAATATACAGAAAACATGGAAGGACAGTAAAACCTACAAGGGAAAAAGACTGAGAAACGTATAAAGGCAATATCGAGGAGAGAGAGAGAGAGAGAGAGAGAGAGAGAGAGAGAGAGAGAGACCACAGATACCCACCCAGAGTACTATACTTAGGAAAACTATCAGTCACAGTGAACAGAGGAGGGGGGAGTGTAAAACAATCCACATTCCACAATAAAATCAATTTTAAGCAAGTTATACCTCCCAATCCAGCTCTACATAATGCACTAGAATAAAAATTTTGTTAAAGAAATTAACTACACCAAAGAACATGCAAAAATATGTAACCTCAGGACAGAAAATCAAAAGGAAAAGAAAAAATTCCATACCACTAAGCCATATGGCAGTAATCAATAACTACTTCTCAATGAAAATTCTCAACATTATTCATCTCCATTATTCAACAGACACAGTACAACACATTGCATTAGAATACAGAATCCATCTTTAGGCTGCATCCAAGGAAACCACCCCACTATGAAGAATAGGTGTTATTTCAGGGTTAAAACAACAGAAAAAAATGTATTTCGACCAAATGGATCCGATTGTCAAGGAGCTGTAACTTTTCTGATAAAATAGGCTTCAAAGTAAAACTAATAAGAGAAAGGAAAAGATGTTACATATTCACCAAAAGAATAGTCAACCAGCTGGGCGTGGTGGCGCACGCCTGTAATCCCAGCACTTGGGAGGCAGAGGCAGGTGGATTTCTGAGTTCGAGGCCAGCCTGGTCTACAGAGTGAGTTCCAGGACAGCCAGGGCTACACAGAGAAACCCTGTCTCAAAAAAAAAAAAGAATAGTCAACCAAAAGGACATTGTAATTCTAAATATGTCCGAGTTCAAGAAATTCTATTACAATTAAATCTATTTACAATTTAAAACTACTACAATTAAAATCACATCAAACAGTGATGATGGATAACTTCATTGATAATTGTGTCTCCATATTTCTTCACAATAATGATATTTCAATCACTTATCTTCAAAATCTTCAACATGGAGTTGTTTTTCAGAGAACTTCAGTCCACACTGGTCAGTGCATATGTTAAAATATTTCTGAAGATTGAGATCTAATAGACCTTTTCTGTACAGCAGAGTATTTAAGTAGAACTAAACAGTCAAAAATTTTAAATTCATTCTCTGAAGGCTTGAGGTTGCAATTAATATCTTACACTCAACTCTTTCTAGCTCTTTGACCCAGATCAGAAGCTATAATTAGTTTTATACATTTTACCTCTCCTAAAACAACACTAACTTTTCATTGACTCTACATCATATGATTTCTAACGCTTTCTTTTGTGAGTGATTTGCTACCCTATAAATGTCTTTATAATCATTTCCATTTCTTTAAAGAAGAGTGATGTTCAGGTTAAGATTTTTGTTGCTGCTGTTTTTGTTTGTTTGTTAAGTATTTAAATTTTGTTTTTGACAACTTGACAGAACCTAGAGTAGTCTGAGAAGAAGGAACCTCAACTGAGAAAATGTTTGCAGTATATAGGCCTATAGGCAATTCTGTGGAAGCCTTTCTTGATTAATGAGTTATGTAGCAGGGTTCAGCCATTGTGCTGGTACCACCAATGAGTAGGTGGTTCTGGGCTGTATAAGAAAATAGGAATAGCGGTGAAAATTCTTTGTTTAGCTCTGTGCTCCATTTTTTGATAGGGTTATTTGTTTCTTTGAGGTCTAACTTCTTGAGTTCTTTGTATATATTGGATATTAGCCCTCTGTCGGATGTGGAGTTGGTGAAGATCTTTTCCCACTTTGTTGGTTGCCGTTTTGTCCTTCTGACAGTGTCCTTTGCTTTGCAGAAACTTTGCCGAGAAACACCTTAAAAGATGTTCAACATCATTAGTCATCAGGGAAATGCAAATCAAAACAACCCTGAGATTCCACCACACACCAGTCAGAATGGCTAAGATTAAAAACTCAAGAGACAACAAGTGCTGGCGAGGATGTGGAGAAAGAGGAACACTCCTCCACTGTTGGTGGGATTGCAAAATGGTAAAACCGCTCTGGAAATCAGTTTGGCGGTTCCTCAGAAAATTGGGCATGTTACTTCCAGAGGACCCTGGCATACCACTCCTGGGCATATACCCAGAGGATTCCCCTGCATGCAATAAGGACACATGCTCCACTATGTTTATAGCAGCCTTGTTTATAATAGCCAGAAATTGGAAGGAGCCCAAATATCCCTCAAAGGAGGAATGGATACAGAAAATGTGGTATATTTATACAATGGAATACTACTCAGCAATTAAAAATAATGAATTCATGCAATTTGTAGGTAAATGGTTAGACCTGGAAAATATCATCCTGAGTGAATTAACCCAATCACAAAAGAATGCACAGGAAATGCAATCATGATAAGTGGATATTAATGAGCCCAGAAGCCCTAAATACTCAAGACACAAATAGCAAGTCAAATGATTCCCAAGAAGAAGAAAGGAGAGGACCCTGGGCCTGTAAAGATTGCTTCCAGTTTAGTAAAGAAACCGAGGGGGGAGGGGGAATTATTGGGGAACAGATGGGGGGGAGAGGACCTATGGGAACTATGGTGGGTGGGAACTGGGAAAGGGGAAAGCCTTTGGAATGTAAACATAGAATATAGAAAATAAAATTAAAAAAAAAAGAAAAAAAAGAAAATAGGAATAGCAAAGCACGGAAAGAGAGACATTAACAACATGACTCAATGGCTTCTATTTGGCTCTAGTCTTTGCATCCCTCAATGATGGGCTGTAAGCAATAAGCAAAAAACAAAACAAACCCCCCCAAAAAAAACAACCTACTTTCTCCCCAAAGCTTTTTCTATTATAATCTTTGTTTTATCACAGCAATAAAAGCCAATTAAACACCTAATTAATGCTTTATGCACAAATTGTGTGCATTAATTTATGCTTTATGCACAAATTAATTTGTACCAATACTAATTAATACCAGTGCTTCTGTTTCACAATATGATAATAAAAGCTTTTGTTTCCCATTTTACTTGTCATTGAAACAACTTTTGCTGCTCTGTGCCTTTCATGCATCTTTTTGTACACTGTCTACCAATACTATTAACAACATGGTATAATTTAGAAGCAAACAAGCACAAACAAAACATGGGGAAGATGGTATTAGCTTAAGTCTCCAAAAACATTTTAAAAAGAAATTTATGCTTCTACATAGGGCACTTCTCCTGATGACTTTTGTGGGGTTATGATATATAACAAAGTGAGGGAAATTAAGATTGGTATTAGTTTCTCCTTCCAAAAGACAATTGTGAAAACCTTTGTCAGCTGACTTAATAGCTATGCTTCTGGTCATCTCCAGGAGTTTGCCACATAAGTAAGAACATGTCTGACACTTCACAGTGACAACATAGGAGCTTCCATTTTCTACCCTGCTTCTTTAAAATACAATTAATTGCCTGAACTATATATTGGGAATTTTAAGTCAGCTGTATTATTACTTTCACTTAACTAAAAGAAGGAATTGAAATCTAATCTTGTGATTTTATAGGGAAAAGACCATAATAGTGCATTTTTTATTAATTCCATTTTTCCTACTCCCAGGTAAATACAAGTGTGTGCATTATTTAATACTGATGTCCATTTTAATTCATTTATGCTTTACACACAAATTGAGGTTCACTAACAACTCAGAAACTCTTTGGGTCTCCCCCAGGTGATATGGTCTTAGAATTGTTGTTATTAGAGCCACAGTCATTCTGTGTGGTCTGCTGGCATTACAGATCATTCAAAACTTCTGTTTTAGTTGTGAAAATATTTCATTTTATTAGTATTAAATGTTTAGGATATAAAGTTATTTTGAAAGCAACTCACTAAAAACTAAAATAATCTACAACATCTTTAAATCATCACCACCTCTACATGTGAAACTTATTGAATTTAATTAAAAATAGGTGCTTTCACATTGTGTTTATAGCTGTGTATATATATATATATATATATATATGTAATATATATATGTGTGTGTGTATATATATATATATATATATATATCCTTGTAATCATATATATTGCCTAGAATCATGTGATTCTAGGAACAACTGAACCAGAATCTTCAAAAGGTTCACATAACTGTAATTTTATCTCACTGTGACTGTCTCCTATTGGTGTCTCACTAGTGAAAAATTGTGTTTTCTAAAATGAGCTGCCAAATGTCTCACTGATTTTATTTCCTGCTCAGATCGTTAGAGAACAAGTATGTGTGTGGTGTGTGTGGTGCGGAGGGTGATGATGACAAAGGGTCACAGTCAGTTATCTGGGCCTCCTGTGACACTAGGGATAAACGATTTCCACTGGAACATTTGGAGAAGAAATCAAGGTTCGCATATTTGCTTAAGTAGCACTGCACTCACCTTGCTGAATCCCAGGTGTACTTAAGCAGCATTGCATTCTGTGTCCGAAGACAGATATATTTAAGCAGCATGGCTTTGCCTCCACCCTTGAGGCATGGGTCTTGGCACCCTGATTTTGGTCAGCAACCAAATAACGACAAACTCTCATGCAATAAAGCTAAGATCATATGGGAGGTTTCTACTACTAACCTGGAACTTCACCTTGTTTTTCAGGTACATTACAGTGCTCTATATTAGGTACAGTTTATCTAATCTCAATAGGATGCCAGGCCCAGACTGCGACCACCTGGTAGGAGAAAGCATGCTTTCTTTTCTTTGTACATGTTGGTCATTTGTTCATAAATATTTGTGTTAAGTCACTAAAGGAAAATGAAAGCTTTACTAACCATCTAAATTTTGAAGCCCTTGGGAAGATGGTTGTTTTATTTTCCAGTAAGATCAAGATCTTAAAGTCTTCTACATGGTTGTTTGCCCATATTAACAATACACATATATTCTGGGCCTGTGTCACTCAGAGCTTTGTCTACTCTATAATAATTTCATTGTCCCACATCACAAATGTGTTTATATAACATACTTTTGCTGTTCAAAGTTCAGAATTATATTTAAATATGAATATTTTTGAAAAAAGTTTTAACATATTTTAACAAGAGACACAAAGACTATAGATGTGTGGGTTCAATTCTGGGTCTTCAATCCTATTCCATTGACCGCCTCCATGTCACTGTAACAATACCATGCAGTTTTTAACACTGCTGCTCTGTAGTATTGCTTGAGGTCCAGGAAATTGATTCCCCCAGAAGTATTTTTACTGTTGATGATAGTTTTAGCTATCCTGTGTTTTTTGTTATTCCAGATAAGTTGGGAATTGCTCTTTCTAACTCTATGAAGAACTGAGTTGGGATTTTGATGGGGATTGTGTTGAATCTGTCTATTGCTTTTGGCAAGATTGCCATTTTAACTATGTAAATCCTGCCAACCTACGAGCATGGAAGATTTTTCCATTTTCTGAGGTCTTCATCAATTTCCTCCTTCAGAGATCTGAAGTTTTTGTCATATAAATTGTTCACTTGTTTGGTTAGAGTCACACCAAGATACTTTATATTGTTTGTAGCTATTGTGAAGGCTGTCTTTCCCTAATTTCTTTCTTGGCCTGCTTATCCTTTGCGTATAAGAAGGCTACTGATTTGCTTGAGTTGAACATACAACACATCTATGGTCAATTGATCTTCAACAAGGGAGCTGGAAACATCCAGTGGAAAAAAGATAGCCTTTTCAACAAATGGTGCTGGCTCAAATGGAGGTCAACATGCAGAAGAAGGAGAATTGATCCACTCTTATCTCCTTGCACTAAACTCAACTCCAAGTTGCTCAAAGACCTCCACATAAAACCAGACACACTACAACTAATAGAAAAGAAACTGGGGAAGACCCTTGAGGACATTGGCTCAGGGGGAAAATTCCTGAACAGAACACCAATTGCTTATGCTCTAAGATCAAGAATAGACAAATGGGACCTCATAAAACTACAAAGTTTCTGTAAGGCAAAAGACACTCTCAAAAGGACAAATCGGCAACCAACAAATTGGGAAAAGATCTTCACCAACCCCACATCCAACAGAGGGCTAATATCCAATGTATACAAAGAACTCAAGAAGTTAGACCCCAGAAAACCAAATAACCCTATCCAAAAATGGGGTACAGAGCTAAACAGAGACTTTTCACCTGAAGAAATTCGGAAGGCTGAGAAACACCTTAAAAAATGTTCAACATCATTAGTCATTAGAGAAATGCACATCAAAACAACCCTGAGATTTCACCTCACATCAGTCAGAATGGCTAAGATTAAAAACTCAGGAGACATCAGGTGTTGGCAAGGATGTGGAGAAAGAGGAACACTCCTGCACTGCTGGTGGGACTGCAAGCTAGTACAACCACTCTGGAAATCAGTCTGGCGGTTCCTCAGGAAAATGGACATGATACTTACGGAGTACTCGGCCATACCACTCCTGGGCATATACCCAGAAGATTCCCCAGCATGCAATAAGGATACATGCTCCACTATGTTCATAGCAGACTTATTCATAATAGCCAGAAGCTGGAAAGAACCCAGATGTCTCTCAACATAGGAATGGATAAAAAAATGTGGTATATATACACAATGGAGTAGTATTCAGCCATTAGAAACAATTAATTAATGAAATTCTTAGAGAAATGAATGGAGCTGGAGAACATCATACTAAGTTAGGTAACCTAGTCTCAAAATAATACCCACAGTATGCACTCACTGATAAGTGGATGTTAGCCTAGACTCTTTGGACACCAAAGACACAATCCACATATCAATTGATATCTGCCAATAAGGAAGGAGTGGACACTGGTGCTGGAAATGATCAAAACATCAGTATAGGGGTATACCAGAACTGGGAAGTGGGAAGGGGTGGATGGGGGAACAGGGGGAGGGAAAAGGGCATGTGAGACCTTTGGGGGATGGGGAACCAGAAAAAGGGAAATGAAATGTAAATATGGAATATATCCAATAAAAAAAAAAGAAAAGGAAATTCAAACCTCTACAATTAAAGTTCAAGAAGAAATGGAAAAAAATGTTCCTGGAGTCAAATACAATGTTTTTTCATCTGTGGTACCCAGATATTTAGTTTAAAAGGGAAGCTCAAAGAACCTCATTTTTTTCTAATTGAAATTTTATTCAAATATACTGCAACCACTTATAATTTAGATTGAGGTATAGCAGCAGCAATTCCAAGGCCTCGTCTCCGAGTCCCCTTAAATATGGAAAGCACAAGTTACCTTTTTTTTTTCTCACAATGTTACCCTGAGTTTTCTCATCACCTGAGCTCAGATAACCCGGAGCTGTCCAGACAATTTATTCTTTAACATTCAGCTCTTGGAATCCATTGGGTTTTTGAAGTTCCTGCTTTCTAGCCTTTTATGTATCCTGTAAAGCATTGTCGTAGTAATTATTCAAGTGTTGCAAAAATCTTAAGATATTTATATCTATGTCTCTAGTGATACACAAACATTATAGATATTAGCGACTCTCGCTAGATGAATTATTTATTTTCAGTGTTCACCTTAATTACTGACCACTGTGTACCTTTAAATCTTCAAGATTAATAGATAAAGCATAGAATTATATAGCACAGAAATAATGAAAATATACTGTGAAATATTTTATTTCAAAGAGAAATACAATGTGTCATGGGCTCACAGACGATTTTGTTCATCTGTAAAATTAATGCCTACACAGTCATGATTACCTGTGTCTGATATGCTTATCAAGTGAACAAGAAATATGTTTCATTTCCCCATATGTAACAGAAAAAGAGTGATAAGAACTAAAATCCCAAGATGTAACCTGAAGGATTTCCATGAGAAGCAGAATGCACCTGAACCACTCCTTCCTTCCACATGAAATGAGAAATGAGAAATGAGAAATGAGAAATGAGAAATGAGAAATGAGAAATGAGAAATGAGAAAGAGTTCCAAAGACTGTGGCGTCCAGGAAAGAGATTAGGGCTACATAGACATGAGAGGCTTCCACAAATGTGGAAGCATTGCAGAAATATGGCTGCTTCCTTGGAAGTTATTTTCAGAGAATTTATTCTACCCTTTTCTTATGTAGTCAGTGAACTTGAGTGAGGGGGTGAACATTTACATCCCCTGACTTATCTCTCCATTGTACCATATGTCTACAGAGAATAATTACACAAACACATGACTGGGTGAAGAATAAAATATCATTCTCCACCATGTCCTTGCCTATAAGGTCAATTGTCTCCTTACTCTTTGGTCTCATTGTAGACAGCTTTGACCTTGTTACTTGCTAAGGTAAATATGCTGAGATGTGAAAAAACAGTGAGATATGGCTGTAATTGTCATGTGTTAGCTACTATTCTATTGTTGTGATACAATACCGTGGGTCATTATTATATGACCATTATTATATGTTCTCTTAGGGTTCCTTAGAGGAACAAAAAAGATAGAATGAATATATGCTTAAAGGAAGTGGATAAACTGGACTATGTGACATTCAAAGTCCTAGAAAAGACACAATCTTACAACTACCTCATCATTTTTTGTGTGATTACAGAATCTTAACATGTCTTTAAACATACATTGTGAAATTGAAAGTAATGCAATGCATAACAATTTCATATTTGGTTTTACTTCTATAAATGCCTCAAGATAAACAGTGCACAGGTGTTTTACAAGATGAATATAACCTGCATGCATCACTTAATTTATTCCACGTGAAATTTACTCTACTGTTATGTTTACACTATTAGAAACTGTGTGACCTTCAACAGGAAGTTTATGTTTTCTAATTTAATCTTCCCTATCTTCAACATGAAGAAATGCACTTCTATTTTAGCAGGGTGATACGGAGATTAAGAAGGATAAAATATATCAAAGGCTTTAAACATTCTCTTTCTGAGAGTAAGCATTGTGTGAAGGTTAGCTACAATCAAGGGATAAATATATCCCCAAGAGCACTGTCAAACTACCATGAGTATTTCAAACACAGCAGCCACAATCTTTCTTTGGTAGAGTTAGTGCTACCCTGTTAAAGTGATGTGGGTGAGCAGACATTAATCTGGAAAATGAGATGTCAGTCTAAAATACTAAAGTTGGAGACTGAACTCCCTACATTAATCACTGCTCCTGGGTGGATGATGTGCTAATGACTAGGGTCTAAAATTAAGATAATCTGATTAAGAACTAAAACCATGTCCTTGTAAATATTTATTGCACCTCAATGTAAGTGTCTGGTAGAGGTGGTCAGCTATAATTATGGTAATCAAGATGTTTTTGTGTGACATTATGTTAGAAGAGAGATTTTCTATTGATTAATTAATATGTATTTTTGTGCATTATCATTTTATTCTGAACATTCAAATTTTAAATTGTTGAGTTTGATAGCTTTTTTTTTCTTCTAAAACAGCTCTATTTGGAACTGAAAGGAACAGAGGGTTGGCCCATTCTTTCCTCCAGAGTCCGGTTGCGAGCCTCATGCTGGAAGTGTCCCTGTCATCTTTTCCTATCTCCCTCCATGGAGCAGAGCGGCTATGGCAAGGACAAGTGCGGTTAGGGGCTGGCAGAATCACCGTGGGGGCTGCGGAGCTCATGCCTGGTGTGCTTAGGTCCCCAACACCTACTGCCAGTGGAGGAGGGTGGGCTTTGAATAATAACTCTGGCGCGACTCTGTGCGTGGTGGCCACATAAGCGGAAATGACTTAACCAGGTCCCATCCGGCCTCTGTGGGAGGCTGATTTGTTCTCAGAGACTGCGGGCTCAGATGGTTGGAACTGTTTGGCTTAGAAGCTTGTGGTAGGTGGGTTCTGTTATAAGCTTATAAAAAGCCAATCAAATTCTGCCCCTGTGGTTCACACTCTTTTATCCTTCATGGTAAGACTGTGACCCACAGAGCTCTGGAATTATAATCCCTCTTGCAAATTGCATCAAGACAGTTTCTCGTGTGTGATTGGGGTGCCAGCTTCCAAGGCGTAGGGTGCGGGGGTGCCCCCTTTTTCTTTCGGGTCTTACAGAACCAAGAATGTCATTATTAAACAGGAGAAATTATGGTTGAAATGGCCCTTTTCTGTAGCTGTGCCTCAAATGTAGGACTGCAGCAAGGAAAGCTGTACAGCTTAAAAACAACATCACTCAAATCACTGTTCACACAGCCATCTGGAATTTAGGTCCTCACACACCCAGTGAGAGGTGGGATGCTTAGCAAATAGCAAATGCTTATTAGTAGGTGATCCACAAAGGTTAAGATGACATTATCATCATCAATCTCTTACTACGATTGTAATTTCCTCTGCTTCCACTTATCAGTATCCAAGGACAGAAATGAAATCTCATATTCTTATTTGATCCCCAAACTAGAGGTGTTGCTGCCCGCAGCTACTGAGAACTGGGTTTCTGGAAACAGAAGCCAAGGGATTGATGGGGAAGGGTGAAAACAACGAGGGCCAGGACGATAGGTTACCTTACCGATCAAGGCCAAAGTTTAATGGAAGTTAGACAATTTAACAGTTTTGGGTGAGCCCCTCCTCCCAGACTCCTGCATGGCTTCTTTGGGTGTTGGTTCCACTGCTCAGGCAGCTGGGTGGGTCACCTGCTTAATTCAGGAATTCTTATATCTGGAGCAAATTCACCTTCATGCTGAGCACTGCACCTAGGTGGGGCAGGTTCTGAATAGCACAGGAATCCCTGCTCAAATGCTGGGAGAGGAAGTTCACCTTGACTAATGTCAAGTTCCTGCCATGTGGCAAGACACACCAATATGGCTCTGAACATAGAGGTCAGGAATTGAGGAGATGGTAAGGACCGGAGTTCAACTCCCTAGAGCTCATGTAATTTCTGAATGAGAATGATGTCCCACATGTAATTACAGGATTCACTAAAGGGAAAGAAGAATCCTGTAGCCAAATAGCCAGTAAGACTATTATTGATATTATTGAAATTGATATTATCCAGCTCAGAGTTCAGGTGGAAGAGTCTGCCTGAATGAGGAAAGTAGAGTGTGATCCAGAATGATATCCTATAAGGTGTGCAGACATTCACACACATGTACCTACACACAGGGGTGTGCCCCCATGTGCAAACATGCCTAGATGTCTGTACATACTCACATACAGAAGTATATAATATATAAATTTTAAAATATGGATCAATATAAATGTCAAATATACTCTTAGCAATGATAAATAAAAGGCAACTATATGAAGTAGTAATAAAACTAATATAAGAAATTCAGGGGAGAATATGAATGGAGAATGGTGAGGCCATAATGTGGTATTCTGTTTGTAAAAGTTTGAAAAGGTCTTCTGGCAAGGTGGTAAGTGCACTGACATCTATTTTGTTTAAGAGTATACATCCCCTCCTATCCTAGGTAGTATAATTCAAATATTCCATATCCCTTGAGATCAAATGACAATTGATTAAGATTCAAATCAATAAAAAGGCTACATTTTTCCCTTCTAAAAGAGAGGAAACCATTCTGCTTTTACTAAAGGGCCTGTAACACAGAATTATTTTCAACCAAGTGTACTAGCTCACATACTGGACAGCTGAGTTGACTAGATCAGTAGTCAACATAATTTTAAACAGTTGTTTCTCAGATCATTGGCAAAAAACAGCTGATGTCATGTGTAGAATTTCATTATCAAATTAAATTATGTTTAGATGCTCATTTAGATCACATCACCAGAAATAAACTGGCAATTGGATACAAATGAAGGGTATTAGCCCTCAGATGTTTATATTAGTCCTGTTGCTTCAATAATAGTTTCATTAAAACTATGGAGCCAGATTGCAATATCTTACCATTGTTATATTTTTATGAAAAGACACCAAGACCAAGGTAACTCTTTATATATATATATAAAATATGTTCCCATTTGTCAATTATTGATCTTAGAGCATAAGCTATTGGTGTTCTGTTCAGGAAATTTTCCCCTGTGCCCATGTGCTCAATGCTTTTCCCCAGTTTCTTTTCTATTAGTTTCAGTGTGTCTGGTTTTTTGTGGAGGTCCTTAATCCATTTGGAGTTGAGCTTAGTACAAAGAGATAAAAACATATATATATATATATATATATATATATATATATATATATATAATCACTGGAAAAATTGTCAAGGAAGGATCTAATACAGTTTATTGAGCTAATATTTCAAAATTATTTGTAAGTTGCAAATTATTCTAAAGACATGTGATCTTTATTTTATTTTTTATCATTTGTAGTAACTTGGAATAATTTTATACCTTTGATATTTATAATGTTTCATCTGGTTTAGATTGGTATATTTGCTTTGTTAGTTATAACATCTGCAATATCAACAAAAAATAAATTAATAGGGTTATCTGGCCCTCTGGAGTCTACCTTCTTGAGTTCTTTGTATATATTGGATATTAGCCCTCTGTCAGATGTAGAATTGGTGAAAATCTTTTCCCAATTTGTTGGTTTCTGTTTTGTCCTTTGACAGTGTCCTTTGTAAGTTTATGAGATCCCATTTGTCAATTATTGATCTTAGAGCATAAGCTATTGGTGTTCTGTTCAGGAAATTTTCCCCTGTGCCCATGTGCTCAATGCTTTTCCCCAGTTTCTTTTCTATTAGTTTCAGTGTGTCTGGTTTTTTGTGGAGGTCCTTAATCCATTTGGAGTTGAGCTTAGTACAATGAGATAAGAACATATTGATTTGCATTCTTCTGCATGCTTACCTCCAGTTGAACCAGCACCATTTGTTGAAAACTCTATCTTTTTTTTCCACTGGATGGTTGTAGCTCCTTTGTCAAAGATCAAGTGACCATAGGTGTGTGGGTTGATTTCTGGGTCTTCAATTCTATTACATTGATCTACCTGCCTGTTACTGTACCAAAACCATGCAGTTTTTAGCACTATTGCTCTTTAGTACTGCTTGTGGTCTGGGATACTGATTCTACCAGCAGTTCCCTGAAGAACTGAGATGGGATTTTGATGGGGATTGCATTGAATCTGTATATTCCTTTTGGCAAGATGGCCATTTTTACTATACTAATCCTGCCAATCCACAAACAATGAGGATTTTTGCATTTTCTGAGGTGCTCTTCAATTTCCTTCTTCAGAAACCTAAAGTTCTTGTCATACAGATCTTTCACTTGTTTGGTTAGAGTCACACCAAGATATTGTATATTGTTTATAGCTATTGTGAATGGTGACATTTCCCTAACTTCTTTCTCAGCTTGCTAATCCTTTCAAACAGAAAGGTACTTCTCATCCAAGTTAACTCTTGCAAAATAAAGCATTCAATAGGGAGCTTCCTAACAGTATCAGACTATCAGACATTTAGAACATTATCATCATGGTAACACTGTGACAGGTACTGGAACAATATCTGAGACATTTACATCTGAGAGAGAGAGAGAGAGAGAGAGAGAGAGAGAGAGAGAGAGAGAATGAGAGATATTGGGTGGGCCTGGTATGGTGTTTGAAATCTCAAAGACCATTTCTAGTAACACAACTCTGCCAACAAGGCCAAGCCCCCTGCAATGGGAATCTACTTCTGATTTCTTCCCCACAACTCACCATCTGGGAACTAAGGTTCAAAATATATAAGCCTATTGGAATGATTATTCAACCTACCACAGCCCCATCAATTTGATTGGACAGTGTAGTGGAATGTAATTGGAAAAGTCTAGGTTACTAAAAATCCACTGATATCTTGATTCATTAACTAATTTGGAATTGCACGGAAGTAAAATATTCACTGTAGAACATTTGAATTCTCAAATTTGCACATTGCTAGTAAGCTACAGATCTAGGAAGCGATGGATTTTTCTTTTGTTCTTTTCTTTTAATGGTGAATAAAAATTCCCTCTTTAATATTTTAATCAAGTATTTTATAAATGTTTCCCACATTTAATATATAATATCATTTTAAAAATTTATTTATTTAATTTTTTATTCTAGATTTTACTCCTCTCTCAGCCCAGGTCCACCCTCAGACAGTTCCACATCCCATATCTCCTCCCCACTCCCATCACCCACTCCACCTGACCCCTACACTCCTTGGGACCTTCAGTCTATAGAGATTTAGGTGCATCGTCTCTGATTGAACACAGACCTGGCAGTACTTGGCTGAATATGTCTTGGGGGCCTCATATCAGCTGGATTATGCTGCTGCCTATTTGGTGGTAGAGTGTTTGTGAGATCTGAGGGGTCCATATTTATTGAGACTGCTTGTCCTCCTACAGGGTCACCCTCCTCCCCATTTTCTTTCAGCCTTTCACTAGTTGAACCACAGGAGACAGCAGTTTCTGTCCACTGCTTGGACGCAAAAATCTGCATCTAACACTTTCAGCTGCTTGTTGAGTCTTCCAGAGTGCAGTCATGCTAAGTTCATTTTTTTGTGTGAGTGCTCCCTAGTCTCAGGAATAGTGTCAGGCTTTGGGACCTCCCCTTGAACTGGACCTCACTTTGAACCTTCTTTTCCTTAGGCTTCTCTCTATTTCCATCTCTATAATTCTTTAAGACAGGAACAAGTATGTGTGAGAGATTTGACTGTTGGATGACCTCATTGATGACCCATTTTCCTGTTGGAGGTGGGCTCATTAAGTTCTCTCTCCCTGCTATTGGCAATTTCATTTAAGTCCTCTCCCTTTGTGTCCTGAAAATCTCTCACCTCCCACGTCTCGGGTACATTCTGGAGGGCTCCCCTAACACACTACCAACTAAAGTTGCCTGTTTCCATGTTTTCTGCTTTTCCCTTACCCAATATCATATCAGGTTCAACACTCTCACCCCATCCTCCCATTCTCTTTCCCTCCAATGTCCCTCTTTCCCCACTTGTGATTGCTTTCTTCTACCTCCTGAGAAAGAGCCTTGAACTCATTAGCACAGGGGGGAATTTCTTAAAGAGAACTCCAATATCTCATGCTCTAAGAGCTTCTGTAAAGCAAAGGACATAGTAAATGAGATAAATTGAAAACCTGAATATTGGGAAAAAGTCATCACTAACCCCACATCCTATAGAGGGCTAATATCTAAAATATATGAAGAGCTCAAGAATCTAATCACCAACAAACCAAACAACCCAATCAAAAAATGGGGTATAGAACTTAACCAAGATTTCACAACCAACGGATCTCACATGATTGAGAAGCACCTAAGGAAATGTTCAAATTCTTTATTGATCAGAGAAATGAAAATCAAAATGACCCTGAGATTCTACCTTACACCAATCAGATTTCCTAATATTAAAAAATATTAAAAAATACAGAAAATGTGATTCATTTACCCAATGGGACACTACTCAGCTATTTAGAACAAGGACATCCTGAGTTTTGCAGTCAATGCACTGAACTAGAAAATATCATCATGAGTGAGGTAACAGATCCAACTTTTATTGGGTAAATATAAGTGAAACTCAGCTAGTATCAACATTTATGTTGCATCAGTGCTAAGTCCTCCGTGAAAATAGCATATGTTGTCAAGGATGTGGAGAAAAGAACACTCCTCCATTGCTGGTGGGATTGCAAACTTATACAACCACTCTGTAAAGCAGTTTGAAGTTTCCTCAGAAAATTAGAAATAGATCTAAATGAAGACACAGCAGTATCACTCTTGGGAATATACCCAAAATATGTTCCACCATGCCACAGAGGCACGTGTTCCACTGTGTTTAAAGTAGCCTTGCTTGTGATAGAAAGATGCTAGAAAAAAACCCAGATGTCTCACTACTGAAGAATGGATACAGAAGATGTGGTTCATTTACACAATGGAACACTACTCAGCTATTTAGAACAAGGACATCCTGAGTTTTGCAGCAATGCACTGAACTAGAAAATATCATCCTGAGTGAGGTAACAGATCCAACTTTTATTGGGTAAATATAAGTGAAACTCAGCTAGTATCAACATTTATGTTGCATCAGTGCTAAGTCTTCAGTGAAAATTAGTTTGAGATAATCTGTAATCAGGGTTTCCTCTGAGAATTGAAGTCACTCTCCTTTTGCCAAAGTTTATTAACATTTACTATGTTTGAGTAGTACAATGTTGATAGGTAATTAGGAGCAGGGTAGGAAGAGAAATCAAACACCTTTCTAAGTCATTCACCTATGCCTATCAGATGAGAAATCTTATTCCCTGTCTTTCTAACTTCACAACCCCTTCCATTCTCATTACAGAACAATGGATATATGCTTGTCAGACTGATAGCAAGGGCTATCAGGCTGGTACTCTTAGCTATTTCCATGTCCCTCTTAGGTGCAAGGATACTTGTGATTATTCCAAGGGAAGTTGTTCAAGGGAACACTATCTTTCATATGTACAATTAACTCTTCTCACAATCTTTACCCACAAGGGGACCAACAAAGCAAGTTACTTTTTGAGCTTCTCAGTGAATGTAGATTTCTAACATTCTTTCCCCCTTTTCATTGAAAATAAATTATTTTCTCATATAACATATTGTGATTATATTTTCCCTCCCTCTAGGTCTTCTAGTTCCTCACCTTTTTACCTCCTCTGCCATCCAGATCCACTCTCTTTCTGTCTCTTTCACACATATACAAACACAGAAGAAAACAAAACAAAACACATTTTTTTATATTTTCATATATTCTATATTAAACAGTAAACAAATTTGGGTTTTCACTTTTTATTTCTAAAATAGATTCGCAATGTCTGCTTGAAGTATATTCAAGCAGTAAATGTATATTTTCAGAGAAGGCATAAAATGGAAACTAATTTTTCTAGCTCAACTGCACTGGAACCATGAGAAATGCAGAAGTAAAGGTTTTAATCCTACATTTAACTGGAATGCACCAGGTTGTCTTTAAACACTGCAAATTTTTATTTATTTATTCATTTATATTTTATTTTATTTTTATTCAATATATTCTTTATTTATATTTTAAATGATTTCCCATTTCCTGGATCCTCTTTCCCTGAAAGTCCAATAAGTACTCTTCCCTCCCCCTGTTCCCAACAACCCCCTCCCAATTTCCTGTCCTGTTATTACCTTACACTGCTGCACTGAGCCTTTCCAGGACCAGGGACTTCTCCTTCCTTCTTCTTTGGCATTATTTGAAATGTGAACTGTTTCTTAGGTATTCCGAGCTTCTGGGCTAATATCTGCTCATCAGTTAGTACATACCATGTGTGTTCTTTTGTGATTGGCTCACCTCCCTCAGGATGACATTCTACAGTTCCATCCACTTGCCAAAGAATTTCTAGAATTCATTGATTTGAAGAGCTGAGTAGTATTCCATAGTATAAACATACCACATTTTCTGTATCCATTCCTCTATTGAGGGATATCGGGGTTCTTTCCAGCTTCAGGCTATTTTAAGTAGGATGGCTATGAACATAGTGGAGCATGTGTCCTTTATTACATGCTGGGGAAGCCTCTGGGCAAATGCCAAAGACTGGTATAGAGGGTTCATCCAGTAGTATCATGCCCAGTTTTCTGAGGACCCTACAGACTGATTTCCATAGTAGTTGTACCAGCTTGCAACCTCACCAGTAGTGGAGGATTGTTCCTCATTCTCCACATCCTCATCAGCACTTGTTTTCTCCTGAGAATTTGATCTTAGCAACTCTGACAGATGTGAGGCGAAATCTCAGGGTTTTTTTGATTTGCATTTCCCTGAAGACTAAGGATGTTGAACATTTCCTTAGGTGCTTCTCTGCCATTTGATTTACTCAGGTAAAAATATTTTGTTTAGCTCTGTACCTCTTTTTTATTAGTGTTCTATGGCTTTCTGGAGTCTAACTTATTGAATTCTTTGTATATCTTAAATATTAGTCCTCTGTCAGATGTAAGGTTGGTAAAATCTTTTCCCAATTTGTTGGTTGCCATTTTGTCCTTTTGACAGTTTCCTTTGCCTTATAAAACTTTGTAATTTTATGATTTGTAATAAAATTTGTCATTTGTCAGTTCTTGATCTTAGAGCATAATTTATTAGTGTTCCATTTGGGAACTTTCCCTCTGTTCCCATGTGCTTAATGCTCTTCCCCAGTTTCTTTTCTATTAGTTTCAGTGTGTCTGGTTTTATGTGGAGGTGCTAGATCCACTTTGAGTTGAGCTTAATACAAGGAGATAAGAAATGATTGATTTGCATTCTTCTGCATGTTGACCTCCAGTTAAACCAGCATCATTTTTTGAAAAGGCTATCTTTTTTCCACTGGATGGGTTTAGCTTCTTTGTCAAAGATCAAGTGACCATATGTGTGTGGGTTCATTTCTGGGTCTTCAATACTATTAAATTGATCTACCTCCCTGCCACTTTACCAATACCCTGCATTTTTAACACTATTACTCGGTAGTACTGCTTGAGGTCCAGAGTACTGATTCCCCCAGAAGTTCTTTTACTGTTGAGCATAGTTTTACCTATCCTGGGTTTTTTGTTTTTCTAGATGAATTTAAAAATTGCTCTTTTGAGCTCTATGAAGAATTGAGTTGTGATTTTGATGGGGATTGCACTGAATATGTATGTTGCTTTTGGCAAGATGGCCATTTTAACTATATTAATCCTGCGAATCCACAAGCATCGATTTTTTTTCCATTTTCTGAGGTCTTATTGCTTTCTTTCTTCAAAAACTTGAAGTTCCTGTCATACAGGTCTTTCACTTGTTTGGTTAGAGTCAAACCAAGATACAGTATATTATTTGTGGCTATTGTGAAGGGTGTCTTTTCCCTAATTTCTTTCTCATCCTGTTTATCCTTTGAGTATAGGAAGGCTACTGATTTGCTTGAGTAAATTTTATATCCAGCCACTTTGCTAAAGTTGTTTATCAGCTGTAGGAGTTCTCTGGTTGAGTTTTTTGGGTCACTTAAATATACTATCATATCATCTGCAAATAGTGATAATTTGAATTCCTCCTTTCCAATTTGGATTCCATTGACCTCCTTTTGTTGTCTAATTGCTCTCGCTAGAACTTCAAGTACTATATTGAATAAATATGGAGAGAGAGCACAGCCTTTTCTAGTCCCTGATTTTATTGGGATTGCTTCAAGTTTCTCTCCATTTACTTTGATGTGGGCTACTGGTTTGCTGTATATAGCTCTTATTATTTTTAGGTATGGGCCTTGAATTCCTGTTCTTTCCAAGACTTTTAGCATGAAAGGATGCTGAATTGTGTCAAATGCTTTTTCAGCATCTAATGAAATGACCATGTGTCCTTTTTTTGTTCATTAGTTTGAGTTTGTTTATGTTGTGGATTTCATTGATGAATTTCCATATATTGAACCATCCCTGCCACCCTGGGATGAAGCTTACTTCACCATGGTGAAGGATCATTTTAATGTGTTCTTGGATTCAGTTGGTAAGAATTTTATTGAGTATTTTTGCATCGATATTCATAATGGAAATTGGTCTAAAATTCTCTTTCTTTGTTGGATCTTCGTGTGTTTTTGGTATCTGCGAAATTGTGGCTTCATAGAATGAGTTTGTTAGTATTCCTTCCGTTTCTATTTTGTGGAATAGTTTGATGAGTATTGGTGTTAGGTCTTCTTTGAAGGTCTGATAGAATTCTGCACTAACACCATCTGGTCCTGTGATTTTTTTTTGGGGGGGGGCGTGTTAGCAAACTGTCAATAACCACTTCTATTTCTTTAGGTATTATGGGACATTTTAGATGGTCTATCTGATCCTGATTAAACTTTGGTAATTGGTTTCTGTCTAGGAAATTGTCCGTTTCATCCACATTTTCCAGTTTTATTTTGAGTATATGTTTTGTAGTGGGATCTGATAATTTTTTTGAATTTCCTCAGTATCTGTTGTTATTTCTCCCTTTTCATTTCTGATTTTGTTAATTTGGATACTGTCTTTGTGCCCTCTGTTTAGTTTGGCTACAGGTTTATCTATCTTGTTGATTTTCTCAAAGAACCAGCTCCTGGTTTTGCTTATTCTTTGTATAGTTCTTTTGTTTCAACTTGGTTGATTTCAGCCCTTATTTTGATGATTTCCTGACTTCTACTCCACTTGGGTGTATTAGCTTCTTTCTGTTCTAAAGATTTCAGGTGTACTGTTAAACTGCTAGTGTATGTTCTCTCCAGTTTCTTTTTGGAGGCCCTCAGAGCTATGAGTTTTCCTCTTAGGACTGCTTTCATTGCGTCCCATAAATTTGTGTATGTTGTGCTTTCATTTTCATTAAATTCAATGGTTTTGATTTCTTTCTTTATTTCCTCTTGACCAAGGTATCATTGAGTAGAGCATTGTTCAGATTCCATGTTAATGTGGGCTTTCTGTTGGTTTTGGTGCTATTGAAGATCACTGTTAGTCCATAGTGATCTAATAGGATGCATGGAATTAGTTTGATCTTTTATCTGTTGAAGTCTGTTTTGTGACCAATTATATGGTTAATTTTCGAGAAGGTACCATGAGGTACTGAGAAGAAAGTGTAATCTTTTGATTTAGGATGAAATGTTCTATAGATATCTATTAAATTCATTTGGTCCAAAACTTCTGGTAGATGAACTGTGTCTCTGTTTAGTATGTGTTTCCCTGATATGTCCACTAAGGTGAGTGGGGTGTTGTTGTCACCCACAATTATTGTGTGGGCTGTGATGTGTACTTTAAGCTTTAGTAATGTTTCCTTTATGAATGAGGTTGCTCTTGTATTTGGAATATATATGTTCAGAATTGAGAGTTCTTCCTGATAGTCTTTTCCTTTGATGAGTATAAAGTGTCCTGTGTCTTTTTTGATGACTTTTGGTTGGTAATCTTTTTTATTGGATATTAGAATGCCTACTCTAGCTTGTTTTATGGAACCATTTGCTTGGAGAATTGTTTTCCAGCCTTTTACTCTGAGGTAGTGTTTGTCTTTGACCCTGATATGTGTTTCCTGCATGCAGCAAAATGTTGAGTCTTGTTAGCATATCTATACTGTTGGTCTAATTATTTATTGGGGAATTGAGGTCATTGATATTAAGAGATATTAAGGAATAGTGGTTGTTGCTTCCTGCTATTATTTTTCAAGAAGACTTTTAGGTCACCACATTTTTTTATTGGATATATTCTATATTTACATTTCATTTCCCTTTTTTGGTTCCCCACACCCTAAAGCTCCCACATGCCCTTTTCCCTACCCCTGATCCCTCATCCACCCCTTCCCACTTCCCTGTTCTGGTATTCCCCTACACTGATGCTTTGATCCTTTCCAGCACCAGTATCTACTCCTTTCTTCTTGTCAGACATCATTTGGTATGTGAATTGTGTATTTGGTGTCCCAAGATTCTAGGCTAATATCCACTTATCAGTGACTGCATACCATGGGTATACTTTTGAGACTGGGTTACCTCACTTAGTATGATGTTCTCCAGCTCCATCCATTTCTCTAAGAATTTCATAAATTCATTGTTTCTAATGGCTGAATAGTATTCCATTGTGTATATATACCACATTTTTTGTATCCATTCCTCTGTTGAGGGACATCTGGGTTCTTTCCAGTTTCTGGCTATTATAAATAAGTCTGCTATGAACATAGTGGAGCATGTATCCTTATTGCATGCTGGGGAATCTTCTGGGTATATTCCCAGGAGTGGTATGGCTGGGTCCTCCAGAAGTATCATGTCCAGTTTTCTGAGGAACCGCCAGACTGATTTCCAGAGTGGTTGTACCAGCTTGCAGACACACCAGCAGTGGAAGAGTGTTCTTTTTTCTCCACAACCTCTCCAACACCTGATGTCTTCTGAGTTTTTAATCTTAGCCATTCTGACTGGTGTGAGGTGAAATCTCAGTGTTGTTTTGATTTGCATTTCTCTAATGACTAATGATGTTGAACATTTTTTAAGGTGTTTCTCAGCCATCCGGATTTCTTCAGTTGAAAAGTCTCTGTTTAGCTCTGTACCCCATTTTTGGATAGGGTTATTTGGTTTTTGGGGTATAACTTCTTGGGTTCTTTGTATACATTGGATATTAGCTCTCTGTCGGATGTGGGGTTGGTGAAGATCTTTTCCCAATTTGCTGGTTGCCGATTTGTCCTTTTGACAGTGTCTTTTGCCTTACAGAAACTTTGTAATTTTATGAGTTCCCATTTGTCTATTCTTGATCTTAGAGCATAAGCTATTGGTGTTCTGTTCAGGAATTTTCCCCCTGAGCCAATGTCCTCAAGGGTCTTCCCCAGTTTCTTTTCTATTAGTTTCAGTGTGTCTGGTTTTATGTGGAGGTCCTTGATCCACTTGGAGTTGAGCTTAGTGCAAGGAGATAAGAGTGGATCAATTCTCATTCTTCTGCATGTTGACCTCCCTTTGAGCCAGCACCATTTGTTGAAAAGGCTATTTTTTTTCCACTGGATGTTTTCAGCTCCCTTGTTGAAGATCAATTGTCCATAGATGTATGGGTTCAATTCTGGGTCTTCAATCCTATTCCATTGATCCAGTTCCCTGTCACTGTACCAATACCATGCAGTTTTAACACTATTTGCTCTGTAGTATTGCTTGAGGTCCGGGATATTGATTCCCCCAGAAGTTCGTTTACTGTTGATTATAGTTTTAGCTATCCTGTTTTTTTTTGTTTTGTTTTGTTTTTGTTTTTGTTTTTTTGTTATTGCAGATTAATTTGAGAATTGCTCTTTTTAACTGTATGAAGCACTGAGTTGGAATTTTGCTGGGGATTGCGATGAATCTGTCTATTGCTTTTGGCAAGATTGCCATTTTAACTATTTTAATCCTGCCAACCCATGAGCATGGAAGATTTCTCCATATTCTGAGGTCTTCTTCAATTTCCTTCTTCAGAGACATGAAGTTTTTGTCATATAAATCTTTCACTTGTCTGGTTAGAATCACTCCAAGATACTTTATATTGTTTGTGGCTATTGTGAAGGGTGTCATTTCCCTAATTTCTTTCTCGGCCTGCTTATCCTTTGTGTATAGGAAGGCTACTGATTTTCTTGAGTTGATTTTATAACCAGCCAATTTGCTGAAGTTGTTTATCAGCTGTAGGAGTTCTCTGGTGGAGTTTTTTGGGTCACTTAAGTATACTATCATATCATCTGTGAATATTGATAGTTTGACTTCTTCCTTTCCAATTTGTATCCCTTTGACTTCCTTATGTTGTCGAATTGCTCTAGCTAGTACCTGAAGTACTATATTGAAGAGATATGGTGAGAGGGGGAAGCCTTGTCTATGCCATGATTTTAGTGGGATTGCTTCAAGTTTCTCTCCGTTTACTTTGATATTGGCTATTGGTCTGCTGTAAATTGCTTTTACTATGTTTAGATATGGGCCTTGAATTCCTGTTCTTTCCAAGACTTTTAGCATGAAAGGATGCTGAATTTTGTCAATTGCTTTTTCAGTATCCAATGAGATGACCATGTGGTTTTTTCTTTGAGTTTATGTAGTGGATTACATTGATGGATTTCTGTATATTGAACCATCCCTGCATCCCTGGGATGAAGCCAACTTGATCATGGTGAATGATCGCTTTGATGTGTTCTTGGTTTCGGTTGGCATGTATTTTATTTAGTTATTTTGCATTGATATTCATAAGGGAAATTGCCCTGTTGTTTTCTTTCTTAGTTGGATCTTTGTGTGGTTTGGTATCAGGGTAATTGTGGCTTCATAGAATGAGTTGAGTAGTGTTCCTTCTGTTTCTATTTTGTGGAATAGTTTGAAGAGTATTGATGTTAGGACTTCTTTGAAGGTTTGATAGAATTCTGCACTAAAACTATCTGGTCCTTTGCTTATTTTGGTTGGAAGACTTTCTATGACCCCTTCTCTTTCTTTGGGGGTTATGAGTCTGTTTAGATGATCTATTTGATACTGATTTAACTTTGGTATTTGGTATCTGTCTAGGAAATTGTCCATTTCCTCCAGATTCTCCAGTGACCTGAGGGAAGATGGTGGCGGGCTGCAAGCCTGCTAGCCAGTCCCCAGTGTTCAGGGACAGCCTCTGAGTTGCAGGTGCACAGAGCTCCTGCTGACCTCCTTTGGCTCTGGGGGCCAGCAAGGGCCTGACCGGGTATTCGTTGCTAGGCTAAGTCTCTGTCCATGCACCTGAACCCAGCCACCAGCAGGCAGTCCGCAGTGACCTGAGGGAAGATGGCAGCTGGCTGCAAGCCTGCGAGCTGGTCCCCAGAGATCAGGCTTCCTGCTATTTTTGATGTAATTTTCATGTTTGTGTGGTTTTCTTCTTTTGGGTGTATTGAAAGAAGATTAATTTCTTGCTTTTTCTAGTAAGTAGCTTCCATCCTTTTGTTGGTGTTTTCCATTCATTATCCTTTGAAGGGCTGGAGTTTTGGAAAGATATTGTGTAAATTTGTTTTTGTCATGAAATACCTTGGTTTCTGCATCTATGGTAATTAAGAGATTTGCCGGATATAACAGTCTGGATTGGCAGTTGTGTTCCCTTATAGTCTGTATGCCATCTGTCCAGGCTCTTCCGGCTTTCATAGTCTCTGGTAAGAAGTCCAGTGTAATTCTGATAGGTCTACCTTTATATGTTACTTGACCTTTTTCTCTTACTGCTTTTAGTATTCTTTCTTTCTTTAGTACATAAGGTTTTTTATTATTATGTGATGGGAGGAATTTCTTTTCTGGTCAAATCTATTTAGAGTTCTGCAGGCTTCTTGTATGTTCATGGGCATCTCTTCCTTTAGGTTAGGGAATTTTTCTTCTATAATTTTGTTGAAGACATTTACTGGCTCTTTATGTTGCAAATCTTCACTCTTATCTATACCTATAATCCTTAGGTTTGGTCTTCTCATTTTGTTCTGGATATCTTGGTTGTTTTGTGTCAGGAGCTTTTTTCATTTTTCATTTTCTTTGACTGTTGTATCAATGCTTTCTATGATATCTTCTTTATCAGTAATTCTTTCTTCTATCTCTTGTATTCTGTTGTTGATGCCTTAATTCATGACTCTTTATTTCTTTCCTAGGTTCTCTATGTCCCAGGCTGTTTCCCTTGTGATTTCATTATTGTTTCAACCTCATTCTTTAAATCCTGGATAGCTTTGTTCAATTCCTTCACCTGTTTTGTTGTGTTTTCCCTTAGTTGTTAAAGAGCATCTCCCTGTTTACTTGTGTTTTCCTGTAATTCTTTAAGGGAGTTATTTATGTCCTTCTTGAAGCCCTCCATGAAGCCCTCCATCGGCATCATGACCTGTGATGTTAAATCCAAATTTTGATTTCCTGGTGTGTTGGGGTATCCAGGACTTGCTGTTGTGGGATACTTAGGTTTGAATGGTGCCATATTGCATTGATTTCTTTCAGCAATGTTACTATGTTTGCCTTTTGCTATCTGGTTATCTCTGATATTAGTTGCTCCTGGTGTCACTGTCTGGTGATTGCCCCTCCTATGTGCCTGAAGTATATCTCAACAACCCTGGGTGACCTGCTTTCCCCTGGCACAGATTGTTGTGGTGCTGCAGAGCTCCTGGCTACATGTGGAGTCCTAGTGGGGTGTGTCCCAATGGATCCTCTGATGATCCCTGCCTAACAGTCTGCCCCTCTACCCAGTCACAGGAGCAAAGATGGTAGCATCTCACCTTTAAGTGCAGCACTACCTCTAACTGTTTCCCTGCAGGGTGGATGACCCCCTGCAGGGTAGGGTCCCAGCTGGCTGCCCATGGTGCTTCTGGGCTTTTCAAATTACAACATTTTCTAAGATATAATAAGTAAACATCACTGTGGTGGTTTGAATATACTTGGCCCAGGCAGTGGCACTACTTGACATGTGGTTTTGTTGTAGTATGTCTGGCATTGTTGAAGGAAGTGTCACTGTGGGCACCTACTTTAAGACCCCTGTCCTAGCTGCCTAGAATCCAGTCTTCATATGACTGACTTTGAAACAAGATGTTGAACTCTCAACCAGTGTGGGTGTCATCATGCTCCCACCTTGATAATAATAGATTGAAGCTCTGAACCTGTAAGCAAGCCCCAATTAACTGTTGTTTTTATAAGAGTTGCCTTGGCCAAGATGTCTGTTTACAGCAGTTAAACATCAAAACAATGACAATATACAATAAAATAAAATAAAATAAAATAAAATAAAATAAAATAAAATAAAATAATTTCCATCAAACTTAGATAGGAAAAACCAACAGAAAGAAAAGAGAAGACACAAGAATCAGAGGTCTCCTTGTTCAACCAATCAGGAATTCCTCAAAAATACTAAACTGAGAGCTATAACACAGGGCTTTTTGCAGATATCTGCAGGTTCTATGCCTCCTGCTTCAATTTCCCAGAGTTCTAATGAACTTTGCTTCTATTTTTCATGTACTCAACAATTAAAACAACAACAACAAGACTCTGTAAGGACACTATTAATTCCCCATCTGCAAGTTACAAGGAAAGCCTCAAATACATCAGCCTCTTGCCTTTTCAGCTTTGAGTAGTCCTTTTCCAGCCTTGAGCAGCTGAACAGACCTTGAGGGTTTGCCACTATGGACTTAGCCTGGATGGGCCATCTACTTTGGATTTATGTATTGGTTCCCATAGGAACTTGGAATATTGTACAATATACTTTGACTGAAACAAAGGATGTGTCTATTGGCATTGCATTTACAATGCAGTGCTGAATATTAAAATTTGGAGTCTTGATCAGAACACAGACTTGGCTTCATTCTTTTCTAGTCACACTTCTCTTTTCATTTCCAGCCCTCCTCCAAGATAAACCCAGTTCTCCCATGGCTGCTAGATGTCTACATCAGCATAGTCAACATCATGTTCTTTGTCTTTCAAACCTAGGTAGTAGTAATGAGAAGATACATCTTTGCTAGGTTAATGGCATGTGCTATAGCAGACTTAAGATCTACACACCAAACAAGCAGACCATCATGTCTGAGTGACACAGGATTTTTGTCTTCTCTCTTGGAGATTTGAAATAATTTTTTTGTGACTAGCATATTCTCATATAGAGGACTGCATTCTCTTCTGAAACCAGATTATATATCAATGGAGCTTTGTGAAGAACTATATGTGAACTTGTCTGGCATGTAACAGCAAAATCATGTTTGGACCAAATAGTGAAAGGATTTTATTCATAAAGTAGTAGATGTTGTGACTCACATTTGTAATCTAAATACTTGAGAGGATAGACAGGGAGAACTACCATAGTCCTAGTCTTTTCACTAAAGTATCCATATCTTGCTTTTGTGGTATTTCCCATTTTATTGTTGAAACTTGCTATATGACAAAGCATAACAACATGCAAGATGTAATGTCTTGAATTTCTAGTTGTGAAATTACTTCAAATAATCCAAAGATGGTCTTTCCCAATGATGATTCAGAAGATAAAATATAATTTAATATTTTTATTTTGTCAAAACCGCATGTATTGTATACTTGAAGACGCTGAAACAAACAAAACTAATGGTTGTATTTTGGATTATGTCTGTCATTATTTTGCAACAGCCTTTTCCAGGCATCCTCTCTTGTTCATGATCAGATGTTCCAAGAAAAAGAAAAGAAATTGAGGTGAACAGAAGCTATAACTGTGCATTTGGCATTAGAAGGTAACATGCATTGCATAGGATAAATTGGGCAGAACATCTGAACTATACTTTTGATACTTGGTATACCTGGAAAAAGATATTTTCCTAAGGTTCACTTTGAGGGGTTTGAGTTCTTACACTTAGAAATATTCATATTTTCTCCGTAAAGTGGATAGAACAATCTGAACCATGAACAGTGGCTATGAATAATCAGGAATATTTCCATAATCACATATAAATTTTATAGGCATAGTTTAGTAAAGTTAGGCTTACACATATATTCTGCATCTCAGTCATTTGAATTAGAATTATCTGTTGATGGAAATATACACACATAGACTTATGCACTGTGAACATACCTGCTGAGGGTATCCAGTTCCTATGCATTCATCAGAAGCACAGATAATTTTAAGGTATATGTTTGCATAAACATGTTTGGAAGAGGGTTGTCAATGAAAGGGATATTGTTATCTCTATAATCTTATCTTTATATAAACTACTTAGAAGCTTTCACAATTTTGAATTGAAAAAAGGAAGAAGAAATTGTGAGTTTTCAAATGATGCTTGCTTTCTCACAACATTTTGCTGTATGTTGTATTCATGTGGACACATTTGAATCATTTTGTGTGTGTTCTTTTTGAATATTAGACAATTACCTTTATAAGACATTGACATGGTTATGCCACCAGTACAATGTTACACTATGTTATAAAAAGCAAACCACACAACCATTATATTAAACATATTTAATAATGGGATAAGAATGCCAACTTGTGATGCCTATTCACATCGAGCTGTGCTGTGTTCATGGTTTTTGGTAGGTATTACTGCCCACTCCTACCCAATGTTCTGGGCCACCTACTGCCAAACCTGCAAACACTGGAGAACTGTTTGCAAGATCTGCATAGTTTTTCCCATTTTGTGTTCCCCCTTGATTTCTAGTCTTCTTTCCTTTCCTTACTTCTACCATAGTCAAAATACCCTTTTCCGTCTCCCCCAGAGGCCATTGTCATGGATCTGGCTCTCAGGTCTACTCTCTTCTGGTCTTCACGTTTAATCATTTCCTGTTTTTAAAGACTCATGTTTATAATGCCATTTTCCTAGTATGAAATCAGGAATGAATAATTCTCCTTTATAAAGATTCCCAAAAATGTACATGAGAAACATCACACAAGTAGTTCAGATGGTCATCATTCAGGATGTTCCCCCCAAACTATATGATATTTTAGACTGTTTCTACTTTCTTCTTCATCAAAATTCCAATATCTTTGTTATTTTCTATTTTAAATGAAGAAAAGTTTATACAATATGAGTTACTTCATAAAACATAGAGCCAAATTATTGAATTATTAAGGTTGATGAGAGATATAAACTAGTTAATCTTTTAAAAATTACTTATTTAGAAAAATTTCCAATTGTGTTTCTTATGACACAGATCAGAATTGAATGTTATATCAGCCGGGCTGGCTTTTTTCTTAATAGGGCCTTTTCTTGCTTCCATCAGCAACAAGATTTTGGAGGAGTAGACTTAGAGTTGGAAAATACCCAGGTCAAGTGCTGGATCTCTCATCTACCCCACTTCCCAGGGTTCATTCACTTCTGTTGCACAGAGGAATGGGGTGTGAGGGAGATGTCAGGAAAACAGATTCTTGCACTGAGATTACTCTTACTTTTACCCTTAAACTATGTTGTTTGCGATGAACTCTGAACAGAGCTCTAGAGTACAGATTCTCTCATTCTCACTTACTAACATCGAATTAATTAATAATTTTAAACTGAGTATGCAAAGAAAGAGAATTCCATATGGAGATTTCATTCCTAGTCCCAATTCTTTTTTATCCTCTTCCTGCTTATATTAAAACCCTTCTCAAGATGTTCTGGCTTACATGTTAACATTTTTTCCTATGGGAGAGCTACTAAGTTTACTGTTTTATTAATTAGCATATTTAATTATAGTGAGTTGATTCCCATAGTGTTGTACTTTTCCTTTTATGTCCAAGCCCCCAATCTCCACACTTAAACATTTCTTCCCCAGTATTCCAGCTCTAACTGATCTCTTGTCTTCTGAAATCCCTTTTTGTCAAACCTCTTTTTGTCCCAGATTTAAGGGCTCTTTTACTCACATTTGCCGCGCATGGATATGCATATTCAACAGTCTTGGTATATGAGGATGCACACAATGATTCCTTCTGATCCTGATTTACACTGCTTAAAATGACATTTTCTCAGTTCCTCTATTTTTCTGCAAATTTTATTTTTCTAGATGGCCTCTGAAGAAGGAAATTGAAGAAGACCTCAGAAAATGGAAAAAGCTTCCACCCTCATGGATTGGCAGGATTAATATAGTAAAAATGGCCATATTGCCAAAAGCAAACTACAGATTCAGTGCAATCCCCATCAAAATACCAACCCAGTTCTTCATAGAATTAGAAAGAGCCTTTCTCAAATTCATCTGGAATAACAAAAAAACTCAGGATGGTTAAAACTATTCTCAATAATAAAAGAACTGGGGGAATCAATATCCTGAACCTCAGGCAGTAGTACAGAGCAATTGTGTTAAAAATGGTATGGTATTGGTACAGTGACAGGCAGGTAGATCAATGGAGCAAGATTGAAGACACAGAAATGAATCCAAACACTTGACCTTTGACAAAGGAGCTGAAACCATCCGGTGGAAAAAAAGATAGCCTTTTCAACAAATGGTGCTGGCTCAACTGGAGATCAGCATGCAGAAGAATGCGAATTTATCCATTCTTATCTACTTGTACTAAGCTCAATTCCAAGTGGATCAAGGAACTCCACATAAAATCAGACACACTGAAACGAGTAGAAAAGAAACTGGGAAGACCCTTGAAGACATGGGCACAGGAGAAATGTTCCTGAACATAACACAAACAGCTTATGCCTTAAGATACAGAATTAACAATTGGGACCTCATAAAATTACAGTTTTTGTAAGGCAAAGCACACTGTCAATTGGACAAAATGACAACCAAGAAATTTGAAACTTTTGTATAATTATTTTTACTTTTTTTTGTTGTTCCACTGCTCCACTCTTCTCCTCTCTCATCCCCACTTTTCATTCCAAAACATTTCTGATAGCACTGGCACTGCCACTGTACCAAGTATTGGGCATAGACCTGGGGGATTGACATAAAACACAGACATGGGTCATTCTGTAAGGAGAATTTCCAAATATACACATACATACTAGAGACCAGGGAATGGAACAGGAAAAAACAGGTATAGCCATAGGTCAGGCACCTGAGAAGTCCCTACCACAACAGGTGGGAAGGCAGGAATCATGCTAAGCCAGGGGATGTTTTACTCTCAAGAAACCTGTTCAAACAGCTAAGCTGAGGGGATTGAACCAAGCTTGCTGGTTCCCAACAGCCCCCCCCCCATTTTATTTTTTAAGAATGAATAGTGTCTTTCTTAGGACACCTTTCTTCCAACTCTCATTACCTGTCTCTGGGAAACTCTGCCACTTCCAGAGCCCCTGTCTTAGGTTGGTGTGGATTGCAAAGGAGTTGCCCATCATAGACTAACTATTCTCCATACAGGCTGAGCCAAATTGGAATAGATGTATTATCCTGTGATGAAGACATAAGCACTTATTCAGTTACTGCTCTGGACAGGTTTTGTTGTTTGCACATACAGTTTAGCAGGAACAATCCCAATGTGGAATCTCCACAAGCCAAAAACACCAGTGCCATAGACCCAGACTTTTGTAATCAGGGGTGACAATAATGCCAAAGTCTCTCTGATGGTAATTCAAGGTGACAGGGAATCTCCCTTCATCCTTTAGAGGCATAGACACAATTCCAGGAATTCTTCAACCACGGTAGCATCTTCATACTCTCAGCAGTTTTTCAATACACACAGTTTGCTAGAACAATTCAATTTCTTCTTGTCTTCTTCCTATTCATTAGAGATTATTCAAACTACAGAAAAGAATGGGACTAAACCACATCATTTAATGTTCAAGGAAACATTGCAAAGCATAAGGCAGAAGTCAAGAAATGAAATTCTAACTAGCATAATATAAGATGTAAGGTAATATTACTCTGTTCTATTTCTAATTTAACTGCAGTCTTCCCAGTAGTCCTATTAGTAGAGTGCACAACTGGCCACACAGTACTACTTATCCCCACTGGCATCAGGACTAAAGATTTTCCATGAAGCTCCAGTTAGTTTTGGTATGTTCCTGTGTCTATAATGACAGGACAGACAGGGCACTCAGGAACCCAGATAGGACTTTCTACATTTTTAGGGAGGATACAAACAGAACCTCTCATCCTGACCAACACTGCATCAGAACCTCTCCAAACTCTAGAAGATAACTCTTTCCATTTTACTAAACCCTCTGACGTTTTCACACCTTTCCAATGTCTGTCTGCAGCAGAAAGCTTACCTGTATATATTAATAAAAAATTTAAAGTATAAAGAACAAAGGACAATTAGCATGCAGAGAGGTAAACTCCTTTTTTGTTCTTTCAAGATAATTTTTTACACTAAGATTAGCTCTCTCCACTCTAGCTTGCCATTGTGGATTATCTGGAATCCCTGTCTTATGAGTAATTGGAAAGGAAGAAGTCAAAGTATCATTATTTGCAGACGATATGATAGTCTACTTAAGCGATCCAAAAAACTCCACCAGAGAACTTCTACAGCTGATAAACAACTTCAGCAAAGTGGCTGGTTATAAAATTAACTCAAGCAAATAGCCTTCTTGTACTCAAAGGACAAGCAGGCTGAGAAAGAAGTTAGGGAAATAACACCCTTCTCAATAGCCACAAACAACATAAAGTACCTTGGCATAACTCTAACCAAACAAGCGAAAGGTCTGTATGACAGGAACTTCAAGTCCTTGAAGAAAGAAATCGAAGAAGACCTCAGAAGATGGAAAAATATTTCTTGCTCCTGGATTGGCAGGATCAATATAGTAAAAATGCCCATCTTGCCAAAAGCAATCTACAGATTCAATCCAATCCCCATCTTGTTTCTTCACAAACTATGTCTCCATATTTGTTCCTCCTAGTATTTTGTTACTCCTTCTAAGGACAAAACCACACACTTTGGTGTCCCTTCTTAAGCTTCATTTCTTCCTCGAATTGTATCTTGGCTATTCAGTGCATTTGGGCTAATGTACACTTATCACTGAATGAATACCATGTGTGTCCTTTTGTGTTCGGTTACCTCACTCAGGATGAAATTTTCTAGTTCCATTCATTTGCTTAGGAAGTTCATGAATGTATTGTTTTTAATAGCTAAGTAGTACTCCATTGTGCAAATGTACCACATTTTCTGTATCCATTCCTCTGTTTAAGGACATCTTTGTTCTTTCCAGCTTATGGAAATTATTAAAAAACCTGCTATGAACATAGTGGAGTGAGTGTCCTTGTTATATGTTGAAGCATCTTTTGTGTATATGCCCAAGAATGGTATAGTGGGGTCCTCAGATGTTCAATTTTCTGAGGAACAGCCAGACTTGTTTTCAGAATTGTTGAACCCGTTCGCAACCCCACCAAAAATTGAGGAGTGTTCCTCTTTCTGAACATCCTTGCCAGCATCTTCTGTCACCCGAGTTTTCTACACATGGTCCTTAATCTGTATGCAGTTAGTATGTAGACGAATGCAAATCGATCCATTCTTACCTCCTGTACATAGCTCAAGTCCAGGTGGATCAAGGACCTCTACATAAAACCAGATACACTGAAACTAATAGAGGAGAAAGTGTGGAAGAGCCACAAACACATAGGCACAGGGGAGAATTTCCTGAACAGAACATCAAAGGCTCATGCTCTAACATCAAGAATTGACAAATGTGACCTCACAAATGCTTCTGCAAGGCATAGGAAACAACAAGGCAAACAAGTGATTTGGAAAATATCCTTACTAATCCAACACCCAATAAAGGGTTATTATTCAATATGTACAAAGAACACAATAAATTATACAGCAAAGAACCAAATAACCCTATTTAACAATGGGGAACATATCTAAAAAAAAAAAAAAAAGAATTCTCAACTCAGAAATACAGAATGCCTGACAAGCACCTAAGGAAATGTTAAACATCCTTAGTCATCAGGGAAATGCAAATAAAAAATTAGATTCTACCTCACACCTGTTGAATGGCTAAGATCATGTGAATCTTTCTTAACAAAAAAAACTACGAGTTTTAATTACATGTGATATCCTGAAATTTCCACTTCAGCAGGCATAGAGTCTGAAATGTCCCAGGTGAGTGACAATACCTGGGGTAAACATGTGGCATGTCATCTGATGCCCTCTGACATGAGGGTCCACTCTCACAAGAAGTCAAATAAAGTCCTGAGCCTGATGCGACTGCTAGTATCACCTTCCCAGCCAGCAAACAGGAGTTTATTGTACTTTGAAGCTGTGCTATTGATATTCAAGTTATACATTGCAGAATCAAGAAATTATTTTACTTCCCTGGAAAAATAATCTCAAAGTGACTTATATATAAAAGTTTTTATTCACACCAGAGGTTCAGCGATTAAACCACCAAACAAAGAATACAGATGGAGGGACCCATGACTTAAGCTGCATATGTACGAGAGAATAGCCTTATCTTGCTTCAATGGGAGGGGAGGCTTTGGTCCTGTTATGGTTCCATGCCACCGTGTAAGGGAATTATAGAATGGTAACATGGGATTTTGGTGTTGGGTGGGGAAGCACCCTCTTAGAAATAGGGGAATGGATGGATAGTATAGAGGTTTGGGTAGGGGAAACCAAGAAGGGAGATAACATTCAAAATAAAAATGAAGAAAATAAAGCAGAAAATATTTTAAAAGGTGTTTTTGAATAAAATTAATACATTTTTATGAATAAAAATGTGATCAATAACCTGTCATTCATTTAAAAAAAACAGAACTTTTTAGTATATAAGGTGAGAATGAACTGGTAGCACTTAGTTTTTGTCCTTATATGAACCTGAAAATAATACCTATCAACATTAAATTTCTTGAAACATTTCTGAAGCCTATTCTCATTTGTGTGTACTATGTCACCAAACTAGCTTGCTCTTATTGTTTTGTTTCTGAATGCCAATGATTCAGGAACATTTATATTACACTCCACTGAATTCTAATCCCATGGGTCAAAATAAAGCAATGCTAGATACAAATACGGAAGCATTTATCAAAGGTTGAGAAGACTTATGAACTTAGATTATTAGATGTGATTATAGTGTCTGTCTCCTCTGACGTTTTCTTCCATGAAGTGCAGTAACTGGAACAAATATCACTGAAGAAATCTGGAAAAAATATGTGAAGCTGACTCAGGACTCCCTAATCCCTACTGGAAATACTGAAAATGTGTATAAACAGGTAAGTTATTTCTTGTAAAAATGACTTAAGATTAAAGCAAATGACAAAGATTCATGTTTTGCACCTTAACAACATAAAATATTTATAAAAATATGAAGGAAATTGAACAGTATTTTAAAATGTCTCCCTCTTAGTCTCACCTCACATATGTGTGCCCTAAATGTTAGCCTTGATCTTAAGAGGAGAAAAATCATATTAGTCACTTCTTGATTCACTGGAATTAAATTTTGAGGTTGATTCAAGATTGGAAACAAAAAGTGTTCACAATTGTCACTCAGGAATTTCTGCACAGCCTGATGTTGTTGAAAACCATTACTTGCTTGATTGATACAATGCAATGATTAATTGCATTGATTTCAGTATTTCAAAAGTGTTTTAAATGAAGTACCCAATGCACATCATGCAGTGGAATTTACCAGGAGCCAATATCTAAGTCACATTCATTACCATATTAAGAATGGTAATATTGTGTGCATTTTAATATGTAACAGCTACAGTTACATAAAACTTCTAAGACTATGAGGTATTTCCATTACTTTCTATTGTTAGATGGTTTTTTTTCAGGAAATTTCCAAAAGATATCTTAAGCGGACCTGTTGAAGGCCAGCCTTGTTATGTTAGGGTAAACTGAGGTGAGGGCACATAGTTGGCAATTTATCACTCAGCAGACTATTCTTTGAGGGATAAGAGCTGGATTCAATGGAGCTGGTAGTGTTTGTGACCTACAAGCAACTGTTGGAGAGCTGGAGAGAAGGTTACAAGAAGTAAAATAGTAGAAAAAATCACAAACACACACACACACACACACACACACACAAACACACACACACAATCCTTCAGTGAATGAAGCACACAGTCTGAAAAATTTTATTTTTTATTTTGCAGCAAAATCTTTCAAGTAGCATAAACATTACAATGTGATAACATTTAGTTTTTTCTTTTAATGAATGATTATTTTTAAATAGTAAGTTTCTAAATGCCTTTAATTGAAAAAACAATTTATATATTAACATAAAAGAGACTGAAATCACTCCCAAGAAACCACATAAATTTATAAATAAGCAATTTGTTAAGTTTAAGTAGGTATTAAAAAGTCCCTGTAATTTTCTCACCCATTTTCTTTTTATTGACAGGCTGCAATTTGTAGTTAATAAAGAAAGCACAATTTGTTTATTACTAATCTTAAAAAGTAACATTATATAAATCTTAAAGTATCATAAATCTAAACAGATTATATCAAAATCTGTTAGTCATTCTACTTTGAATCAGCAAGGTGAATATATACTAATCATCAATGTTTTTATTAAATCACATCATGAATTTGTGGGCAAAAAATAACCATGACCTTGATCATAGTCCTAGTTCTGAAAGAGTAGTATCATCAAGTAGTGCTGGTGAGGCTGCCATTTTTCTTGTTCACTGACCACAAAAAATCCCTAGCTCAACTATTAAGAGCATGCCTTTCTGAACTTCAAATTGTTTTCTAAGATTTTGTACAGCAGAACCATGGACAAAAACAACATAACCTAACTTTACTGAAAAGATATATCTCCAAATTCTAAGGGTGGTATTCATTGCTGACAATTTACATCTCTAAATTCTTTTCAAGTGTCGTAATTGAATCATTAATCTGTTACAGCAGCAATGCTTAACAAAGATTAAGTATTACTATTATGAGTGCTAATCATACTACCCAGTGAGGGGCTGGAAAGCCCATCTGAGTTTACACACAACCCTTAGATGTGGAAGGATGTGAAGACTATGAGTACATAAGGCAGAGCTATGCTTCATAACAGCATGAAGTCCTCAGGATACTTAGTCCTCAGGGCTCTCCCTGTCTTGGTCATGCCCATGTAGTTGTGCTACTGGGTAGGCCACAGTCCATGAGTTCTAATGCAGTTTGCTGCTTCTCTCAAATGGGCCTCTGAAAGGACACACACCATTCAGTGTCTCCTTGCTGGTAGATTCTCATATGTACAAATCTGATCTAGAATTATTATAAATCATAGTATAGTTGTTTCATAAATGAAGTAAATAATTAATAAATAATACATACACATATTGTATATACATATATACTAATATAACAGCAAATATTGAAATATTGTTATATTAAACTTCATCATGAAATTGTTTCTCAAACTGTGTGGGAATATACACTCCCAAACACACACATACAACTTTTTTAGTAAATAATTGAAACAGAGCAAGAGGGGGTATATTGGAGGATTTAGAGTGAGAAACAGTGATTTAATTGTGGTATAATATAGAAAATAAAAGAAATAAAAAATAGTTGTTCCTCAATGTAAGAAAAAAAGAACAGCCTTGAGTGTCATTTCTTTATTTTCAATCCTAGCATTGGACAGAGTAAGTGGAAGCTCTGCTTGTAACCATGGCAATATCTCAGATCCAGCCCACTTGTCAGTCAGGTGTAAGGAGACCCTGCCTTAAACATATAGTATAGAATGATAGAATTAACACTACTATTGAAAATTAAAAAATGCATATATATTTATATGTATGTATATTCTATACATATACTATAGAATGATAGTATTAACAATGCTTTTGAAAATTAAAAATATACATATACATATACATATTCATGGATCCCCCAACATATACATATACATACACACACACACACACACACACACACACACACACACACACATATAGGGTGAAGAACTCCCTTTGAGTTCTTCACCTTATCCCTGTTTGCTTCAAAGGGGGTCTTTTCCCATTCACCTATTTTCTTACACCTCACTTCTGCCAGAATTCCCCTTATCTGGGGGGCCCAAATTTCTAGAGGATTAAGTATATTCTCTCCAACTGAGGCCAGACAAGGCAGTATACTGGGATATATGTGCCAGGGTCCATGGAGCAGCCCATGTATACTCTTGGCTTGTGGTTTAGACTCTGGGAGCTCTAAGGGGTCTGGGCTAGTTGGTTCTTTTTTTCTTCCTATCGGGTTCCAATCCCTTCCCCGCCTTTAGCCCTTCCCCTAACACTTCTAAAGGGGTCCAGAACTCTGTCAAATGGTTGTCTGAAAGTACCTACACCTGTCTCAGTCAGCTGTTGGTAGAGCCTCTCAGAGGTCAGCCATGACAGCTTCCTATCTACAAGAACAACATGGCATCAGTAATGTCAGAGTTTGATGGCTATGTATGGGATGGAACCCAATTGTGCCTGTCATCTCCATCCAATTTTTATCCCTTCATCTCCTATAGACAGGAAACTGTTCTGGGACATATTTTAAGAGGGATGGGTGATCCCATCCTTCAACTGAGGGCCCTGTGTATCTACTGGAGGTGGTCTCTTCAGGTTCCATCTCCCCATTGTTCAGGTTTTTAGCTAAGGTGATCCTCATTGAATCCTGTGAGCCTCTCACATCCATGTTCTCTGGTACTATCTTGACATTCCACGTACCCCCATTCCCCAGCAGCTACATGTGTTCATTTATCCTCCGGGCCCTCTGGGATTATCTTCTGCTCCCTATGCCTGTTTCTGACCCCTTTTCCCCTCCCTCTCCATTTTCCCGCCCTGTCTCTCACTACCACTCTCTCTCACAAATATTTCGTTCTTCCAAGTGGGATTGAAGTATTCACACTTGATTTTTCCTTCCTGTTAAGTTTCATAGGGACTTTGAGTTGTAATATAGGTATTCTGTACTTTTTAGCTTATCAGTGAGTATAAACTATACCTGTCCGTTTGAGTCTGGGTTACTTAGGTCATGATAATAATTTTTAATTCCATTCTTTTCCCTGTGAAATTCAAATTGTTCTTGATTTCCATAGATGAATAATTTTTCATTGTGAAAATTAACTTCATTTTCTGCAATCATTCATTGATTGAAGGACATCTGGGTTGTTTCTAGCTTCTCCCTATTACACCTGAGGCTAGTAGGAACATAGTGGAACATGAGTCCTTGTGGTATTATTGACCTTGTTTTCTTTATGTTCTCAGGACTTGTATAGCTGGGACTTCATGTAGAACTATTTCAAAATTTCTGAGGAATTGCATTTCTTTAATGACCAAGAATTTGAACAATTCCGTCAGTGCTTCTGGATAATTTAAGATTCTTCTGTTGAGAAATCCCTGTTTGTAGAGTCCTATTTATTGTCATTCCAAAAGCACAGGTCCCTCCATAAGTCTTATAACAGCAAAATACCATGTGAGTCAGTCTCAAAACAATGCCATCTGAATCTTTTGTGGGGGGTAGTTTATTCAGTCTATGATTAAATTATTTTTTAACTGGATATTTTCTATTTTTACATTTGACATATTATCCCCTTTCAAGAATCCCACCTGGAATCACCTATCCCATGACCCTACTTATATGCGGGTGTTTCCCTACCAACTCACCCACTCTTACCTCACTGCCCTAGCATTACCCTACACTGGGGCATCAAGCTTTCACAGGACAAAGGGCCTCTTCTTACATTGATGTCAGATAAGGCTATCCTCTGATACATAAGCATCTGGCTCCATTTGTAGATACATGAGTACACTTTGGTTGGTGGTTCCACCCCTTGAAACTCTGTGGTGTTTTGTTGGTTGATATTGTTGTTCTTTCTATGTAGTTGCAAGACCCTTCAGCTCCTTCAGTCCTTTCTCTAACATCTCCCTTGGAGACCACATGCTCAATCCAACTGTTGGCTGTGATCATGCATTATGTTTTTGTCAGATACTAGCAGAGCCTCTCAAGAGACAGAAAGCACGTCTTGTCATCCACCAACTTGTCTGCATTTGGTGAATGTATATGGGATTGATCCCATGGTGGACAGTATCTGTATGGCCTTTCCTTCAGTGCTTCTTCAAGTCTTTGTCTCCATATTTGTTCCTCTGAGTATTTTGTTACTCCTTTTAAGAAGGAAAAAACCACAGACTTTGTTGTCCCCTCTTGAGCTTCATTTGTTCTTTGAATTGTATCTTGGCTCTTCAGTGCTTTCCGGCTAAGGTCCACTTATCACTGAATGCATACCATTTGTGTCCTTTTGTGATTGAGTTACCTCACTCAGGATGAAATTTTCTAATTCCATCCATTTGCTTAGGAATTTCATGAATTCTTTGTTTTTAATAGCTGAGTAGTACTCCATTGTGCAAATCTACCACATTTTCTGTATCCTTTCCTCTGTTTAAGGACATCTTGTTTCTATCCAGCTTTTGGAAATTATAAATAAGGCTGCTATGAACATAGTGGAGTGAGTATCTTTGTTATATGTTGAAGCATCTTTTGTGTATATGGCCAGGAGTGGTATAGTGGGGTCCTCAGATAATACTATGTCCAATTTCCTGAGGAACTGCCAGACATGTTTCCAGAGTTGTTGAACCAGTTTGCAAACCCACCAACAATTGAAGAGCGTTCCTCTTTCTGAACATCCTTGCCAGCATCTGCTGTTACCCGAGTTTTCTACAGATGGTCCTTGATCTGTATGTAGTTAGTATGTTGAAGAATGCAAATCAATCCATTCTTACCTCCTGTTCATAGCTCAAGTCCAAGTGGATCTAGGACCTCTACATAAAACTAGATACACTGAAACTAATAGAAGAGAAAGTGGGGAAGAGCCTAAAACACATAGGAACAGGGGAGAATTTCGTGAACAGAACATCAAAGACTCATGCTCTAAGATCAAGAATCAACAAATGGGACCTCATCAAATTGAAGAGCTTCTATAAGGCATAGGACACTGTCAATTAGAAAAAAAGGCAAACACATGGTTTAGAAAAGATCCTTACTAATCCAACACCCAATAGAGGGATAATATTCAATATGTACAAAGAACTCAAGAAGTTAGACACCAAAGAACCAACTAACCCTATTTAAAAATAGGGTACAGATTTAAAAAATGAATTCTCAGCTCAGAAATACAGAATGGCTGAGAAGCACCTAAGGAAATTTTAAACATCCCTAGTCATCAGGGAAATGCAAATAAAAAATTAGATTCTACCTCACACCAGTCAGAGTGGCTAAGATCATGTGAATCTTTCTTAACAAAAAAAACTACGAGTTTTAATTACCTGTGATATCCTATAATTTATACTTCAGCAGGCATAGAGTCTGAAATGTCCCAGGTGAGTGACAATACCTGGGTAAACATGTTGCATGCCAGCTGGTGCCATCTGACATGAATGTCCACTCTCTAAAGAAGTCAAATAAAGTCCTGAGCTTGATGTGACTTCTCATAGCACCTTCCCAGCCAGGAAACAGGAGTTTATTGTACTTTGAAGCTGTGCTATTGATATACAAGTTATACACTGCAGAAATTATTTTACTTCCCTGAAAAATAATCTCAATGTGACCTATATATAACTTTTTTTTATACAACCAGAAGTTCGGGGACCAAACCACCAAACAAGGAATAGGGATGGAGGGATCCATGACTCAAGCTGCATATGTAGCAGAGAATGTCCTTATCTTGCATCAATGGGAGGGGAGGCATTTATCCTGTGATGGTTCCATGCCACAGTGTAAGGTGGTAAGGGGGAATATTGGTGTTGGGTGGGGAAGCACCCTCATAGAAGTAGGGGGATGGATGGATATTATAGGGCTTTGGGTAGGGGAATCCAAGAAGGAAGATAACATTCGAAATATAAATGAATAAAATAAATAAGAAAATATTTTTAAAAACTTGTTATCGGATAAAATTAATACATTTTTATGAATAAAAATGTGATCAATTACCTGTCATTAGTTTATGAAAAACAGAATTTTAAATAAATAAGGTGAGAATGAACTGGTAGCACTTAGATTTTGTCCTAATGTGAACCTGAAAATAATACCAGTCAACATTAATTTTCTTGAAACATTTCTGAAGTCTATTCTCATTTGTGTGTACTATGTCAGCAAACTAGTTTGCTCTTATTGTCTTTGTTTCTGAATGTCAAAGATTCAGGAACATTTATATTACACCCCACTGAACTCTAAACACATGGGTCAAAATAAAACAATGCCAGATACTTACAAATAGGGAAACATTTATCAAAGGTTGAGAAGACTTGAACTTAGATTATTAAATGTGATTACAGAGTCTGTCTCTTCTGACCTTTCTTCCATGAAGTGCAGTAACTGGAACAAATATCACTGAAGAAATCCAAAAAGAATATGTGAAGCTGACTCAGGTCTCCAAAATCTATAATGGAAATATTAAAAATGTCTATAAAACAGGTAAGTTATTTCTTGTAAAATTGACTTAAAATTAAAGCAAATGATATTCATGTTTTTCATCTTAACAAAATAAAATATTTACAAAAATATGAAGGAAATTGAATAGTATTTTAATATGTCTCCCTCTTTGTCTCACCTCACAGAAGTATGCTCTAAATGTTAACCTTGATCTTCAGAGGAGAAAAATCATATTAGTCACTTTTGATTCACTGGAATTAAATTTTGAGGTTGATTCAAGATTGGAAACACATAGTATTCACAATTGTCACTCAGGAATTTCTGTACACCCTAATGTTGTTGAAAACAATTTCTTCCTTTATGTATGATTAATTGCATTGATTTCACTATTGCAAAAGCATTTTAATAGAAGTACTCAATGACATCATGCAGTAGAATTTACCAGGAGCTGATATCTAAGTCACATTCATCACCATATTAAGAATGGTAATATTGTGTGCATTTTAATATGTAAGAGCTACAGTTAAATAAAACTACTAAGACTATCAGGTAATTCCATTACTTTTCTGTTGTTATATGTTTTTATTCAGGAAATTTCAAAAAAATATTTTAAGGAGACCTGTTGAAGGCCAGCCTTGTTATGTTAGGGTAAACTGAGGTGAGGGCACAGAGTTGGCAATTTATCACTCAGCAGACTATTCTCTAAGGGAGGAAAGCTGGATTCAGTGGTGCCAGCACTTTTTGTGACCTACAAGACTCTACTGGACCTGTATGAGCACTGGAGAGAAAGTGACAAGAACAGGAGTAAAATAACACAATACACACACACACACACACACACACACACACACACACACAAAATCCTTCAGTGAACGAAGCACAAATTCTGAAGTTTTACTTTTCATTTCACAACAAAATCTTTCAAGTAGCATAAACATTACAATGTGATTGCATTTAGTATTTTTCTCTTAATGAATGATTACTTTTAAATAGTAAATTTCTAAATACCTTTACTTGAAAAAACAATTTATATATTAAAATAAAAAAGAACTGAAATCACTCCCAAGAAACCATATAAATTTACAAATAAGCAACTTGTTAAAGATTATGTAGGTATAAAAAGTCCCTGTAATTTTCTCACCCATTTTCTTTTTATTGACAGGCTACAATTTGTAGTTTATAAAGAAAGCACAATTTGTTTATTACTGAACTTAAAAAAGTAACATTGTATAAATCTTAAAGTATCACAAATATAAACGTTTATATCAAAGTCTGTTAGTCATTCTACTTTGAATCAGCAAGGTGAATATCTACTAATCATCAATGTTTTTATTAAATCAAATCATGAATTTGAGGTCAAAAATAACCATCACCTTGATGACAGGCCTAGTTCTGAAAGAGTAGTATCATCAAGTAGTGCTGGTAAGGCTGCCATTGTTCTTGTTCACTGACCACAAAAAATCCTTAGCTCAACTATTAAGAGCATGCCTTTCTGAACTTCAAATTGTTTTCTAAGATTTTGTACAGCAGAACCATGGATTAAAAACAACATAACCTAACTTTACTGAAAAGATATATCTCCAGATTCTAAGGGTGGTGTTCATTGCTGACAATCTACATCTCTAAATTCTTTTCAAGGGTGGTGATTGAATCATTAATCTGTTACAGCAGCAATGCTTAACAAAGAGCAAGTATTATTATTATGAGTGCAAATCATACTACCCAATGAGGGGCTAGAAAGCCCATCTGAGTTTACACACAACCCTTAGATTTGGAAGGATATGGAGACTATGAGTATAAAAGGCAGAGCTATACTCCATAACAGCATTAAGTCCTCAAGACACTTAGTCCTCTGTGCTCTGCCTGCCTTGGTTATACCCACAGTAGTTGTGCTACTGGGTAGGCCACAGTCCCTGAGTTCTAAAGCAGTTTGTTGCTTCTCTCAATTGGGCTTCATACAGTGTCTCCTTGCTGGCAGATTCTCATATGTACAAATCTGACCTGGAATTATTATAAATCATGGTATAGCTGTTTCATAAAGGAAGTAAATGAATAAGTAAATAATACATGCAAATATTATATGTACATATATATTAATATAACAGCAAATATTGAAATATTTTTATATTAAAGTTCATCATCAAATTGTATTTCAAACTGTGTGGGAATACACACTCCCAAACACATACATACAGCTAGTAATTAAATGAAAAAGAGCAAGAGGGGGCCTATGGGAGGAATAGAGGCAGAAAGAAACACTGATTTAATTATAGTATAATATGGAAAATAAAAGAAATAAAAATAGTTGTTTCTCAATGTAAGAAAAAAAGAAAAGACTTGAGTGTTGTTTCTTTATTTTTAGTCCTAGCATTGGACAGAGTAAGGTGGAAACTCTGCTTGCAATCATGGCAATATCTCAGAGCCAGTCCACTTGTTAGTCCAGTATAAGGAGACACTAAATGATAGTATTATCAGCCCTTTTGACAATTAAAATTATGCATATATATGCATTTATATATATATATATGTGTATATATGTATATATATATATATATATATATATATACACACATATATATATAATGTTGAGGGATAGTTTTGTCCACTGTGTATTCAGATGTTGATATTTAAGTCCATTTTTGGCTGCAGTCTGGATAATGGCACTGTCAGCTATCTCTGATCGCTATGTTATATAAATATTGTTTTCTATCATCTCTGATTGGTTATTAAAATATCTGATGATCCAATTAGCCTGGCATGAGAGAATAGTGCAGGACTTTTGATCTTAAGTAGTGTGTCCCAGAGGGTGACCGAGAAGAGTAGGGAAGAACCACTAGGAGAAGATTGTGTGGAGAAACCATGTGGAGAGAACTGGAAAATTCACCATGAGGGTTACAGTGAGGTAGGAGCCATGAGGAAAGAAATGGACAAGAGTTAGCTAGGACAAGTCCAGATAGCCAGTTTTGGGACATTTTTCTGGGAATTCATAGCCTAGCTGAGTAAGAAAAGTTAAAAACCTGTGAAGCTTATGTTTGCATTGTGTTAATAAAAATATCAGGTCACTGTGTCCTTACTTCTGATCTCAAATTCGCAGAGCAAGTGTAGAAGTGCCCTGCATTTACTTGGGATCAAAAAGGATGTGAGAATATGAATACTCCCCCAAAGAAATACTATTGTATTTGGCAAACTATATGTGGGGAAAGAACCTACTAAATATTCACACTTAGAAATGTAAACTTAGCTCCAATCAGACTATGGGCTTAGATTTTTTTCTGTTGTATAGTACTTTTGGGGGAGTTTATATTAATTACTTACAATTAAAATGTTAGCCTCTTCCAGGTTTCTGCTCTGAAAGCTCCCTACCACATTCCCACTCTGAGCTGCTTCCATAAGGGTGCCCCTTCTACTGATCCACTCCAGCCTCACCTTCCTAGCATTCATTCAGCTGGGTTCTTGAGGATTTACAGGACAAAGGGCTTCCCCTCCCATTGATTCAAGATAAGGTCATCCTCTGCTACATATGCAGCTGGAGCCATGGTTTCCTCCATGTGTACTCTTTGCTTGGTTGTTCTGTCCTTGGGAGATCTGGGGCATCTGGTTGGTTGACATTACTTCTCTTCCTATGGGGTTACAAATCCCTTTAGCTCCTTCAGTCCTTCCCATAACTCCTTCATTGTGGTACTCATGCTCATTCTGATGGTTGGTTGCAATCATCCCTATATGTTTTGACCAGGATCTGGTAGATGATCTGGAGACAGAGCTAAACAAATAATTATCAACTAAAGAATTGTGAATGGCTTAAAAGCACATAAAGTAATGATCACCATCTTTAGTTAGCAGGGAAATGCAAATCAAAACAACACTGAGATTCCACCTCTCACCAGTCAGAGGGTCTAAGACCAAAAACCTCAGGGGACAGCAGAAGCTGGTGAGGATGTGGAGAAAGAAGAACACCCCTCCATTGCTGGTTGGATTGCAAGTTGGTACAACCACTCTGGAAATCAGTCTTGTGGTTACTCAGAAAACTGGGCATGATACTTCCAGAGGACCCTGCTATACCACTCCTGGGCTTATACCCAGAGGATTCCACAGCATGTAATATGGATACATGTTCCACTATATTCATAGCAGCCCTATTTATAATAGCCAAAAGCTGGAAAAAACCCAGATGTCCCTCAGTGGAGGAATGGATATTAAAAATATGGTATATATACACAATAGAGTACGATTCAGCCAGTAGAAAGAATAAATTCATAAACTTCTTAAACAAATGGATGGAGCTGGAGAACATCATCCTAAGTTTGGTAACCTAATCTCAAAAGAACATTCATGATATGCACTCACTGATAAGTGGATATTAGTCTAGAAGATTGGAATACCTAAGACACAATTCACATATCAAATGATGTCCAAGAAGAAGGAAGGAAGGGCCCCTGACACTGGAAAATCTTAATGCAGCAGTGTAGGGAAATACCAGAACAGGGAAGAGGGATGGGTTGAATAGGGGAACAGCAGGAGGATAGAGAGCTTATGGGACTTGCGGGGAGGGGGGAGCATGGAAAGAGGGAAATCATATGAAAGGTAAATTGATATGTCAAATAATGAAAAGAAAAAAAAAAGAAAATATCATCTTGAGAGAGCTGAGACATAAAAGAACACACATACTATGTACTCACTGATTAGTGGATATCAGTTGAAAATCTCAGAATACCCACAATACAACACAGACCCTATGAAGTTTAAGAAGGAAGACCCAAGTGTGGATGCTCCCATCCTCTGTAGAAGAGAGAGAAAATAATCATGAGAGGTAGAGAGAGATATGAACTTGGGAGGTAATGTGAATGAGGAGGGGGGAAAGGGGGCAGGATCAGGTGTGGGAAGAGACAGGGGAGATGAACAGAGGATCAAGAAATTGAATGGAAGAGTGTAGCAATGGGAAATGAGGAACTAGGGGTAGCCACTAGGAAGCTCCTGGATGAGAAATATGGCCACCTACCCATCTCAAATATAATTTTTTGAAAAATTTTTATTAGATGTTTTCATTATTTACACTTCAAATGGTATCCCTTTCCTGGTTTCCCCTCCAAAAGTCCCCTATCTCACCCCCTCCTCCTGCTCACCTACAATCCAGAATTATTTCTTTCTAAAGGCTTTCTAAAGGCTTAGATTTTTTAAATAACCCACTTATAATAAATATTATCGATTATACCAACCCCACATTTCACCCACAATCCAAAGGTATGGAAGAAAAGATGTTGTATAGCACCAGTATATGTATACCAATATAGAAGGATATCTTTGAGGAAATTGAAATCTCCCTTTTCAGGATACCTCTAGTTCAGTTCAATAGTCTTAGGATACCAAACATAAGCCAGCAACTTTGGCTGGATCTAGCAGAAACCACTGGTCCTTCAATTAATCTGCACAAGTCTGTGGTAGCGACCAAGTAGCTGGGACACCAGGAGTAGTCCTCTGCTCTAAATCTATGAATGAAGTGAAGATCAGCAAAGATTATCATTACCAAGGCCAATGAGTCATTGAATAGATAGCCATGTAAGCTCACAATCATTATTAAGTCCTATTTATACTCTCTCTAATGATCATTTCTTTCACCGTGGGTCTTGCCTCAGAAAACCTCAGGTGAGTCTGTCTTAGCAAAACACCATCTGAGTGGGCATCACTTGACATATCCAGAAATTTCTACTTCATGTTGCTTAAAACTTGTCTTTTTCCCTGTTATTAAGAATTCATATAAAATAAAGATCATTATAAGAACCAAAAAATTTGAACTTTGCATCATAATTTAAACAAGGAGCTTATAAAATATATAGTCTAACAAAACAAACTTAGATTTCTATTACTATGCAATAAGTTTAAGAAAACAATCTTAAATTCCTATTGTTATAATGTAATTCAAAGAAATCAACCTTAAATGTCTATTAATATACAATAAAGGCAAAAGAACCTTAAATTCTTTCTAGAGAATTTAAATATCGATATAAAATATTTTTTGAAATACTTAATTTTCTATTAATATACCTTAAAAACAAAAAAATCCCCTTTGAGTTCTTAACCTTATCCCTGTTTGCTTCAAAGAGGGTCTTCTCCCATCTACCCACTTACTCACACCTCACTCCTGACAGCATTCCCCTTATTTGGGGGGGGGCAAATTTCTACAAGATTAAGTACATCCTCTCACACTAAGGCCAGACAAGGCAGTATACTGCTATGTATGTGCTAAGGTCCATGGAGCCCATGTACGATTTTGGCTTGTGGTTTAAACTCTGGGAGCTCTAAGGGGTCTGGGATAGTTGGTAATTTTGTTCTTCCTATGGGGTTGCAATCCCTTCCCCTCCTTTAGCCCTACCCCTAACTCTTCTAAAGGGGTCCTGACCTCAGTCAAAAGGTTGACTGAATGTACCTACACCTGTCTCAGTCAGCTGCTGGTAGAGCCTCTCAGAGGACAGCATGACAGCTTCCTATCTACAAGAACAACATGGCATCAGTCATAGTGTCAGAGTTTGATGCCTATGTATGGGATGGATCCCAATTGTGCCTGTCATTGCCATGCAATTTTTATCCCTTCATCTCCTATAGACAGGAAACTGTTCTGGGACACTTTTAAGATGGATGGGTGATCCCATCCTTCAACTGGGGGCCCTGTGTATCTACTGGTTCCATCTCCCCATTGTTGAGGTTTTCAGCTAAGGCCATACTCATTGAGTCCTGGGAGCCTTTCACATCCCAGATCTTTGGTACTAACTGGAGGTTACCCCTACCCCCATTCCCCAGAATCTGAATATTTTCATTCATACTTGTAGCCTCTGGGATTCTCTCCTGCTCTCTCATATCTGATTATTTCCCTTTTCCCCCTTCCCCTCTCCATTCCCACCATGTCTCACCCTACCTCTGTCTCCCATAATTATTTTGTTTCCCTTCCAAGTGGGACTGAAGTATCTACACTTGGGCTTTCCTTTCTGTTAAGTTTCATAGGATCTGTGAGTTGTATCATGGGTATTCTTTACTTTTTTGGCCAATATCCACTTATCAGTGAGTAAATGCTATGCACGTACTTTTGTGTCTGGGTGAACTCACTCAATATGTTATTTTCTAGTTAATTTCATTTCCCTGCAAAATTCATGTCTTTGTTTTAAATATCTGGATATTATTACATTGTTAAATGAGCTGCATTTTCTGTATCCATTCTTTGGCTAAGGAACATCTTTGTTGTTTCCAGCTTCTAGCTACTACAAATAAGGCTGCTTTGAACATAGTTGACTTCTTGTGTTATGGTTGAACATCTTTTGGTTGTAGGCAAAGCAGTTATAAGGTGGATCTTAATGTTGTACTATTTCAAATTCTGAGGATTTGCATTTCCCTGATGACTAAGAATTTGAACATTCTATAAGTGTTTCTGGGTCATTCAAGATTCTTCAGTTGGGAGTTCCCTGTTTAGCTCGGAACCCCATTTTCAAATTGGATTATTTGTTGTTTTGGAGTCTAATTTCTTGAGTTTGTAGTATATTTTGTATATTAGCTCTGTATGGGATATATGGTTAATGAAGCTTGCCAATTTGTCCTATTGACAGTGTCCTTCGTCTTAACCAGGGTTCTTCAGTTTCATGAGTTTCCATTTCTCAATTGTTGATCTTAGATGTTGAGTCACTGGTGTTCTGTTCAGGAAAATTTAACCTCTGCCAATGTGTTTGAGGCTCTTTTTTACTTTCTCTTGTATAGGATTTAGTGCATCTGGATTTATGTGCAGGTTCTTGATCCACTTAGACTTGACCTTTGTACAAGGTGATAAATATGGGTCAATTTGCACTCTACTACAGGCAGACTTCTAGTTAGACCAGCACTATTTGTTGAAGATGCTTTCTTTTTTCCACTGTACGTTTTGTTTCTTGGTAAAAGAATGTGTCCATAGGTATGTTGTTTTATTTCTTGGTCTTCACTTCTATCCCATTGATGAGCCCGGCTATCTTTATACCAATATCCGATAATATTTATTATTATTGCTCTGTACTACAGCTTATGTCAGGGATGGTGACTTCCCTAGATATTCCTTTATTGAAGGAAAAATGAGAGCTAGGGAGAGAGAGAGGGAGAGAGAGAGAGAGAGAGAGAGAGAGAGAGAGAGAGAGATCTGAATTCAACATCTAATTACTTTTTTCCTTCTTTCATATTACAAAAATACAATTAAAAAATCACATCCAATCCCACTGAATGAAAAGGAGTCAAAAACAAAAATGAATGACCAATAATCAACTCTGCTTCTCAAGAACATATATATAAATAAACACCTCTAATATGGACCTTGAATTCCAAATGCCATACATCTGCAAAAAATATCTATCTGCAGCTGGCAAAATAATGGCACTGCTTTTTCTGTGTTTTAAAGAAAAAAATTCAAAATTCTAATTACAATGAAGTTGAGACAAGGAAGATATTTAGAAGAGAATCTTTGGAATCTGAAAGGAGAATGTGAGGATTGTTACAACTACATAACTATATAAGAATTTAATGTAAATTTTAATATAAAAAGGTAATTATAAAGACCAATTTTTGAGGAACCCCAAAACTGATTTCCAGAGTGGTTGTACACACATGCAATCCCACCAACAGTGGAGGAGTGTTCCTATTTTCCACATCCTTGCCAGCACCTGCTATCTCCTGAGATTTTTATGTTAGCCATTCTGATTGGTGTGAGGTAGAATCTCAGGGTTGTTTTAATTTGGATCTCCCTGTTTAAGGTTGTTAAACATTTCTTTAGATGCTTCTCAGCCATTTGGTATTCCTCAGTTGAGAAATCGTTGTTTAGCTCTGTACCCCATGTTTTAATAGGCTTATTTGGTTCTCTGGAGTCTAACTTCTTGAATTCTTTGTATATATTGGATATTAGCCCTCTGTTGGACATAGGATTGGTAAAGACCTTTTCCCAATTTGTACTAATGGAGGACCCAGCTATACCACTCCTGGACTTATACACAGAAGATTCTCCAACATGTAATAAAGACACATGCTCCACTATGTTCATAGCAGCCTTATTTATAATAATCAAAAGCTGGAATGCAGATGTCCCTCAAGAGAGGAATTGATACAGAAAATGTGGTACATTTACATAATGTAATACTACTCAGCTATTAAAAACAAAAAATTCATGATATTCTTAGGCAAATGGATGGAACTACAAAATATCACCCTGAGTAAGTTGCTCCAATCACAAAAGAACACACAGATAAATTGATATTAGTCCAGAAGCTTAAAATACCCAAGATACAATTCACAGGCCATGAGAATCTCAAGCAGAGGATGGCCTTGTTCATCATCAATGGGAGGAGAGGCCCTTGGACTTGAGAAGGCTGGATGCCCCCCAGTATAGAGGAATTCTGGGATAGGGAAAAGTGAGTAGGTGGGTGAGTGAGTAGGGGGGAATGGAATAGGCTGTTTTTGTAGGGAAAAACAGTAAAGAGGATAGCATTTGAAATGTAAAGAAAGTAAATCATCTAATAAAGAGAAAAAAAGAAAAAAAACTTCATTGTAACCAACAAATTTCAAAATTCCTCAATTCATTGTGATGAGATTTTCATAATTGTTCTTATTTATGTTTTGATGTTCATTGGCTTTCTTAGTCACATTTGCATAGTAGTGAAGAGACATTACCTCCAAGTCAATAATAGGATTTTTCTTACAGTTTCAGAGTTTTAATACATTATTTTTTATTTGATATATTCTTTATTTACATTTTTTTCTTTTCTATATTCTTTGTTTACATTCCGAAGGCTTTCCCCTTTCCCAGTTTCCCCTTCACTCTATGTCCCATAAGTCCTCTTCCCCCCAACCCCCAACCTCCCCCCCCCCCCGCCTCCTGACTATTCCCGCATCACACCACCCCCGCCTTTTTTCTGTTCTGGTACTCTCCGGAAAAAAAAAAAAAAAAAAAACTGGATCTAGTCTTTTCAGGACCAAGGTCCTCCCCTTCCTTTTGCTTGGAAATCTTTTCATTTGCTAATTATGCCTTGAGTATTCAGAGCTTTTGAGCTCATTAATATCCACTTATCAGTGATTTCATTTCATATGTATTCTTTTGTGATTGGGTTAACTCACTTAGTATGATATTTTGCAGATCCAACCATTTGTATAGTTGTGAAGAGACATTAAGTCCAAAGCAATTATAATAGAAATTGAATAATTGGGTTTTTCTTACAGTTTCAGAGATTTAGTCCATTATAATCATGACAGAGAGCATGGAACTTGGGCAGTAGATGATAGCTACATTCTGTTCATGGGGAGAGAGAGAGAGAGAGAGAGAGAGAGAGACAGAGACAGAGACAGAGACAGAGACAGAGACAGAGTCAGGCAGACATAGTGAATGATGAGAGAATGATGGTGCATGGCTCTCAAAGGTAGTGATTGGAAGGTGATTGGAAGAAAATAAATGTGTACACGTGCAAGTACGACAAGTAGAAGTCATGTGTCTGAGGGTCACTTATGTTCCAAGTAGGAGAAGTTATTCTTTCTCATGATTGAATAAATTGTCTCCATATCTGAATGTTTTAGTGCTCACAGCAAAATGAAAATAATCTCATCTGTGTGACTTATTTTTTACCTTAATGCTATGCTATTGATATGAAATTTATATATTATAAAACCAATACATTCTTTTACTTGACTGGAAAAATTACCTCAATGTGACTCATGTATAGAACTTTTTATAGTAAACTGGAAATGAACACATAACACTTAGATCTTTGTCATAAATTAACATGAATATAATGCTGGTTAACAATAATGTTCTTATGCAATTTCATGAAGTCTATGCTCTTTTGTGTGTACAGAGTCACCAAACCAGCTTCCTCTGCTTGACCTTGTTTCTGAATGTCAACAATTCAGGAACATTTATAATACATTTCACTGAATTCTAATCTTATTGGTGAAAATCAATCAAAGCCAGACATTTACAAATACTGCCACCCACTCTGACAAACATTTCTGAAAATTCAAAATATAAATTAATAAATAAATAAAGTGAATTAACATGTTCAGCACATTTTGTACTGCCTAAATTGCTATGTGAGAATTTTCAATTGATCATGTCACCAGAATCTGATCAACTCTATCCTTCTGTTCTAGAAGAAAAGAGGAGATTGTGGAAGATGAAATTTCATTTTATTTCTTTTTCATTTTTTATTCTATATTCTTTGTTTACATTCCAAAGGATTTCCCCTTTCCCAGTTTCCCCCCACCATATGTCCCATAAGTCCTCTCCCCCTCCAACTATTCCCCAATCACCCCCCCCACACACACACACACCATTTCTCTGTTCTGGTACTCTACAACAAAACTGGATCCAATCTTTTCATTTCCAGGGAACTTTCTTCTTCTTGGGAATCGTTTGACTTGCTAATTGTGCCTTGAGTATTTAGGGCTTCTGGGCTCATTAATATCCACTTATCAGTAATTGCATTTCATGTGTATTCTTTTGTGATAGGGTTAACTCTCTTAGGATGATATTTTCCAGATGCCTGATTGGTTTCTGCTGCTGAGGAACCCTTACCAGTACAGGGATGGGCTTTTAGGGAGTTGTGCAGGAAGAGAGGTGGCTGTGGTGAATTTATCACAGTTCAACCTGGCAGTCAGTGTGATTATATGAATATATTGGTTGCTTTTATTTTTTGGACTTGCAATATGTCCCATGTCTTAAAACATTGTTTAAGTTTAAGGTTATAATTACCTCATTTGAGCTTCTCATATTACCTCATATTATTTTACCTGGGTAAATGCTATTAAAATTAATGTCTTCTAAATGCCATTTTTTTAAAAAATGCATAATTAATATAATTTTCATAGTCGAACATCATATCCATATCCATTTGCATTAAATGTTTCACTATTCTACATGAATTAACTAATGACTCAATCAAAATAATGAAAACAAAATCAATTTGATACCTTCAGGGCAAGCACAATATATGTTATATACTTGAGGAATAGATATATCTTTAAGAGTTATTATACTATGGTCAATATATAAGAAAATATTAATATTAGTGGTAGCCCAGTAATATCTCCAAAACAGGTAATCATTACTTTGAAATTTGATTTTGTGTGTTTCTCTCTCTCTCTCTCTGTGTGTTTGTGTGTGTGTGTGTGTGTGTGTGTGTATGCCCCTGACTATAGGTTTTAAATGGTATGTTGCAGCAAAAATGTAAAAATTGGAGGCAAAGTCACACGATGGGTACAATTTTAATCTGAGTGATTTTTAAGAGAAAAAATTGGTCCTAATGTCTTTCCATATAAAATATTTTGCCATCCAAATATGATTACTTCTTTTTTATTTACTTTGAATACATTTAGTATGTGCATTTTTATTACATTTTATTACATTTTTTTCTAAAATTTCTTTTTTATGTTGGTGTAGCTCCCTAACAATAACTTTAAATCTATTTATCACACTTTTCACTTAATCATATTTTGTTTGATATAAAACAATTATCAATTATATATGTAAACACATTTTCAAAGAGATGTTAGACAATGATGAGGTATACATAGAAACATACAAAAATGCTATTAGAAAATTATATATAATTTTTTTCTGTCTTAATATTAAATATTTTCTATTTCTTTATTTGAACATATATAACTTACTTTTCTACCCACAAATTTTTCACTAATTTTATTTTAACCCCTCTGTGTGTGTCAGTGTTTGTTTTGCATGGTGATTTATGTATGCAGTACCCACAAAGACCATATGATCTCTAAAAGAAATGTAGTAATAGGAGATTATGCACCAACATGTGGGCATGGGGACTGAAACTCATATGCCCTGACTGATGAAATTAATTTATATTAATTTTTAGTTTTCATGGAAATTTAATACTATTTATCTAGCATGCATATATGTGAGTAAAACAACAGAAAACAGTCAAGTAAGGATGCTGATGTGTAAAGTTAAGTATTTTAACCAATAGAGAGTCATGAACATGATGTTCTATGTCAGGTAAGAAAAGTTTTTGGGATAGAAGAAACAATATGTTGAAATAAGAATCAAGGCATACAGTATGTTTTAGGAAAGCTGGAGTTGCTCCATCTTCTTTACATCTTTTCTATATTAAAATAGTGAAAATACAAAGAGTAAAAATTACATTGTTTAATGAACCTATGTTTGCTGAAAGTAAAATATCAATGCATTTGAATATGAATAAAGGAAAATCTGATCTCAGATATGAAAAAAGCAGTTTTTATAATCTCACTGAGAAGTACACTTCTCTCATTGAAAACCATCCTGATAACTGGCATTGCATCAATGAGGTCTCTTGCTTTGCTTTGGTGACTTAGAGAAATCCTGTCAATTTAGGGCCGTGCCCCATTCCCATTCCAATGTCTTTGTGCACACAGGAAGACAGTCCATTCCTGATGGGAATCATAGACTGAAAGATGGTTAATGAAGAACTTTACAACCAAAAAATAACATCATAGAAGACAGGATCAAGGCCAAGAATGTATCTCACTTTCAGCAAGAAAAATTTTCTTGGGGAAAAAAATAGATGTGTAATGATAAAGGTGAAATGAATGTGTATTGTCTAATATACATTTTTAGGAAGAACAGGAACTGCCAACTACACACATTTTGGGCTGAAAAAAATAGAGTGGAATTATTGCTCAGTGCCTTGCGATTATCACTGGTGTAGGATTGACTGTATTTTTTACATTTTGTGTAAGGTATGTGATCTTTATCAAGAGTGTCTTTAGTGGATAAATAATCCTTCTTATCTCATTTGACAGGGGATGTCTTCCCAAGAAAATTTTCCAAAAGAAATGGGACTGCTGCTATCCCTGTTACCTGGAAATTGCATGATGTAGTTTACCATATTCCAAAAATCTACCTTTATCCAGCAATTGAGGGAGGCTTACACCAAAGTGAGTAAAATCACCATTTGTTCATAACCAATATTGAGGGTGGGAAAAGCACTTATGAATGAATCATTCTAGGTGGCAGAAAACAAACAAATATCAAGCCAACAAATAAATGAATATTTTGCTAAAGTTGGTCAAATTAAGCCATATACTTGATTTCTTAATTTCAATTTAGAAGATAAGAAAATGTTTCCTTTACTCAATAATTTAATATAGAAAAAATATGTTGTAGTATCCTAGGAATGATGGAATTATATGAAAGAATTTTAAATGTTGTTTTAAGTATAATATAATTAAAAACAGATATGAAAAACATCTAAGTAACCTTATTTGAACTGAATGTGTTATACTTATGAATGTGTAGTTCACATTTCATAAATCATTATTTTATATAATTAATATATAATTTGAATAATATAAAATATAATGTGACTATTATGATAACTATAAGCATATGAAGATAATTAGTGAATAACATTCCATGAATGTGAAAGAGAGTATGGATTGGCACACACTTAAATTTTTTTTGCGGAAAAGAAAGTTTCAAAATGTTGTAACTATATTAAAATCTCAAACTAATCAATAAGTACTTAATAAATAAGAATCTCTATATCATGATCTAATGAAGGAAAATTTATTTACTCCAGTTCCAAGTGGATTTTTAATTGACATACATTTTGTCTCAAATACTACCATCCTATTTGAAGCAAGGTTTCTTGATCATAGAAATATCTACCAGAATTTGGCAGGAGCACTGCTTATGTAAATCTCATGTGGGAGAAAACATTTTTCTTTTTGTTAATTGCAACATAACTGTGTCCCCTGCATTTAGTTTCATGACATATTGGTACATGTATGTTTTTGTTTTCTAATATATTTCAAGTATAAACATGATTGTGTTAAATTCAAGTTGAACTATGCAGGATAATAATTTTATTAATAATATATTTTACCTATTAACTTTTTATTAAGATAAAGTGCAGAGTCAAAAAATTTTTATCTTAGGTATAAGTAGACTTAAAATACATAGGATTCCAATACAGTGTACATTACTGTTTCATATATGATATAGACTCTCATGAGAAAACAGTGCTGTTGCCAACTCTAACATTCTGGAAGCACAATTCTAAATAATTCACAATTTCTCACCATATTTCCTTATATATCAGAGACAATTTATGTTGCTTTACATTTATTTTATTTATAGACAGCAGTGTTGATTTGACATAAGGTCTGGTTGTATAGTCCAGACAAGCCTTGTTCTTGTGATCCTCCTGCCTCATCCTTCCTAGAACTGAAATTACAGGTATGTCATTATGATGTGCCTCTCCAATGTTCCTGGGTTTTGGTTATAATGTAAGTCAACAATTATCAGCTTCCACAGAATAGAGATAGAAGGTCTAACTCCAAGAGGCTTTTCTGACTGTTCAATAGGAATTGGCTAGACTTCAGGATTTTCTAATCTACAAATGCATATTTGCAAAATGAAACTCATCATTTCATAATGGATTTTACTTTTTTTTAGTTATTTTTTTTATTTTCTATATTCTATGTTTACATTCCAAAGGTTTTCCCCTTTCCCAATTACCCCCCACCATATGTCCCATAATTCCTCTCTCCCCCCCTGTTATTACCCCCACACGCACATGATTTCTCTGTTCTGGGTCTATAATACTGGATCCAATCTGGGTTCTTTCTAGCTTTAGGCTATTATAAATAGGGCTGCTATGAACATAGTGGAGCATGTGTCCTTATTACATGCTGCAGAATCCTCAGGGTATATGCCCAGGAGTGGTAAAATGGGGTCTTCCAGTAGTATTATGCCCAGTTCTCTGAAGAACCACCAGAATGATTTCCAGAGTGGTTGTACCATATTGCAATCCGTGAACAGTGGAGTAGTGTTCCTCTTTCTCCACATTCTCACCAACCCCTGCTGTCTCCTGAGTTTTTATTCTTAGCAATTCTGACAGATGTAAGGTAAAATCTCAGAATTGTTTTGATTTGCATTTTCCTGATGACTAAGGATATTGAATATTTCTTTAGGTGCTTCTCAGCCATTTGATATTCCTCCAATGAAAATTATTTATGTAGCACTATACCCCATTGTTTATTAGGGTTAGTTAGCTCTTGGGATTCTAACTTTGGAGTTCTTTGCAAATATTGGGTATTAGCCCTCTGTTGGATGAAGGGTTCATTAAGTTCTTGTTATAATTTATTGGTTGCCATTTTGTGATATTGACTGAGTCCTTTGCCTTACAGAAACTTTGTAATCTTATGAGGTCACATTTCTCATTTCTTGATCTTAGAGCATAAGCTATTGGTGTTCTGTTCAGGAAATATTCCCCTTTCCCCATGTGCTCAAGGCTCTACTCGTTTCTTTTCTATTAGTATCAGTATGTCTGGTTTTATGTGGAGGGGAGGTCATTGATTCACTTGGACTTGAGCTTAGTAAAAGTAGATAAGCATGGATTGAGTTGCATTCTTCTGCATACTAGCTGCCAGTTGAAAAAGCATTATTTGTTGAAATGGCTATCTGTTTACCACTGGATGATTATAGATCCTTTGTGATCAAGTGACCATAGGTGTGAGGGTTCATTTCTGGGTCTTCAATTCTATTCCATTGATCTACCCATCTGTCATTTCACCAATACCATGCAGTTGTTTTTTGTTTGTTTGTTTGTTTGTTTGCTTGCTTGCTTTATCACTATTGCTCTGTAGTATAGCTTGATGTCATGAATGGTGATTCTGCCTGAGGTTCTTTTATTGTTAAGAATAGTTTTAGCTATCCTGGGTTTTTTGTTATTCCAGATGAGTTTGAGAATTGCTCTTTCTAACTCTTGGAAGAATTGAGTTGGAATTTTAATCAGGAATTCATTGAATCTTTAGATTTCTTTCAGCAAAATGGCCATTTTTACTATATTAAACATGTCAATCCACAAGCATGGAAGATTTTTCCATCTTCTGATGTCTTATTTGATTGCTTTCTTCAGAGACTTGAAGTTCTTTCACTTGTTTGATTAGAGTCAAACCAAGATACTTTATTTTGTTTCGGTCTATTGTGAAGGGTGTCATTTCTCTAATTTCTTTCCCAGCCTGTTATCCTTTGAGTATAGTAAGGCTACTGATTTGCTTGAGTTAATTTTATATCCAAACACTTTGCTGAAGTTGTTTATCAACTGCAGGAGTTCTCTGGGAGAGTTTTTAGGGTCGCTTAAGTATACTATCATATCATCTGCAAATAGTGATTATTTGACTTCTTCCTTTCCAATTTATATCTCTTTGACCTCCTTTTGCTGTATATGTGCTCTAGCTAGAATTCAAGTGCTATATTGAATGGATATGGAGTGAGAGGGCAGCCTTGTCTAGTCCCTAATTTTAGTGGGATTCCTTCAAGTTTCTCTCCATTTAGTTTGATGTTGACTATTGTTTGCTGTATATTGCTTTTACTATGTCTAGGCATGGGCTTTGAATTCATGTTCTTTCCAAGACATTTAACATGAAAGGGTGCTGAATATTGTCAAATGCTTTCTCATCATCTAATGGAATGACCGTGTGGTTTTTATCTATGAGATTTTTTATATAGTGGATTACATTGAAGAAATTCCATATATTGAACCATCCCTAGATCCCTGGGATGAAGCCTACTTGATCACTGTGAATGGTGGTTTTGATGTGTTTTTTGATTCAGTTGGCAAGAATTATACTGAGTATTTTTGCATTGATATTCATAAGGGAAATTGGTCTGAAGTTCTCTTTCTTAGTGTGGTTTTGGTATCAGTGAAATTGTGACTTTATAAACCGGGTTGGGGAGTATAACTTCTGTTTCAATTGTGTGGAATTATGTAAAGAGTATTGGTGTAAGATCTTTGAAGGTCCGATAGAATTCTGCACTAAAACCATCTGTTCCTATATTGTTTGGTTTGGTTTGGTTTGGTTTGGTTTGGTTTGGTTTGGTTTGGTTTGGTAGGAGATTGTCAATGACCACTTTCATTTCTTTAGGGGTTATGGGAGTATTTAAATAGTCTATTTGATCCTGATTTAACTTTGGTATTTGGTATCTGTATCAGAAACTGTCCATTTCTTCCAGATTGTCCAATTGTGTTGATTATAGGCTTTTGTAATAGATTCTGATAATTTTTAAATTTCCTCAGTTGCTATTGTTATAGTTCCTTTTTCATTTCCTATTTTGTTAATTGAATACTATATCAGTGCCTTCTGACTAGTGTGGCTAAGTGTTTATCCTTCTTGTTGATTTTTTCAAAGAACCAGCTCCTGTTTTGTTGATTCTTTGTACAATTTTTTTGTTTCTACTTGGTTTGTTTCAGCCCTGAAATTGATGATTTCCTGGTTTCTACTCCTCTTGGGTGCATTAGCTTTTTTCTGTTGTAAAGCTTTCAGATGTGCTGTTAAGCTGCTATTGTATGGTTTCTCTAGCTTCTTTTTGGAGGCACTCAGAGCTATGAGTTTTCCTCTTAGCACTGTTTTCATTGTTTCCAATAAATTTTGGTATGCTGTGCCTTCATTTCCATTAAATTCTAAAAAGCCTTTAATTTCTTTCCTTATTTCTTCTTTGACCAAGGTATCATTGATTAGAGTATTGTTCAGCTTCCATGTGTATGTGGACTTTCTGCTGTTTTTCTTGCTACTGAAGACCACCCTTTTTCAATAATGATCTGATGGGAGGCATGAGATTAGTTTGATATTTTTATTTCTGTTGAGGTCTGTTTTGTGGAATTATGTAAAGAGTATTGGTATAAGGTCTTCTTTGAAGGTCTGATAGAATTCTGTACTAAAACCATCTGGTCCTGTATTGTTTGTATTTGTTTGTATTTGTATGGTCAGTTTTGGAGAAGATACCATAAGGCACTGAGAAGTAGGTATATCCTTTTGATTTAGGATGAAGTGTAGATATCTATTGAATCCATTTGGTCCAAAATTTCGATTGGTTTTACTGTATCTCTGTTTAGTTTGTGTTTCCCTGATCTGTCCATTGAAGAGAGTTTGGTGTTGAAGTCACCCACAATTATTGTTTGAATTGCATTATGTGCTTTAAGCTTTAGTAAAGTTTCTTTTACCAATGAGTGTGCCCTTGTATTTGGAGCATAGGTGTTCAGAATTGAGAGTTCTTGGTAGATTCTTTTTTCTTTGATTAGTGTAACGTGTCCTTCTGTGTCTCTTTTGATGACTTTTGTTTGAAAGTCCATTTTATTGGATATTAGAAAGGCTACTCCAGGTTTGTTCCTAGTACAATTTACTTGGAAAACTGTTTTCCAGCCTTTTACTCTGAGATAATATTTGTCTTTGATACTGAGATAAGCTTCCTGTATGCAGCAAAATGTTGTGTCCTCTTTATGTATCCAATCTGTTAGTATATGTCTTTTTATTAGGGAATTGAATCGATTGATGATAAAAGATATTAAGCAATACTGATTTTTGTTTCCTGTTATTTTTGATGCAATTTTTATGTTTGTGTGTTTATCTTCTTTTGTGTTTGTTGAAAAAAGATTAATTTCTTCCTTTTTCTAGGGTGTAGTTTCCTTCCTTTTGTTGGTGTTTTCTATTCATTATCCTTTGAAGGGATGAATTTGTGGAAAGATACTGTGTAAATTGTTTTTGTCATGGAATACCTTGGTTTCTCCATCTATGGTAATTAAGAGATTTGCTGAATAGAGCAGTCTGGTTTGACATTTGTGGTCCCTTAGAGACTATATGACATCTGCCCAGGCTCTTCTGTCTTTCATAGTCTCTGGTGTAATTCTGATAAGCCTACCTTAAAAGGTACTTGACATTTTTCCCTTACTGCTTATAATATTTTCTTTGTTTAGTATATTTGGCATTTTAATTATTATATGAAGGGAGGAATTTATCTTCTGGTCAAATCTATTTGGAATTTTGTAGGCTTTTTGTATGTTCATGGGCATCTCTTCTTTAGGTTTGGGAAGTTTTCCTCTATAATTTTGTTGAAGACATTTACTGGCCATTTAAGTTGAAAATCTTTACTCTCTTTTTTTCCTATAATCCTTAGTTATAGAATCCTAAAATCCTTCTCATTTTGTCCTGGATTTCCTGGATGTTTTGGGGCAGGATCTTTTTGAATTTTGCATTTTCTTTGACGGATGTGTCAATGCTTTCTATGGTATTTTCTACATCTGAGATCCTCTCGTCTATCTCTTATATTTTGTTGTTGAGACTTTGATCCATGACTGACTTCTTTCCTAGGTTTTCTAGGTCCAGGGTTGTTTCCCTTTGTGATTTCTTTATGGTTTCTACCTCCATTTTTAGATCCTGAATGGTTTTGTACAATTCCTTCACCTGTTTTGTTATGTTTTTCTGTAGCTCTTTAAGGGCTTCTGCCTATTTACTTGTGTTCTCCTGTATTTCTTTAAGGGAGTTAATTATGTTCTTCTGGATGCCTTCTAACAGCATCACAAGCTGTGATTTTTTAATCCAAATATTGTTTTTCTGGTGTGTTAGGATATCCAGGACTTGCTGTTGTGTGAGAATTGGATTTGGATGGTGACATATTGCCTTGATTTCTGTTAGTAACGATCCTATGTTTACCTTTTGCTCTCTGACTGTCTCTGATGTTAGTTAGTCCTGCTGTCACTGGCTAGTGCTTTTCCTTCCTGTATGCCTGGAAACCTATCTCAGCACCCTGTGGTGACTGACCAGCTTTCCCCTGGCACAGATTCCTGTGGGGCTTTCCAGCTCCTGGGTGCATGTGGGGCCCTGGTTGTCTGAGTCCCAAGTGATCTTATACTTCAGTGTTCTCTGAGTTCCTAACTGTAACAGCTGCACAGTTGCAGGTGTGAAAATGGTGACCTCACCTCTACGTATGGGACTCCATGAAGATCAGATGTCCCCTAGCAGACTAGGTGCACAGAAGACTATGGTTGTCCTGCCCTGCTCCTGGGTGGAGGTGAGGCCCTGGTTGTCTGAGTCCCAAGGACTCTTACATTGGGGTGTTCCCTGTATTCCTGGCTGCACCTGGTTGCTCAGTCCCTAGAGCAATGATGGTGACCTCACCTCTAAAACAGGGTCTCCCTCTAACCTCAGAAGTCCCAGCAGGGAAGATATCTCCTGGAAGTATAGGTGCACAGATGAATGTGATGTTGCCCAGCTACTGGGTGCTGGTGGGGTCCTAGCAGGATATGTCCCATACAATCTTACAAGCTAATTATAATATTCATGGATTTTTTGTTTTGTTTTTTAATTTTCTACATTCTTTGTTTACATTCCAAAGGCCCTTTCCCAGTTTTCCCCTCACCATATGTCCCATAAGTCCTGTTCCCTCGGCCCATTCCCCAATCATCCCCCCACCACCATTTCTCTGTTCTGATACTCTCCTACAAAACTGAACCTAGTCTTTTCAGGTCCAGGGTCCTCTCCTTCCTTCTTCTTGAGAAGCTTTTGATTTGCTAATTGTGCCTTGAGTATTAGAGATTTTGGGCTCATTAATATCCACTTATCAGTGATTGCATTTCATGTGTATTCTTTTGTGATTGAGTTAATTCACTTAGGATGATATTTTCCAGATCCAACCATTTGATGACAAATTGCATGAATTCATTATTTTTCACTGCTGAGTAGTATTCCATTGTATAAATATACCACATTTTCTATATCCATTCCTCCTTTGAGGGACATCTGGGCCCCTTCCAACTTCTGGCTATTATAAATAAGACTGCTATGAACATAGTGGAGCATGTGTCTTTATTGTATGTGGGGTAATCCTCTGGACATATGCCCAGGAGTGGTATGACAGGGTCCTCTGGAAGTGTCATGCCCAATTTTCTGAGGTACTGCCAGACTGATTTCCAGAGCGGTTGTACCAACTTGCAATCCCACCAACAGTGTAGAAGTATTCCTTTTTCTCCACATCCTGGCCAGCACCTGATTAAAATCTCAAAGGATTAAAACCTTTGAGTTTTTAATCTTAGCCATTCTGACTGGTGTGAGGTGGAATCTCAGGGTTGTTTGATTTGCATTTCCCTGATGACTAATGATGTTGAACATCTCTTAAGGCGCTTCTCAGCCTTCCAAATTTCTCCTGTTGAAAATTCTTTGTTTAGCTCTGTACCCCATTTTCGATAGGGTTATTTGTTTCTTTGGGGTCTAACTTCTTGTGTTCTTTGTATACATTGGATATTAGCCCTCTGTTAGATGTGGGGTTGGTGAAGATCTTTTCCCAATTTGTTAGTTGCTGTTTTATCCTTCTGACAGTGTCCTTTGCCTTACAGAAACTTTGTAATTTTGTTTTTTATTTTTTTCATTGTTTTAATTTGCTACTTTTGTACAACCAAGATTTATTTTCTTTTTGATTCAGTGGGGCAAGCATTTTCTGTGACGTACAAGAGTCTATTGGAACACTTTAGAGGCTGGAGAAAACACAAAAGGAAAAAAACATAAGATAGAAAACAGAATCCCATGTGAACACATACACACACACACACACACACACACACACATAAACACACATGCACATACATAGTCCATGAATGAAGCACAAGTTCCAAAAAAATTAGTTTTTCCCATATGTCCTCTTCCACCCCACCCCACCCCAACCCCAGCCTAGAAAGGGGAAAGCCTTCGGATTGTAAACAAAGAATATAGAAAAGGAAAAAATGTAAAAAAAAAAAAAGAAAAGATATATAAAAACATAAAAAAAATAGTTTTTCTTCTGCTGCATATATAACCCAGCAAAATCTTTCAAGTAACATAGATAATGCAATGTGATTACATACTACTTTACTTTTAATAAATGAGTATATCTAAAATGTATGCTCTCAAATACCTCTACTTGAAATGCCATTTACATATTACACATGAAGGAGAAAACAAATCATTCCTGTGAGCCCAAACACTTACATAACTAAGCAACTTGTTATAGATTAAAGAATTATAAGAAAGCCATATAATTTTTTCAGCCATTTCTTTTTCTGATAGGCTGCAATATTTATCATAGAAAGTAATCATATATATATATATATATATGATTACTTTCTATGATATATATTGTATATATATCATTGTGTATGTGTTTGTGTGTGCATATATCTTAAAGGAATCATAAATCTAAACTTTTATATGAAATATCTGAAAGCTGCAAGCAATAACAGGTAAAAGAAATAAATCATCACCTTGATAACCTGCCAAGTTCTAGAAAGAGTTAATCCTGTGCTATTGCAAATAGTGGTCCATTTTATAGCTGGCATAATTCTGACATCACAGTACAGACTTGCCATTTTAAGACCAAGAAGTAAAAAACCATTTCTCCAAATGGTAGACCATATCCTACATGGGGCAGATATGCACATTGCCAGCCAGTGTACTCAACATAAGCCTCCACTCTTACAACTGGAAAATTAGTATCCCCAGTCTTATACAGCTACTGGTACCATCTTTTCAGCTAGTAAACAGCTCAGAGAATGGCAGAAGAGCCTCTCCTCCATGAGCTATTAGACTGGGTTGCGGCTAGTCAATGAGATGTCTGAGCTGAACAATGAAGGGACACAGAGAGGCATAGAAATTATCCAAGTTCAAATGAAGTTCTGGTGAATTAATAGGTTTGGAATTATGCTTAAATGCAAAAGAAAATAGGGAAAGTGAGTATAAAACATGAAAAAAATTTGGATTAATAAAATAAAGACCTTAGAAAATTAAATAAATTAAGAGGATTAAGTCACAGAGGAATGGAAAAATTAATGTTATTAAGTAATAACAAATATATGCATAAAAATTCTGAGAAAGAGAAAAATAGTAAGAGATTATTAAAAGGTTCAGACAGGCTTAAGAAACAAATTATACATAGTCATAGATATACTGACTTTAAAGATAAACATAAAATCTCTGAAGAAAGGAGAAAGGACAAACAAAGCTTTCACAGAAAGAAGAGTGTTAGAGAAACAAAAGAGGGAAAATATTTTCCATATGAACAAATGGAGAACATTGTAAAGGAATGCACCAGGACCCCATCTAGTTTTGTTTTTACTGTCAATGTAAAATAATTGTATGTCCAGTAATTAATATAATTGTATTTATATCTTTAAAGGATATGAGAATAAAACAGACTTAGAGAAAGAAATGACTAAAATATTAAATCCCAATTTAAATGCTATAGAAGAGAAATTATAGGATACTTTAAGTCAAAATAAAGAATCTTCCAAGAATTCAGTGTGGAAACTACCAAAAAATGTGAATGGTTCCATGACTTAGGGAATCCAGAGGATTCCCCTGCATGCAATAAAGACACATGCTCCACTATGTTCATAGCAGCCTTATTTATAATAGCCAGAAGCTGGAGGAGCCCAGATGTCCCTCAAAGAAGGAATGGATACACAAAATGTGGTATATTTATACAATGAAATACTACTCAGCAATGAAAAATAATGAATTCATGCAATTTGTAGGCAAATGGTTGAATCTGGAAAATATCATCGTAAGTGAGTTAACCCAATCACAAAAGAACACACATGAAGTGTAATCACTGATAAGTGGATATTAATGAGCCCAAAAGCTCTGAATACTCAACGCGCAATTAGCAAATCAAAAGATTCCCAAGAAGGAAGGAGAGGACCCTGGTCCTGAAAAGACTGGATTCAGTTTTGTAGGAGAGTATCAGAACAGAGAAATGGTGTGGGAGGGTGATTGGGGAATGAACTGAGGGAAGAGGATTTATGGGACATATGGTGAGGTGGGAACTGGGAATGGAGAAAGCCTTGGAATGTAAACAATGAATACAGAAAATAAAAAAGAAAAATTAAGTTAATTTTCTAGTCAGCTGTCTCTCTCATTTCTATTGATTTGGAAGCTGCTTGCTCTACACTTCTTGCATACTCACGTAATATTTATTTCCTCTCATGTCTCTGATGGGGTTGAAGATAAGTATAGTCTCACAATTAATTTTAAATAGTTTATGATTGGGAAAACATATTTAGATCTAAGAAGATAATCCTAGTTTTATAAATGCAAATTTGCTAGAGAAGCATTTAAGTACAGAACTCGAAACTCACTCTTATGCCGTGACTGATGAATTTAATTATATTAATTTTGAGCTTTCAGGAAAATTTAATACCATCTGTCCTATCTAATATGTGAGGACAACAGCAGGAAATATTCAAGTTAGAATGCTGAAATGTGAGGTTAAGAATTTTAACCAATACAGAGTAATGAGTATGAGGTTCTATGTCAAGTAAAAAAAAAAAAAAAAAAAGATCTTTTGGGAAGAAGAAACAAGTTGCTAACATCGGAATTAAGAAATTACAATGTTTCTGAAAATGAGATGATTGGGATTTCATAGTAATTTGAGGAAAGGTGGCATTGAGGGTGACTGCATCTAAAATATATGAAACCTGAGTGTTAACATCTTGATAATTTAATCCTTTCTTTGATATGCAGAAGGGGTAATTTTACAACTAGAGACTGCTGAACTTATGCAGGATGATTCCAAATCATGACCCTATTGTGAAGGATAATTTTTTTTTTTGCATTTCAAAATACAGGACCTACAATTACATAAAACTCCTAAAGATATCAGGTGCTTCAATTACTTTTCTGTTGTATGTTTTATTTCTAGAAATTTCAAATTTTTCTTAAGGAGACATGTTGAAAGCCAGCCTTGTTAGTTTAGGGTAAACTGAGATGTGGGCAAAGAGTTGGCAATTTATCACTCAGCAAAGTATTCTCTGAGGGAATAAAGCTTGATTCTGTGGGGCAATCACGTCCTGTGACCTAAAAGAGTTTATTGGATTACTCTTGGAGCTGAAAAGGAGGCAAAAAAAAAAAAAAAAAAATAAAAACAGGGAGAAAAACCTCTCTCTCTCTCTCTCTCTCTCTCTCTCTCTCTCTCTCTCTCTCTCACACACACACACACACACACACACAAACACAAACAACTTTTGTTTAAACATAGTTTTTTCCTTAAAATTAACAATTTACTTACAATGTAAATAATTATACGAAACAAAAAATTAGAACTTTATATCACACTTTAAATTAATAGCCTATGATCAATATAGGCTAACAAAACACCCTTAAATTTACATTAGTATACAATAAGTTTAAGAAAACAGTGTTAAATTCCTATCAGTAAACTATAATTTAAATAAAATAATCTTAAATTTATATTTATATATAATAAAACACAACGACCTTAAATTTTTTGGTATAAAATAATTTGTAAAACCCTTAATTTCCTATTAATCTACCCTAACAACAAAATTTATTTCCCCTGGTTTCTTGCCCCCATCCTATTTTTACTTTTAGAGATTGCTCCCCCAACAACCCCTTCACACAGTATCCCTGCCAGCATCCCTGTTCCCTGGAGCCTCAAATTTCTACAGGTTTAAATGCATCCTCTTCCACTGAGGTCAGACAAGTCAGTCCACTGCTAAGAAAAACTCTATTATAATCTTTGGTTGGTGGTTTAGACTCTTGGAACCCTGAGGGGTCCAGATGCTGTTGTTCTTCCTTCCTGTGAGGTTCCAATCTCTTTCACCTATTTCAGTCCTTCCCCTAACTCTTCCAAAAGGGGTCATGAGTTCAGTCCAGTGGTTTGCTGTAATTATCTGCTCCTGTCTCAGACAGCTGCTGGTAGGTTCTCACAGAGAACAAAGATGATAGGCTCCTGTCTGCAATCACAATATACCATCAGTAGTCATGTCAGTGTTTGGTTCCTATGCATGGGACAGATACCAAATGGCCCTGTTATTGGATGGCCTTTCCTTCAATTTCTGCTTGATTTTTATACCTATACTTCCTATAGACTGGAAACAATTCTCTGTCAAAACTTTTGAAGATGGGTTGGTGATCCTTCCTGCTACTGAAGGACTTGTTTATCTATTAGAGGTGGCCTCTTCAGGTTCTGTTCTCCCACTGTTGGGTTTTTTGGCTGAGGTAATCCCCATTGAATCCTGGGGGCCTCTCACATCCCAGGTCCTCAGTACTATCAAGAGCTTCCTCCTACCAGAGTCTGTCATCAACTGCATATTTTCACTCATCTTCTTAGCCTTCTTGGACTCTCTCCTCACCCAGCCCCAATAACTGATTCTGCCTCTCTTTTCCCCTTGCCGTCCCCTTGCCTACACAGGTCTCTCACTACCTCTGCTACCCACAATTATTTGGTCCCCCTTCTACTTGTGATTTAAGTATGCACAGTTTGGTCTTTCTTCTGGATAAGCTTCATATGGTCTGTGAATGAACTACATTTTCTGTATCCATTCTTTGTTTTAGGGACATCTGGTTATTTTTCATCCTCTTGCTATTATAAGTACAGCTACTATAAATATAGTGGAGCATGTGTCCTTGTAGTATGGTCAAACATCTTTGGTTTATATGTCCATGAATAGTAGAATTAGGTCTTCATGTAGAACAATTTTAAATTGTCTTTTTTTTTTTTTGCTTGATAACTAAGAGTTTGAAAATTTCTGTGAGGGGTTCTGAACTATTCACAATTTCTCTGTTAAGAATTCTCTTTTACCTCTGTAATCCAGCTTTAAATTTGATTATATGGTATTTTGGACTCTAACTATTGGAGTTCTTTGTATAATTTTTATATTAGCCCTCTATTGGATGTAGGGTCATTGAAGATTATTTCGCATTCTGGTGTTCCCAATTTGTCCCATTGACAAGTGCTTTGTCTTTTTTTTTTTTATAAAATCGGAAAGTTTTTATTTTATAGGCAATATTCTTTAAATATTTTATTTGTTTCTCAGTGAGTTATTGAATTTGTACCAGTTGATCACCTGAAGTATTTCCAATTATCATAAGCTTCCTAAACATTAAGGAAAGAACCTACAATGTCCAATGTTAGGTCTTTTAATATATATTTTTGTTTTTTTAATTTTTTATTGGATATATTCTATATTTACATTTCATTTCCCATTTTCTGGTTCCCCATCCCCCAAAGGTCCCACATGCCCTTTTCCCTTCCCCGTTTCCCCATCCACCCCTTCCCACTTCCCTGTTCTAGTATTCCCCTATACTGATGTTTTGATCCTTTCTACCACCAGTGTCCACTCCTTCCTTCTTGTCAGATATGACTTGATATGGGGATTATGTCTTTGGTGTCCCAAGAGTCTAGGCTAATATCCACTTATCAGTGACTGCATACCATGGGTATACTTTGAGCCTGGGTTATCTCACTTAGTATGATGTCCTCCAGATCTATCCATTTATCTAAGAATTTCATGAATTCATTGTTTCTAATGGCTGAATAGTACTCCATTGTGTATATATACCACATTTTTTGTATCCATTCTTCCGTTGAGGGACATCTGGGTTCTTTCCATCTTCTGGGTATTATAAATAAGGTTTCTATGAACATAGTGGAGCATGTATCCTTATTGCATGCTGGGGAATCTTCTGGGTATATTCCCAGGAGTGGTATGGCTGGGTCCTCCGGAAGTATCATGTCCAGTTTTCTGAGAAACCGCCAGACTGATTTCCAGAGTGGTTGTACCAGCTTGCAGTGCCACCAGCAGTCATGCATTAGAATGAGAATTGATCCACACTTTTCTCCTTGCACTAAGCTCAACTCCAAGTAGCCACGTAAAACCAGACACATTAAAACTAATAGAAAAGAAACTGGGGAAGACCCTTGAGGACATTGGCTCAGGGGGAAAATTCCTGAACAGAACACCAATTGCTTATGCTCTAAGTTCAAGAATAGACAAATGGGACCTCATAAAATTACAAAGTTTCTGTAAGGCAAAAGACACTGTCAAAAGGATAAATCAGCAAATAACAAATTGGAAAAAGATCTTCACCAACCCCACATCTGACAGAGGGCTAATATCCAATGTATACAAAGAACTCAAAAAGTTATACCCCAGAAAACCAAATAACCCTATCCAAAAATGGGGTGTGGAGCTAAACAAAGACTTTTCACCTGAAGAAATTCGGGTTGGCTGAGAAACACCTTAAAAAATGTTCAACATCATTAGTCATTAGAGAAATGCAAATCAAAACAACCCTGAGATTTCACCTCACACCAGTCAGAATGGCTAAGATTAAAAACTCAGGAGACATCAGGTGTTGGTGAGGATATGGAGAAGAGGGACAAGTGCTTTGTCTTAACACAGACTTTTGTGTTTCACGAGGTCCTCTTTGCAATTGTTGATCTTAGAGGCTGAGCCATTGGTATTCTGTTTTGGAAAATTTCTCCTGCACCAATGTGTTGTCCATTGAAACACTGAATACATGTCAATGTTTTGCTATACAAACCTTTGTTGTTCAAATTCTGCAAACTGGAAAACATCCATCTTCCATATGTCATTTGTTCTGATATTCCTATGTACTCACAGGTAATTGAGTTTCATTGTGTAGAAAACATGTAGGACAGTTGTTTATTATTATTATTATTATTAATTTCTTTGACCTGTCAAGTGATGGAATTTTTTCTTAAACCTCTCCCAGTCATAACATATTTTCATGAAATTTTGACATTTCTCATATTTACTACTACTAACTGTACAATTTTATCATTTCCTTGAAGTAAATGATCCTGAAAATCTATATGAGACTGAGTAAGAGTAATATATAATGAATGGTTTCTATTTCTGATGCCCTATTGTAATTGGATAAATAATGTTTTCCAAGTTATCAGGTCAACTTCAACAGTTTTTCTATGCCAAACAACTCATCCTGGATATAAAGAAAATCAGAGATTATATTAAGAAATTGGGGATAATCTAACACTAGCAAGAGGCCTGCATATAATTCTGACTTTTTGATCAGGGTATATGGACTTTTGAGCACCTTGCTCACTTGGCCTAATTTATCAGTCATCTCCCAAATTTGTTTTTATAACTGAATAGACTATTGTTGCCTCTAGAACTGGTGTTCTCTTTACAATATGTAAAAGAAACAATTCTTTCTTTTAAAAAATGTATACATTTTATTTTCTGATATTTGTTGCTAATTTCACCCAAATGATTACTACAAGAACTTTTACAATCTTTAACAGTATCCCATAATGAATTGATCTAGACAAAGGTAAGTGGTGTGTAAATTTTGGATGGATTTGTTCCTGATAATTGGAATGATCTTATTCTTCCTTTTATAAATAACAGAAATATTTTCGATACATGTCTTCAATTTTTTTGCATTGTTCATGAGTTAAGACAATTTATTCCATAGTACAATCTTCTCTTTGCATTATGAGCCCTGTAGGAGAATGAATTGAGGACAAAATGACCAGAATAAATCAAGTATTGGATCAATTTGATCCACATATGCATCTTTCAGTTCTCATTGTATAAGAATTGATGCCTTTTCTGCTTCTCTTGAACTGTTTAAATTTGAGTATCCGTATAATGATTAAAGCATATCACTTAGTTCATATGAACCTAATACAATAGTAGGTCACAGTCAGTTAATATCTCCCATTAATTTTTGAAGATCATTAAGTATTTTCAAGTAATCTTCACAGGCCTGAACATTTTATGGTTGATTTTTTTTTCTTTTTGTGCTCTTTTTTCTTTTTTTTCCTGAAAAGGGAAGTAAAATATTTTATTATAAAATTAAAGATTTACAAGGAAAATATTTCTGATAAAAACATTAAAATTGACATTTTTTCATGGAAAATTAAAGAATAAAGTGATAGACATGTAAAACATTACTAAATTAATCGAAATATGGAATAGAAACATTTCATGATAGAATTGAAGATTTATATGTAAAATATTTCTGATAAAATTATAGAAAATCATGTTAGAATTGAAGATTATCATGGAAAGGTTTTATAGATATAATAATGGTAGGCATAAAAGTATCCCTAAGTTGAATGAAAGTGGAATTTTATGATTAATTTGAAGATTTATATGGAAAATATTTCTGATAAAATTGAAGAAAACATGTTAAAATTAAACATTGTCATGGAATTTATACAGATAAAATGATAGCCATAATGATAATTCTAAAGCCAGACTGTGGTAGTGCATGACTTTAGTCCTAGTACTTGGGAATCTTCCATCCAAAAGAAGCACAGGACCAGATGATTTTAGTGCGGAATTCTATCAGACCATCATAGAAGACCTAACACCAATACTCTTCAAATTTTTCTACAAAATAGAAACAGAAGGAATACTACCCAACTCATTCTGTGATTATAATGGCTGTCTCTTCTAACTTTTCTTCCATGAAATGAAGCAACAGAAACAAATATCACTGAAAAAATCAGGGAAGAATACATAAAAACTGAGTTTGTAACTCAGAATCCCTACTGAAAATATTGAAAATATCTATGAAACATGTAAGCTTTTTCCTTTAAGTGTGAATAGAAGTTAGAGCAAATGATAAAGATTCTTGTTTTCCTTTCAGCAATATAAAACTTTGACATGAAAATATGAAGGAAATCCAATAGAATTTGAAACTTTCTCCCTCTTTGTCTCACCTACCAGGTACATGCCCTAAATGAGAGCCCTGACCTAATGAACAAAATCATATTGGTCAGAGTTTTGATTCACTGGAGTTAAATTTTGAGTTCAATAAAGGTTGGAAACACAAAGTATTCACTATTGTCGCTCAGGAATTTCTACACAGTATAGTATTATTGAATATTTACTGGCTTGATGTATGATTCATTGCATTAATTTTAATATTGCTGAAGTGTTTTCAATAAATTACCCAACACACATCATTCAATGGAATTTTCCAGGAACTTATATCGAAGCCACATTTATCTCCCTATCATGATTGGGGATATTTTTGTGCATTTCAAAACGTAGGATCTTCAATTACATAAAACTTCTCAGAATATCATGTATTTCAATTGCTTTTCTCTTGCTGTATTGCTTATTTCAGGTAGTTTCCAAAAAATATCTTAAAGGGATATTTTGAAGGGCAACCTTGCCAGGTTAGAGTAAACTGAGTTTAGGGCATAGAGTTTGCAATTCATCACTCAGAAGAGACAATTACCTTGGCAGAACTAAATGGTGCAAGAAGTGAATAGTGCACAAAGCAAGTCTGTAGGCTAATTTTTAAAATATACAATTAGTAAGGATTATCAAGTGCTTTGTTCACCCCACTAGCCCACCATCCAAAGCTATGAGATAAAAGTTGGTAAATAATACCAGTAGATGTAGAACTGTTTAGAAGTAGTTCTTTGGGGACAATTCCAAATTCTGTTTGTCTAGATACTAGCAGTCAATTACAGTAGTGTTAGGATATCAAACATGAATCAGCAGCTATAGCTAGATCTACCAGTAAGCACCAATCCTCTGCTGAATATGTACAAGTTAGTGACAGCAACAAGGATTAGCTGGAACACCAGGAATTCCTTTTTGTGTCTCTCTCAATGAAGGGAAGTTCTGCCAAGACTAAGATGCAAAACCAATGAATCATTGTAAATCTAGCTATGCAAGCTCAAAATAGTTGTCTGTTGAATCCTATCTATACTCTCTCCAAACATCATGTGCCCCACCATGGTTTTGTCACAGCAAAAGCCAAGAGTTTGACTTAGTGACATATAACCTATGTGGGCATCATCTGACCTATCTGGAAATTTCCACTTCATATTGCCACTTGTGTTTAAAAATTGTCATTTCCCCCTAATATTACATTTTTCATATAATAAAAATAATGATAAGAACCAAAACTTAGAACTTTATATCCTATGTTAAACTTATGAACTTAATATTCTAACAAAACATCCTTAAATTACTGTTAGTATACAATAAGTTTAAAGGAAACCTTCAATTCCTGTGAGTATAAGTCAAACAAAACAATGTTAAATTTCTACCAGCAAACCATAAAAGCAGAAAACCTTAAATTCCATTCTGTATTAAACATTTTTTAAAAAAATACCTTAAGTTTTATATAAATATAACTTAAATACAAATACAGTTCCCCTCCAAAATTATTCACCTAACCCCTCCTTTGCTTCAGAGAGTGTTCTCCCCTATAAAGGCCCTCACACACACTTTCCCCCTGCATGCCTCCTCCTTCCCCGAGGCTTCAAATTTCTACAGGATTAAGTGCATGCTCTTCCACTGAGCCCAGACAAGAGAGGCCACTGCTACATATGTGATGGGGTGAATGGACCAACAAGGCCATTCTCTGATGCATATTCATCTGGAGTCATGGAGCCCTCCATGTGTATTCTTTGATTGGTGGTTTAGCTTTTGGAAGCTCTGGGTAAACTGGGTGATTCAATTTTTTTTTCCTCCTATGGCACTGCATACCCCTTCATCCCCTTGGGTCCTTTCTCTAACTGCTTCATTGGGGACCCTGTGCTCAGTTCAACAGTTATATGAGAGTTTCCCCTTTGTACTTGTCATGCATTGGCAGAGCCTCCCAGCTGACAGCTATATCAGGCTTCTGTCAGCAAGCACTTGTGGGCATGTACAATAGTGTCTGGGTTTTGGAACTGTATATGGGATAGATTCTCTAGGAGTGACCATCTCTGGATTGTCTTTTCCTCGGTCTCTGCTCCACATTTTGTCTCTGTATCTCTTCCTATGGGTATTTTGTTCCCCTTCTAAGAAGGACCAGGGTATCAATACTTTGTCCATCCTTCTTCTTGAGCTTCATTTGGTTTGTAAATTGTATCCTGGGTATTCCAGGCTTCAGAGCTAATATCCACAAATCAGTGAGTGAATAACATGTGTGTTCTTTCTTGATTGGGTTACCTCATTCAGCGTGATATTTTCTAGTTCCATCCACTGGCCTAATAATTTCATGAATTCATTGTTTGTAATAGCTGAGTAGTACTCCATTGTGTAAATGTACAACATTTTCTGTATCTATTCCTCTGTTGAGGGAATCTGGGTTCTTCACAGCTTCTGGCTATTATAAATGACTGTTATGAACATGGTGGAGTATGTGTCCTTACTAGATGATGAGAGTCTTCTAGGTATATGCCCAGGAGTGGTATAGCAGGGTCCTCTAGCAGTATTATGCCTAATTTTCTGAGGAACCACAAAACTGATTTCCAGAGTGGTTGTACCAGCTTATAAACCCACCAGCAGTGGAGGAGAGTTCCTCTTTCTCTACGTGCTTTCCATCATCTACTGTCTCCTGATTTTTTAAATTTTAGACATTGGAAAAATATTTTTACCATGGACAATGCTAATATCCAATATCTATAGATATAGACATAGACATAGACATAGACATAGACATAGACATAGACATAGACATAGACATAGACATAGACATAGATATATTCAAGAATTTAGACTCCAGAGAACCAAATAATCCTATTTAAAATGGGATACAAAGCTAAACAAAGAATTTCCAACTGAGGAACATCGAATGGCTGATAAGCACCTAAAGAAATGTTCAACATCCTTAATCATCACAGAAATGCAAATCAAAACATCCCTGAGATTTTGTCTCATAGCAGTCAGAATGGCCAAGATCAAAAACTGAGGAGAAAGCAGATACTGGTGAGGATATGGAGAAAGAGGACCATTCTTCTATCATGGGCTATCTAGGTTATTTCCAGCTTCTGGCTATCAGAAATAAGACCGCTATGAACATAGTGGAACAGGTGCCCCTGTGGCATGGTGGGCCATCTTTTGGGTATATTCACAAGAGTGGTATACCTGGATCTTCAGGTAGATCTATTTCCAATTTTCTGAGGAACCTCCAGATTGATTATACCAGTTTGCAATCCCACCAGCAATGGAGAAGTGTTCCTCTTACTCCATAGTCTCTGCAACATGTGTTGTCACTTGAGGTTTTGATCTTAGCCATTGGTGTAAGAGGGAATCTCAGGGTCATTTTGGTTTCCATCTCTCTGATCACTAAGTACTTTTCTTTAGATGCTTTTCTGCCATTTGAGATTCCTCAGTTGTTAAATCTCATTTTAATTCTATACCCCATTTTTTGATTGGGTTGTTTGGTCTTTTGATGATGAGTTTCTTAAATTCTTTATAAATTTTCTATATTATCCCTTTATGGGCTACGGGGTTACTGAAGATTTTTTCACAATCTATAGATTGCTGATTTGTCTTTTTGACTAGGTCCTTTGCCTTATAGAAGCTTTCCAGTTTCATGAGGTTCCAAGATCAATACTTTATCTTAAAGCATGAGCCACTGGAGTTCTGGTTAGGAAATTGCCCCCTGTGTCATTGAGTTCTTTCCAACTTTCTTTTCTATTAGATACAGAAAATCTGGTTTTAGGTTGAGTTCCTTGAGCCACTTGGACTTTAGCTTTGTGCAAGGTGACGAATATGGGTCTATTTTCATGTTTCTACATACAGAGAGCCAGTTAGACTAGCACTTTTTATTGAAGATGCTTTCTTTTTTCAAAATGCATATTTCTGGCTTTATCAAATATGATTATATTTATGGGTCTTCAATTCTATTCCATTGATCAACATGTTAATTCTGCCAATTCATGAACATGAGTGATTTCTCCATTTTCTGAGATCTTCCTTGATTTATTTCTTGAGAGACTTGAAGTTATTGTCATACAGGTCTTTTACTTGTTTGGTTAAAGTCACACCAAAATATTTTATATTATTTTTGGCTATTGTGAAATGAATTCTTGCCCTAATTTCTTCCTCAACATGTTTATCATTTGCATTAAGGAAGGTTATATATTTGTTTGAGTTAATTTTATATCCAGATATTTTGCTGAAGTTGTTTATCAGCTGGAGAAGTTCTCTGGTAGAATTCTTGGGGTCACTTATTTATACTATCATATCATCTCCAAATAGTGATACCTTAATTTCTTCATTAACAATTTGTAGCCCTTCATCTTTTATTGTCTTATTGTTCTAGCTTGCATTTTTAGTACTATATTAAATAGATATGGGGAGAGTGGGCATCCTTGTCATGTCCTCGATTCAGTGCTATTGCTTCAAGTATGTCTCCATTTAATTTGGTATTGGCTGCTGCTGGTTTGCTGTATATTGCTTATTTATGTTTAGGTATGGGCCTTCAATTCCTGATATCTTCTATACTATTAAAATGAGGGGGTCTTGTATTTTCAAATGCTTTTTCAGTATCTAAGGAGAGTATCATGTGATTTTTTTCTTTGAGTTTTTTTATGGAGTGGATTAAGTTAATGGATTTTCCTATATTAAACTAATGTTGCATCTCTGGGATGAAGCCTAGTTGATGAAGAATGATGGTTTTGGTGTGTTCTACAATTCAGTTTGAAATACTTTTATTGATTATTTTTGCATCGATATTTATAAGTAAGATTGGTTCGAAGTTCTCTTCTTAGTTGGGTCCTTTTGTGGTTTAGATATCAGAGTAATTATGGCTTTGTAGAATGAGTTATGTAGGGTTCCTTCTCGTTCTATTTTTGGAATTGTTTGAGGAAAAGTGGTATCAGGTCTTCCTTGAAGTTCCAGTAGATTTCTGCACTAAATCCATCTAACCCTGAGCTTCTCTTTTGTTTGCATGGATTTTAATGACTTCTTCTATTTTCTTGTGTGAAATGGACCTGTTTAGATAGTTTACCTGCTCTTGATTTAGCTTTGGTATGTGGCATCTTTCTAGAAATCCATACATTTCATCTAGAATTTCAAGTTTTGTTGAGTGTAGGCTTTTATAATATGATCTGATGATATTTTGAATTTTCTGTTTCTGTTGTTATGTCTCACCTTATTTCTGATTTTGTTCATTTGGATACTGTCTTTCGGCCCTTTAGTTATTTGGCCTAGGAGTTTATCTATCTTGTTGCTAGATAATGAACCATATTATGTTTTTTATTGATTCTTTGTATTATTTTCTTTGTTTCTATTTGGTTGATTTTAGTTATGGATTTGACTATTTCCTGCTTTCTACTCCTTTTGTGTGAGTTTGCTTCTTTTTGTTCTCGAGCTCTCAGGCATGCTATTAAGTTGTTAGTGTAAGATTTCTTCCGATTATTTGCCATGACACTTAGTCCTATGAGCTTGCCTCTTAATTCTGCTTTCATTGTGTCCCTTAAGCTTGGGTATAATATGTCAATAGTTTCATTAAATTCCAGGAAGTCTTTAATTTCTTTTGTATTTTTTCCCTGAAAAATTATAGTTATCATTGAATAAATAGTTGTTCAGTTAGACATGTATATGGACTTTCTGTAGTTTTTGCTGTTATTAAAGACCAGCCTTAGGCTATGATGGTCTGGCATGGATGCATGTTATTATTTCAATCTTCTTGTATGGTTGAGGGTTGTTTTGTGACCAAATTTATGGTCGGTTTTGGAAAAAGTAGCATGAGGTGTTGAGAAGCAAGTATATTCTTTTGTTTCTGGGTGAAATGGTCTGTACATATCTGCTAAATTCATTTGGTTCATAACCTCTCTAGGTTTCACTGTGTCTCTGTTTAATTTCAGTTTAAATGATCTATCTTTTTATGAGCGTGGGGTGATAAGGTTTCCAATATTACTGTGAGGAGTTCATTCTATGTTTTGAGCTTTAGTAAAGTTTGTTTTGTGAATGTGGATACTATTGTATTTGGAGCATAGATGCTCATAATTGCGATTTTATTTTGGTGGTTTTCCACTTGATAAATTTGAAGTGTCCTTCTTCATCATGCTTGATAATTTTTGGTTAAAGTCTATTTTATTGGATAAGAGAATGTCAACTCCTTCTTGTTTACTGGGGTCATATGTTTGGAAGAACCTTTTCCATCCTTTTACTCAGATAGTTCTTGTCTTTGTTATATACGTGTGTTTCTTGTATGCAACAAAATGCTACAACTTGTTTGCTTATCCAGTCTATTAGCTTATGTCTTTTAATAGTTGAATTAAGTCTATTAGTATTGAGATATATTAAAGAGAGTGGACTGTTGGTTCCTGATATGTTTCTTTTTGTAGTTGGCTTTATGTGCTTGTGGTTCTCTCCTTTTGGCTTTGTTGTGAGATGCTTAATATCTTGTCCTTCCTTTAATGCAGGTAAGTTACTTGTGTTGGAGTTTTCCTTCTAGGATCCTCTGTAGGGCTGAATTGGTAGGTAGATACTGTTTGAATTTGGTTTTGTCCTGGAATACTTTGGTTTCTCTATCTATGCTGATTAAGAGTTTTACTGGGTATAGTAGCCAGTACTGGCATTTGTGTTCTCTTACAGTCTGCATGACCTCTGACCAGGCCCTTCTGACTTTCATAGTCACTACTGAGAAGTCTCAAATAAATCTGATAGAACCACCTTTATATGTTACTTGTCCACTTTCCCTTGCAGCTTTTAGTATTCTTTCTTTGTTCTGTGAGTTTAGTATTTGATTATTATGTGACTGGATGATTTTCTTTTCTGATACCATTTATTTGGTGACTTATAGGCATCTTGTATGTTTTTAGCCATCTCTTTCTCCTGCTTGGGGAAGATTTCTTCTATAATTTTGTTGAAGACATTTACAGATCCTTTGAGCTGGGATTTTTCATTCTCCTCTATTCTGATTTTTCTTAGATTTGGTGTTTTCATTGTGTCCTGAATTTCCTAGATGCTTTGGGTTAGGAGTTTTTTTATGTTTTGAATTTTTTGACAATTGTGTCAATCTCTTCTATATTATCTTCTATGCCTGAGATCCTCTCTTCTATCTCTTAAATTTTGTTGGTGATACTTACATTTGTAATGCCTGACCTCTTTCCTAGGTTTTCCTATTCCAGGATTGCTTACATTTGAGTTTTCTTTATTGTTTCTAATTGGTTTTAGGTCCTTGATAGATTTATTCAATTCCTTGATCTGTTTTCCTGTTTTCTTGTATTTCTTTCAGGGAGTTATTGATACCCTCCTTACAGGCCTATATTATCTTCTTAAGATAGGATTTTAGGACAGATTCCTGATTTTTCAGATATGTTGTTGTATTCAGGGCTTGCTGTGGTGGGAGAACTGGGTTCTGATGATGCCCTTGTATTTTTGCTTCTGTTCTTTATTGAAAGTTGTTTTGAGATTGGCCTTGTGTCACTACTTTTTAGATTGGAGGAAGAGTCACTGAGGGTGAGCTTTGAGTTTTCAAATTCTCAAATCAGGTCCAGTGTCTCTTCCTGTTGCATGTTGATTAGAATTCGGAACTCTCAGTTCTTTTCCTAGCACTCTAGTTTCAAGTATCCATGCCAACCACAATGCTGATCATGGACTAAATCTCTAAAACATTTAGCAAATCCTGATTAATGTTTTCCTTTATAAGAGTTGTCATCTTCACAGCATTGTGTCTTTTCACAACAACAGAACATTTTATAGGACAGGTACCATAAGTGTTTCCACCTTGCAATAAAAATAAACTTTTAAAAATGAAAATTAGTTTCTCCAGAAGAAATTCGGATGGCAGAGAAACACCTTAAAAGATGTTCAACATCATTAGTCATCAGGAAAATGCAAATCAAAACAACACTGATATTCCACCTCACACCAGTCAGAATGACTAAGATTAAAAACTCAAGAGACAACAAGTGCTGGTGAGGATGTGGAGAAAGAGGAACACTCCTCCACTGTTGGTGGGATTGCAAAATGGTAAAACTGCTCTGGAAACCAGTTTGGCGGTTCCTCAGAAAATTGGGCATGTCACTTCCAAGGCATACCTGGCATACCACTCCTGGGCATATACTCAGAGGATTCCCCTGCATACAATAAAGACACATGCTCCACTATGTTTATAGCAGCCTTGTTTATAATAGCCAGAAATTGTAAGGAGCCCATATATCCCTCAAAGGAGGAATGGATACAGAAAATGTGGTATATTTATACAATGGAATATTACCCAGCAATTAAAAATAATGAATTCATGCAATTTGTAGGTAAATGGTTAGATCTGGAAAATATCATCCTAAGTGAGCTAACCAAATCACAAAGGAATACACATGAAATGCAATCACTGATAACTGGATATTAATGAGCCCAGAAGCCCTAAATACTCAAGGCACAATTAGCAAGTCAAATGATTCCCAAGAAGAATATAGGAGAGGACCCTGGGCCTGAAAAGATTGGATCCAGTTTTGTAAACCTAGAACAGCGAAATCATGGGGGGGGATGATTGGGGAATGGTTGGGGGGAGAGGAATTATGGGACGTATGGTGGGGGGGAACTGGGAAAGGGGAAAGCATTTGGAATGTAAACATAGAATATATAAATTAAAAATTTAAAAAAATAAAAAAATGAAAATCAGAAATACCTTTTTTGTTTTGGTTTTTTTTTGTTTTGTTATTTGTTTTATTTTAATTTTGTTTTTAAGGGCATTGTCAACTTGAATTAATATGAAATGGAAAATCTATAATGTTAGAGACATGAGCAATGTTTATCATCAGTAAAAGTACATATCTGATAATAATCATGACCATTTTTTTAAATATCCAGACAGCTGTAGTGTGCATACACCTGCATTTGTGAGTTCATCTCCATGTACCCTTCATATCATATATAAAACTACACATTTAATATTTACCCTGAAAGACTGAGGATGCTTTCGGAGTCCTCTCATCTAACCATTTTCCTTATCTTTGCTTATATTGAAAATTCTTTTGTGAATGAAAGAGTCCATCAGAAATAGCGGAGGCAATCCCCTTTCTTTTGCTTCAGCCACAACAGCCCTTGTCATTGCATCCAGTTTGGCAGAAGACAACACAAATCTGTCATTGAAAAGAGACACTTGGCTCAGATCTTTAAAACTTACAGAAGAAAATTAGGACCCATATTGACATTTGGGGAACAGAGAAGTAAATATCTTCAGTACTTTGAAAATCCCAGTCTCTCATTCTCATCTGAAATTCTTTTTATAACTTAAATTTATCTGTATGGGATAAGAGTGGGGAAATGGAGTTATTAACTAAAGGGAGAAATATAAGGATATCCCTCCATATCACAAGTGTTTCTCCCGTAAACATAGAACAATCAACATAAACAGAGGTGCAGGATTTCTCATCACATCACATGTGCAGGATTTATCTCATGTAACAGCAGCCCAGGATGGCTCCTCTGCTGGTTGTGGGTGAATGTCAAACACACATAAGCAGAAACCTGGCTAAAACAGCAACTGAAAGTAGGATTCTCTGGTTGATGGAACTTCCATGCATAATTCTCAGAAGCCCAGACAAGCACAAATGTCAGGAGGCATTATTTATTCTCTTGTGTCCTGGATGGCTCAGTAGCTTTAGATCACAATGGTAGACTAAAATTCAATATTACTTGGTGAGGGATTGAGGTTAACTTTTCCTGAGGGCAACAGACTCTTGTACATGCTACCCATAACCATTTGGTTGAGCACACATATGGGCACATATGGGAAACAGAAATTGGATCTCATGAGGAAACAAAGTATAGCTGATATCTGACTTTATGAGTTCATTCTTCCACTATTGTTCACCCTTTTAACCCTCTAACAGGAAATAGGAAAGAAAAAAAGAAAGGAGAGAGAGAGAGAGAGGGAGATAGAGACGATAGACAGATAGATAGATAGATAGATAGATAGATAGATAGATAGATAGACCTTAAGTCTAATATTTAATTTCTTTTTCTTGTTTCATATTTGAGCAATACAATTAACAAACCACAACCAATCCAACTTAACAACCAAGATTAAGGAACAACAGAAATGACCATAATCAAGCACTATCTCTCACAATCCTGGTATTTATTCACCCCTGATAAGGTTCCTGAATTCTAAATGTCACAGAACATCAAAAAACTATCTGCAGATGGGAAATTCACCCCACTGTTATATGAAAAATGTAATGATTATCATTTTCTGTGATAAATCTTAAGCACCGCATACCTGGCCTTAACTGAAAGCACATTCTCATAATATTTCTGTGTGTTTTAAAGAAACAAAAATTCCTTCAACGGAGGATACACAATAGAGTACAATTAGAAACAATGAATTTATGAAATTCTTAGACAAATGTATGGAGCTGGAGAGCATCATACTAAGTGAGGTAACCCAGTCTCAAAGGAATACTCATGGTATGCACTCACTGATAAGTGGATATTAGCCTAGAACCTTGGAATACCCAAGATACAATCCACATATCAAATGATGCCCAAGAAGAAGGAAGAAGTGATCCCTGGTTCTGGAACGTCTCAGTGCAACAGTGTAGGGGAATACCAGAACAGGGAAGTGGGAAAGGATGGATGGGATAATAGGGGGAGGGAAATGTGCATGTTGACCTTTTGGGGAGCAGGAAGCCATGAAAAGGGAAATCATTTGAAATGTAAATAAAGAATATATCAAATAAAAAATAAAGAAACAAAAATTCCAAAATTCTCATTAAAATGAAGTTGAGAAGATGCAAGATATTTGGGAGAGAATTCTTAGAATCTGAAAGTATGTGAGGGTGGCTATGATCACGATACTCTCTATATCTATATAAATATTTTAAAAATATAGTATCCCTCCATTAACAAACACATTCTAGTTCACAAATTTGTTAATTCTTCAATTTATTTTGATGAGGTTTCAGTTCATTCCTAATTATATTTTGATATTTGCTGGCTTTATTAATCATCATTGTATTGTCTAGAAGAGACACTAAGTCCAAGGCAATTATTATAAGATAAACTGTATAATTGGGATTTGCTTATATTTCCAGAGATTTAGTCCATCATAATAATGGCAGATAACATGGCATCAGGCATGTTGCTTGGACAGTAGCTGAGATATAAATCCTGGTTCATATGCAGAGGAGGAAAGCAAGAGAAGGAGGGAGGGAAAGGAGATAGAGAGACAAAGGGAGAGAGAGGGAGAGAGGGAGAGAGATGTAGGTAGGACTGGAAGGAGGGAGGGAGAGGAGGAAAGGGAGAAGGAGGGAGGGAGGGAGAGGAGCAGAGCGGGAGGGAGAGAGAAAAGGAGGGGAGAGAGAGGGAATAAGGGAGAGAGGGAGAGGGAGAGAGAGGTCAATATGGTGACTGCCAAGGATGGCAAAGGAAATGACTGGAAGGTGATTGGAAGAGAACAAGATATTACACATGGAAGATTAACAAGTGAAAATCATAGCTCTTAGGATCACCATTATTTCAAGAAATAAAAGTGATTCTTTAGTAAGAATTGAAAAATGTTTCCATATCTGTATGTTTTAGTACTCAGAAAAAATGAACATAGACTTATAAGTGGGACTTAATTTTACCTTGAAGCTGTACTATTGGTGTGCAATTTTTAAAATGTAGAACACAGAAATTACCTTACTTGACTGGAAAAATAATCTCAATGTGATTCATGTGTAGAATTTTTAATAATAAACAGGGAATGAAAAGGTAGCAGTTAGATCTTGGTCCTATGCAAAACTGAAAGTAATAATAGTCAATATTAATGTTCTTGGAACATTTCATGAAGACAATCCTCTTTTCACCAAACCAGCTTACTCTTTTTGACTGTTTCTGAATGTCAACAATTCAGCGACATTTATATTACACTCCATTGGATTCTAATCCTATGGGTTAAAATGAAGCAATGCCAAACACTTACAAACACTGCCAACCAGTCTGCCAAAGTGTACTGAAAATAAAAAGAAAAGAAAAGAAAGAAAAGAAAAGAAATGAAAAGAAAAGAAGAGTGAATTAGCCGTTTCATTGCATATTGTGCAAGCAAGAACCTGTGAACGTCTTCAGTACATCATTTCAGCAAGAGCTGAACAATTCTCTTCTGTTCCATTTGAAAGAGAAGATTCTGGAAGATGAAGCTTTTTCTCCTTGCTTTAGCCTGTTTTGTTTCTGCTGATGAGGAACCCTTACCGGTACATGGATGGGATTTCAGGGTGATATACAGGAAGAAACATTGCTGTGGTGAAATTATCACAGATTGAACAGACAATATAATTCTATGAATATATTGATGCTTTTTTGTTTTTGTACTTGTAATATGCCTGATATTTTAAAACAGTATATGTTTTAGTAGAAGGTTATAATTAATTCTTTTCAGCTTCATATGTTGCCTAATATTATTTTACCTAGGTAAAGGGTATGAACATGTTATTAATGCCTTGTTTTTAAACTTTGCATAATTAATTTTATTCACATAGTTGAAAGTCAAAATACATTTTCATTAAATGTCTTATTCTATATGAATTCAGGAATGACTGTCATTTTAATACTTCTTTTTTTCTTTTTTTATTAGATATATTTCTATTTACATTTCAAATATTGTCCCTTTTCCAGGTTTTCTCCAATAAAACCCCCTAGCCCATCCACCTCTCCCCATGCTCACAAGTCTACCCACTCTCAATAATCTGTCCAGGCATTCACCTATACTGAGTCAACTAGCCTTCTCAGGAATAAGGACCTCTCCTCCCTTTTATTTCCAACAAGGCCATTCTCTGCTACATATGCAGCTGGAGACATGAGTCTCTCCATGTGTACTGTTTGGTTGGTTATTTAGTCCCTGGGAGCTCTAGGGGTACTGTTGCTTCTCCTATGGGGATGCAGAATCATTCAGCTCCTTAGGTCCTTTCTCTAGCTCCTCCATTGGGAAACCTGTTCTCATTTCAATGCTTATCTATGTATTTGCCATGCACTGGCAGAGCCTCTCAAAAGACAGCTATATCAGGCTCCTGTCAGCAAGCACTTGTTGTCTTCCACAACAGTGTCTGGGTTTGGCTATAGTGTATGTGATGGATCCCCAGGTGGGGCAATCTTTGGATGGTCTTTCCTTCAGTCTCTGATTCACACTTTGTCTCTGTAACTCCTGTGGGTATTTTGTTCCCCTTTCTAAGAAGGACCAGAGTGTCCATACTTAGGTCTTCCTTCTTCTTGAGCTTCATTTGATCTGTGGATTGTACCTTGGTTATTCCAAGCTTCTGGGCTAATATCCACTTATCAGTGAGTTCATACAATTTGTGTTCTTAATACTTGTTTTTAATAGCTGAGTAGCATTCAATTGTGTAAATATATACAACATTCTCTGTATCCATTCCTCCTTTGAGGGACATCTGGTTTTTTCCAGCTTCTGGCTATTATAAATAAGGCTATTTTGAAAATAGTGGAGCATGTGTCCTTATTACACATTGGAGAAGCCTCTGGGTATATATGCCCAGGAGTGGTATAGAAGTGACCTCCAGTAGTATTACGCGCAATTTTCTGAGGAACCACCAAACTGATTTCTAGAGTGGTTGTACCAGTTTGCAATCCCACCAGCAGTGGAGTAGTGTTCCTCTTTCTCCACATCCTAGCCAGCACCTGCTGTCATCTGAGTTTTTGATCTTGGTCATTCTGAATTGTGTGAGGTGGAATCAGTGTTATTTTGATTTGCATTTCCCAGATGACTAAGGATGTTGGACATTTCTTTAGGTGCTTCTCAGATATTCCTCAGGTGAAAATTCTTTGTTTAGCTCTGTACCCCATTTTTAATTGGGTTATTTCTTTCTCTGGAACATAACATCATGAATACTTGAATATATTGGATATTAGCCCTCTATTGGATATAGGATTTGGGAAATATCTTGTCCTGATTTATTTGCTGCCCTTTTGTCCTACTGATAGTTTTCATTGCCTAACAGAAGATTTGTAATTTTATGAGGTCCCATTTGTCAATTCTTGGTCTTAGACCATAAGCTATTGTGGTTCTGTTCAGGAATGTTTCCACTGTGCCATATGCTGGATGCTCTTCCCCACTTTCTTTTCTATTAGGTTCAGTGTATCTAGTTTTATGTGGAGATTCTTGATCCACTTGGAATTGAACTTTGTATATGGTGATAAGAATGAATTGATTTGCATTCTTCTACATATAAACTGCCAGTTGAACCAGTACAATTTGTTGAAAAGGCTCTCCTTTGTCCATTGGATGGTTTTAGACAGTTGCCAAAAATCAAGTGAACATAGGTAGGTGGGTTCATTTCTGTGTCTTTGGTTCTATTACATTGATCTACCTGCCTGTCACTGTACCAATATTATATAGTTTTTATCACTATTGCTCTGTAGTACAGCTTGAAGTCAGGGATGCTGATTCCTCCAGAAGTTCTTTTATTGTTGAGAATAATTATCTTGGGTATTTTTATTGTTCCAAATTATTCAGAGAATTGCCCTTTCTAACTCTATGAAGAATTGAGTTGCAATTTTGATGGAGATTGCATTGAATCTGCAGATTGCTTTCAGTATGTTGGCCATTTTTACTGTATTAATTCTGCCAATCCATGAGTATGGGGGATCTTTCCATCTTCTGAGATCCTCTTCCATTTCTTTCTTCAAGTACTTGAAGATCTTTTCATACAGATCTTTCACTTGTTTAATTAGAGTCATACCAATATATTTTATATTATTGGTGACTATTGTGAAGGGAGTGGTTTCCCTAATTTCTTTTTAGCCATTTTACCATTTGAGTACTGGAAGGCCCCTGATTTGTTTAAGTTAATTTTGTATTTAGCCACTTTGCTAACACTTTTTATCTAGATTAGGAGTTTTCTTGTGGAATTTTTGGGGTCACTTAAGTACACTATCATATCATCTGCAAATAGTGATATTTTGACTTCTTCCTTTCCAAATTGTAACCCATTGATGTCTTTTTGTTGTCTAATTGCTCTGGCTAGTATTTTGAGTCCTATATTGAATAGGTAAGGAGAGAGTGAGGAGTCTTGTTTTTTCCATAATTTTAATGGGATTGCTTTAGTTTTCTATCAGTTTAATTTGATGTTGGCTACTGATTTGCTATATATTGCTTTTACTATGTTTAGGTATGGGATTTGAATTCCTGATCTTTCTTAGATCTGCTCTGAAGATCTCTTTCTTGTAGGGTCTTTGTATGGCTTAGGCATCAGAATAATTGTGGCATCATAGAACTAATTGGGTGGTGTTCCTTCCTTTCTATTTTGGGAAATAGTTTGGAGAGTATTGGTATTAGGTCTTCCTTGAAGGTCTAATAGAACTCACCATTAAACCCCTCCAGTCCTGAGTGTTTCTTGGTTGGGAGACTATTTATGAATGCTTCTACCTCATTAGGGGCTAGGGAACTGTTTAGATAGTTTATCTGATCCCAATTTAAATTTGTTGCCTGGTATCTGTCTAGGAAGTTCTCCATTTTATCCAGATTTTCCAGCTTTGTTGAGTAAAGGTTTTGTAGTTTCTGTTGTTATGTCTCCCTCTTCATTTCTGATTTTGTTAATTTGAATTTTGTCAATGCACCACCCATTAGTCTGACTAAGGATGTATCTACCTTGTTAATTTTGTCAAAGAGCCAGCTTCTAAATTGGTTGATTCTTTGTATAGTTTTGTTGTTGTTGTTGTTGTTGCTATTGTTGTTGTTTCTATTTGGCTGATTTCAGCCCTGAGTTTCATTATTTCCTGCCATCTGTCTTCTCGTCTTGGTTGTAGTTGCTTCTTCTTGTTCTAGAACATTCAGATGTACTGTCAAGCTGCTAGTGTATGTTATCTCCTGTTTCTTTTAGAGGAACTCAGAGCTATGCATTCTCCTCTTAGGACTGATTTCATTCTGTTCCATAGGTTTGGGCATTTTGTGGCTCCATTTTCATTAAATTCTAAATGTCTTTAATTTCTTTATTTCTTCATGACAAAGTTATTATTGAGAAGAATGTTTTTCAACTTTGATGTGTATGTGGGCTTTCTCTTGTTTTCATTTCTATTGAAGACTAGCCTTAATCTGTAGTGATCTGATAGGAGGCATGGGCTTATTTCAATCTTCTTATATCTGTTGAGGTCTGTTTTGTGGCCAATTATATGGTCAGTTTTGGAAAAGGTACCATGAGGTGCTGAGAAGAATGTATATTATTTTGATTTATGATGAAACATTCTACAAATATCTGTTAAATCCATTTGGTCAATAAATTCTGTCAGTTTCACTGTGTCTCTGTTTATTTTGTATTTTTCTGAACTGTCCGTTGGTGAGAGTGAGGTGTTGAAATTCCCCACAAGATTATGTGCAATGTGTGCTTTGAGCTTTAGTAAAGTTTCTTTTATGAATGATAGTGCCCTTACATTCGGAGCACAGATGTTCACAATTGATAGTTTATCTTAGTAATTTTTTTCTTTGAGGTGTATTAAGTGTCCTTCCTTATCTTTTTTTGATAACTTTTGTTGAAAGTCAATTTTATCTGATATTAAAAAGATTATCCCAGCTTGTTTCCTGGGACCATTTGCTTGGAAAAAAAATTCCAGTCCTTGACTCTGAGGTACTGTTTATCATTGATATATAGGTATGATTTCTTTTTACATATCCAGTCTATTAGTCCATGTCTTTTTATTGGGGAATTGAGTCCATTGATGTTAACAGATATTTAGGAATGTTGATTGCTGCTCCCTGTAATTTTTATGTTATTTTTTTGTTTGTGTGGCTATCTTCTTTTGGGTTTGTTGAAAGATTAGTTTCTTGCTTTTTTCTAGGGCACAGTTATCCTCTCGGTGTGGGCATTTCCATCTATTATCCTTGTAGGGAATGATTTGTGGATATTGTGTAAATTTGATTTTTGTGATGGAATAGCTAGGTTTCTCTATAGTAATTGAGAATTTTGTTGGATATAGTAGTCTGGGTTGGCATTTGTGTTCTCTTAGGGTCTTTATGAGATCTGCTCAGGATATTCTAGATTTCATGATATACAGTGAGAAGTCTGGTGTAATTCTTATAGTTCTGCCTTTATATATTGCTTGACATTTTCCCTTTACTTCTTTTAGTATTCTATTTTTGTTTAGTACATTTGGTGTCTTGATTATTATGTGACAGGAGGAATTTCTTTTCTGGTCAAATCTATTTGGTGTTCTTTGGGCTTATTGGGCCTTCTTCATGGGCATCTCTTTTTTTAGGTTAGAAAATTTTCTTCTATAAGTTGGTTGAACATATTTTACTGGCCCTTTAAGTTGGGAAGTTTCACTTTCTTCTATTCCATATTATCTTTAGATTTGGTCTTCTCATTGTGTCCTGGATTTCCTGGATGTTTTGGGTTAGAAGATTTTTGAATTTTCCATTTTCTTTGACTGTTGTGTCAATGTTTTTTTTCTATATTCTTTGTTTACATTCCAAATGCTTTCCCTTTTCCCACCCCCCCACCATATGTCCCATAAGTCCTCTTCCTTTCACCCAATCCCCAATCAACCCCCATTTCTTTGTTCCAGTACTCACCTATCATACTGGATCAAGTCTTTTCAGGACCAGGGCCCTCTCCTTCCTTCTTCTTGGGGATCATATGATTTCCAAATTGTGACTTGAGTATTCAGAGCTTCTGGGCTAATTAATATCCATTTATCAGTTATTGCTTTTCATGTGTATTAATTTTTGATTGGGTTACCTCACTTAGGATGATATTTTCCAGTTCCAATCATTTGCCTACAAATTTCATAAATTCATTGCTTTTAATTGCTGAGTAGTATTCCACTGTGGCATATTTATACAGTGTCAATGTTTTCTATGGTTTCTTCTGCACCGGAGATTCTCTCCTCTAACTCTTGTATTCTGTTGTTGATGCTTGCACCTGTGACTCCTGATTTCTTTCCTATGTTTTCTATGTCCTGAGTTGTTTCCCTTGCTGATTTCTTTATTGTTTCTACTTCCATTTTTAGATCCTAGATGGTTTTGTTCAATTCCTTCACCTGTTTCATTGTGAATTCCTGTAATTATTTAAGTGTTTTGTGCATGTGTATGTTTGTGTGTGTGTGTGTGTGTGTGTGTGTGTGTGTGTGTGTCCGTGTTCTCTTTAAGGGCATCTACCTGTTTACTTGTGTTCTCCTGTATTTCTTTAAGGGAGTTATTTATGTCCTTCTAGACATTCTCTATCATGTGATTTTTAAATCAGAGTCTTGCTTTTTTGATGTGTTGGTGTAACCAGGGCTCGCTGTGGTGGGAGAACTGGGTTCTGATAATAAGAAGTGGCCTTGGTTTCTGGTGCTTGTGTTCTTGTGCTTGCCTTTTGTCATCTGGTTACCTCTGGTGCTAACTGTTCTTGCTTTTTTTGATTGTGGCTTGTCTGTCCTGCTAGCCAGTGTGTCAGTTCTCCTGGGAGACCAGTTCTCTCTGCAAGGAATTTAGGTATGTAAGCTAAGATACAGTGTTAACTCTGTGCTATCAGGTATGTAGGCACTCCTGAGACAAGAGCTCTCTCCTGGTATTATTCCTGTATGTAGCTCTGTGGCCCAGGATCAGCTCTGTGTGCAGACATAAACCAGAAGTCTCCTCCTGTCCCAGGCTGATCCTGAGGGTTCTGGGCATGTTCTTCTGAGTAGCACAGGTGTTTCTACCTATACTCACAGGCCTATCCTCATTCCTGATAGCCTAACAATCTCTCTATACTGCCTAGGTGTGGCAAATGATCCTGTCCAGTGGCAGACAGAAACTTGAAGGCCCCTGTCCCATGCCACCCCTGGTATCCTGTGTCCTGTGTGTCCCAGACAGGTCCATCTGAGCAGCAAGTATTTTCCTATCTGCACGCACAGTCCTGACTGCACTCCTGGAAGCTACCTATATCCCCATGCCATTTGGGTATGGAGCCATTTGGCAGAGTACCTTCTCCAGAAGCATATAGAAACTGGAAGGAGGGATAACTTTCAATCAGTATAATAAAATCAATTTGATACCTGCAGAGCAAAGACATTATATGTTGTATATTTGAGAAGTAAATTTTTCTCCTTTAGAGTCACTGTACTATGGTCAATATGTGAGATAATATTAATCAAGTGCAAAAGTATTTCCAAAACAGAGACTTATTTTTTGATATTTATTTGTGCATGCTTGTGTGTATGTGTGTGTATTTTTTTTTTTTTTTTTAGTTTTTTTTATTTTCTATATTCTATGTTTACATTCCAAAGGTTTTCCCCTTTCCCAATTACCCCCCCCACCATATGTCCCATAATTCCTCTCCCTCCCTGCTATTCCCCACTCATTCCGCCCCCCCATGATTTCTCTGCTCTGGGTCTACAATACTGGATCCAATCTTTACAGGCCCAGGGTCCTCTCCATTCTTCTTCTTGGAAGTCATTTGACTTGCTAATTGTGTCTTGAGTATTTAGGGCTTCTGGGCTCATTAATATCCACTTATGAGTGATTGCATTTCATGTGTATTCTTTTGTGATTGGGTTAGCTCACTTAGGATGATATTTTCCAGATCTAACCATTTACCTACAAATTGCATGAGTTCATTATTTTTAGTTGCTGAGTAGTACTCCATTGTATAAATATACCACATTTTCTGTATCCATTCCTCTTTTGAGGGATATCTGGGCTCCTTCCAATTTCTGGCTATTATAAACAAGGATGCTATAAACATAGTGGAGCATGTGTCTTTATTGTATGCAGAGGTATCCTCTGGGTATATGCCCAGGAGTGGTATGACAGGGTCCTCTGGAAGTGACATGCCCAATTTTCTGAGGAACCGCCACACTGATCTCCAGAGAGGTTTTACCATTTTGCAATCCCACCAACAGTGGAGGAGTGTTCCTCTTTCTCCACATCCTCACCAGCACCTGTTGTCTCTTGAGTTTTTAATCTTAGCCATTCTGACTGGTATGAGGTGGAATCTCAGGGTTGTTTTGATTTGCATTTCCCTGATGACTAATGATGTTGAACATCTCTTAAGGTGTTTCTCTGCCATCCAAATTTCTTCTGGTGAAAATTCTTTGTTTAGCTCTGTACCCCATTTTTTGATAGGGTTATTTGGTTCTTTGGGGTCTAACTTCTTGAGTTCTTTGTATATATTGGATATTAGCCCTCTGTCGGATTGGGGTTGGTGAAGATCATTTACCACTTTGTTGGTTGCCGTTTTGTCCTTCTGACAGTGTCCTTTGCCTTACAGAAACTTTGTAATTTTATGAGGTCCCATTTGTCAATTCTTGATCTTAGAGCATAAGCTATTGGTGTTCTGTTCAGAAAATTTCCCCCTGTGCCCATGTCCTCCAGGGTCTTTCCAAGTTTCTTTTCTAATAGTTTTAGTGTGTCTGGTTTTATGTGGAGGTCCTTAATCCACTTGGAGTTGATCTTAGTACAAGGAGATAAGAGTGGGTCAATTCGCATTCTTCTGCATGTTGACCTCCAGTTGAACCAGCACCATTTGTTGAAAAGGCTATCTTTTTTCCACTGGATGGTTGTGGCTCCTTTATCAAAGATCAAATGACCATAAGTCTGTGGGTTCATTTCTGGGTCTTCAATCCTATTCCATTGATCTACCTGCCTGTTGCTGTACCAATACCATGCAGTTTTTAACACAATTGCTCTGTAGTACTGCTTGAGGTCAGGGATATTGATTCCCCCAGAAGTCCTTTTATTGTTGAGAATAGTTTTAGCTATCCTGGGTTTTTTGTTGCTCCCGATGAATGTGAGAATTGCTCTTTCTAGATCCCCATCAAAATCCCAAATCAATTCTTCATAGTGTGTGTATTTGTGTGTGTGCATGCCTGTGACTACAAGTTTTGAATGGATTGTTGCTACGAATATGTAGAACTCAAGGGGCAAAGCCACACAATGTGTACTATTTCAACTCTTTCCTCCACTGATCCAAGTGATTTCTAAGAATAAATTTGGTCCTCATGCCTTGCCATACAAAAAATATTGACATCAAAATATGATAGCTTTTTTGTTTACATTGAAGGTATTTTATACGTGGATTTTTATTATAAATTTTAATATTACTTTTTTATGTTGATGCAAATTCCTAACAGGAAACTGTAATTTCTATTTTCACATTTTTCTTCATGATATTTTTCATGATATGAAATTATCATCAAGTATATATGTTTTGAAATAAGATGTTAGCCAATCATAAGGTAAAAACAGAAATACACAATAATGATGTTAACAAATTTAATTTTTTTCAATCACAGTATTAAATAATTTCTATTTCTTAACTTGAATATAAATAACAACGTTTTTTCCATTGATTTACCTTAAATTGTCACCAAACTTATTTTATTGTTTTATGTGTGGGGGTGATTGGACTGCAGGTTGCACCAGGTATATGTAGTACACACCAAGGCCATAAATATCATAAAATGAAGTTAGAGGAGATTATATGCAAACATGTGGGAGTGGAGACTAAAACTCAGATGCTTTGATTAATGACTTTAATTCATATTAATTTTTAGTTTTCAGGGAAATACTATACTATCTTCCTGGCAAGTGAATCTCTGAGTGTAACAGGAGATAGTAGTCAAACAAGGATGCTGATGCATGAGGTTAAATATTTTAAAAAATACAAAGTCATGAGCATGACATTCTATGTCAGCTAAGAAAGAGTATTTCATTAGAAGAAACAAATTTGTTGAAATGGGAATCAAAGCACTACAATGTTTCCAGAAATGAGAAGATGATTGGTATTTAGTTGTAATTTGAGAAAAGCTGGGGTTGCTAGTGACAGCATCTAAAAAAATTAAACTTGAGCTTATACATCTTGATTTTTAAATCTATCTTTATATTAAAATCATGAAAATAAGAGCCCAGTCAAAAATACATCATGTAATAGAACCTATGTTTGCTAAAAGTAAAATATAAATAAATGTGAGTATGATTAAAGGAAAATCTGATATCAAACATAATAAAGCAGTGTTACAACCTGACTGTGAAGACTGCTCCTCATCTCGCAAACCATCCTAATAACTAGACACCATCATTTCATCAAAGAGGTCACTTTCTTCCCTGTGGTGACTAGAAATTCCTGTCAATTAAGGGTCTGAACCCCATTACCATCCACAAGTCTTGGTGCGCACAGGAAGTTGGTGCATTCCCGACTGAAACATAGACTGAGAAGATGATTAATGAAGATATTTACAAACTAAAGAATAGCATCATAGAAGACAGGATTAAGGCCAGGATTGTCTCTCACTTTCAGCAAGATGTGTTTTCTTAGGAGAAAAAGAGACATGTGATGATAAATGTGAAATAAGGAGTATTCATTGTTTAATATGCATTGTTTAGGCAAAACAGAACGTGCCAACTACACACAGTTTGGTCTCATAAAACTAGATGGAAGTATTGCTCCACTCACAGTGATTTCCGGATTGACTGCATTATTTACATGTTCTGTAAGGATGTTATCTTAATCAAGAGTGTCTTTAATGGATAAATGGTACATTGTGTCTCATTTTACAGGGCATTTCTTACAACAAAAATGTCCCGAAATAAATGGGACTGCTGATATCACCGGGATCTGGAAATTGCGTGATACAGCTCAGCATTTTCAAAAAATATACTTTCATCCATCATATGTGGGAGGCATTGCATGAAGTGAGTAAAATAGCCATTATATATTCTCTAAAAGTATGGTTGTGGGGGTAATGCACCTTTGAATGAAACTTGATATGGGGGCACACAACAAAATCAAATGAATAAATAATTACAGGTTTTGCTAAAGTAGGTCAAATAAAGGCACATTCTTGATTTTTTAATTTCATGTTCCATGAGAAAATGTTGCCCTGTCTCAATAATATAATACAGAAAATATAATGTATATTGTAGAATTCTAGAAATAAGCGGATTATTACAAAAAATTTATGTTATATTAAAAATAAAATAATTACAATGTATGAGTTATATCTTGGCAATATTATATGAACTGAAAGGGTTGTATTTATGAATAAATAATTCATTTTACTTAAAATATTATTTTAATAAAATAAAACATCTTTAGTTCAACATAAAATAGAGAACATCTATTTGTAGAGAGCCTTATTGAGGTGCCATGCCACCTGGCAGGAACTTGACATCAACCAATGTACAGTTCCTCTCACAGCCTTTGAGCAGGAAGCCACAATCTCCTCCACCTAGGGGTTAGTGATCAGACCCAGGTGAAGCCCATTATTCTTCAGGGACCTGCAGTTCCTTAGAAACACTAGCCACCTGAAGAGCAACTGAAACAGTTCTGCTGAGAAGCTTCCAGCCTTTCGTTGGGAGGGTTTTCCCCTGCCTATATATTTGTAGTTCTTCATTAAACTTTGAGACCTTGAATAGCAATGCTGTCTTTGTCTCTTTTTACCACCTTCCAATACATCCCCAACTTCCTTTCCATGTCTCCTGTTCGATGTAACTGGGGCAGTTACAGCTATTATAGTAATATGATAAATATAAAAATATGGTTGTAATCAGTAAAAAATTATGTAATAAATTTTAAACAGATTTTAGATGGTTACATTCTCAGATTTTTGCAGGGTATAGTGATGGCTCAAATGTTATAACTATATTAAAATCTCAAAACTAAAAAACAAGTAAATAATTAATAGAAAACTATGTGTCATGTGGTTATGAGGAAAATTTTATTTATTAACAGGTCCTAGGGACCTTTATATGGTGATATATTCTGTAACAAACACCACCATCATATTCCAAGCGGGGTTTGTTAATAATTTGAATTACTTCCAGAAACTGACAGGAGTACTTGGTATGTAATTTTTTTATTGGACATTTTATTTAGTTATATTTCAAATTTTAAACCCTATACTCGTTTTTCCTCTGGAAATCCCCTAACCCATTCTTCTTTACCCAATTCAACCCCCCCCCACAGACACACCTCACTACCCTGGCCTTCACTTACACTGGGGTATCTATCATTTATAGTGCTAAGAGCCTCTCCTTCCATTGATGTCCATCAAGGTCATCCTATGCTTTATATGCAGCTGGATCCATAGGTCCCTCAATGTGTACTCTTTGGTTGGTAGTTTAGTCCCTGGTAGCTCTGGGGAGTTGGGTTCATTGACAATCTTGTTCTTTTTATGGGGCTAAAAATCCATTCAGCTCCTCCAGTCTTTTTTCTAACTCCTCCTTTAGGAACCCTGTGCTCAGTCCAATGGTTAGGTGCCAGCATCTGCCTCTGCATTTGTCAGATTCTGACAGAGCCTCTCAGGAAACAGCTATATCAGTCTCCTGTCAGGAAGAACACCTTGGAATCCACAATTGTATCTGTGTTTGATATCCATATGTGGGAAGGATCCCCAGATGGTGAAGTATCTGGATGGCCTTTCCTTCTGACTCTACTCCACACTTTGTCTCCATATTTCCTCTCTCGAGTATTTTGTTTCATCTTGTAAGAAGGACTGAAGCATCCATTCTTTGCTCTTTCTTCTTCTTGAACTTCATTTGGTCTGTGAATTGTATCTTGGGTATTCTGAGCTTTTGGGCTAATAAGCACTTAACAGTTGAGTGAATACCATGTGTGTTCTTCGGTGGCTGGGTTGCCAGGATCAGGATGCTATTTTCTAATTACAACCATTTGCCTAAAAATTTCATGAAGTCATTGTTTTTAATAACTGAACAGTACTCCTTTGTGTAAATGTACCATATTTTCTGTATAATTCTTCTGTTGAAGGACATCTGGATTTTTTTTGACTTCTGGTTTTTATAAGTAAGGCTGCTATGAACATAGTGTAACACGTGTTCTTGTCATATGATGGAACATATTTTGGGTATATGCCCAAGGTTTGTATAGCTGGGTCCTCAGGGAGCACTAGGTCCAATTTTCTGAGGAAATGCCAGACTGATTTCCACGGTGGTTGTACCAACATGCAATTCCAACAGCAGTGAAGGAGTGTTGCTCTTTCTCCCCATCCTTGCCAGCATCTGCTGTTGCCTTTTGATCTTAAGCATTCTGATTGCTGTGAGATAGAATCTCAGGGTTGTTTTGACTTGCATTTTCCTGATGACTAAAGGTGTTGCACAATTCTTTAGGGGCTCCTCAGCCATTTGTGTTTCCTCAGTTGAGAATTGTCTGTTTAGCTCTGGACCCCATTTACTAGGGTTATTTGGTTGATATATATATATTTCTGTAACACTAAGTCATTAGAAAGTTTAAACCTTCCCAAAATCTTATTTACAGAGTTTAATTATTTCTTATGGAACCAATAAAGATTTTTAGTTTTAGGAAGATATTTTGAAATCTTTAAATTTTTCAATATTTCAGCATTTTACTTTTACCTTAACTCTTTCTTTCCTTCCTTTCTTTCTTCCTTCCTTCCTTCCTTCCTTCCTCCTTTCTTTCTTTCTTTCTTTCTTTCTTTCTTTCTTTCTCTCTCTCTCTCTCTCTCTCTCTCTCTCTCTCTCTCTCTCTCTCTGTCTCTGTCTCTCCCTTTCTTCCTTCCTTTCTTCTTTAATCTTGTTTTGCAATCCAGACTTTATTGTCCTCCCATTCCAGGCTCTGCTTGTTCCTCAACCCACACCTCCTCCCTCCCCCACATCAGGAAGAGGATGTCCCTTCATCCACCAGACTTCCCTACTCCCCAGGGCCCCAAGTCTCTTGAGGAGTAGGTGCAGCTTCTCTCACTGAATCCAGACCCAGCAGTCCTCTGCTCTATAGGTGTTGGATTCCTCATATTAGCTAGCGTATTCTGTCTATTGCTGGCTCAGTGTCTGAGAGAGCCCAAGGGTTCAGGTTAATTGAGACTACTGGTCTTCTGATAGGGTTGCCCTCCTCCTCAGCTTTTTCCAGCTTTTCCCTAATTCAACCACAGAGGTCACCAGATTCTGTCCATTGGTTGGGTGTAAATATCTTTATTTGACTCTTTCATCTGCTTTTTAGGCCATTCAGAGGGTATTTATGATAGGCCCATGTTTGTAACCATATCATCAGTAATAGTGTCAGGCCCTGGGGCCTTTCAAGAGCTGGATCTCAAGACTCCTAAGACTCTTCTACATATTTGTTCCTGCAGTTCTTTCAGAGAGTAACAATTCTGGGTCAGAGTTTTTGAATGTAGGGTGGAAAGCCCATCTCTTCCCTTGATGCCCTGTCTTTTTGCTGGAGGTGGACTGCACAAGTTCCCTCTCCACACTATAAAGCATTTCATCTAAGTCCCTGAGAGTTCTCCCATTTAGTTCTGAGAGTTTCTCACCTCTCAGGTCTCTGGTACATTCTAAGGGGTCCTCCCACCTCTTCCTACCTCAGAGGTTGCCTGTATCCATTTCTTCTGCTGGCCCACAGAGCTTCAGTTCTGTTCCCCTGCCCCTATTAAATGTTCATGCTCCCCCTTTCCCCTATCTGTTGCCTTTCTCACCTGGGTACCCTCCCTCAACTCCTACTCCTGTGATTGCTGTCTTCTCCCTCCCAGTGGAATTGAGGCATCCTCACTTGTTAGCCTTCTTGAGTTCTATGGATTGTATCCTGAAAATTCTGTACTATTTTGCTAAAATCCACTTATTAGTGAGGACATAGCATGCATATCCTTTTGGGTCTGAGTTACCAAATATTTTCTAGTTCTATCCATTTGCCTGTAAAACGCATGATGTCCAATTTCTTAATAGCTGTGTAGTAGTATTCCATTGTGTAAATGAACCATATTTTCATATCCATTCTTCTGTCATGGGACTTCTGGGTTGTTCCAGCTTCTGGATATCACAAATAAGGCTGCTATGAACATAGTGTAACATGTGTCCCTGTGGCATGGTGGGACATCTTTTGGGTATATGCCCAAGAGTGATATAGCTGGGATTTTAGGTCTATTTCCAATCTTCTGAGGAGCCTCCAGATTGATTTCCAGAGTAGTTGCACCAGCTTTCAATTCCACCAGTATTGGAGGAGTGTTTCTCTTTGTCCACATCCTTGCCAGCATCTGTTGTCACCTGAGTTTTTGATCTTAGCCATTCTGATTGCTGTAAGGTAGAATCTCAGGGTCATTGTGATTTCTCTGATGATCAAGTACTTTGAACATTTCTTTAAATTCTTTTTAGCTATTCTAGATTCCTCTGTTATGAATTCTCTGTTTAGTTCTATACTCCATTTTTTGATTGGGTTGTTTAGTTTCTTGGTGGTTAGCTTCCTTAGTTCTTTATATATTTTGGATGTTAGTCCTCTATTGGATGTAGTGTTATGTGCAATATTAACACTCATTGAAGCCCTGATTGTTTTGGCATCAAGACCAACAATTAACAGATGAAATTTCTCAGAAAAGTAAAAACAAAACAAAACAAAAAACCCCTCAGAACAAAGGATGCCATCATTTGAGCAAAGAGGTAGTCTTCAAAATGTAAAACAACAAAACATAAAAACCTTTGGCAATTATATCTATGACTGAGGATTAGTATTTAGAATACACAGAGAAGTAAAAACAACTGACAACTGAGACCATTAACAATAAAACATCAAGGTCCAAGACTAACCAAATAGTTCTCAAAAGATGCAATACAAATGACTGAGAAACACTTAAAACATTTTCAACATCTATAGAAATCGGGTAACTAGAAATGACATTTTGAAATTATTTTTTGTCTTACCACAGCAAGAAAGGCCAAGATTAATAAAAACAAATGACAAAAGATGATGGTAAAGATACAGGAAAAGGAGAACACTTATACTGTTAGTATGGAAATCAGCATGATGTTCTTCAAAATGTGGACAATAAAGTTACCACAAGATCCAGCTATACTATGTGGGCTCTATGTCTTACTACTGAGATACTTACTCATCAATGTTCAGTGCTGCAATAATCATAATAGCTAGAAACTGGAAACAGTCTAGATGCCCATCAACTGGTGAATGGATAATGAAAATGTGATACCTCACATAATGGAATTGTTATGTAGCTATCACAAAAAATAAAATTATACTTTTTCAGAGATTTGAATAGAGCAAGGAAAAGATTACATTGAATGAGGAAAACCAGACCAAAAATAACAATCATTTCATATTTTCTCTTTTACATGGATTTCTGAAGTTATGTTTAAATGTGTGTTTCATTTAGAATATCTACAAATGTTGTGTAGCTAGTAAGGGTACAAGGGGTCTAAAGGGAAGAGAATTTCTTCTGCAAAATAAAATAGAAAATTAATATTATAAGCTTTTTAGAACAGGGGGATTTTGGAGGATGAGGAATTGGATGGTAAGTTAGAAAAGAGAATATGGGAAAGGACATCTAACTCTAAAGGCTTTGTGAAAAAGCCACATAGCTTTTTCCAGTGTGAAAGTATCTTAACATATATACATAAAGATAATATATTTAAATTGAGTCACTGTATAATAATGGAGGCAATGCCCTAACTAGACATTATATGCTACTAATTAAAACTACCAGTTCCAGTTAGGTGTTTGGCCAAAGATGTCTTGTTCATCCCTCTTAAAACTGCAGGCTGTTTTCAATGCTATTGCTTACTCTCTACAACTGGATAGTCAAACTGTGCTGCTGAAGACAACACACACATATGGCATAGAACATAAAGAAATCAAGCTAGTACTCAGCTGGAAGCTTTACTTCTACTGGCTAGCATTCATAGTTATCTAAGATGCTGTACATGCTACCAGAGGAGAGAAGTAAATCATCACTATCGCTCATCTATGAATCTTGTGAGCTATAATAGCAACATACCAGATATGTCCACTAATGAAATAATGGCATAGATGTTAGAGAAATGTCTAACCACCTTTGTTGTTTTTTAATTGGAGTTAAGGCTCAATCCATAGGATGGAAGCCATATGAAATATTGTTAGAAAGGCCAAAAGTCTGTCTAAAAAGATGAAGGTTCCAGAGGAAAATCCATCACTGTTATTCTTATAAATGAACATAGCAATAAACCACCTTCTAATAACATATTGCTATATCCATTTATCAGAATATCATTCAACCTCATCAGACAGGCATCGTCCTGAATACATGGTAATTAATAGAGACTCACAAATGAACACTGCAGAGTGTCGTGTGCTTTGTCCTGAATGAGTTTCTTTATTACACTGCTCCACTCAAAGCTCAGTATGTCAAGGAGGGCTCAGAAATATCACAAGCACCAGAGATGGTGAGCAACTTTAAGGAAATAGCATTTTTTCAGACACAAAATAGTAGATGCACATATGCATTCTCAGAGACTTAACTATATACAATAAACATGTAAAAGCTCAAGTCAGACAGCAATTCAAGTGTGAAGGGGGGGCATGTTGGTGCAAAGTCCCACCCTAGCCTATCACAAAGATATTCTTAAATGATAGTGCAGGGAGATGGAAAATCTGTTTGTTTGCTCGTTTGTTTTCAGTGGATTCACACTGTGCATATCAACCACATACTCAGGTAGGCCTCATGCTCAGTAGTAGATGGTCAACACAAATCAGACTTCGTGGTTTTAGTGGCCTTTTCCCTTCCTTCCTTCCTTCCTTCCTTCCTTCCTTCCTTCCTTCCTTCCTTCCTTCTTTCCTTCCTCCATCCCTCCCATTGATCCTCCAGCCATCCCTCCCTGCCTCCCTCCCTCCTCCTGCCCTTCTTCCTTCTTTCCTTCCTTTCTTCCTTCCTTTCTTCCTTTTCTTTCTTTCTACTTTTCTTTGTAAGTTTCTTGTTTGTTAAACTATATAACATGTGATATGTGGTGGATTTTGTAGGAAGGAGTTAGAGGTCAGGAAATAATAGGATTAAACTGTTTGACATTGTTTTTTTTTAAATTAAAGAGGAAAACAATAAAATCTTTTCAAAATAAACAAGAAGTTGATATCCTTCTGTCAGAGCCCACCTAGTGGTGGTGAAGAAAGATGCCCAATATTCCCAGATTTCTACAGTTCACCTACCTGAAAAGATCAGCAGCTACCCAGTGTCTGCTCTACTTTCAACAGGGAAAAATTGCTATAGAGATACACATTGAGCACATGGTGTTTGAGTTCCAGATGAAAATTAGATTTGATTTTACAGTCTGGCTAGGCAATTGTAGAAATTTCTTATTATAAAATAAATAGTCCTAGAAAAGATGAAGTCCCAGTTTAGGGGAATGCCAGGGTAGGGAGGCAGAACTGGGTGGGTGGGGAAACACCCTCATAGAATCTGGGGAAGGGGGCATTGGATAGGAAGTTTTGGGAGAGGAAACCAGGAAAGGGGATAACATTTGAAATGTAAATAAAGAATATATCCAATAAAAGGAAAAAAGGGTAAGTAAAGTTTGCCCTTTTTAAATTTTAAAAATCACCTTCAGGTATTTTTTAAAGTGACAAACACATTAAAAAATTTCCTAAAACAGTACTATAATTTTTATGTCATCATTGCACATATGATGAATGAGACATTGTTAAATACAAGAAACACAAAAAGAAGAAAGACATAGCCCAGGCCCTAGGAGATGAAGAGGACAGGTAAATAGAATGCTACTGTGAAGTATTATCACACTGTAACAGACATAAGGATAGTAAAACAGGAGACAATTGACATCACTTTGGGGGAAGATGAGGGAAGAAATTATTCAACTGAGGAGGCAAATTGAGTTATCCATGTGACTTCTGTATGATCAGTCTGTTTAGAAGTCTATACAAAATGGAGTACTATTCAGCCATCAGAAACAATGAATTCCTGAAATTCTTAGAGAAATGTATGGAGCTGGAGAACATCATACTAAGTGAGGTAACCCAGTCTCAAAAGAATACCCATGGTATGCACTCACTGATAAGTGGATATTAGCCTAGACTCTTGGGACACTAAAGGCACAATACACATAGAAGTCTATTTCATTTATAGAACCAGGAACCTGAGTTAACCTTAGAAACTTACCTTAAATAACTTTAAAACCATTTGGCAAACTTGTGCTCTAATTAAAGTGCATAGAGAATCAATAAAATATTTGTAAATCTCATGTTAGTGTAGTGATTTGTATAGTATCTTGGGAATTTGAATGCTTGATCTCCAGTTGGTGATACTGTTTGTGTACATTTAGGTGGTGTGTCCCTTAAGGAAGAATGTCATTGAGGCAGTCTTTAAGAATTTATGTAGTCACACCATTTTTAGCTCTTTATCTCTGCTTCATGCTTGTGGTTCAAGATGTGAGTTCTCAGTGTGCTATTCTAGCCGCCAAGCCTGTTTGCTATTGCTGTACTCTCCTGGCATGATGGACCTTTATCACTTTGATATAGTAAGCTAAACAAACATTTCTTTCTATAAGTTGCTTTGGTCATGGAGCTGTACTACAATAGAAAAGCAAACTAATACAGGTAGTTTATCTATCTATCTATCTACATACATACACACATACACATACACATACACATACACATACACATACACATACACATACACATACACATATACATATACATATACATATACATATACATATACATATACATTACTCTTCTCCCAAGCGTGCCACCAGGAAGTCATGAAATTTAGTAGATTCACTGGTTTAAACTTTATTTTCTGTCCCAACATTTCTTGGCACATAGTGATTTTGATTTTTATACAGTGACTCTAGGATGTCTTTTGGCAGGATTTTCCCTTTCCAATTACATTAAAATATTAGTGCACCAGGAGACCTGTAATTGGACAGGAAAGAGGGAGGAAGAGTAAAGAGTTGCAGAGACAGAGAGCATCTCAGATTTTTAAAAAAAAGGCATGGACAGGAAGAAGATCCTGATCCAGCATGGCTTTAAATAGCCACAGGTAGATACTCTATCACTAAGGATAGAATAATTGGTATCACATGTCTAATCTAGGTGGGCAGCTTGTATCATCTGAAATTATTGTTTTGGCATTTTGTGAATTGAGAATTTATTGATACATAAATCTGACTTGTTCATTATAAGCTTCTAGAGTTTTGTTTCTGCTGTTTTTCTGGGTGTTGTGGCAGCTGACCGTGGGGTGGACAGTGTTGTGTGGTCTGGCATGGCAGTGACGGGACCCAGGAACTCTGGTCCCTCCAGATAGTTGGCAGAGAGTAGATGGACACAGCACAGGAAATGGCATGTCTTCTTTAAGACTTCCCACAACAGGTGGTGACACAACATGTTGGTCAAGAATTCACTAGAAAAATTAAGGTTAATAGCCTGAGAATTAAAGTTTAATTTTATAAGTGAGAGAAAGGTAGTGCTAGATGAGTTGTAGACTCTGAATGGGAGTTGAAACAAAGCAGGCCCTAAGGTTCCCTGCTGTGGAGGAATGCCAGACTATTCAGAGTCAGAAGAAGAATGAAGTTGCTTACTTCTCAGGGCAGAGATGGCTTGAACTATGAATTTATAAAATTGGGGTTACTTGCTTTTAGCAATGTGTTATTACAGATTTTGTCCAAATCTCATGGGGATTTTCCTCCTGTGATTTGGAACTAGGTTAGGGAAACCTATTCGGACTCCAAATAGGGAGGCAGTGATAATAATTGCCTGCTATGTAAGGTAGCAATTAATATTGTCTATGGCTCCAGGTAGAGAGATCAACAGATAGATATTATACAGGTATTAATAAAATGTCTGTGGTTCTAGGCAGATAATGAACAGATATATAATACAAAAATATGGCTGCTCTAGGCAGAGAGCCAAACAGTAATATGGTATGAAGATCACTTTCTATGCCTCACAGGATGCTCAAATTCTGTCTAGAGTGGCTAAATGGAAATCTTAGGTTTTTATCCTGCTTGGCAAAATAGGCAAGACCTAAGAAAAGGCACATACAGTATTTTAGTTTACTTCATTTGTTTGGGTTGTTTTAACTTTCAAAATGGTTGTGATTTTGTGTTTTGTGGTTTTGTTATTCCTCTGGTAGAGAGGCCAGGATACAAGATTTCCTGGTTGCTGCCTAAAGGATATGATATTTTGGGAGAAAAGTTTTGACTTTGTGTTTAGAAAAGGTCATTAGAGTCTATATACCTTCCAGAGTTCTATGAATCAGATAAAATGAAGGGAGATACCCAGAGGACTAGATTCCAGAATAAAACAAAAACAATATAACTTACCATTATGAAAATTTTGTTTTGAGACTTGCATATTACAGAATATACAGCCTTGATGAGTCTCATTGTCAGACAAATTGATCTGACCTGCTTGAATTCCCACTGTCTTGAACTTTCAGCCAGATTCAGTCAAGACACAGGCATCAGAGTCTAAATCAATCTTGGTGTGGCCATTTTAAGGCCAACCAACTCCCCTATTTTTCTAGCCTCCTTCTCCCCCTTCAAAATATCTCAATGCCTATATTCAGGTTGAAGAAGTTATGAAGAGTCATTGCCTCAATTCCCTGGCATTTAGGGCTGGAGATGGCTATTACAGGTTGTCTTTCTATGTAGAAATGTTCATAACTGGAACGTGGAGGAAATAGGTAGAATTGAATGCAAAGCCATAATCTTGTTTGGTGGAAATCCTTGTAATTGTTATTAAGTTGAAGTCATAATTTCTTGTTTTGATGCAAAATCAAGGTTTTCATTGGTATAAATTTCTTCTATTGATACAAATATTTTAAAAGTACATGGATTAGACCCAGTTCTTCTATAACTGTTATTATAAACTGTTCTGAGATGTTTAGGTCTGAGATAAGGGCCAAATAGCAAATTCATGGCTCTGAGTTTATTTTTAGGGCGTTTTCAGATATTTTCATTAGAAATAGCTAAGAGTAGTTAAGGGAGAACAGTCCAGATTATGTCATATAGACAATAGGTTTTTAAAGACAGCAGAAATGCACAGAATGTGACATTCATTGTTATTTATGCACTTGTTGAGAAAAGTCTGCTCCTGACAGCATTCCCTTTCTTGGATTCAAAGAAGAAATTGAGCATCCATGGGGTTGCTCCAGTTGTGGGAAGACAGTCACTAGTCAATTCATCTACAGACAGAATACTGTCCAGAAAAGGACACAATTTCTCAGCTAAGTTCTGGTGAGACAGAATAGGCTAGTCCTAAATATTCTTGTTTCTGTAAGGTCTGTCAGATGATCCTGGGCCAGAAGTCTAAGGACAGATGGGTGCTCCAACTTCCTGACTTACTGGGGTTGTATAAGTAGGCAGCTGTTTCTACAATTTATCTCAGTTCTGGAAGCTGTGTCAAGCTTCCTGTATATTTTCAGCTAATGTTGGTCATCCTCTGATTTCTGATGGAGTTAAAAGACTACTTATAGTCTCACAGCCAACACAGGCTATTTACATTGACAGAACAGATTTGAGAGGATGGTTTGCAGATGACAAACAGTCTAAATACAGGGCATAATTCAGGTGTAAAATTAAGACTTTAGTTAGGACCGATGACAATGTTCTATTTTATTGACAAAAATGATGGGCTGGGTATTAGGTCTATCTTACACCTTATAAATTAAAAAAATGGCAATAGTGTTAAATTTATATTTTGAGAGAAAGGGTTTTCTTAATTTATTTAAACAGAAAAGGTGTAATGTGGCAATATTTTAGCTGTCCAATTACATTAAAATATTAGGGCAGCAGGAGACCTGTGATTGGACAGGACAAAAGAGGTTGGAGGTAAGAGTTGCAGAGATGGGGAGCATCTCAGAGCCAAAATAAGCAAGATGGAGGATGGACATGAAGAAGATCCTGGACCAGCATGGCTTTAAATAGCCATAAGTAGATATGATATCATAAAGAATAGAATAACTGGTATAACATATCTAATCTAGATGGGCAGCTTGTATCATTATCAGGTGGCTCTGAAATTATTGTGTTGGCATCTTATGAATTGAGAATTTATTGGTACATAAATCTGACTTGTTAATTATAAGCGTCTAGAATTTTGTTTCCGCTGGGTTGTTGGATGTTGTACCTGATGACCATGGGGTAGACAGTTGTTGAGTGACGATGGCAAGGGACTGGTGTGGCAGGGAAGGTAACTCAGCAGCTCTGGCCCTACTGTAGAGTTTGTGGGCAGAGGGTAGGTAGATGGAGCACAGGAACTTGGTGGATCTATTTTTAATATTTTCTGCAACAATGTCTAACTCAGGTTTGATGGTTTTCATATGCCTGTGAGTACTCCATTTACATCTTCCTCTCAAGTCAGAGGGTGTAAACCCCTCACCCCCCATCCCAAGTCCTGGAGTAGTAGGTGGTTTCTAGAGTCTGGTGTTGTGACAGGCTTTGACTTGTCACAGTCATTCATAAAATATGCCATAGCATTTGCTTGCCTATGTATCTTAGACCACATATTCTGCAGAGGGCAACTGGCACACTATAGAGATAGTCAGGCAGTGCAATCTAGAGGGTTACATCTAACAGTTGTGTAAGTGAGCCTTCAACTGCACCTGCCACCTCCAACCAGAATCGCTGGCCCTCCATGACTTTTAAATAATTGAAGCCTTTTGTTTAAAATCTGTAATATTTGGTATTATGCTATACAGCATAATTACAAAGTCACCTTTACTCAAATTATTTTTCTTTGGCTTTCGATTCAATGCAAAGTTTCTGGCATTCAAAGTTAAGCGAGAAAGAATGTAAATATAGCATGATTTTTTTATGAAGATAGAGAAACTTTTACCCTCACTTCCCTGGGCTTTCCTTTGCTTATCAGTGTAATTCCTATAGTTCTTTACTATAGTTCATCTTTGTGGTTTAGAAAGCAAAATCAGACACTTGGGGACCACTGTTTAATCAATATTGCCAGGTTTCAGCAGCTTTTGTAATGTGCTTTCTCTTTTTCATCCTGACACAAGCACTACATTCACATACTTATTTTCATTCTCCTATTAGCAGAACTAAATCTAGATTCTGGAACCTTCGTCTCCTGAAGGAAATAATGTGCATAAAATTGTGCTTCATGGCCTTGAACTGAAGGAGAACATAGAGCAGGATAGGTGTGGTCTGTTCTCAGTCTCCTGTCTGTGGGCAAGTCACAGCTTAGCTCTACTTGTTGTCTCAGTGAAAAATATAGTAGATAGCTCCAAGTTAATTTTTTCCAGCCAGAAAATTAGAGTATTGATATCTACTTTAAGGCCATTCTAAGAATTTAGAAGATTGCTTAATCAAGTATTTGTTATGTTCTAGCTGTTGTTAGAATATCACAATATAATCACTTAAAATACTTCCCAGACTCAGAGACCAACAGCATGAATTCCTTTCTTCTCTATTTCTGTATGAGTGTAACACGTTGAGAGTGGAGCCAGGAAGATAGCCTCTCCTCTCAGGGCCAATGCTCCTCCAATAGGAGGAAATGCATTAAGGAACTTCAAGATAGCATCTTGGGTGCTAGTATTATAATTGCTGAAGAAGACTGTGGTCACATAGGAAAAAACTATTTCAGGACTGAAGAAAAATAACTTGTGTTCAAAACTTGCTTTTTGTGTTCAAAGAGAGTTTGACCATGACAAGTTCATTCAGAACTAGAAGTGTGAAACTTATTTTATCTTCTTTGATTAGTAGCCATATATTGTCTATGGAGTCCTCTTTTTTATATACCTTAATGTAATTGAAGTATGCTTGTTTATCACTTCTAGAAACAAAATCTAGTGAGGCTAGTACAATGTATGATTTATAAATCCTAAAGTCACTTTTGATTTCACTGGTAATAGCATAAATTGCCTTTGATGCTGGATATTAAATCACAGTAAGTATTCATAATGAACTATAAGCCTTCTAATATGACAGTCATTTATTCATCATTTGTGTAATGATGTCAGATCTGATAGAGTAATATTTAAAATTTATTAAACAGTATGTCACAAGGAAACATTTAGTTCCATATTATATTTATAATAGTAGCAATGATGGTTGCCAATACTAGTCAAGTGTAAATTATTGCTCAATTTTAACATGATGCTACTGCAATATAATGCTCTATGGCTATGAAAGTCATTAGTATGTAACAGTCTTGTCCTGCCTAGAACAGAATGAGCCTGTAAGTGCACATGTACATATGCGCGCACATACACACACACCCACACATACACATACACTGAACACTTAAATGACTATAGACAAAGAAAAATAAAGAAACAAGTAAATTTTAAGCGAACATAGTCCTCCCATCCCCAAGGGACCAAAATTTAAAACCAGGTCAAGTTTAGAAATCAAGGGAATCAGAAAGCAGATATCTTGTGCAGAGCTGCTGTTTCCAATGGGTAAAACTGCAACTAGTGTAAGTAGAAAACCCTGATGATTTTATTTATCTGCTGATCACCAGATGTTAGAAACCACATGGTAAATCATGCATGTATATATTTGTGGGAGAGTGATAGAAAATCTAGGAACATTCAGATAGGTGTTTAAAGCTTTGTAGCAAGTGTGTTTCGCTCAGTCTTTCAATAGCAGGGAGGCAAGTGTGGAATTATAAGGAACTGTCCCCTTGGCAGAAGGATGTCTAAGAGTTTGCATGTTGCGGGCCCCACTTTTATGTTTTTCAAACAATAACACTAACACTATGATTACTTTTTTTTTCCACAGCAGAAGCAGAGCATCTTACTACAGAGCATCTTACTACAAAGTTATTGCATTGCAAGGCCAGAGCCTGAAAGCAGAATTCACATGTTTCCCTGAAGTTTGTAAGTAGAAGAAAAGCATATAATCAACCACGTTCTTTGCTGCTTTAGAAAAAATGCTCTATTTTATCTGGACATATATAAATGATTAATCCATTCAGCAAGGGTGTCTACCTTGAAACTGAAGGCAGATATAGTGATTCATTCAGGAAAAACTTTAGTTTGCACTCTGTCTCTGTACATGTGCAGATCATGGTTAGGATGTATCTGTGAGTCAAACATTGTGTCTGACTTCTGTTTGCATTTGCCAGCAGATCACTGAAGAAGCAGGTCAAACACTGGTAATATTATAAGCCTGAGACTGAGTTTAGGATCCCCTTAGTGACTCTTTCCAAGTACACTAAGAAGCCAGTATGCACAGGGGGGAAGTTCCTGAACAGAACACCAGTGGCTTATGCTCTGAGATCAAGAATTGACAAATAGGACCTCATAAAATCACAAAATTTCTGTAAGGCAAAGAACACCGTCAGAAGGACAAAACAGCAACCAACAAATTGGGAAAAGAGCTTCACCAACCCTACATCTGACAGAAGGTTAATATCCATTATATACAAAGAACTCAAGAAGTTAGACCCAAGAGAATGGGAAAAAAACCCTATTAAAAACGGAGTACAGAGCTAAACAAAGAATTTTCACCTGAAGAAATTTGGATGGCTGAGAAGCATATTAAGAAATGTTCAACATCATTAGTCACCAGGGAAATGCAAATCAAAACAATCCTGAGATTTCACCTCACACCAGTCAGAATGGCTAAGTTTAAAAACTCAGGAGACAGCAGGTATTGGTGAGGATGTGGAGAAAGAGGAACAGTCCTCCACTGCTGGTGGGACTGCAAGATGGTACAACTACTCTGGAAATCAGTCTGGGGGTTCCTCAGAAAACTGGGCATGACACTTCTAGAGGACCCTGTTATTCCACTCCTGTGCATATACCCAGAGGATTCCCCTGCATGCAACAAAGGCATATGCTCCATTATGTTCATAGCAGCTTTATTTTAAGAGCCAGAACCTGGAAAGAACCCATATGCATCTAAATGGAGGAATGGATACAGAAAATGTGGTATATTTATACAATGCATTACTACTCAGCAATTAAAAACAATGAATTCATGACATTTTAAGGCAAAGGGTTGGAACTGGAAAATATCATCCTAAGTGAGGTAACCCAATCACAGAAGACTACACATGAAATGCTATCATTGATAAGTGGATATTAATCAGCCTAGAAGCTCTGAATACTCAAGACACAATTAGCATATCAAATGGTTCCCAAGAAGAATGAAGGAGAGGGCCCTGGTCCTGAAAAGGCTTGATACAGTATTATAGGGGAGTACCAGAACAGAGAAATGGGAGGGGTGATTGGGGAATGGGCAGAGTGAAGAAGATTTATGGGACATATGGTGAGGGGTGAACTGGGAAAGGGGAAAGCCTTTGGAATGTAAACAAAGAATGTAGAAAATTTTTAAAGAAGAAGAAGAAGAAGAAGAAGAAGAAGAAGAAGAAGAAGAAGAAGAAGAAGAAGAAGAAGAAGAAGCCAGGATGAACTTGCCAGTGTACCCTCTAGCCACCTGTAGAGGATAAGACAAGGTTCTGAGTCATCCTTATGTTGCAAAAAACAAACCCTAGGGACTGTATAGAATCAAGAGATGTTTGGTTTACACAGCAAACACTGCTGAGGATTGGGGCACATTTTGTGAGAAGGGGAATAACTTCCTCCTCCCCATTTATAAATAGATACAAGCTATTTTTTTAATTTCTTACTTGTGAGTACCTAGTTATTCAGGAGTGACCTTTGAGATGGCTGCAACTTTTATGACAGAATCAATAAGTGATAAAGTCATGTCTAAATGATGCTGTGCTGTGTAAACCCTCTCCCCTGTATATATTAGACTATTTTTGCATTAGTGAATATAAGTCAGCCTGGACAACTAGAGGAATGATACAGTTTAAATGGAATTAAGTATTTTGTACATTGCAAAAAAATTAAAAATCTATATGTCCCATGAAAAGAAAAAATATAGAGGTCACATGTTCTCATTTGTAAACTATGTGGCATTTTCTAATTAAAATTTATATAGATAGTGAGCGACCATAAGAGAGACAGAGAGAGGAGAAAGGGAAGTTTGAAGTAGAGAGAAAGAATGATATAGACTGAGAAAATTTTCATTTCTTGAAAGTAAATAATGTTGAGGATGAAGGAAGGTGGAGTATTGGGTGACCACCTTGATGATTTCTGTTCTAGTCAGAAGTTCTGTGCCTGAAACATCTACAGTAAATAGCAAGTTTGTTACTGTACCCTTGAGGAATTTTGTCAATAAAGAACTGATAGGGTAATTTTTACTGGTTTTCTATTTCCTTTTATTTTATGCTCACTGAGTGAATAAGTGATTTATTATGAATAATAAATTTAAAGCTACAAACTTAATGTGTGTATTATGGGAGGCATAACAATAATGCTTCATTTTCAGAAGGCTGTGAGGAAAGGCAAACCTTCCCACAATCTGGTTTATAAAGAATGCTTTTCAGCTTCTCGGGACGTAGTGGAAATGACAGGCTGATGTGGAGGGCTCAGAGTGAAGAGTGCTACATGGCAGCAAACACCCTTCCTAGAAGACGATCTCCAAACACTTCAATGAGATGGAACACAGTATTTAATGAGCATTTAGATTGACTTAGAAATATTTTCTTTAACTCCTACAGAAATATCTATGGTTAAATATCTATTGTAACATCCAGAAAAATCAATCAATCTTTGCCTTTTACCTCCTCATCTATAAAATGGTTATAAACCTATCTCACTCTCAAAGCTATGAGTGGGATTCTTTGGAAAGGAAGTATAAGTATTTGACTCAGGAACCTGTATGCCTGGTGATTAGATTCTAAGCAAAGTAAATGTCAGTGTTTGGTAACTTCATCCGAGAGGTCAGTGATGGCAGAAGCTCATGCTGCAGCCTGTTAGTGACAAAATCTAAATTAGAATTACTGACTCAATATTTTCATTACAAAATGACTAAAGTGCTTGTTAAGGGTCTGGATTTCTTTAGCTCTTACCTGCTTGACCCAGTTCAGCAGGGCCAGCTGCATAAAACACCTCTCCTATCTGCTTTTTACCAGCTTTTAGGCTCAAAATATAAACTCTGGTTGAACATTTGCATCACAGAGACTCAGAAGAGTGTGTCTAGTGGATAATTTTGTCTCTAGAAATCAGTGAAGCAATTCTCACCAGCATATCTCAGGGGCCTGAAGATTTGGATGCAGCTATGCGTTTTGTCTCTTTGGTCAGTTGATACATGGAATGCTGACGTCATCTCTGACATTCCACACAGGATTTCAAATCATCAGATTCCATTTGTAGTTAATATTTCCAGTATGTACTTCAATAACTTGGAGCAACTTCCAAAGAGGCCATTTTCCATTGTGTAACTCTCTAGGTGCCTTTTAAAAAAATATCTTATACCATCAGTTTCTGAGCATTGCCTTTCTCAGTATTTCTTGAAGGTGGAGTAAAAGGCCTTTAGAGAAATCAGAACCTTGTTTTTTTAATTTTATTTTACCCTCTTTTATGTTGGTAGCTCAGCGCAGATGCCCCCTCAGGCAGGATTAATCACTCAGACCTCTGTGCTCCACAGTATCTTGCTCACACTGTCCATACAGAATGTACTCATCACACAGTAGCAATGGCAGATGTTCCCTGCCCTCCCCCTCTTTAGCAGAATCGCAAGTTTTTCAAGGACCTCCCATTCACATTTTACTTCTTCTAAAATTTCCCTGGATTTCATTGCTGAGTTGAGCTGAGCTGATAGTCAAAACTTACAGCTTGTCTTCTGTTTGCATACTTTCCTCAGTTTGAAGAGGATTGAATTTTAAAAACAAACAAAAAACAAAAACAAAACCCCAAACTGACTATCTGTTATTTTTCTAAGTCATAAAAATATTTAAGTAGCTATTTCTACAATGATTAAAATAAAAAATGATGCAGTAAGGTAGGAAAATTAAGAAGCCGTGGGAATTTATTTCAAGGAGACAGGTGGGGCTTTGTGCACTCTATATATTGACAGTTCCTCTAGGGGCTTGAACAACACATCCAAAACAGCCAGGGGAAGGATGTATAATCACCATGTGTAGATCATAACTATGTTCTCTGACAGCAATTGTAGACATCACTAAACTTAAATTCCATGTTCAAATAAATGTTTCTGAGATTTCTTCTATCCTAGAATCAAACTTACAAAGAGATCTCTGGTCTATGCCAGAGATCTGGCATTTTCTCCTGCATCAATTCTATTATTTGATGATTTGGTCTTTATATGATATCTCATAGTTCTTATATTTGTCTTTCCCACAGGGCTGTGAAGAGACACCATGACCAAGGCAACTTCTTTCAAGAGAAGCAGTTAACTGGGGCTTGCTTTCAGTATCAGAGGTTTAGTCCAATTTCATCATGGGAAGGGAGCATGGTGGCACATAGGAGACATGGTGCTGGAGAACTGGAGAGTAGAGACACACTGGCCTTAGTTTGGGCTTTTGAACTCCTAAGCCCACTCCTCTTCATATACTTCCTCGAAGGTAATAGATACTCTAATAAGGCCACATCACCTACTTGTTCTCAAGTAGTGTCACTCCCTGATTACTAAGCATTCAAATACATGTGCTTGTGGGGCCATTCTTATTCAAACCACCACAAAAATGAACAAATATATTTTGTTCTTATAAAAGAAACAAGGAACTTATAAAAGAAAAAGGGCAAGGTACTCTGGATTCATATAGTAACCAAGTTTCTGAAAAAAAAAATAGTGTTTTTCAAAACCATACAAACACCTGATACATAAAATGGGGGTGAAAGTTTATGTCTTGGTTCCTAATTCGTGGGTGGGTTGTGATCCCTTTAAGGGTGTCAAATGACCCTTTCATAGAGGATTGTGTTTCAGATATCCTTGCTATCAGAAATTTACACTATGGTTCATACCTGTAGTACAATTAAAATTATAAAGTAGCAATGAAGATAATTATATGGATGTAAATTACCAAAACATATGGTAAAGGGTTGGAGCATTAAGAAGGTTGAGAACACTGGCTTATAGGTTATAAACATAAGTATCCAAACAAAGCTGAAAAGCCACCATCAGCTTAGATACAAGGTAATGCATAGAATTTTTCTTCAGAGCATAGGACATGTCATACATGGGAACTACCTTCAAACCGCTGAAAATTCATACATTCCACCCATCCTATGATAACCAAACCTTCCCTAGTTTCCCAAATAAACAGCTGGTATGTTAGTATTTCTGGCCTGAAGATACTCTAAATTTTGGTCAAAGAGAGATAATCATACTAATTTTCTTCATGACACCAAAAATTAGAGTGAAAAATTGAATGAGAAACATAATTTTGAAAGTTTCTAACAAACTATAATAAATCAGACAGATCAAAATATTTTTCTTTTGCAGAGATTTGGTTTTTGGCATATTTGGACATTCTTAGCATTCCCAAGAGTCTGAGACCCTGTCCGTGCCTCAGTGTAACCCTTTAAAGAGTGTCTTTCTATGCCAAGAACAACACTCCCCTGGAATGGAAAAAATTCCATTTCTGAACATCTCTCCTGTGAATGTATTTAAACATCCTGAATCCAAACTGCGGCATACTAGCTGGTCGATGCTGCCATCTAGTGACACATCGAAACCAAACAACTAAAAAAAGAAGAAAAAAAAAAAAAGAAAAAAAAAAGAAACCTGGCATACCACTTCTGGGCATATACCCAGAGGATTCATTCCCCTGCATACAATAAAGACACATGCTCCACTATGTTTATAGCAGCCTTGTTTATAATAGCCAGAAATTGGAAGGAGCCCAAATATCCCTCAAAGGAGGAATGGATACAGAAAATGTGGTATATTTATACAATGGAATACTACTCAGCAATTAAAAATAATGAATTCATGCAATTTGTAGGTAAATGGTTAGACCTGGAAAATATCATCCTGAGTGAGCTAACCCAATCACAAAAGAATACACATGAAATGCAATCACTGATAAGTGGATATTAATGATCCCAGAAGCCCTAAATACTCAAGGCATAATTAGCAAGTCAAATGATTCCCAAGAAGAAAGGAGAGGACCCTGGGCCTGGAAAGATTGGATCCAGTTTTCTAGAGAAACTGTGGGGGGAGGGGGAATGATTGGGGAATAGTTTGGGGGGGAAAGGAACTATGGGACATAGGGAGGGGGAACTGGGAAAGGGGAAAGCCTTTGGAATGTAAACATAGAATATAGAAAATAAAAAAAATAAAAAAATAAAAAACAATAAAAAAAAGAAATAAAAAGAAGCAAAGAAGCCAAACAACTGACACCATTACATTTCCACCAAGCAGATAAACACATTTAGTGTATAAATCTCTAATTTCCAAAGGCAACATTCAGCTCTTATTCGTATGAGAGCCACTGAAATGTCTTCAGCAGATGGTGCTCCACCACCACTGTTGCAGCAATGTGAGATGATAGTGCCGGAATATTTTCAAGAGAATTCGTGTTAGTTCTTCCTTAAAGTTCTTATAGAATTCTGCACTAAAACCAACTGGTCCTGTCCTTTTTTTTTTTTTTTTTTGGTTGGGAGACTGTCAATGACCTCTTCTATTTCTTTTCTTTTTTTTTTTAAATGTACATTTTTTATTTTCTATATTCTTTGTTTACATTCCAAAGATTTTCCCCATTCCCAGTAGCCCCCTCAACATATGTCTCATAAGTCCTCTTCCCTCCACCCATTCCCCAATCACCCCTCCCCCACATTTCTCTGTTCTGATACTCTCCTACAAAACTGGATCCAGTCTTTTCAGGACCAGGGTCTTTTCTTTCCTTCTTCTTGGGAATCTTTTGATTTGCTAGTTGTGCCTTGAGTATTCAGAGCTTTTGGGTCAATTAATGACCACTTATCAGTAATTGCATTTCATGTGTATTCTTTTGTGATTGGGTTAACTCACTTAGGATGATATTTTCCACATCCAACCATTTGCCTACAAATTGCATGAATTCATTACTTTTACTTGCTGAGTAGTATTCCATTGTATAAATATACCAAATTTTCTGTATCCATTCCTCCTTTGAGGGACATCTGGGCTCCTTCCAACTTCTGGCTATTATAAATAACGCTGCTATGAACATAGTGGAGCATGTGTCTTTATTGTATGCAGGGGATTCCGCTGGGTATAAGTCCAGGAGTGGTATGACAGGGTCCTCTGGAAGTGACATGCCCAATTTTCTGGGGAACCGCCAGACTGATTTCCAGAGCGGTTGTACCATCTTGCAATCCCACCAACACTGCAGGAGTGTTCCTTTTTCTCCACATCCTCGCCAGCACCTGTTGTCCCTTGAGTTTTTAATCTTAGCCATTTTGACTGGTGTGAGGTGGAATCTCAGGGTTGTTTTGATTTGCATTTCCCTAATGACTAATGATTTTGGACATCTCTTAACGTGCTTCTCAGCCATCCAAATTTCTTCTGGTGAAAATTCTTTATTTAGCTCTGCACCCCATTTTTTGATAGGGTTATTTGGTTCTTTGAGGTCTAACTTCTGGTGTTCTTTGTATATATTGGATATTAGCCCTCTGTTAGATGTGGGGTTGGTAAAGATGTTTTCCCACTTTGTTTGTTGCTGTTTTGTACTTCTGACAGTGCCCTTTGCCTTACAGAAACTTTGTAATTTTATGAGGTCCCATTTGTCAATTCTTGATCTTAGAGCATAAGCTATTAGTGTTCTGTTCAGGAAATTTCCCCCTGTGCCCATGTACTCCAGGGTCTTCCCAAGTTTCTTTTCTATTCGTTTTGGTGTGTCTGGTTTTCTGTGGAGGTCCTTGATCCACTTGATGTTGATTTTAGTACAAGGAGATAAGAGTGGGTCAATTCACATTCTTCTGCATAATAACCTCCAGTTGAACCATTACCATTTGTTGAAAAGGCTATCTTTTTTCCACTAGATGGTTGTAGCTCCTTTATCAAAGATCAAGTGACCATAAGTCTGTGGGTTTATTTCTGGGTCTTCAGTTCTATTCCATTGATCTACTTGCCTGTTGCTGTACCAATGACATGCAATTTTTAGCACAATTGCTCTGTAGTACTGCTTGAGGTCAGGGATATTGATTCCCCCAGAAGTCCTTTTATTGTTGAGAATAGTTTTAGCTATCCTGGGTTTTTTGTTACTCCAGATGAATTTGAGAATTGCTCTTTCTAGATCTATGAAGAATTTACTTGGGATTTTGATGGGGATTGCATTGAATCTGTAGATTGCTTTTGGCAAGATGTCCATTTTTACTACATTGATCCTGCCAATCCAGGAGCAAGAAATATTTTTCCATCTTCTGAGGTCTTCTTTGATTTCTTTCTTCAAGGACTTGAAGTTCCTGTCATACAGATCTTTCACTTGTTTGGTTAAAGTCACGCCAAGGTACATTATATTATTTGTAGCTGTTGTGAAGGGTGTTATTTCCCTAATTTCTTTCTCAGCCTGCTTGTCTTTGAGTACAAGAAGGTTACTGATTTGCTTGAGTTGATTTTATAACCAGCCCCTTTGCTGAAGTTCTTTATCAGTTGTAGCAGTTCTCTGGTGGAGTTTTTTGGGTCACTTATTACACTATCATGTCATCTGCAAAAAGTGATATTTTGACTTCTTCCTTTCCAATTTGTATCCTTTGACTTCCTTATGTTGTCTAATTGCTCTCTCTAGAACTTCAAGTACTATATTGAAAAGATATGGTGAGAGAGGGCAACCTTGGGAAAGTTCCTAATTTTAGTGGGATTGCTTCAAGTTTTTCTCCATTTATTTTGATGTTGGCTACTTGTTTGCTATATATTGCTTTTACTATATTTAGGTATGGGCCTTGAATTCCTGTTCTTTCTAGGACTTTTAGCATGAAAGAATGCTGAATTTTGTCAAATGCTTTTTCAGCATCTAATGAGATTATCATGTGGTTTTTTTCTTTTAGTTTGTTTATGTAGTGGATTACATTGATGGATTTCCATATATTGAACCATCCCTGCATCCCTGGGATGAAGCCTACTTGATCATGGTGAATGATCCTTTTGATGTGTTCTTGGATTCGGTTGGCAAGAATTTTATTTAGTATTTTTGCATCAGTATTCATAAGGGAAATTGGCCTGTAGTTCTCTTTCTTTGTAGGATCTTTGTGTGCTTTTGGTATCAACGTTATTGTGGCTTCATAGAACAAGTTGGGCAGTGTTCCTTCTGTTTCTATTTTGTGGAATAATTTGAAGAGTATTGGTGTTAGTTCTTCTTTGAAGGTCTGATAGAATTCTTCACTAAAACCATCTGGCCCCTTTTGTTTGTTTGTTTTTTTGTTTTTTGTTTTTGTTTTTGTTTTTTGTTTTTTTTTTGGTTGGGAGACTTTCTATAATGCCTTCTATTTCTCTATTGGTTATGGGACTGTTCAGCTGATCTAATTGATCCTATTTTAATTTTGGTATTTGGTATCTGTCTAGGAAATTGTCCATTTCCTCCAGATTCTCCAGTTGTGTTGATTATAGGCTTTTGTGGTAGGATCTGATGATTTTTTGAATTTCCTCAGTTTCTGTTGTTATATCCCCCTTTCATTTCTAATTTTGTTAATTTAGATACTGTCTCTGTGCCCTTTGGTTAGTCTAGATAAAGGTTTATCTATCTTGTTGATTTTCTCAAAGAAGCAGCTGTTGGTTTTGTTGATTCTTTGTATGGTTCTCTTTGTTTCTACTTGATTGATTTCAGCCCTTAGTTTGATGATTTCCTGTCTTCTACTCCTTCTGTGTGAATTAGCTTCTTTTTGTTCCAGGGCCTTCATGTGTGCTGTTAAGTTGCTAGTGTATGCTCTCTCCTGTTTCTTTTTGGAGGCACTCATGGCTATGAGTTTTCCTCTTAGCACTGCTTTCATTGTGTTCCATAGATTTGGGTAGGTCGTACCTTCATTTTCATTGAATTCTAAAAAGTCTTTGATTTCTTTCTTTATTTCTTCCTTGACCAAGGTGTCATTGAGTAGAGTATTGTTCAGTTTCCATGTGTATGTGTGCTTTCTGTTGTTCTTCTTGCTATTGAAAAGCACTTTTACTACCTCTTCTATTTCTTTAGGGGGTCTTAGGACCATTTAGATGGTCTATTTGATTCTGATTAAATTTTGGTAGTTGGGATTTTTCTTGAGAATTGTCCATTTCGTCCAGATTTTACAGTTTTGTTGAGTATAGGGTTTTGTAGTAGGATCTGATAATTCTTTGACTTTCCTCAGTTTCAGTTGTTATATCTCCCTTTTCATTTCTAATTTTGCTAATTCGGATACTGTCCCTATGCTTTCATGATTGTTTGGCTAAAGGTCTATCTATCTTGTTGAAATTTTCAAAGAAACAGCTCCTGGTTTTGTTGATACTTTGTCTAGTTCCTTTTGTTTCTACTTGGTTGATTTCAGCTCTGAGTTTAATGATTTTCTGCTTTCTACTCCTCTTAGATATATTAGCTTCTTTCTGTTCTAAAACTTTCAGGTGTGTTTTTTAGCTGCTAGTGTATGTTCTCTCCAGCTTCTTTTATTGGTACTCAGAGCTATGAATATTCCTCTTAGTACTGCTTTCATTGTGTCCCATAAATTTGGGTATGTTGTGCCTTCATTTTCATTTAATATTAAAAAGCTTTTGATTTCTTTCCTTATTTCTTCCTTGCCCAATGTATCATTGAGAATTGTTCAGCTTCCATGTGTATGTGGGCTTTCTGTTGTTTTTGTTTCTATTGAAGACTACATTTTTTCCATAGTGATCTGATAGGAGTCATGGGATTAGTTTGATCTTCTTATATCTGTTGAGTTCTGCTTTGTGACCAATTATATGGTCAATTTTGGAGAAGGTACCATGAGGTGATGAGAAGAAGGCATACTGTTTTGATTTAGGATGAAATGTTCTATAGATATCTATTAAATTCATTTGGTCCAAAACTTCTGTTAGATTCACTGTGTCTCTGTTTAGTTTGTGTTTCCCTAATCTGTCCATTGAGGAAAGTGGGATGTTGAAGTCACCCACAATTATTGTGTGGGATGCGATATGTGCTCAAACTTTAGTAAATTTCCTTTTACAGATGAGGGTGCCCTTTTATTTGGAGCTTAGATATTCAGAATTGTGAGTTCTTCTTGGTAGATTTTTTCTTTGATGAGTGTAAAGTGTCCATCTGTGTGTTTTTGATGACCTTTGGTTGAAAGTCTATTTTATTGGATATTAGAATGGCTGGTCCAGCTTTTTTTCCTGAGACCATTTGCTTGGAAAACTGTTTTCTACCCTCTTACTCTGAGGAAGTGTTTGTCTTTGACACTGAGATGCATTTCCTGTATGCTGAAAATGTTGGTTACTGTTTATGTATTCAATCTGTTAGTCTATGACTTTTTATTGGGAAATTGAATCCATTGATTTTAAGAGATATTAAGGAATAGTGATAGTTGCTTCCTGCTATTTTTGATGGAATTTTTATGTCTGTGTGGTTATCTTCTTTTGAGTTTGTTGAAAGGATATTAGCTGCTTGCTTTTGTGTGTGTAGTTTCCCTCCTTTTGTTAGTGTTTTCCATTCATTATCCTTTGAAGGACTGGACTTGTGGAAAGATACTATGTAAATTTGCTTTTGTCATGAAATACCTTGGTATCTCCATCGATGGTAATTGAGCGATTTGCTGGATATGGCAGTCTGCATTGACATTTATGTTCCCTTTGGGTCTTTATGACATCTGCCCAGGCTTTTCTGACTGGAGGAATTTCTTTTCTGGTAAAATCTATTTGGAGTTCTGTAGACTTCTTGTATGTACATGGACATCTCTTTCTTTAGGTTATAGAAGTTTTCTTCTATAATTTTGTTGAACGCATTTACTGGCCCTTTAAGTTGGAAATCTTCACTATTTTCTATACCTATAATCCTTAGGTTTGGTCTTCTCATTTTGTCCTGGATTTCCTGGATCTTTTATGTCAGGAGCTTTTTGCATTTTTCATTTACTTTGTTGTATCAATGCTTTCTATGCTATCTTCTGCATTTGAGATTCTCTCTTCTATTTCTTGTATTCTGTTGTTGATTATTAGATCCATGACTCCTGAATTCTTTCCTAGGTTTTCTATGTCCCGAGTTTTTTCTCTTTGTGATTTCATTATTGTTTCTACCTCCATCTTTAGATCCTGGATGGCGTTCAATTCTTTAACCTGCTTTTGTTGTGTTTTCCCTTAGTTCTTCAAAGGCTTCTACCTGTCTACTTGTGTTCTCCTCTATTTCTTTAATGGAGTTATTTATGTCCTTCTTGGACTCCTCCATCAGCATCATGAGCTGTGATTTTAAATACAAATCTTGCTTTTCTTGTGTGTTGGGTTATTCTGGGCTTGCTGTTGTGGGAGAATTGGGTTTGGATGTTGCCATATCACCTTGATTTCTGTTAGTATCTTTCCTACATTTGCCTTTTGTCATCTGGTTATCTCTGGTGTTAGTTGGTCCTGCTGTCACTGACTGTTGCTTGTCCCTCCAATGTGCCTGCAATCCTATCTCAGCACCCCTGGATAACTGGCTTTCCCCTGGCACAAATTGCTATGGGGTTGCTCAGCTCCTGGGTGTAGGTTGGACCCTGGCAGATCAAGTGCCAAGTGATCTTACACTAGAGTGATTTCTGCTTCCTGGCTGCAACAGCCCACTCTGTAGTAGTAGAGATAACATTGGCTTCACCTCTAATCATGGGATTCAATGGAAAGCAGATATCCCCTAGCAGACTAGGTGCACAGATGGCTGTGATGGTGCTGCCCAGCTCCTTGGTGCAGGTGGGTCCCAAGTGCTCTTCTACTTGGGTGATCCCTGAGGACTTGTCTGTACCTCTCCATAGCCACAGGAGCAAAGATGGTGGTGCCTGACCTTAAATGAAAAATATAAATATGATTTGTTATCAGCATTATTGTATATTTCTGTTTTTACCTTATAATTGCCAAACATCTGACTTGAAAACATTTATACATTATAATAATTTTATAAAATGAAAAAGATGATTAAAACTGTGCAAAAATACATCAGGTTCCTCTTAGCAAGCAGCATCAACATAAAAATGTAATCTTAAATATGTAGCAAAAATTCCTACTAAATGCATTCAATGTATATAAAAGGAAGCCATAAGATTTTGATTTCAGAATTCTTTGTATTCCATTGTGTTAGGACAAATTTTCCTATTATAAATCACTTGAGTCAGAAGTGTAATGTGTTAAAATTTTACCCAATGTCTAGCTTTGCCGTTGCTTTCTATATGCTTGCTACAACATTCCATTCAAAATCTATAACCACTGGTACACACTCATTCAGACAAACATACACACACAAATGAGCTAAATCAAACTTCAAAATATAAGTCCCTTTTTAGGAAATATTTCTGGATTATGATTAATATCCATATTATCTCACATATTGACCATAGTACAACGACTCTAAAAGAGAAAATTTATTATCCAAATATATGATATATAATCCATTTGCCCTAAGATACCAAATTTTTTTCTGGTTTTCTAATACTTATTAAGAGCCATTGCTTTATTCCTGTAGAATAGTGAAATATTTCATGCAAATATTCATTAGCTTTGAACTACAAAAATAATGTTACTTGTGCAAAGTTAATAAAACATGGCATTTTTAAGATCTTCATTTTCATAACTTTGACCCAAGTAAAATAATACTTAGCAATATAAGAAGATGAAATGAGGTAATTATAACCTTAAACTAAAGCAAATAATATTTTAAGTCATGGGGTATATTCCAAGTACAAAACCCAAAATGGAATCAATATATTCATAGAATCACACTGATTGTCATGTGAAACTGTTATAAATTCACCACAGCCACATTTATTCCTGCATAATACCCTGAAAGCCCATCCTTGTACCAGTAAGGGTTCATCAGCAGAGGAAACCAAACTCGGTAGCACAAGGAAAAGAAACTTCATCTTCCAGAATCTTCTCTTTCTTCTACAACAGGTGAGAAGAGTTGTTCAGCAGCTGATGAAATGAGGAACTAAAGAGGCTTAGAAAACTTTTCAGTTTGCACAATGTGTGATGAACCTGTTAATTTACTTTTTTTTCTTCTAATTTTCCATGTAGATTGGCAGAGTGGGTGCCAATATTTGTAAGATTCTGGCATTGCTTCATTTTAACCCATGAGATTAGACTTCAGAGGAGTGTAATATATTTGTTCCTGAGTTGTTGATGTTCATAAACAGCCAAGATGAACAAGCTGGTTTGGTGGTTTGTGTACCTACAAATAGGATCATCTTCATGAAATGTTGGCCAGCATTATTCTCAAGTTTATAAAGGAACAAGGTCTAAGTGATACCTGTTAGTTCACAGCTTACTATTAAAATTCTATACATGGGTCATATTGACATTATTTTTCCAGTCAAGTAAAATAATTTCTTGGTTCTACATTTTACAAATTGCATATCAATACAAGTTTCAAGGTAAAAAAAAATAAGTCCCATATATGATTCTACATCCATTCTACTCTGAGTCCTAAAACACTGATGTGGAGACAATTTATTTAATTCTTGCCAAAAAGTCACTTCTAAGTGATCCTAAGACCCATAATTTCCACTTGTTAAAATTCCATGTGCATTATTGTGTTTGCTTCCAATCATCTTCCAGTCACCACTTTTACAAGTCTTGCCACTTACTATATTCTCTCCCCATTCTCTTTCTGTCTATCTCTCTCTGTGTGTCTATCTCTTCTTTTCTCCCTCTGATTTGCTGTCTCTCTCTATCTCTGCCTTTCTCTCTCTGCACCTATGAAACAGGATGCAGCACTCAACAACTGCCCAATCTTCATGCTTGCTTCCTTTCTCTCTGACATTTTCATAATGGATTCAACCTCTAAAACTGAAAACAAAACCCAAGTGTAGTTTCTCTTATAGTAATTGAGAACATGTTTGAAAATCTCATCAAATTAAATTGAAGAATTTGAAAATTTGTAGGTTACAAGGTGTATCTTAATGGAGTGTTACTATAGATATAGCTACATATATAGATATAGATATATAGATAGATATAGATATAGATATTGATGTAGATGTAGATGTAGATGTAGATGTAGATATAGATATAGATATAATTATATAGATATATAGTGTATCATGATCACTGCCACGCTCACATTTTGTTTTTTTTTTTCATTTTTTTATTGGATATATTCTATATTTACATTTCATTTCCCTTTTTCTGGTTCCCCAGGCCCCAAAGGTCCCACATGCCCTTTTCCCTCACCCTGCTCCCTCATCCACCCCTTCCCACTTCTCTGTCCTGGTATTCCCCAACACTGATGCTTTGATCCTTTCCAGCACCAGTGTCCACTCCTTTCTTCTTGTTGGACATCATTTGGTATGTGAATTGTGTCTGGTGTCCCAAGATTCTAGGCTAATATCCACTTATCAGTGAGTGCATACCATGGGTATTCTTTTGAGACTGGGTTACCTCATGATGTTCTCCAGTTCCATCCATTTCTCTAAGAATTTCATGAATTCATTGTTTCTAATGGCTGAATAGATTTATGTAGTTATAATTATAGAATTATAAAATGTCTATAATTATAAATTCAAATGGCTCAAAATTTTGAGTATGTAGAGAAAGTGTATAAGAATCAAAGATCAAAGATCATCTATACTTTGTTTCTCCATAATATACAATTACTGTTTTCCATTTGTGCCTCTATATGGGCTCATCCACCTGTTTCTGGGAACCCTGTACAAGGACCTGCTGTTCCCTCAGGAAAAGATAACCTCAATCCCTCACTAAATAATATTGAATTGTAGTCTACCATGGTGATCTGATTCCACAGAGCCACTGAGGACACAAGCCAATAAACAATGCAGCCTCCAGACAGTTTTCCTTGTCTGGGCTTCTAAGACTTATGCATGGAATATCAGAACCATTAAATCCTACTTTCACTTGCTGTTTTTAGCCAGTTTTCTGCTTATGTATATATATATCATTCACCCTTGTCCTGCAGAGGAACCATCATGGGTTGATGTGCCAGAATTGACTGGAGATCACTTCTGCATCTGTGATGTGGTAGGATTTCCTATAGCTCTGATTATATTGATTATTCTGGGATAAGTACAGAACCAGTTGTGATAAGCAGAAATATCCTTATATGTCTCTCACTAATTAATAACTCCATTTCTTTTTTTTTCTTTTTTTTTATTGTATATATTCTATATTTACAATTCATTTCCCTTTTTCTGGTTCCCCACCCCCCAAAGGTCCCACATGTCCTTTTCCCTCCCCCTGCTCCCGCATCCACCCCCTCCCAATTTACTGTTCTTGTACTCTCCCACAATGATGTTTTGGTCCATTCTAGCACCAGTGTCCACTCCTTTCTTCTTGTGAGACATCACTTGATATGTGATTTGTATCTTTGGTGTTCCAAGCTTCTAGGCTAATATCCACTTATCAGTCACTAGTCATTAGGGAAATGCAAATTAAAACAACCCTGAGATTTCACCTCACACCAGTCAGAATGGCTAAGATTAAAAACTCAGAAGACATCAGGTGTTGGCAAGGATGTGGAGAAAGAGGAACACTCCTCCACTGCTGGTGGGAATGCAAGCTGGTACAACCACTCTGAAAATCAGTATGGCGGTTCCTCAGAAAACTGGGCATGATACCTCCGGAGGACCCAGCCATACCACTCCTGGGAATATACCCAGAAGATTCACCAGCATGCAATAAGGATACATGCTCCACTATGTTCATAGCAGCCTTATATATAATAGCCAGAAGCTGGAAAGAACCCAGATGTCCCTTAACAGAGGAATGGATACAAAAAATGTGGTATATATACACAATGGAGTACTATTCAGCCATTAGAAACAATGAATTCATGAAATTTTTAGAGAAATGGATGGAGCTGGAGAACATTACAGTCAATAACTCCATTTCTTCTGATTTTTCTTCAGATGAATTTAAGCTATAAAAAGACATACTGAGTGAGAGTGAGAGAGTAGGACTTTGAATGTACTAAGGTTATTTTCTTCTGCTTCCAAAATATCAATCTGGGTTCTTAATTCCTTCTGAATGTTTTAAAGATCAATGGTACATATGTGTTTTCTGCTGACCCAACTTGATTCAACAACAAAGGCTGATGTGGCTGCAATACAGAAAAAGGAATTGTCTCCACTTTTTCTGAGGGATTCTTTCTCTCACACAAGAATTTTCAATGTAAGCAAAGACAAGCAATGTAATTAGCTGAGAGGATTTCCAAAAAAGCCATCGATTTTAAGGTTGAATATTAAATCTGCAGTTTTATGTACGATGTGAATGATATCTGGAGCTGAACTCACAAATTTAGGTATATCCACACTACTGCTATCTGGATATTTGTAATTCTTAATGTCATGTTTGATATAAGAAACATGTTTTCACTGATAATACACATTGTTTATTATCTAGATTCTTTATTTCAGATTAATTCACTTTGAAAAATTCCTCAAAGAACAAAACAAAAACCAAAACAAACAAGCCAAAAACACACAACAGAAAACGTGTTCTAATTTTCTTTTTTATTTTTTTTTAATTCCAAGGAGAAATCATATGATGCATAATACACAAAATGCTCTGTTGCTGTGGAGAGACACCATGAAAATGGTAACTCTTATAAAAGAAAGCATTAATCGGGACTTGCTTACAGTTTTAGAGGTTTAGTCCATATAAGCATGGTGGTTGGCATGATCACTTACAAGTAGAGTGCTGAGGAAAGAATTGATTATTCCAAATCATAATCATCATGCAATAGGAAGAAGCACTGTACCTGGCTTGAGAATTTGAAACCTAAAATCTCAGCCCCAGTGACACTTCCTCCAATGGCACAAGTACTGCCAAAAGGCCAACATCAAATCTCTCAAGAAGCAACTTCCCTTAGTGAACAATGTAAGCCTGTGTGTGTGCATTAAACATGCATGTTATTATGTTATTTACATGGATTTATGTATTTGTATTTTGTGAAGATTTCTACTGTACTTTTGCCCCCCCCCAAAATAATGGGTATTTTCTGTCTGCTCTAGCCCATTTTCATTTCTTAAAAAGAGACAAAGAGATCAAGCATGAAAACTCTGCATGCCTCAAGTACTTAGGTTTTCAGCTGTTCAAACATGATTAGACAGATAACACCCAGAACAATGTCCCATTACTTGCCTCCTGGCACAGGTTTACTCTGCTCCAAGTGTGTCACAGGGCTGCTCACTCATAATGAAATACGCCTATTCACTTCATGTGCTTTCTTCTCTCCTTGTTCTCCTTCCTCTCCTTGTGGTTATTCTCTATTTTCTTCCATTTTCTTTCTAGAAGCTCTGACCTGTACCAGAAGTTGGCCCTATTCTCTTCTATCCAGATAATTGGCTGATCAGATCATTTATTAACTAATCAGAGGTAATAGATAGCAACTTTCCCATTACTTATAATGAGGCATGGTTGACTATACCATAGTCTGGTTGATAACCAGATGTTGGGACTTAGAAATGAATATCTGAATACAAAGTGCACAAAACATTATCCCATCTTTTTACACTTTAATCTAATATCAAATAAAATTGACTTTCAACCAAATGTTATCAAAAGTGATATGGTTGGACATTTAATACTCATTGAAAGAAAAATTTAATCAAGAAGATCTCTTAATTCTGACCAAATATGCTCCAAAATCAAGGACACCCACATTGATAAAAGAAACTTTACTAAAGCTCAAAGCACACATTAAAGCTCACACAAAAATAGTGGAAGACTTAAACAGCCCACTGTGATTAATAGACACATTATGGAAGCAGAAACTAAACAGACACACAGTGAAATTAACAGAATTTATGAGGCAAATAGATTTAACAGATCTTTATAGAAAATCCTTAAAAGAATATACCTTCTCTCAGCAACTCTTGGTACCTTCTCTAAAATTGACCATATTATCGGTACCAAAACAGGCCTCAACTGGTACAAGAAGATTGAAATAATACCATGTTTCCTTTCAGATCACCACAGATTAAGGCTGGTCTTCAATTAAAAAAAATGAGGTAAAGTACACATATAGGTGGAAACTGAACAATGGTGTACTCATTGACAATTTGGTCAAGGAAATATAAAGAAAGAAATTAATGGTGTTTTAGAATTTAATAAAAATGAAGGCAGAGCATAGTAAATCATGTAGAACATAATAAAAGCAATGCTAAGAGGAAAGCTCATATCTCTAAGTGCCTCCAAAAAGAAACTGGAGAAAGTATACACTACCATTTTAATAGCACAACTGGAAGCTCTAGAACAAATAGAAGCAAATACACCCAAAAGGAGTAGACAGCAGGAAATAATCAAACAGGGCTAAAATCAACTAAGTAGAAAAAAAAGTATACAACGAATTAAAAAAAAAAAACCACAGGGGCTGGTAAATTGAATAGTCAACAATATTGATAAACTCTTATCCAGTCTTAACCAGAAGGCACAGAGACAGTATCCAAATTAGCAAAATCAGAAATGAAAAGTGATACATAATATTAGAAACTGAGGAAATACAAAAAAGAAACAAAAAACCATCAGATGCTTGCTATTACAAAAGCTTATATTCAGCAAAAGTAGAATATCTGGATGAAATGGACAATTTTGTAAATAGATACCAAATACCAAAGTTAAATTAGGTCCCATATCCCCTAATGAAAAGCAGCAATCACTAAAATCTCTCAACAACAACAACAACAATAGCCACAACCAAAAGCCCAGGACAAGATTGTTTTCAGTGCAGAGTTCTATCAGACTTTCAAAGAAGACCTAACATCAATTTTCTGCATACTATCCCACAAAATAAAAAAAAATACAAGTTTTGAGTGTTCATCCCTGTTGGGGACCAAAGGAGGATGGTCCATCTCACATCATTTCAGCTTAAGGCATTTTATTTGGGAACTTGAAACTGTATGTTTTAGTGTTGAAATATATGCAAATTGTTTTGAAAGATAATGTGTTACATTTATGACTCAGCATTTATTTTCTGAACATTGTGGCAGCCATTAATGTGATCTCAGCACAGGAAAGGGCATGCAAAACCAAATAACTTGTGCTTGAGAGCAGCTGCTAGAATGTCTAGTAGCCCTGATGAAATGTGTACAGCTGCTTCTTTCCCCTGCCAATATAAAGTTGTCCTCTGGCTAAAGACAATAAGCTAATTCAGTTTTTCACATAGTGAAGTGATGAATCCAGCTTACCTATAAGGTAGACATTCATGGGGTCCAGGCCACCTACTTGAAGACAGGATGCTGCTGAGCTGTGAACCAGGTGTGTAACCAATTCTAGATGCCTTTTCCTGGAGATTGACTTGTTCCTGACTTTCACCAGCTCATGGGATGCATGAGGTAGAGCCCAGCTCTCTTTGTTCAGCATGAAACTCCTTGCCTTTACATTTTTTTCTAGTAGATTTGGAGTAGAATTTGTTTTGAGTAACACTTCTATGCCAATGAAAAAGGAGTTATCCTGCAAGCAAAGCTAGCATCTATCAGACCAACACTGAATTGAGGAAAACCACAGAATGTTGGGGCACTGTTCCTTTATTAAGGAAATATTAAACTCAAGCTTGATCCTATCATCACTTTTCAGATGTATGTTATGGGAAGTTGCGTACTTGCCTGTACACTAGTCTAATGGCCTCTCTGGATTATCATGAGTATGTTAAAACATCTTTCATCATATGACTACTTTCATCTGACGACTGAAAGCAGCTTAGTTTCAGTCTTTTGGTTTTGCCCATTGAAATCCAAATTTCACACACTCATTCCATCTGAGTATCTGTCCTCAGGTCCTCATTTTCCTTATAATTTTACTAAGGTAAACAAAGCTTCATCTTCATGCTTCAGTATTCACTCCATTTAAAGTAGCGTTCCTATACCTTTCTGAGATTAACAATAACTTCTACTTTGAACAGGAAGCCATAGTGTGTTTTCATTTCCATGATAGTAGTAATTTCAGATTGCCTCTGGCACTTTCTTTTAATCAGTGATTCAGATTGCATTTCAACTGAAAAGCATCAGCATGTCAGTAGCAATTTGCCCCTTGAGTGTTAGCATCCTGTATCCAAACTGAAACTATCACTATGATTGCTCAGCTTTGTAGAGTCATAGCACTGACATATAGGAGGTATTACTCATTAGCAATGACCCTGTACTTATTTCCCAAGCCTAACTTTCAGATTTAGGTAACATACAGAGATCTGCTCAAATAATTAGATTATTTGGTTAGAAGACAACTCATTCAACAAGGGCCTGAATGATGGGTGTGCTTTAAAAGTCTTCTGTGTTCTAAGCACCTCAACCTTGGGGTCATGTAGATGATGCCCAAAGCTCCTAATGTGTTCAAAATTATACTTCCTAACTTTTGTGGTACAATAGGCTTTATCCTTTGGCAAGTTTGTGTCCTTCTATTATTACCAAGGATAGCAATGTGGCTGCATAAGAATTAGGGGGGACTTGCAGACTTACCAACAGCTCTCATTTCATTTAGGAAAAATTTTATTGACATGATTTGCTTTTCAAGATAATCTACAAATTAGTATCTGAAAAAATAGTTTTCAAATGACAATGTATACAAGCTAAGATTAAACATAACCAATAGCAAAATATGCTGTTACTTTATGACTTTAGTTGATTTGCCACTGGACCTCTCCTGAGACATCTTGCTGGAGCCATGGAGCTGACTGCAAGGCTCATTGCCCTGTCTTTCCCTTGAGTGGCCTCTCATTGGCTTCATTTCTGTGTGAAAGTCTCTGTTATACCTTACACTCCATCAAGTAAGTGGCTAAAGCTGGGCTGCAAAGCTCAATCTAGTCTGTGCCTTAACTGACATTTGAAAGATAGCTTCTTATTGTTCAACACTTTTTTTTTTTGGTTTTTCAAGACAGAGTTTCTCTGTGTAGCCCTGGCTGTCCTGGAACTCACTCTGTAGACCAGGTTGGCCTCGAACTCAGAAATCTGCTTGCCTCTGCCTCCCAAGTGCTGGGATTAAAGGCGTGTGCTACCACCACCTGGCTCTTCAACACTTTTCTAAGAGTAAAAGACTTAATTTTGTTCTGTGTCCAGCCTACACAATAAACTTTTGCTATTAATTTTATTTGTTTGTTTGTGTGTGTGTGTGTGTGTGTGTGTGTGTGTGTGTGTGTGAGTTGTAGGTGCTGCATGTCTGGATGTTCACAGTAACACAAGCAGAAGTCAGAGGAGGGTGCCAGGTGTTTTCTTTTGTTATCTACTGTTTTCTGTATTATTGCGATGAGATGGAGATATCTTTTCAGCGAACTTACAGTTCAGTATTTTGAAAAAAATAAGTAGCTCGAGGAATAAAGGTTTCTTGTTTTTCCTGATTTTGGGGGATACAGTCTTATCAAGCCTGTAAAGAAGGATAGTTTCACCAGCAGTTCATTGCATTGTATCTGAACTAGGAGGAGGAGAGACCAAGTGTCACTCATTCTCTCCTTTTACTTCAGTCTCAGATGGCACGTTCCAATTTTCACTACAATTCTCTTGAAATGCAGACACATTCAGAGACGTGTTTCCTAAGTGTTCTAAATCCTGTCAAAGTTATCCATCATACCACTACACCTTGTCCATTTAGGACACAGATACATCACTTTAAGACCTAAAGTTCTATTCCTGGTCATCAAAGGCTCACAGAAATCTCATAAGCTGAAATTACTTTTAGCTCATATGTGAGAGTCAAAACATTTAAATCTAATATCTATTAAAATGGTATGTAAAAGTTTCTTCTGATATGCAAGAACATTTCTAAACTATGAGCCCCTGAAAACTAAAAAGTAATCTGTAAACTCCCAGTATACAGAGTAGACATTTTTACGTTACACATGAGGTATGAGGGCATTGCTAGGAAAAACTGGACTAAAGTAAGCTGGAAGCCAGACAAGCAAATCACAAGGTCCTCCACCCTAGGACTCTGGGTTCTTGGCACCATAATCTGGACTCTGATAGGTCTGAGAAAGCTCACTACTATAGACCTTAGCACCATGAATTGTCCCTCTCTTTGACTAGCTTCATTCCATGCCTACAGTTCTCCTAGACCCTTCATGTTTTTGCCATTGTAAACACTCCCTAACTTATGATTCCCTTTCACTGCTTCATATAACTTTTCGGACTACTTGCAGGCACTTCCACTCTGTCACACATTGTTGGCTTTGCTGATTTGAGAACTTGATATAAGCCCTCAGTCCCTTAACTCTTATATTCCCCTTGCCTGATAAACCAATGTTACATGGATAGTGCTGACAAGTAAGCTTCCTCCACATACAGTCTGTTCACACTTGATAAAAGCAGTTCTGACCTCAGTAATTTTTGACCACCAAGCCTGACAGACCAATTCTCTTGGCAGGCTTTCATAGCACAGACTCATTCATGTAATTCTTCAGCTAAATTGCTGTGTGAAGTTGCCCATAAGGTAGCTTCCATATTGTGCCAGTTGCAACTGGGAAGCTTCTCCTTCATTGTGTTAACCTTTCTAACAGTATCCGCTTCTTCTGTACCACTCTACTGTACTAACAGTCACTAACAATTCTTTCTTCACTAAACAGCATTTTTTCATACTCTCTTCTCTCCCACTTTATATCTAACAGCATTGCACAGTACTAGCATCACAACTTGAGTGCTGGCTTGTCTGGAAATCATCTTTACACACTGATTCTTACTTTTGAACTCAATCTCACTTAAGTTCCCAGGCCATGAGAATAGATTCTTTGCCAAATGTAATCCAAACAGTCTCTAGTCAGTTAACAATGGAGTCCTTGATCTAAAAACCTCACATCCCAGACCTCTACTGTTTTAATATCGCTAGTCATTTTGATCTGGTAAACTCCTACCTGACTGGTTCAGCAACATATGCTTATAGAACTTTGGTGTTTCTCTAAGTCATACATCTCAGAACCTTCAGAGTTCTCCCACAAGCCAATTCCAAAGGCCCATGATACACAGACTCTCTGCTTGGTACTGGTTTTCTATGTTCATTCCTTTTCTCACCACTTAAAAGGATGTGTGTCAAGCTCTGTCTTCCCTTCTCACTAAGTTCCACTGAGAACATTCTTATAGAGACACTTATATCTATATTTTCTTAGTTTATTCTATAGGCTTCACAGTTGTCAGTCACGATTAACCACCATTTATCCTTCCCAAGAAGTATAGATTGTGTAGAGTTCTATTCCTGTTATTGTAGAAATTAAACCAATACTTGCTTTTTGAATGATTGTGTTATTAAGTATCCAACATCTTAGCAAATATAGAGTGACAATAACCAGTAAGCATCTGTAAGAGAAAGAATATGTTTGGCCATCATTCAGATTCTGCTAAGGGGACAAATTGAAACAATGAGCTTGAATTCAGTCACTTAGCATTTATTTTGTGCTTTGTTAATAGAAACAATCAGACAAACAATTCACAGACTATTGGATACATTGTCAGATGGAAATAAATAATATGGAGACCAACTTTATTAAAGTATGGTCCTAGGAAAATTTTCCATCTAAAAGAAGAAGCAGAAAGAGTATGGATACAGAAAATATCCTGGTATAAGTAAGACTATGTTGTTCCAAATTAGACTCTTCAAAGTGAAAATATGATTAACAGGCAAATAGTTTATAGAAGTAAGTATAAACTTTATTTATTTGCATCAAAAATTTTGCCATTATTTATTGTGTATCGTGGGAGATGCTACACTGGAAATCAAAAGACAACTTTCAGATATCCATTCTTTCTTTTAATCATGTATGTTCTGGCCTTCTTGCTTGGAAACAAACACTGTTATTTGATCAACCATTCTGTTGTCCCTATCTATTTGGTTTTTTTTTAATTACATATTTCTAACATTTTAAATGTACATAAATAAAATAAGCAATAAAATTGTAAAAAATAAAAAAGAAGAAATATTTTTCCATATAAGATATTTTGAGAACATCTTCAAGATCTTAGGATGTGGTGTGAGGAGGACATAACTTCTGTCCAAACACCACCAGGAGAAACTTGGACCAGCAGGATCCAGGGATATGGTAACCCTGCCTGACCAGTGGCAAGGGTACCTTCCTATATGGGCTGGTTTTCCTTGGGCACCAACTCTGCAGCCAATCCTGCAACACCCATAAAAATCTCCACTCCCAGAGACACTTAACATGCCCAGGATCACAGGAACCCAAGAGCTTCCTCACACCAGGATCTCAGGGCCCCAGAGGTAGCTTGACTTCTAGGAGCTCTGACACACCCATGATCTCAGGATCACATGATCCCAGAATCACAGGACCACAGATAGAGCTGGACTCTGAGGAGTTTTGACACAACAAGGATCACAGGAAGGGCAGACTCTAGTCAGATATAGTGAGGGAAGGTAGCACGAGAGATAATCAGATGGCATAAGGCAAGCATAAGAACAAAAGCAACAGAAACCCAGGTTATATGGCATCATTGAACCCAATTCTTTCACCACAGCAAGTCCTAGATACACCATCACACCTGAAAAGCAAGATTCAGATATAAAATCACTTTTAATGATGATGACAGAAGACTTTACAAAAGACATAAATAAGTTCCTTAAAGACACACAGGAGAACAAGGTAGAAGTCCTTCAAGAGGAAACATGAAAATCCCTTAACAAATTACAGGAAAACACAATCAAAGAGGTGAAGAAAATGAACAAAACCATCGAAGAGCTAAAAATGGAAATAGAAACAAAGAAATCACAAGAGGTAACAACTTTAGAGTTAGAAAACCTAGGAAAGCGACCTGCATTCATAGCTGCAAGCATCAATAGCAGAATACAAGAGTAAGAAGAGAGAATCACAGATGCAGAAGTTACCATAGAAAACATTGACACCACAGTCAAAGAAAATGCAAAATGCAAAATGCTCCTAATCCAAAACATACAGGAAATCCAGGACACAATGAGAATGCCAAATGGAAGTATAATAGGTGTAGGAGAGAGCTAAGATTCTCAAATTAAAGGGTCAGTACATATCTTCAACAAAATTATAGAAGATTTCCCTAACCTAAAGAAAGAGATGCACATGAACATACAAGAAGCCTACAGAACTCTAAATAGGCAGGACCAGAACAGAAATTCTTTCTATCACATAATAATCAAAACACCAAATGCACTAAACAAAGAATATTAAACGCAGTAAGGGAAAAGTTCAAGTAATATATAAAAGCAGACCTACCAGGATTTCACCAGATTTCCCACCAGAAACTATGAAAATTAGAAGACCCTGGACAGATGTCATACAGACATTGAGAAAACATAAATGCCAGCCCACACTACTATACCCAGCAAAACCCTCCATTACCATACACAGAGAAATAAGAATATACCATGACAAAACCAAATTTATACAATCTTTCCACAAATCCACCTCTACAGAGGAAATAGATGGAAAATACCAAGACAACGAGTGAACCTACATGCTAGAAAAACAAGAAGGTAATCTTTCAAGAAACCCAAAGGAAGATAGCCATGAAAACATAACTCCACCTGTAACAACATAAATAAGAAGTAACAATCACTTTTCCTTATTATATGATCTGAAAGAAAAACGGAGGTTCCCCAGCACCCCATGCCTAGGAAACTGGCACCCCAATCACTCACGAGAGACAGACCTGATGCAATTTGCAAGAGGAATTTTAATTTCCAGAGCTCTGGGGGGTCACAGTCTTACCATGCAGGGTAAAGGAAGTGAGCCATGTGCCCCGAATTGGATTGGCTTTTTATAGGCTTATAACAGAACCCGCCTACCACAAGCTACTAAGCCAATCAGTTCAAACCATCCAAACCCGAGCTCTCTGAGAACCTATCAGCCTCCCACAGAGGCCAGAAGAACTAGTCAAGTCATTTCCGCTTACGTGGCCCCCATGCACAGGATCGCGCCCACCCTCCCCCACTGGCATTAGGTGTTGGGGACCTAAGTGCCCCCCAAGCAGGAGTTCCGCAGCCCCATGCAGTGATTCTGCCAGCCCCCAGCTGTGCTTGTTCTTGCCATAGCCACTCCATGGAGGGAGACGGGAAAAGATGCCAGGGACACTCCCAGCTTGAGACTTGCAGCCAGACTCTGAAGGAAAGAATGGGCCAAACCTCTGCTCCTTTGGGGTCACCCTAGACTCAGGCACAGGGGATTCCTAGCTTGCAACCTTATCCTTTCATTCCTGTCTTGTTAATAGTTCTAACCTTAGAACTAGGAGAATTAAAGTTCAGCCTCCTCTTGTCTCAGAAGGCTCTTATACTGCTGCCTAAGTACCATAATTTTTACTGTGCTCACCTGTTCCCTGATGAAGGCAACTAACCTATTGACTATATAAGTCTAACTGTAAGCAACAGGAGCATTACCATTAGGGGTCCTATCAGGGCAAAACAGGGTGGTCAAGAGTACAAGATAAGGGTCTTTCCACTGAGTCTTAAAGTTTCCCACATGGTGGCATCTAATGTAGACCATATCTCCAACTTGCAAGCGATGTGGGACTTGCAGATCTCCTCCTGAGTAGGCCTCCGGGACCTTGATGCCTTATCCGTTGGAGTGCCTTGAGCCTAGAGAGCAAAGGTCCAGTCTCTGTGATCAATTTGGTGAGGGTCTCTTTCACCAGGGTTCCAGCAACTGTTTCTGAATCCTTCTTTGACAGATCCAGTAACCTGTCTGGAAGCAGCGAGGAGTCTCTGACATGCCTAGAGCAGTAAAGCAGACAGTTTGAGCCAAATCTCATGTTGTGGTACACCTCTCGGGAGGACCCAGTGGATGCCAAAGAAATTGGAGTAACAAAGAGGATCTCCAGGGGGTTCAGGTTAAAATGGCAAAGACTATTCAGAAACAAGTGGAGAGGTACCATCCAGCCTAAGCCAGTCTCTACAATTTAGTTAAGGTCTCTCATAGAGTTTTATTTATTTTCTCTAGCTGTCTTGAGCCCTGGGGACAGTACATCCAATAACGTTTCCAATTAGTCCCCAATATCTGTCAATTTCTGACTTACCTTAGAAACAAAAACATAACTATTGTCTGATCCAATTACCTTGGGCACTCTAAAACTCAGGAAAATTTCTTTTAACCCTGGCTGCTGTTTCCTGCCTGCTAGGGGAAGTCTCAATCTATCTAGATTAAGTATCTACAAGTGCTAGAAGATATTCATAACCATACTTTCCTGCCTTAGCTTTTATAAAACCTCTATATACTCTAGGTTGTTCTCTTCTAGGTCTTTTGCCCTATTTACTCTTTGCTGCATAAGCATTCACTTGCTGGCATACCTTACACTGTTCTATTAATCCCTTAAACAAATTCATCTGTGCATTTGCCCTGGTGAGTCCTTGGCTTACTTTCTGGGGAGTATAGTTTTCCCTTCTTGTGTGTACCTTTCGTTGGTAATAGTTGGTCGGATGGCTAGCAATCTCAGTCCTTTTTTTCTTCAGCATATATTAAGTGAGGCTATCTCTTAATTTTGTCCCATTTTTAAGTGGGTGTCTCTTGCAGACCCACAACCAGTATAGGCTCCAGTATATCCATCCTTGGAGCCTTTTGCTCTGCCGGGCTATTGCCCACTGAGTCTTTTCGCTTTTGCCATCCTGGGCAGAGGGTAATACTCATGGTTGTTGGCTTCATTAGGGCATTTAAGAGGTCCAAGATTTCCTGTTGGTTTTCTCTGATGTGAGCAGTCCTTTTGGCATATACACCTGTGGACGTCGGCTGTGGCATAGGCATACCTGTTATCCATGTGGATGTTGATTTTCTTGCTGTCTCCAAGTTACAAGGTCTTGGTAAGGGCAATTAGCTCCACTTTCTGTGTTGACATGCCAGGGGGTAAAGATTCTTCTACCCAGATGCCATTTGTGCTGTCCACCATAGCAGCACCTGCTTGTCTCTGTCCTTCATGGAGAAAATTGCTCCTGTCTATAGCAACTTTCAGCAGGGGTCAGTCTCTCTTTTTGGGCCAGTTGCTGCAGCCTGTTGGACAGTAAGTATATCTGTCCTCCCCACCATTTTGGAGAGTATGCCTTGCTCCAATGGTTAAGAAAATCCTGGGGTGACCTTAAATGAATGGGTTACTCATCCCATCCCTAGGTCCATTGTTCTTTGGGTAGTCCATGAACATATTTTGGTGCCAGTGGCTTCTTGGACCCTAGATCTTTTCTTGGAAACAGGGCCATTGGGTTGGAAGACTGTGTGTTAAGCCCCTGTGTTCATCAAGAACTGAGTGGGTTTCTCTTTCCCTCTCACAGTTATCCAGGGTTGGGGGAGGTGGTCAGAACACCCATCTCCCCTAGTCATTGTCTTTATCCAGGGATAACACCTTTGCCATTTGGAGGCACTTTTCCCAAGACCTGGGAGTTCCTGCTCCCAGCTTGTTAGGGCACACTCTGGCTCAGTAGCCTCTCCATATAGTATGCATATTGATTCTCTTCTGCCTTTTAGCCAGGATTTTCTGTAGCTTCCTTCTCTGTCATTTTTTTCTTTCTCCTCTGTCTCCCTGTCTCAGCAAACTATACTAAATTTCTCTATAGACTTTTCTAACAACCTGCACCACCAAATCTCTCTACAGACCTTCTAAATAACTTGCACCAAATCCCTCCACATACTTTCTCAGCAAACTAAAGTCCTTCTAGTCTGGGGTGTATAGTAAAATGCTTCTATGAGCTGCACTAGAACGGCTGCCAGTGACTCATCTGGTCTCTGCTTAACCTCACATACCTTCATCGAATCTGTGGGCTGCCATGACCTCAAGACCTGCCAATGGAGTCTGGTGTCGGTCCTTCAGGTGCCTCTTACCTTTTGTCTGAGGGGGTATTCTTTTCTGGCTTCCTGTATTACAAATAAAACAGTCTCAAAGAGATTAATCAGTCTCTTGGGAAATATGTCCTTAGTGAGAGAGTCACCATGAATCAGGATAGGTGGTCTCAGATCTTCTGCTCCATTCTGTCATCTTCTCTAAATATAAATTGAGACTACTATTATCATTTTGTAAATTATAAACTATAAGATAGGCCTAACATCCAATCTCTGTCAAACAGAACCTTTGTCATCTTTACTATCTTGAAAGACTATAAGAATTAACACCTGACTCATGTTTTGGCTATAAATTTTATATCACCTGAAAATCATTTCTGTAAATCAATATCAGCTTTCAAGATTAAAGAACTTGAGCTGACTATGAGATTAACAGTTTTTATCCCTGTCAGAAATCCAAGAGTGACCAATATTAACTGAAAATATATAGAAAGTTTAACACAGCTTCTAAGACTAAGCCAAATGATAGAGATTGCTAAGCACCTGAACAGTTTATACTTCAAAATGTTGGAGCATTGGTTTTCAGCCTTCTGGCACAAGAACATCTCATAAACTTAAAGAATCAGGAATTATTAAGCCATATAATAATCTATAAACACTCGCCATAACAGAAGCAACTCTAATTAAAACATTGAAAACACCCGAATAATAAACTCAGAGCCTTATATTTTTGTATGGCCCCAAACTCATAGGCTTAAACATCTCAGATCTATAATAATAACAGCAAGAAAGGACTGGGTGTAAATCCTGCATTTTTACATTTTTAGTATTTATACCAATGAAAACCTTGATTTTGTATTAAAATAAAATCAGTATCAAATAAGAATTTATGCCTTGAACATAATATAATTCTCAAAAGAAGATTTTAGTATCACTGAGACAGATTTTTTTGCTTAATGTTTCAGAATCTAGTCTTCTAGAGGTCCCCCTTATTTTGACCTCTTTCCCAGAGAAACAATAAAATCACAAAGCTTACCATTATATCTATAATAATTTAAACAGTTTAAAATAAATGAAATAAGCCATCTGTAACTTAAACTCAGAATTCCTATATCCGCCATTTTGAACGTCTTGTTAAAAATTATTTCCCCCACCAGGGGGCATCACAACTTAAATATTTTGTGTCTTTCTTATTCTAACATGGTGGGCTTGAGTCACGCGACCTGATCTTGACGCCAAAGCCTTAACATGGCGGGCTTGAGTCACCTGACCTTATCTTGCCATGAGACCCTAACATGGCGGGCTTGAGTCACGCGACCTGATCTTGCTTCCAGACCCTAACTTGGTGGGCTTTTCAGTCGGTCTAAATTCTTAGCAAAATTATCAGTTGGTCTAAATCCCTATGCGTCAGTCATCTAAGTCCAAGAACACAAGAATATACAAAACACAGAGTAACAATCACCACATAGATAGCCTGACACTGCCATCATCAGGCATCTCAATTCAAGAACCCAGAGCAAGGAAAATCAACATACAATCTGCCACTAGTCCGGTCCAATTTCAGATACCAAATGTTCCTGCTCGTTGCAGAAACCGAACACAGAGAAGAGTAGAGCCTTCTCCAGGGTCCTCCGGACGCCCGTGGTTTCGACTGCTAGTCGAACTCTCCGCACCAAGACAGGCTCAGTAGATAAAAGCACACAAGATAGCAATGCACAAAACAGAAACCAACAGATTCAAGCCCTTGTGACCCATCCGCATCTCCTACAAGCACAGACGTCAGTCAATGAGCTGGCACTGGAGTCTACTAGGCATCCCTGGCAGACTTACATACATCCCAGAGCGTCCCCTGGGGTCTTGCAGCCTTTGGCCTGAGGGTGTCCCCTCACCACAGCCCCTGTGTCCTTACAGTTCACAGTGGCAGCTGCCCGGAGTGGGATTCCCCATCCACTCCCTCTGTGCAATCCAAAACCAAGAAACACACATACAGACCATGGAGCTGCATTCAAACTCAGGACAAATGGACATTGGCTGGCTGACACACACACACTTCAGAGGGGGTCCCCTTACCTCCAAGTTGTTTCTCAAGTGTGTAGGGGTATCCCCACTTCCTGGCCCATGCACCAACTGTAAGATCCGAAAGAAAAATGGGGGTACCCCAGCACCCCACGCCTCGGAAACCGGCACCCCAATCACTCACAAGAGACAGACCTGATGCAATTTGCAAGAGGAATTTTAATTTCCAGAGCTCTGGGGGTCACAGTCTTACCATGCAGGGTAAAAGAAGTGAGCCACGTGCCCCGAATTGGATTGGCTTTTTATAGGCTTATAACAGAACCCACCTACCACAAGCTACTAAGCCAATCAGTTCAAACCATCTGAACCCAAGCTCTCTGAGAACCTATCAGCCTCCCACAGAGGCCAGAAGAACTAGTCAAGTCATTTCTGCTTATGTGGCCACCACTCACAGGGTTGCGCCCACCCTCCCTTACTGGCATTAGGTGTTGGGGACCTAAGTGCCCCCCAAGCAGGAGTTCCGCAGCCCCATGCAGTGATTCTGCCAGCCCCTAGCTGTGCTTGTCCTTGCCATAGCCACTCCATGGAGGGAGACGGGAAAAGATGCCAGGGACACTCCCAGCCTGAGGCTCGCAGCCGGACTCTGGAGGAAAGAATGGGCCAAACCTCTGCTCCTTTGGGGTCACCCTAGACTCAGGCACGGGGGATTCCTAGCTTGCAACCTTATCCTTTCAATATCTCAATATCAACAGACTCAATTTACCAATAGAAACACAAAGACTTGAAAACTAGATGTGTTGCTGCCAGCAGCTACTGTGAACTGGGTCCCTGGAAGAAAAGCTGGGGTTAGACACGGAGGGGGTGGTGGTGAAAAGAACGGAGGCCAGGACAACCAAATTGTTGATCAAGGCCCAAGTTTAATGGACGTCTGACAATTTAAGAGATTGGGTGAGCCCCTGCCCCCAGCCTCCAGGGTGAGTTCCGGGGAAATGGTCTGGGGGTTTGGTGGTTCCACTGCTCAGGCAGCAGAGTGTGTCTCCTGATTAATTCAGGAATTCACAGGAATTCACAGGTCAGGCAGCTCAGCAGACTTCAGCAAGTGAAAACAGGAAACTGTATTGTTCTATTAAGAACATAGGGCGAGGAACTTCACTGACTGAGAACTAATGATTAATGTGGAGATTCAAAAATCAAGCTCAAACACTGGGGGAGGGAACAATTCCTCCTTTCCAATTAAATTAAAAAAAAAAAAACAGTGGATAAATACCCATCAAAAGACAGAGGGCTTATAACCAGAGTGGAGAAGCATTGACCAACGTAATTCCTCTTAAATATTATATGATGTCTTTTGCAAAGGAAGGATGATAGGCTCCCTTAATATTTAAGGACAGCCCCAAGACATCAATACTTATGCAATTAGGTGTGCTTCCTAGGGACTCTGAGACAGAAATCATGGTCCTCCCCATGCGATGCTTTGCCTCACACTTCCTACTGGTGCCCATGTCTGCTCGATGGCAAACACACATAGATCTGCATTCTATGTGGCTCCTTTCAGGAGATCCACTGGTAAAGCAAATGCCCTGTGAATGTAAGCTGGCTGGCCCTCACAGCCTACCTTTCTTCACGTCATGGGGAGCCATTGAGCTGTATCTGAAAGAGACCTCTTTGAAACACAAAAGAAAAGATTAAGAGGGAAAAACCACATTGACTCTGTCTCGGGAAGGTCCGAGGTATTTGATTTATATGTAAATTAGTAGTTCTCTGAAAAGAAAAGCTAACCTCTGGAGTGGAGGAGGTAGCTTTGTGAATCAACAGAGACTGTCTTGTGAACACCAGATAAGCTGCCTGATAAAGATTGTTAGCCATCTTCATAATTGGAATCTCCAGTGTTGGATTTATTTCTAGACCAGTCTATGATTGAGTCAACCAATCACATTAAAGGAAAGAGAAGAGTTATATAACTTCCCCAAAGGGGAAAGCCTTTGGAATGTAAACATAGAATATAGAAAATAAAAATTAAATAAAAAAATAAATATTTAAAAATGTAATCCATTTCCCATTCAAGAATAAACTGGACTGTAAGACCAGAGTGTTTTATAAGCAAAAAAAAAAAAAAAAGATTTATTTTTCTAATTTAGTTTAACAGTCTCCAATTTCTCTTTTCCCACAAATTCTAAAAGCTTGAAGCAAGGCAGATTATTCAATCTGGGATATTTGACAATTAAAGTATATTCAATATAGCTCTTCTGTTACCATTGTCTGGGCACTTAGCAAGCCCACAGTCACCATTAACCTCAGCATGCCATACCAATCACTCTGGCAGCTAGCATGCTTCTGCAGCATTTTGTAGAAAAACACAAACACACTTTCTTCCCCAATATTGCATACCTGATCAGGATTATGCCATATAAAAATGAATTCTTCCATCTTACTTAGGCATCAGTATGCCTAGTTATAGGATGCCATACACACTCAGCAAGGAGTTCCATTGCATCCAAATTTTAAAATTTTCCTAAAAATATACAAGTGTAATTTAAATGACATGCATGGGGATATAATTTCCCCTCTCCTTTCCTTTTATAAGAAGATATTGTTTTAAAATTTTTATATTACCTTGTCCATGTGGATAATAAAGAATTAAATTGTCAAGTATATCTCAAATTTTTAATAACTTTTATGTATTAAATACTCATTTCTATTGTCTGCTTTAAGTTGGAACACCAAGCATAGGCAATAATATACGAAATAACCATGAAATTATAGAAAATAAATGTAGTATTTTTAGTTGCTCTTCCTATTAGAGCAGTTGCAACTAGAAAGCCTAAAAATGAATGATTAGTCACATGCACATATTTTAATTTTCTAAATTTGAAATATGAGTATCAATTTTCTGTAATAATTAATTAAGTCCTCTAGAATTAACACCATTATGTGGTAGAGGTAGAAATTGAGGACACCAAGAACAGGCCTTTACTATTGATGTGCACATTTTTTAAGACTATAAGATTATTTTTAAGCCATTACTATTATGATGATATAAAGGATATGCTTGTATGGCCAATTGTGCCTATATAGTCTACCTGGGACACAAATTTCATGTGCCTTGCCTTAAGGAGTCTTGTCCAGGCACATTTTTAAAGATTTATAAATTTATTATATATAAGTATATTGTAGCTGTCTTTAGACATACCAGAAGAGGGTGTCAGATCTCATCACAGATGGTTGTAAGCCATCTTGTGGTTGCTAGGAATGTACTCTTATATTTTTGTTTGTGAGCCTAGCCTTTAACTGCTTATCCATCTCTCTAGCCCCTGGATCAGTTCTCAAATATCCAGGACAGTCATTTAAAGAACATACCTTTTTTAAATTGAATTATGTTTGCATAAATAATTTAAGAATTAGCAGTATCAAAAAAGGAAAAATTTTAAGTGATTGTAAACTATGATATATATATTATATGCTTTTATATATATTAAATATATAATAATAGTAATAAATAATATATAAAATATTATATAAAATAAATATATATAAAATAGTAAATATATACATATATTTACTAATATTAACAGGTTGATTTTTAACATCTTAAAAATAGCTGCTACAGTATCCAAGTCAATTATCTGTGCTGAAGCAGGGGAAAACTCAAAAGAACAAACATGTGGTCTAATTATATGAGCTTTACTCCCATAGCTGATGCATTTTTATGGGATGCATGTACAGAAATATAAAAGCATGTGTGGAAGCAAATACACCCAAGAGGAGTAGACCAGAAAATAATCAAACTCACAGCTCAAATCACCCAAATTGAAAAAAGAGAACTATACAAATAATCAACAAAATCAGGAGCTGGTTCATTGAGGAAATCAAGAAGATAGATAAACCCTTAGTCAAACTAACCAGACTGCACAGAGACAATAAACAAATTAATAAAGCCAGAAATGAAAAGGGAGACATAACAATAGAAACTGTGGAAATTCAAAAATTCATTAGACCCTTCTATAAAACTTATACTCAACAAAATTGGAAAGTCTGGAAGAAGTGGACTATTTTCTAGACTCATACCAGGTATTATCCATCTAAACAGTCCCATAAACCCTAGTGAAATAGAAGAATGTATTAATAGTCTCCCAACAACAACAACAAAAATATTAGCCTAGGACCAGATGGGTTTAGTGGAGAATTCTCCCAGGCTTTCAAAGAATACCAATACTCTTCAATCTACTCCACAAAATAGAAACAGAAGAAACACTATCCTATTCATTTTATGAAGACACAGTTACACTTCTAACTAAACCACACAAAGTCTAAACAAAGAGAACTTCAGACCAATTTCCGTTATGAACATTGATGCAATAATACTAAATGAAATTCTTGCTAACCGATTCCAAGAACACATCAAAAAGATCATTCACCAAGAACAAGTAGGCTTTATCCCAGGGATGCAGTGTTACAATATAGGGAAATCTATCCATGTAATCCACTGCATAAACAAACACAAAGAAAAAAAATGAGTATTTTATTAGACACTGAAAAAGCATTTGACATAATCCAGAATCCCTTCATGTTAAAAGTCTTGGAATGATCAGGAATTGAAGGTCCACACATAATCATAGTAAAAGCAATATACAGCAAACCAGAAAGCAACCTCAAGCTAAATGGAGAGAAACTTGAAGAAATCCCACTAAAATCTTGTTCTAGACATGGATGGCTGCCCACTCTCTCCCTATATATTCAATATAGTACTTTAAATTCTAGGTAGAGCAATTAGACAACAGAAGGAGGTCAAAGAGATACAAATTCGAAAGGGGGGAGTCAAAATATCACTATTTGCCGATATTGTGATCATATACTTAAGTGACCCTAAAAATGTCACCAGAGAACTCCAAAATCTGATAAGCAACTTCAGCAATATGCTTGGATATAAAATTAACTCAAACAAACCAGTGGCCTTTCTCTACTCAGAGAATAAATAAGCTGAGTAAGAAATTAGGGAAATGACACCCTTCACAATAGTCGCAAATAATAATACATATCTTGGTGTGACTCTAACTAAGCAAGTAAAAGATCTATATGACAAGAATTTCAAGTGTCTGAAGAAATCAAAGAAGATCTCAGAAGTTGCTCAAGGATTGGCAAGATTATTATAGTAAAAATAGCAATCTTGCCAAAAAACAATCTACAGATTCAATGCAATCCCCATCAAAACTCCAACTCAATTCTTCATAGAATGAGAAAGATTAATTTCTCAAATTTTGCAAATTTTTTGGGAATAACAAAAGACCCAGGATGTAGAAATCTATTTTCAACCATAAAAGAACTTTTGGTGGAAACACCATATCTGACTTTGAGCCATATTACAGAGCAATAGTGATAAAACATGTATGGTATTGGTACAGAGATAGGCAGGAAGATCAATGGAACAGAACTGAAGACCCAGAAAAGAAGCCCACACACCTATCATCACTTGATATTTGATAAAGGCATTAAAATTATCCAGTGGGAAAAAAAGACAACGTTTTTAACAAAGGATGCTGTTTCAACTGGTGGTCACCATCTAGCAAAATGCAAATTGCTCCATACTTATCTTCTTGTACAAAGCTCAAGTGCAAGTAGTTCAAAGACCTCCACATAAAAGCAGATATCCTGAATCTAATAGAAGTCGAAAAGAACCTCAAACATATGGGCACAGGGTGAAAATTTACTGAACAGAAAATTTTATGCTTTAAGGTCAAGAATCGATATGTGAGGCCTCATATATTGCAAAGCTTTTTCCTGTAAGGCAAAAGGACACTGTCAATAGGACAAAATGGCAAAGAAGAGAATAGAAAAGGATCTTGACCAACCCTACATCCAAGAAGGCTAATATTCAAAATATACAAAAAACTCAAGATGTATGAAATTAGCAAAAGAACTTTGTTAGAGCAGAAAGAAAGCCGTTTATGCTATGGAATCAAAGGACACTAGCAACAGGGGAGAGGGATGTGAAAGAGGCAGGATAGGGGCCTCTGGGGGAATTTGTTCCAAATACATTATGTTTGTGTATGAAATTGAACTTTTATAGTACAGCACCATAAATTATGAATACAAAAATTAGCATATATAAATAAGCTTAAATTTCTTTTATCTTGGCAATTTTTCTATAAATCAAACATCATTATGAATTTAAGTTTATTTCTTTTTTACATTAGTATATTTCAGTATTTTTGCTAATTATTTTATTTATTCACATTACAGTTGTCCCCAAACCATGAACCCCCCTCCTTATCGCCCATCCCTTTGTCTCTAAGGTGCTGCTTTCCCAACTGCCTACCCATTCTCTCTCTTACCACTTTAGCATCCCCCTTCTCTGGGACATCAAGACTCAATAAGACCAAGTGCATTCCCTCTCACTGAGGCCAGACAAGGTAGTCCTATGCTACATATTTAGCAAAAGCCAGGAACCAGGATCAGGAAGCAGGAACCATCCCATGGTCTAGTCCCTAGGAGATCTGAGGGTTCAGTTTAGTTGATAATGTTGTGTTTTCTGTGGGGTTACAATCCCCTTTAGCTTCTTCAGTCCTTCCCTTAACTCTTCCATAGGGGTCCCTGGACTTTGTCCAATTGTTGGCTATAAGTATCTGTATCTGTCTCTTTCAGGGAGTGGTAGAGCCTCTCAGAGAACAGCTGTGTCAGGCTCCTGTCTGGCATCACACATGACATGGCACCAGCAATAGTGTTAGGGCTTGGTGCCTGTGTATCCCAAGTTGAGGCAGTCTCTTGATGGCCTTTTTTCAGTTCTTCTATATTTTTGTCCCTGCATTTTCTTTAGGCAGGAACAATTCTGGACTTTCTTCATATGGTACTACTACATAGACATTTAGAAGTATTTGGTGACTATCCTATCCTGATTTTTTACATTGGTAATTTTCCTGGAGAGGATAAGTCTCCTTGAAAATACTGATGACATTCAGATCTGAGCAACATTGCAATTAGAATAGATTCCACACCCAACTCTCTTTATGTAGATCATACACAGAAGCACTCTGAAATATTTGGTAATAACAGGATCTTCTGATACAGCCTGTCTGCTCCCAGACAATTAAACCTAAAAATAATTATTGATGAAGAACAACACAATGTTCTCATTGCAGGCACTCAGCCTTTCTGTAGGAGGGAAGGAATGTGGTGTGCTTTGAGCGGTTACCCATGTCATACAGAACTGTAGTGGAAGTTTTCATTTATTCAATAGTCTATGTAATAAAACCATACTTCCTGATCATTATATGATAGCTAATCTAGAAACAAGAAATTGAGAACCTATTGACACTAAATAGAAGGCAATATTCTGGGGAAAAGACATGTACTGAGAAGGATTATTGTAAATCTCTGATGGTATTGGGACTGCAGATTTCCTAACATGTCTGTGCCACAACATGTCACCTCTCCAACTCTCAGCACTGTTAGTGGTTCAGATATTAGATACTATTTAAGATGTATAGGGGGGAAGTAATTTCTAAACTAAAAGACTACCTGAAAAAATATATTCCCCCCTCAAAATCCATCCACAATGCCAATATTTCTGTTTTCTTCAAATGTCATCCCTAATATAGCCATGGTACTTTACAACTCTACCATTTATGCACACTTACAAGGAACTTAACCTAGTGACTTTTATGAATTGGCATGCCTTTAAAAGTAAAGTTATGTTTCCTAATGACTTCTAAATGCAACTTCTAAATAAGAGTACTGAATGTGTTTGGTGATATTGTGTAAATGTCTTTATAATCTGTGCAAGGCAAGCACCCAACTAATGCCTGTCCTGACAAGTCAGTCATTTATCCCTTATGGGATGACACTTTAATCAGTTTTCTTAGGGATAAAACACTTGAAGCAGACATTTTAATGAGTTTTGGCAAGTGAATATCTTAATTGTTAAACTATTTTGCAATTCCCTTAAAAAGATGAGTTCAACTTTAGACTAAGGCAAGATTTTGCTAATTTGCATGTTCTAGGAAGGTAAGCAAATGCCAGGTACAATTAATCATTGGCTGGATATAAAATTAACTCAAGCAAATCAGTAGCTTTCCTATACACAAAGGATAAACAGACTGAGAATGAAATTAGGGAAATGAGACCCTTCATAATTGCCACAAAAAATATAAAGTATCTTGGTGTGACTCGAATGAAACAAGTGAAAAATCTGTATGACAAGTACTTCAAGTCTCTGAGGAAAGAAATTGAAGAAGACCTCAGAAGATGGAAAAATCTTGGATGATCTTGGATTGGTAGGATTAATATAGTAAAAATGGCCATCTTGTCAAAAACAATATACAGATTCAACACAATCTCCACCAAAATCCCAACTCAATTCTTCATACAGTTAGAAAGAACAATCCTCAAATTCATCTGGAATAACAAAAAACCCAGGATAACTAAAACTATTCTCAACAGTAAAAGAACTTCTGGAAGAATTAGTATCCTGAACCTCAAGCAGTACTACAGAGCAATAGTGTTAAAAACTGCATGGTATTCGTACAATGACAGGTAGGTAGATTGATGGAATAGAATCGAAGCCCCAGAAATGAACCCACACACCGATTGTCACTTGATTTTTGACAAAGGAGCTACAACCATCCCATGGAAAATTACAAAATTACAAAGTTCTAGGTTTTTGAAGTTCTCAGTTTTATGTACATTTTTACTTGAGTTCTCTTCAATAGCTCTATTTTCTCAAACCTAGTTTTCAAATCTGACATTGACTTTATAATCTCTTTCATCTTTACTTTTTCTTGAATTTCAAATACAAGATCTTTTATTCCCTGTTTTGTTCATTCAGTAGTTTGCTTGTGTCCTCTTTGATTTTCTTGAATTTTATGATCATATTTTTAATTGTTATTTTAAATTATTTGTCCTGTGTTATGTTTAATCTATTCCCAATGGGAGAAATTGTCTATAGGACTGATAGACATTAGGAGGACTATATTGTCTTGATCTTTTTTACTGTCTGCATTATTTTGTGGTGGGATATAGGCTGTCTTTGTTTGGGTTTCACTTCTATGAACAGACACCATGACCAAGGCAACTCTTATAAAAGACAACATTTAATTTGGGCTGGCAGGGAGATTCAGAGTTTAATCACATTACCCATGGCAGGAAGCCCAGCAGTGTCCAGGAAGACATGGTGCTAGAATAGTAAAGGGTTCTACATCTTCATCCAAAGGTAGCTGGGAACAGACTGTCCTAAGTTAGGTAGGAAGAGGATGTTAAAGCCCACCCCCACATTGACACTCTTCCTCCAAAAAGGGGAAAATGAAAGAGTTAATTCAGGAAATTTATAAAGGTCAGAGGCTGAGTAATATTCCTCAGACCACAAAGGGGAAGGGAAGCTATACCTAAGGGTAGGGACACATTCTAAAAGATTGATTGTCGGCCACCTACCTCATCACATAACAGTCAATTAGTTTAAATGTAAAACTTTTCTGCCAATCATAGTGGCGGTCCTGAGGAGGGTATAAAGGTGCAGGGTCAGTCTCTCTTCATGTGAAGACCAGCCCCAGCATGCTGGGGAAATAAAAGTTCCTTTTGGTTTTTTCTCAAAAAACAAAAGTGGTATGGTGAAGATTAATATTCAAGAATTTAGTAAAATTTCAGATAGCAATTCTGAATAAATCTGAGATTAACATATGCATACATATTAAAATACAAAGTTTAGTCATTTGAGCACCTAATCATTGAATTCAAGAGTGTCAAAACTGGTTACTTCTTAAAAAAAAAAAAAAATTAAAAAGATTTTTTTATTTATTGAAAAGGAAAGTAAAAACAATATGATAAAATTAAAGATTTTTATCAAAAATATTTCAGATAAACATGTTAAAATTGACAAATTTCATGGAAAATTAAGACATAAAGTGGTAGTCATGTAAAACATTGCTAAATTAATTGAAATATGGGATAGAAACATTTTATAATAGAATCAAAGATTTATGTGGAAAATAATTATAAAATTGTAGAAAAATGTGTAAAAACATGTCAGAATTGAAGATAATCAATGAAAATTTTATATAGATATAATAATGGTAGGCATAAAAGTATTCCTAATTTGATTAAAAGTAGAATTATAAACATTTTCTGATAAACTTGAAGATTTAAATGAAAACTATTTCTGATAAAATTACAGAAATATATAGAAAAGCATGTTAAAATTAAAGATTATCATGGAAATTATATAGATAAAATGATAGACATGAAGATAATTCTAATTTGATTGAAGGCAGAATTATAAACATTTTCCAATAACATTGAAGATTTTCATAAAAAATATTTCTGGTAAAATTCAAGAAATAAATAGACAAGTGAAAATTGACTATTTCTTGGAAAATTTTACATAAAAAACGGTTGATGTAAAAACTCTAAATTAATTAAAGGTAGAGTTAGAAACATTTGTGATAAAATCAGATTTACATTGGAAACATTTCTGATAAAATTGGGGAAGTATATAGAAAGACATTAAAATTGAAGATTATCATGAAAAGTAATGCAGATAAATGGTAGACATAAAAGAAATTACTAAATTAATTAAAAGAAGAATTACAAACATTTTCTGAAAATATTTAAGATTTACATGAGAAATATTTTGTTAGTCTATGTCTTTTTACTGGGTAGTTGAGTCCATTGTTGTTAAGAGATATTAAGGAATAGTGATTGTTGCTTCCTGATATTTTTAATGTTATTTTTATGTTTGGGTATCTTTTTGTGTTTGTTGGAAGAAGATTGGTTTCTTGCTTTTTCTAGGGTGTAGTTTCCCTCCTTGTGTTGGCATTTTCCATCAATTATCCTTTGTAGGGCTGGATTTGAGGACAGATATTGTGTAAATTTGGTTTTATCATGGAATATCTTGGTTTCTCCATCTATGATGATTGAGAGATTTGCTGGGTACAGTAGCCTGGGCTGGCATTTGTGTTCTTTTAAGGTCTGTATGAGGTCTGCCTAGGATCTTCTAGCTTTCATCTTCTCTGGTGAAAAATCTGGTGTGATTCTGATATGTCTGCCTTTATAAGTTACTTGTCCTTTTTCCTTTACTGCTTTTAATATTTTTTCTTCGTTTAGTGAATTTGGTGTTTTGATTATTATGTGCTGGGAGGATTTTCTGTTCTGTTCCAGTTTGTTTGGTGTTCTGAAGGCTTCTTGTATGTTCATGGGCATCTCTGTCTCTAGGTTAGGGAAGTTTTCTTCTACAATTTTGTTGAAGATATTTACTGGATCTTTAAAATGTAAATCCTTGCTCTCCTCTACCTATAATCCTTAGGTTTGGTCTTCTCATTGTGTCCTGGAGTTCCTGAATGTTTTGGGTTACCAACTTTATGCATTTTGCATTTTCTTTGACTGTTGAGTCAATGTTTTCTATGGTATCTTCAGCACCTGAGGCTCTTTCTTCTATCACTTGTATTTTGTTGTGGATGTTTGCATCTATGACTCCTGAATTCTTTCCAAAGTTTTCTGTCTCCAGAGATGTCTCATGTTGTGATTTCTTTATTATTTCTACTTCCACTTTTAGATTCTGGATGGTTTTGTTCAGTTCCTTCACTTGATTGTTTGTGTTTTCCTGTAATACTTTAAAGAATTTTTGTGTTTCTTCTTTAAGGGCTTCTGCCCATTGAAGCATGATCTGTACTTCTTTAAGGGATTTTTGTGCTTCTTCTTCAAGGGCTTTTACCTGTTGATCGATGTTCTCCCATATTTCTTTAAGGAAGTTATTTAAGTCTTTCTTGAAGCCCTCTATCAGCATCATAAGATAAGATTTTAAAACCAACTCTTGCTTTTCCAGTGTGTTGGGGTATCCTGGACTTGCTGTGGTGGGAGAATTGGTTTCTGATGTTTCCATGTAGCCTTGGTTTCTGTTGGCAGGGATCTTGACCTTGCCTTTTGCCATCTGGTGCTAGGTGGTATTCTTGATTCTGGCTGGAGTTTGTTCCTGCTGTGCACCTGTAAACCTGTACCCTAACTCCTCTGAGCTTACAAGTGATAGCACTGCTGGGAGCTCTCTCTCTCTCTCTCTCTCTCTCTCTCTCTCTCTCTCTCTCTCTCTCTTTTTCCTGGCAGGCTATGCACAGAAGACTGTGGAGTTTCCCAGCTCCTGGTGCAAATGTTGGTAGGCAGGAAGAATTCTATCTTAGCTTCTCCACTGGTCTTAGGCTGTGTGCGCTCCTAGCTGGGTCCCCTACAGAGAGAAAGTGGAGATCTCACCTCTGCACTCAAAAGTGAAAGACTGTTGGGAGATCACTCCCTCCTGGTGGACTATGCAGAGTAGGCTGTGGATTCTCCTGGATCCCTGGTACAAAAAACAATATCAACTGGTTACTTCTTAACATCACTTATCCATAATCTTCCTATTCACCAATTCAAAGTCAGGAAAGGATTTTTGCTGGTTGTCTAGGAAAGTATAATATGATGAGGAATGAAATGCATGAAAATCTCTTTCCTATTAACCTGTAAACAAGAGATAAACTTATTAGAACATGCAAATTTCTATTCACTATACCACTGGGGAAAATGTATTCTAAATCTACCTTCCAAATGCTTCTTCAAATATGGAAAGTTGCTATTACATAGGAAAAAAACACAAGTAAGCATTTGAAGGCATCTCAAGTAGCAGTGGGATAAATGAAGAAAGGAACTAAAACTGAATGTAACAATGTGCATTTAGTACAAACTTTTTATGAAGTTTTAAATCTAATTTAAAAATTGAAAACTCCAGAAGCTAGAAACAACCCAGATGTCCCTTAATGGAGGAATGGATACAGAAAATGTGGTATACATACACAATGGGGTATTATTCAGCCATTACAAACAGTGAATTCATGAAATTATAAGACAAATGGATGGAACTGGAGAATATCATCCTAATGAGGTGACCCAGTCACAAAAGAACACTCATAGTAGGCATCTAGTGATAAGGGGGTATCAGCCTAGAAGCTTGGAATACTCAAGACACAATTCACATATCAAATGATGTCCAAGAAGGAATGAGTGGTCCCTGGTCCTGGAAAGGCTCAGTGTAGCAATGTAGGGGAATAACAGGACAAGGAATTGGGAAGGAATGGATTGGGAAACAGGGGGAGGGAAGAGGGCTATGCATAGAAGACTGTGAGATGGGGGGTCCAGGAAAGGGAAAATCATTTGAAATATCAATAAAGAGCCAGACCAGTTCCCCCAAATACCTCCTGGAATTTGGCGCAAAGGGTCTTGCCCCACCTATATATTTTTTGACCTACATTAAACTTTGGTCCTCGATAAGCAATTGCATTTTACTGGCCTCTGTTCTTTTTTGCCACCTTTCATCTATCTCCAGCTTTTCTTCCAGGGACCCAGTTCGCTGTGGCTGCAGGTAGTTACATAATGGCTCCCAAACGGGGGACTGGACATGGGAAGGTCTTCTGAGGTGACCCTGTCTTCATGAAGCTTCACAGAAAATGGAAAAAAGATGGTATCTTGTATGGTGAGCAGCTGTTGGTGCAGGAGGATATGGGTCAAGTAGAACAGCTTTGACCTAACGCTGAACTTGCTTAGGGGTTGACAATGGAAAATAGGGTAGGAACTTTATGGGCATTTTTCTGCAGCCTTCAAGAGCAGCTTCAGGAAGTTTTGAAAAATGAGAAAGAGAGAAGAAAAATGGATTTTAAAACTCCCATAGGAAGAAGTGGAATTATAGAGAGATCCTGTTTCCTCTGTGGACCCTACTGGAGATATTCTTAGTATTGTACAGTGTGCTTCCCTCTCCGTGTATTTGTATTTGTTGCACCAATTTGTCTATGTGTCACTTTGTTGGTTTTAAAAGGATAATCTTGACTATAGAGTATTGGCTTATAAGTTAATTGGACATGATTTAGAAGATATCATGTTGGTAAGAAAAGGTTAGTTTAAAACTGGTAACTCAGGGTTGGAGCCGTCTTAAACAGCAGCACATGGCATGATCCATCCCAGAAAAACCAGGCCTCTCAGATACTTCCAAATTGGCAGAAATTTTTTTATTTGAATCTTATCCTAGAAATTAGATTTATAAGGAATAAGATTAAAAACAATGTCTCTTTAATAAGTTACACTGTCATACATTTGAACATAAAAACTGACAGACAAACTTTGCAGTGTGAGAGTAATGCATTTGCCACTGATTTTAAAGAGAATAGATTGCTTAAAATTGGGCTTTGCTTTCCAAAATTGTAGTTATGCTCTAATATTGCAAGAGAAAATTAAAAATTATGGTAAAAATTGCAGTGTGCCATTGACTGCAGTTTGCCTTCTGATTAAAGACTCACAATTTTTAACATATTTTGTAATTAAGATGATTTTTAAGAGTGATAATGTTTAAAAACAGTTGTGGCCAGTATGGTGGGCCTGTTGCAACTTTTTCACAAGCAGTGGTAGAAGCAAAATTTAACCCCTAAAGATTGAAAAGGAGATTTCAATGGGAATTTATTTGATATCAAAGAGGCTCCTTTGACTACAAAAAACAGCTAGTAGAATTTTTCCAGGAACCCTGAAATTACAGGTTCCTTTTGTTATTTGACCCTTATACCATGTCCTTGCCAGAAAGGTGGGTTTGGGTTTGGTCTTAGACAATTGGCTCAGATTAGAAGATATTTAATTTTGAGGACCTTCATACAATGTCCTTGCTGTTCACGTGGGTGTTGGGCAGATAAGAAAAAAATTACATTTGAGTTATTGTAAAGCTTGGAGCTGCCTCAGTGGAAGCTTGTGAGGAACTGCTTTTGTCTTGCAAACCCTACCCAGGGAGATTCTGGCCAAAAGAACATTACTAACAGATTCGTTCAGATGTGGTTCAAAATACAGTTCAAATTTAAAATCTATGAAATATTAATAAGGGTATGTAAATCTTATGAAGGCATTAAAATTAGACTTGCATCTTCCATACAAAATTATTATACATTTAAAAGGTTGTTTTTTGCTTTACATCCTGATAATTACAAAAGCATTTGTTTTCAATGAGCTAACTTTAAAGTACCAATAAAGCAATTTTATTAGGTTTTTCCTCAAGAAATTGCGGATAGCCTTACCTTATGTGAGAAAACATGTTTTGTCACTGCCTCAATGCAAGAAACCAGGATATTAAATCTTTCAATGTATATTGTTCATAAAATTTTATTACAAGCCTTTGCTCTAAACAATGGGATTTTTAAAATCTTTACGTTAATGATTTTCAAAAGTTGTTAAGATAAATTAATTGGCTAAGACACTGCTTTAAACTTGCCTCAAGAGGACGTAAACATCTGTTTTCAAGGCAGACACAAATTAACTGGCAAAAAACAAATAACTTTACAGATAGTAGAGGCAACTGTAATCAGCAGTTTATGATATGTGTTCACTGCCATTACTTGGCAAATGGAAAATTAATGTAGAATTTTTTTCATCTCCAAGTAAAGTTTTAATATACTCCAATAAATAAAAGTGTTGTAGATAAAATTATAAAAGTATGTTAAAAGGAATGTATTAAGAACCTGATGAAACATTTATTCTTGTTTCAAACAGCAATCAAATTGGTTATTGAAGAATACTGATAGTTAACCTATTACATTGCAAGCCTTTTAGGCAAAAAATAATAATTGTTATTCAAATGATAAGTTGCTGAAATTTGCTTCAATGCAGGCTTTTATATTTCTATAGATTTATACATGCATCCCATAAAGAATGCATCTACTGTGGGAGTGAAGCCCATATAATTAGATCACATGCTTATTCTTTTGAGTTTCCCCTTGCTTCAGCACAGATAATTGAATTGGGTGCTATAACAGCTATTTTTCAAAATGTTAAAAATCAATCCTAATTAAGTCCTCTCCAATTAACACTCTCATATGGTACAAGTAGAAATTGATGATACAGAGAACAAGTATTTATAATTTGATGTGCACATTTTCTAAAAATATAAAATTATTTTCAAACCACTACTATTTTGATGATGTAAAGAATATGATTGTAAACCACGATATATATATATCGTGGTTTACAATTGCTTGAAATTATTCTTTTTTGATACTGCTAATTCCTATATTTTACAATTATTTATGCAAATACAAAATACAATTCAAGTTAAGAAAAGATATGCTCTTTAAATGACTGTCCTCTGAATATTTGAGAGCTTATCAAGGAGCTGGTGAGATGGCTCAGCCATTAAAGTCTAGGCACACAACCAAAAATATAAGAGTTCAAATCCCAGAACCTGCATGTATACTCACACCCACTTTAATGATATCAGACACCCTCTTCTGGTGTGTCTGAAGACAGCTACAGTATACTTATATATAATATATTGATAAATCTTTAAAAAAGAGCTAATCCTAGAGTACCTGGACAAGACCTCTTAGGGCAAGTTCGGAAGAAATTTGTGTCCCAGGCAGATTATAGGCCTTACATTGGAACAATTGATCATACAATCATATTCTTTACATCATCAAAATAGTAGTGGTTTGAAAATAATTTTATATTTTTAGAAAATGTGCACATCAAATTATAAATACTTGTTCTCTGTATCATCAATTTCTACTTGTACCATATGAGAGTGTTAATTGGAGAGGACTTAATTATTACAAATAAATGAAACTCATATTTTTAATTTCAGAAAATGAAAATATGTGCATGTGATTAATGATACATTTTTAGGCTTTCTAGTTGCAACTGCTCTAACAGAAAAAGCAACTAAAATGTTTCATTTATTTTCTATACTATCATAGTAATTGCCTATATTATTGTCTTTGCTTGGTGTTCCAACATAAATTAAAATAGACAATGGAACTGGATATTTAATAAAAGTCATCAAACATTTGAGATGTCTTTGGCAAATTAATTCTTTATTATCCTCAAGGATGATGTAATATAAAAATTTTAAAAGCTCCGGTCTTGCAGGGAATCCTGTGGTTAGACAGAGTCCTGAAACCTGCAACCATCTTAGAGCTGGTAGCCTAACCAGGTCACCATAGAGAACCAACAGATGATCCCAGGTCACCATAGAGAACCAACAGACGAGCCCAGGTCTCCATAGGGAACCAACAGACTAGACCAGATTGGTGGAAATAAAGAACTGATTCTTAAGAGCTGACAGCTAGGCAAACCAGGAGGAGGCAGCAGCCAGCCCAGTTACGCACCCAGCAACAAGCCAGGAGGAGACTTGATTCTGGCCCAGCAGAACTGAAGAGGTAATTTGGAGCCCAGTGGTGAAACCTTCTGGTTTCTTCCTTGGGAGCAAGGACACCCTCTGCGACAGCACTAACAAATGTCAGGCTCACAGGAGCTTCAAACAGCAACCAGTAACAACAAGACCAACTAACTCCAGAGAGTAACAGATGGTGAAAAGCAAACATAGGAACATTACTAACAGAAACCAAAGCAATATGGCAGCATCTGAACCCAATTCTCCAATTACAGCATGTCCTGGATACCCCCAACACACCAGAAAAACAAGATTTGGATTTACAAGCACTGGTCATGATGCTGCTAGAGGAACACAAAAAAAGACATAAACAAATCTCTTAAAGAAATGCAGGGGAACATGGATAGGGTAGAAGACCTTACAATGCAAACATAAAGATCACTTAATGAATTCCAAGGGAATATGGGTGAACAGACAGAAGCCAATAAAGATGAAATGAAAAAAATCACTTAAAGAAATGCAGGAGAAATTGAGTCAACAGGAAGAAGTCATGAAAGAGGAAACACAAAAATCTCTTAAAGAATTGCAGGAAAACACAAACAAACAAGTGAAGGAACTAAGTACAACCATCCAGGATTTAAATACAGAGGTAGAAACAACTAAGAAATTACAAAGGGAGACAACTTTGGAGATAGAAAACCTTGGGAAGAAATCAGGGGTCGTAGATGCAAATAACAACAGAATACAAAAGATAGAAGTAAGAATCTCAGATGCTGAAGATACCATAAAAACCATTGACTCCACAGTCAAAGAAAATGCAAAATGCAAAAGACTTGTAACCCAAAACATCCAGGAAATTCAGGACACAATGAGAAGACCAAACCTAAAGATTATAGGTATAGATGAGAGTGAAGATCTACAACTTAAAGGGCCACCAAATATCTTCAACCAAATTATGGAAGAAAACTTCCCTAACCTAAAGAAAGAGATGCCCATGAATATACAAGAAGCCTACAGAACTCCAAACAGACTGGACCAGAACAGAAATACCTCCCATCACATAATAATCAAAACCCCAAATGTACTAAACAAAGAAAGAATATTAAAGGCAGTAAGAAGAAAAGGCCATGTAACATATAAAGGAAGACCTATCAAAATTGCACCATACTTCTCACCTGAGAGCATGAAAGCTAACTTCAGACCAATTTCCCTTATGAACATCGATGCAAACATACTCAATAAAATTCTTGCCAACCGAATCCAATAATACATCAAAAAGATCATTCACCATGATCAAGTTGGTTTCATCCCAGAGATGCAGGGATGGTTCAATATAGGGAAATTCATCAATGTAATCTACTATATAAACAAACTCAAAGAAAAAAACCACATGGTCATCTCATTGGATGCTGAACACTCATAGCCCTGAGTGCTTCCAAAAAGAAACAGGAGAGAGCATATACTAGCACCTTAACGACACACCTGAAAGCTATGGAACAAAAAGAAGCTAATTCACCCAGGAGGAGTAGAAGACAGGAAATCTTCAAACTCAGGGCTGAAATCAATCAAGTTGAAACAAAGGGAACCATACAAAGAATCAACAAAACCAGGAGCTGGTTCTTGGAGACAATCAACAAGATAGATAAACCCTTAGCCAGACTAACCAAAGGGCACAGAGACAGTATCCAAATTAACAAAATTAGAAATGAAAAGGGAGATATAACAACAGAAACTGAGGAAATTAAAAACAAAATTGTCAGATCCTACTACAAATGCCTATACTCAACACAACTAGAGAATCTGGAGGAAATGGACAATTTCCTAGACAGATATCAAATACCAAAATTAAATCAGGATCAAATAGATCATCTAAACAGTCCCATAACCCTGAAAGTAATAGAAGGAGTCACAGAAAGTCTTCCAACCAATAAAAGCAGAGGGCCAGACAGTTTAGTGCATAATTCTATCAGACCTTCAAAGAAGACCTAATACCAATACTCTTCAAACTATTCCACAAAATAGAAACAGAAGAAACACTACCCAACTCATTCTATGAAGCCACAATTACACTGATAAAAAACCACACAAAATTCCAACTACGAAAAACTTCAGACCAATTTCCCTTATGAACATTGTTGCAAAAATACTCAATAAAATTCCTGCCAACTGAATCCAAGAACACATCAAAAGGATCATTCAACATGATCAAGTTGGCTTCATTCCAGGGATTCAGGGATTGTTCAATATATGGAAACCCATCAATGTAATCCACTACATAAACAAATTCAAAGAAAAAAAACCACATGGTCATCTCATTGAATGCTGAAAAATCATTTGAAAAAAATTTAGCATCCTTTCATGCTAAAAGTCTGGGAAAGAACAGGAATTCAAGGCCCATACCTAAACATAATAAAAGCAATTTACAGCAGACCGGTAGCCAACATCAAAGTAAATGGAGAGAAACTTGAAGCAATCCCACTAAAATCAGGGACTAGACAAGACTGCCCCCTCTCACCATATCTTTTCAATATAGTACTTGAGGTACTAGCGAGAGCAATTTGACAATATAAGGAAGTCAAAGGGATACAAATTGGAAAGGAAGAAGTCAAACTATCACTATTTGCAGATGATATGATAGTATACTTAAATGACCCAAAAAACACCACCAGAGAACTCCTACAGTGGGTAAACAACTTCAGCAAAGTGGCTGGTTATAAAACCAACTCAAGCAAATCAGTAGCCTTCCTATACTCAAAGGATAAGCAGGCTGAGAAAGAAATTAGAGAAATGACACCCTTCACAATAGCCGCAAACAATATAAAGTATCTTGGTGTGACTCTAACCAAACAAGTGAAAGATTTGTATGAGAAAACTTCAGGTCTCTGAAGAAGGAAATGGAAGAAGACTCTAGAAATTGGAAAAATCTTCCAAACTCGTGGTTTAGCAGGATTAACATAGTTAAAATGGCAATCTTGCCAAAAGCAATATACAGATTCAATGCAATCCCCATTAAAATCCCAACTCAGTTCAGAGTGAAGGTGAAGCTCATTGTTCCTCCAGGTCTATGAATTTCTGAATTAAGCAGGTGGCCCACCCAGCTGCTTGAGCAGTGGAGTCAACATCCAAGATATAGCCAGATCAATTCCCCCCACTCCACCGCCCACCCCAGAATACCTTCTAAAATTTGGGAAAGGGTCTTTCCCCACCTATATATTTATTTTGAGACCACCATTAAACTTTGGGCCTCAATCAGCAATTGGGCTGTCCTGGCCTCCATTTTCTTTTCATTCACCACCGCACACCCATCCATCCCCAACTTCACTTCCTTGTGGCTTCTGGCAGTCACACAATCTCTGGAATAAATGGAACCATTTCTATCTTCTCTGCAAATGAAGATCTAATTTTATGGTTAATCTCATTAAATATCCAGCTACAAGTACATCCAAATAATTTGTGGGAGAGAATAGACTTTATCTCTTAGAGGAATGTGTGAAAAGTATGAAATAGGACTCCAGCAAAAGTAACTGTATACCTCAAAGGAGGCATGACCCAGGGTACCTACTTCTTTATGACAGTAGAGAAACAGAAAAAATAATCCACTTGTCACTTAGAACACACAAATGCTTCTTTTAATTAAATTTTATATTTAATGTGAAACTTACCTTTGGTATAGTTTGGAAAAGATATTAAAATAATTCAGTAGGATTCACTATCCAGTCAAACTGTTGTTAAATATCCATGTTAATAAATGGGTCAGGAAATGCTCAGTACCCCATAAGCTTCATCCAGAACAGAAAAATGCCATAAATTTCCTTAAGCAAAAAAACAAACATTGTATCCCACTGGTGTGGCAAGTGTTCCATTAATATAGTAAACATAAAAGCTCATAACTGGCTGTCTCAAACTAAAGAGCTAACTCCATACAGAGAGGACTGGCAAAGTACACAAAAGAAATAGTGTTCTTTGCTTCTCTTCTGTTTATAACACAGATCAATTTAAATGTGCCTACTATTGTCTTCTGCACTGGTCTTTGTTCCTCTTATTAACATATATTAAAACTATATATATATTAAATATATAGTTTATATATATATATACTATATATATATTAAAACATATATTAAAACTATATATATTCATAAATATTTATATTTCAAATATAGTTATGAACTTTGAACAGAAAATACAATGTTATATAAAAACACTTATGATGTGGGACAATGAATTTATTGCAGAGTAGAAAAAGCTCTTAGTGACAAGGTTCCAGAGTAAATGTGTATTATTGATATGGGCACACAGCAATGTAGAATACTGTAAGACCTTGAACTTACCTAAAGATCAAAAAGCCATCTCCCCAAGGCCTTCAAGAATAGTAAAGCTTCATTTTCCTCTAGGGAAACATGAGTGTTTATGAACAAATGACTAATATGTATAATGAAAGACAACCATGCTTTCTCCTCCCAGATTGTTGCAACCTGGGTCTGGCATCCTACTGAGATTAGTTAAACTGTACCTAAACTATAGCAGTGTACTGTACTTAAAAATAGGCTGAGTTTCCAAGTTAGTAGTAGAAAACACCCATCTGATCCTAGCTTTATTATATGAGAGTTTTTCCTTCTTTGGTTGCTGACTCTAATCAGGGTGCCAGGACCCACACCTCAAGGGTGGAAGCAAACCCATGTTGGATAAGCATATCTGTGTCTTAGGACACAGAATGCAATGCTACTTAAGCACTCCTGTTATTTGGCAAGGCATGTATAGTGCTACATATGCAAATGTGCAAAAGTTGATATCTGCTCCAAATATTACAGTGGAAATCATTTATCCCTAGTGTCACAAGAGGCCCAGGTAATTGACTATTACCCTTAGTTATCATTACTCCCCCCCCACACACAAACTTGTTATCTAACCTTTTGAGCTAGAAATAAAATCAGTGGGACACTTGGCACCTCATTTTAGAAAATACAACTTTTCACTAATGAGGTACCAATAGGAGAGAGTCACAATCACATAAAATTACACAGTCATGTGAAATTTTTGAAGATTCTGATACAGTTGTTCCTGGAATCATATGATTCTAGGAAATATATATGATCACAAGAATATTACAATAAAAATATATGTAGCCATCTATAACCACTGGGTGAAAGCACATACTTCTGAATTAACTTGAGTAAGTGTCACATATATCAAGGTGGTGCCAATTTAAAGGTGTTGGTCATTATTTTAGGTTTTAATGAGTTGCTTTCAAAATAATTGTCTCCTCTATATTTAATACTCATAAGATGAAATATTTTCACAAACTCTATTTTATACCAAAAAAAAAGAAATGGTTTCCACTAGATTTGCTTGAAACGTTATCTTGATTGATGTTCCCTTTTCACAGACTACTCTAGCTTATGTCAAGTTGACAAAAACAAAAATTAAAATCCCTAAAATAAAAACAAACAAAAACAAAAGACAAAAACAGCAACAACAAAAATCCTAACCTGTACATCACTGTTCCATAAAGAAATGGAAATATATAAAGACATTTATCAGAATGTAGAAAATTGCTCATAAAGTGTAGGGTTAGAAATCATATGATGTAGAATCCAGTACACTAAAAAGTCAGTAGTGTTGTAAAACAACACTTTTAAGACAGGTAAAGATTAGAAAATTAATTATAGCTTCTGATCTTGGCCTGAGAGCCAAAAATAGTTGAGCATAAGACATCAAATCCAACCTCAAGCCTTCAAAGAATGAATTTAAATTTTTTACTGCTCTAAATAAATGCTCTGCTGTACAGGAAAAGACTATCAGATCTCCCAGTTCATCAGTTCATATCTCAATCTTCAGAAATATTTTAACATGTGCACTGACCAGTGGAGTTGCTGAAAAATCAACTCCATGTTGAAAAATCTGAACATAAGTGATTGAAATGTCATGATTGTGGAGAACTCTTGAGATTCAAGTACAGTGTTAAAATTACCTTGTCCTCTCTTTAGGTTCCCTTACCTAACCTGATATTTAGTCTTTTGAAAACCTGGTAAAGAATCTGTCCCCATGGAAGTGATAATGTTAACCAGAGCATATGCCCTACAGGAACTCAATTACTTTAGAAAAGACTATGCCCAGTATGTCATGAAGGATGCATCCTATATAGTAAAACTGTGGGAGAAGATAGTACCACTAAAGTGGTCAAAAAGGCGTTGGACATGGGTTGTAAACTTAATGCGTATACTCTACATGAAGGACAGATCCTGAATACAGGTAAAATTACATGCTATATAGAAGGAGAGGGAATTGGAGGCAGAGTTACTGCCCCTATGACTAGACTAATATTGCAAGTATATGATAAAAATTATGAGGTAGATTTTATTCAGTACTGTGGCCCAAAAAGGTTATAGGACTACCCACAATACACAAATTATTTCCAAAGTTTTTGAATTACAAAAACTACCAAAGGTACTATTGGCTACAGTCAAATTTCCACAGGTGGAACTACCCCAAATACCACCCTCTTTCATAACTAAATACCCCATAAAATGTGGAAAGGAGGAAGTGAAAGACACCATACAATCCGTATTAACAGAAGGTAACATAGAACCAACACAAAACTTTAACCATACCAACCCAATTTGGCCAATAAAGATACAAAATGTCAAATGAAGATTCACAGTAGACTACTGGAATATAAACAAATTATTACAGCAGATGCCTGAGTAATTTTCAGATGTAGAAGATATTTTCCTGAGAATCAGGCAGGTAATGTGGCATGTAAAATGTTAGCCACAATGGACTTAACAAACATATTCTTTGGCATTCCCTTACATCCAAACTCTAGAGAAATCACCACATTCTCATGGCAAGGAAAACATTATCAATTCAATAGAGTTCCACAAGAATATAAAAACAGCCCACTTATAGCACATAATATATTGAGATTGGCTTTAGATTCATTCCATACACCAGAAGTAGCAACAATATTTTTATATGTAGATCATGATCAATTGATAGCAGATGATCAACAAATACTGCATAAAATCGTAACAGACTTAACAAAGATCTAACAAATGAAGGATGAACCATTAATAAAGACACAAAGTAAATGGACCAGCAGGGGAAGTTAAAATTCCTCAGGTTCACTGGTTGAGGACCATCCATTCCTCCAGAAGTAATTAACAAACTAAGAAACATACCAAGACCTCAGAATAAGACAGAAACCCAGCAATTAATAAGTTTATTTTGGTATCAGAGGCAACATATACCATACCTGCAATTGCTGCTCCAACCATTATATAGCATAGTGAAGAAAGTATTTGACTTCACCTGGTGACCACCCCAGGAAGAAGCAGTGAAAATTATATTAGAATATACAGAGCAATTTAGTAATTTAATTTATAACATTGCACAAAATACACTGATAAAAGATATCCTCTTTTAAAGCATTATGGCATTTGGAATATATTTGTTAAACAGCAACAGATTAAAATGATTGCCTTTTATTTCAAATACTTCCCTTGGTCAGACACCAATTATTCACTCTGAAAAAAATATGGACTAACTAGGAAGCATGCTGCACACACCATAGCATCCTAAGATGAAACCCAGTGGTACTCATATCCACTGTTCCCATTCTCAAATGGGTGAAGGCACCAGAATTGGCATTGACAAGGGTGCCCAGGGAAGGAAAGATATTGCAATGGAAATGATACGTCTCAATGTTCCTTTAAGGAGTGAACCTGATTGCACAGGGGATGGTACCAATAATTTCAGAGCATATACTGGCATTGATTAAGAAAGCCAGGTACCGATCCAGCCGGCGGCAGGGAAGCCAGCCCCAGCCAGCTTCCCTGGTGCTCAGACCCAGCCTGCGGAAAGAGGTACCCGAGATATCCCGAGTTTAAGACCTTCAGGGACACAGGCCTGGAGTGGGAGCTGCGTACAGAGTAGCGGTTTGGGGGACACCAGCCGAGCCTGTGCTCTGCGCTCGCAGGGCAGACCCTGAACTCCCTGCAGTCAGCGCCATCTTGCCAGCTGTTTCCCATCCAGCCTACAGCGGGGGAACCATCCTCAGCCAGCTTCCCAGCAGCTTTGGACCAGCAAGCAGAACCAGATAACTGAGATATCTCGACTTTAAGACCTCTGGGGAATCAGGACACCAGACAGCAAACCCTGAGCAGGAGCAGTGCAGAGCAGCTGCCCAACAGGCGGGACCAAGTACCTGGGATATCCTGAGTTTAAGTCCTGGGGGACTCAGGCCACCTGTCAGCAATCTGTGAGCAGGAGCCCTGCAGGGCAGTGGTTCAGGTGTCCCAGTGATGGGGAAATAGCCTTACGAGCCCACAGGAGGGTCAAGCACCAGTTAGTAACTACAGGACCAACTAACACCAGAGTTAACCAGATGGCAAAAGGCAAACGTAAGATCGTTACTAACAGAAATCAAGGCAGTATGGCAGCATCCGAACACAGTTCCCCAACAGCAATAAATCCTGGATACCCCGAAACACCAGAAAAACAAGGCTCAGATCTAAAATCGCTGGTCAGGATGCTGATAGAGGAACACTTAGATAAATCTCTTAAAGTAATACATGAGAAAATAGATCAAAAGCTAGAAGTCCTTACAAGGCAAACACAATTAAATCTCAGATATTTCAACACACCAGAAAAACAAGACTCAGATCTAAAATTACTGGTAAAGATGCTGATAGAGGATCACTTAGATAAATTTCTTAAAGTAATAGAGGAGAAAATAGATCAAAAGCTAGAAGCACATACAAGGCAAACACAAAAATCACTTAAAGAAATCCAGGAGAATATAGAGCAAAAAATGAATCCCAATAAGGGGGAGAAACAAAAATCACTTAAAGAAATACAAGAGAACATGGGTCAACAAGTAGAAGTCATAAAAGAGGAAACACAAAAATCCCTAAAAGAATTACAGGAAAACACAAACATGCAATTGAAAGATCTGAGCAAAACCATACAGAATCTAAAAACAGAAGTAGAAACAACTAAGAAATTGCAAAGGGAGACAACGTTGGAGACAGAAAACCTTGGGAAGAAATCAGGAGTCATAGATGCAAATATCAACAATAGAATACAAGAGATAGAAGACAGAATCTCAGATGCTGAAGATACCATAGGAACCATGGATTCAACAATTAAAGAAAATGCAAAATGCAAAAAGCTGGTAACCCAAAACATTCAGGAAATCCAGGACACAATGAGAAGACCAAACCTAAGGATTATAGATTAGATAAGAATGAAGATCTACAACTTAAAGGGCCAGCAAATATCTTCTACAAAATTATGGAAGAAAACATCCCCAACCTAAAGAGAGAGATGCCCATGAATATACAAGAAGCCTATAGAACACCAAATAGACTGGACCAGAACAGAAATACTTCCTGTCACATAATAATCAAAACCCCAAATGTACTAAACAAAGAAAGAATATTAAAGGCAGTAATAGAAAAAGGACAAGTAACATATAAAGGAAGACCTATCAGAATTACACCAGACTTCTCACCTAAGACCATGAAAGCTAGACGATCCTGGGCAGATCTCATGCAGACCCTAAGAGAACACAAACTTCAGCCAAAACTATTATACCCAGCAAAACTCTCAATTGCCATAGATGGGGAAACCAAGGTATTCCATGACAAAAGCAAATTTACACGATACGTATCTACAAACCCAGGCCTACAAAGGATAATAGGGCAAAAATATCAATGCAAGGGGGGGAAACTACACCCCAGAAGAAACAAGATAGAAACCCCATCTCATCTAACCCAAAAGAAGAGAACCACTCAAATAAAAAAAAATAATAATGCCCAAATAGTCAGGAAGTAATAATTACTAGTCCTTAATATCTCTTAATATCAATGGACTCAATTCCCCAATACAAAGACACAGACTAACAGACTGGATACAGAAATAGGACCCTACATTTTGCTGCATACAGGAAACACATCTCAGTGTCAAAGACAAATACCACCTTAGAGTAAAAGGCTGGATGAAAATTTTTACAAGCAAATGGTCCCAGGAAACAAGCCAGAGTAGCCATTAGAGTATCAGATAAAATTGACTTTCAACCTAAAGTCATCAAAAGAGACTCAGAAGGTCACTTCTTGCTTGTCAAAGGGAAAATCCACCAAGAAGAATTCTCAATACTGAACATCTATGCGCCAAATATAAGGGCACCCTCATTCGTAAAAGAAACTTTACTAAAGCTTAAAGCACACATTGCAACTAACACAATAATTGTAGGTGACTTCAACACTCCACTCTCCTCAATGGACCGATCAGGAAAGCAGAAACTAAACAGGGACACAGTAAACTAATTGAAGCTTTGGACCAATTGGATTTAACAGATATATATATATATATAACATTATATATATATATATATATATATATATATAATGTTATATATATATATAGAGAGAGAGATAGATAGATAGATAGATAGATATAATGTTATATATATATATATATATATATATATATATATATAATGTTATATATCTATATCTATATCTATATATATATATAACATTCCATCCTAAAGCAAAAGAGTATACCTTTTTCTCAGCACCGCACAGTACCTTCTAAAAAATTGATCATATAATCGGTCACAAGACAGACCTCAACAAATACAAGAAGTCCGAACTAATCCCATGTCTCCTATTGGATCACTATGGAGTAAAAGTGGTCTTCAATAGCAAGAAGAACAACAGAAAGCCCACATACATATGAAAACTGAACAATACTCTACTCAATGACACCTTTGTCAAGGAAGTAATAAAGAAAGAAATCAAAGACTTTTTAGCCTTCAATGAAAATGAAGGCACGACCTACCCAACTCTTTGGGACACAATGAAAGCAGTGCTAAGAGGAAAACTCATAGCCCTGAGTGCCTCCAAAAAGAAACTGGAGAGAGCATACACTAGCAACTTAACAGCACACCCGAAGGCCCTGGAAGAAAAATAAGCTAATTCACCCAGGAGGAGTAGAAGACAGGAAATCATCAAACTAAGGGCTGAAATCAATCAAGTAGAAACAAAGAGAACCATACAAAGAATCAACAAAACCAAGAGCTGGTTCTTCAAGAAAATCAACAAGATAGATAAACCCTTAGCTAGACTAACCAAAGGGCACAGAGACAGTATCCAAATTAACAAAATTAGAAATGAAAAGGGGGATATAACAACAGATACTGAGGAAATTCAAAAGATCATCAGATCCTACTACAAAGGCCTATACTCAAAACAACTGGAGAATCTGGAGGAAATGGACAATTTCCTAGACAGATACCAAATACCAAAATTAAATCAGCATCAAGTAGAAAAGCTAAACAGTACCATAATCCCTAAAGAAATAGAAGGGGTTATAGAAAGCCTCCCAACCAAAAAAAGTACGGGACCAGATGGTTTTAGTGCAGAATTCTACCAGACCTACAAAGAAGACTTAACACAAATACTCTTCAAACTATTCCACAAAATAGAGACAGAAGGGACACTACCCAACTCATTCTTCAAAACCGCAATTACACTAATACCTAAACCACAAAAAGATCCAACAAAGAAAGAGAACTGCAGGCCAGTTTCTCTTATGAATATTGATGCAAAAATACTAAATAAAATTCTTGCCAACTGAATCCAAGAGCATATCAAAACGATCATTCACCATGATCAAGTAGGCTTCTTTCCAGGGATGCAGGGATGGTTCAATATACAGAAATCCATCAATGTATTCCACTACATAAACAAACTAAAAGAAAAAAAAACACATGGTCATCTCATTAGATGCTGAAAAAGCATTTGACAAAATTCAGCATCCTTTCATGCTAAAAGTCTTGGAAAGAGCAGGAATTCAAGGCCCATACCTAAACATAGTAAAAGCAATCTACAGCAAACCAGTAGCCAACATCAAAATAAATGGAAAGAAACTTGAAGCAATCCCACTAAAATCAGGGACTAGACAAGGCTGACCTCTCTCTCCATATCTTTTCAATATAGTACTTGAAGTTCTAGGGAGAGCAATTAGACAACATAAGGAAGTCACAGGGATACAAATTGGAAAGGAAGAAGTCAAAGTATCATTATTTGCAGTCCATATGATAGTCTACTTAAGCAACCCAAAAACTCCACCAGAGAATTTCTACAACTGATAAACAACTTCAGCAAAGTGGCTGGTTATAAAATTAACTCAAGCAAATCAATAGCCTTCTTGTACTCAAAGGACAAGCAGGCTGAGAAAGAAGTTATGGAAATAACACCCTTCACAATAGCCACAAACAACATAAAGTACCTTGGCATAACTCTAACCAAACAAGCGAAAGATCTGTATGACAGGAACTTCAAGTCCTTGAAGAAAGAAATTGAAGAAGACCTCAGAAGATGGAAAAATATTCCCTGCTCCTGGATTGGCAGGATCAATATAGTAAAAATTGCCATCTTGACAAAAGCAATCTACAGATTCAATACAATCCCCATCAAAATCCCAACTCAATTCTTCATAGATCTAGAAAGAGCAATTCTCAAATTCATCTTGAGCAACAAAAAACCCAGGATAGCTAAAACTATTCTCAACAATAAAAGGACTTCTGGGGGAATCAATATCCCTGACCTCAAGCAGTACTACAGAGCAATTGTGTTAAAAAACTGCATGGTATTGGTACAGCAACAGGCAGGTAGATCAATGGAATAGGATTGAAGACCCAGAAATGAACCCACAGACTTATGGTCACTTGATCTTTGATAAAGGTGCCACAACCATCCAGTGAAAAAAGATAGCCTTTTCAACAAATGGTGCTGGTTCAACTGGAGGTCAACATGCAGAAGAATGTGAATTGACCCACTCTTATGTCCTTGTACTAAGATCAACTCCAAGTGGATCAAGGTCCTCCAAATAAAACCAGACACACTGAAACTATTAGAAAAGAAACTTGGGAAGACCCTGGAAGACATGGGCACAGGGGGAAAGTTCCTGAACAGAACACCAATAGCTTATGCTCTAAGATCAATGGAACCTCATAAAATTACAAAGTTTCTGTAAGGCAAAGGACACTGTCAGAAGGACAAAACGGCAACCAACAAAGTGAGAAATGATTTTCACCAACCCCACATCCGACAGAGGGCTAATATCCAATATATACAAAGAACTCAAGAAGTTAGACCCCAGAGAACCAAATAACCCTATCAAAAATGGGGTACAGAGCTAAACAAAGAATTTTCACCAGAAGAAATTCGGATGGCCGAGAAACACCTTAAGAGATGTTCAACATCATTAGTCATAAGGGAAATGCAAATCAAAACAACCCTGAGATTCCACCTCACACCAGTCAGAATGGCTAAGATTAAAAACTCAAGAGACAACAAGTGCTGGCGAGGATGTGGAGAAAGAGGAACACTCATCCACTGTTGGTGGGACTGCAAAATGTTAAAACTGCTCTGGAAATCAGTGTGGCGGTTCCTCAGAAAATTGGGCAAGTCACTTCCAGAGGACCATGGCATACCACTTCTGGGCATATACCCAGAGGATTCCCCTGCATACAATAAAGATACATGCTCCACTATGTTTATAGCAGCCTTGTTTATAATAGCCAGAAATTGGAAGGAGCCCAGATATCCCTCAAAAGAGGAATGGATACAGAAAATGTCGTATATTTATACAATGGAGTACTACACCGCAATTTAAAATAATGAACTCATGCAATTTGTAGGTAAATGTTTAGATCTGGAAAATATCATCCTAAGTGAGCTAACCCAATCACAAAAGAAAACACATGAAATGCAATCACTGATAAGTGGATATTAATGAGCCCAGAAGCCCTAAATACTCAAGGCACAATTAGCAAGTCAAAGACTCCCAAGAAGAAGAAAGGAGAGGACCCTGGGCCTGTAAAGATTGGATCCAGTATTGTAGACCCAGAACAGAGAAATTGTGTGTGGGGGGGGTGATTGGGGAATAGCTGTGGGGGAGAGGAATTATGGCACATATGGTGGGGGGGAACTGGGAAAGGGGAAAGCCTTTGGAATGTAAACATAGAATATAGAAAATAAAAATTAAATAATAAAAAAAAGAAAGCCAGGTACCAATCACACTTGAGACTTCCCCTCCCCCATAAAAATGGTATCCATAGGAACATGGGGGTCATGTCAATACTCCCCCTCACTGGATAATGCCTGGTTTACTGACAGCTCGGCCACTACTAAAAGCAATCTGGTGTGCTGGGAAGCAACATGTTTCAGGCCAGAAGATGGAATGGTACTAATAGAAGGAAAGAGCAAATCAGCACAACATGTGGATGTAATAGCAGCCCTATTGGCAGCTAGAGAGTCCTGTAAGGATGGAAAAAACTTACATCATTTTACATACTCTTGGTGTATGGCCAAAAATAGCAACTTGGTCAGGAAAAATGGAAATTAAAATAATAGAAAACTGGGGCTGGAGAAATGGCTCAGTGGATAAGAGCACTGACTGTTCTTCTGAAGATCCTGAGTTCAAATTTCAGCAACCACATGATGGCTTGCAACCATCTATAATGAGATCTGACGCCCTCTACTGGTGTATTTGAAGACAGCTACAGAGTATTTACATATAATAATAAATCTTTTTTTTTTTTTTTTTTTTTTTTTGGTTATTTTGAGACAGGGTTTCTCTGTGTAGTTCTGGCTGTCCTGGAACTCACTCTGTAGACCAGGCTGGCCTCGAACTCAGAAATCTGCCTGCCTCTGCCTCCCAAGTGCTGGGATTAAAGGCGTGCACCACCAATGCCCAGCATAATAAATAAATCTTAAAAAAAATAATGGAAAAGATATAATCTAAGGAAGCTTGAATGGAGATAGCTCATATCACTAAAGAAGTAAGGAGTAAGGTATATCATGTAGATTTCCACCAAAACAAAGATGACCTATAAACCAAATATAATAATGAAGCAGATATGTTAGCAAGTATAATAACAAAATTAAGGCACATTACCAAGGTGAACAGACAAGACCTACAAAACTTAAAAGAAAGAGGAAATGGACAAATGTGACTTCTACCACATAGGTAGAGATTATCAGAGAAGAAATAGAACAGATACACAAATTCTTATCATATCCAGGAAGCCATGCAATATACCATTAGTTCAGTCAAAGGAACATAGCCATGCCATAGAATAAAGTTAAGAATGCCATACAGAAATGTGAAGGATGCCCTGCAACCAAAACCAGATTTGGGTATAATTACCATGGAAAAGACCTTCATAAACTAAATTTTAATCACACACTCCATATTGATTGCATAGGACCATTACATGAGTTCAGGAAACAGTATGCATGCATAATAGAAGCCTGCACAGGATTAGGTCTGGCCAGATCAGGCCCCAAACTAGACCAAAGTTAACAAATTTTTACATTGTGGAAATGGATTTCAGCTTATGATATACCCAGACAAATACAAAGTGATTAAGGAACCCACTCTACTGCTAAAATCATACAGAGACTCATAAAAAATATTGGCACAATGTGGGAACCCCATCTGGCCTATAACCCAACAGCAGCAAGCAGTATTAAAAGATTCAATGGATTACTTAAAGTAAAGTTAATAGCACATAAAAATAGTCCACTCTCAGAAGCCCTGACAAAAGCTATCTTTGAACTAAATGGCAGACCCAGAAACAATAGACGATCTCCAATTGAGGAAGTCCTCATTACACAGACAGATATAGATTATCCGGATGAAAAAACTAGAAATAAAATCAAATATTTGCCTGCCTTCACAGGTACAAGGTCAAACTAACCCAGACAAAAATTGTAGGACCTGGCACTAGAAACACCATGTGTACCACAGACAGCAAGGGAGGACTGCATATAGCCAAACTGGAGGACTTGTTATCAAGCTGACAAACAATGTGCATATGTGCTTGTGTGAGAGCATTAGCATCTACAGTGATCCTTATTATCCTTGTTTGTCTGGTAATCAGTCCAGTATTAGACCTTGGTGTGAACTTCTGTGACCAAATATATAATTATGCTACTACCAAACATTGCTAGATAATGCAAACAGATCATGTTGCACAGAAGGCACATGTGAGAATCATCTAATACCAGTATTCCTGGACAATGCATATCCAGGATATCACACTAAATCCATAACACATCAACATTAAGCAATGGGTTTATAATAGAAGTTGATCACTTAATGTTTTCTTCAGTTGACACCAATAGCTCTCTCTATATACCACTTGAACATACCATTTAATTAGGAGCAAACACTTGTCTTTCCACAGCTGCCAGACACAAAGATACAACACACTTCATTTGCAGTATCAAGATTGAGAACCAGAATACAATATATGGGGGAACTATAACTTTATATTGTGTACACCCACATCAAAAATAGTAAATGGTTAAATGAATCATTTATAAATACTGCTAAAACATATTTTAATTTAATAGGCTGATGTTATCTGATGATGAACTGCTCACAATGGATAATACAAGAATCATGAATAAGTTGACACTGGAGGAAAACCATTAGTTGATTCCAATGTTCTATTTGATTTTGAACTAGAACAAGATCATTATAACAACTTCATTCAAAAAATAAATGAGATCTTCCAAATCACAACATACAATGAAAAACAATTAGTATCATTAGATGACAAAATTAGGAGAGAGAGTAACACCTTAAGTAATGCTCAGAGTGAAGTACATAACTTGTTTGGCCTATTAGAAGCCAACAGTCTAATCATTAAAATTTAGAACAAAGAAATAACTAAATGTGGCCTGTGGGACATCATCAGCAGACAAGCATGACTAGACATTGTATGCACCCCAATGTATTTATGGTGGCACTAGGTAAACAAAGCATTTTGGTTCCTCATATTTCTTTTTTTTAATATATTTTTATTGGATATATACTATATTTATATTTCATTTCCCTTTTTCTGGTTCCCTGCCCCCCCAAAGGTCCCACATGCCCTTTTCCATCCCCGTGTTCCCCCATCCACCCCTTCCCACTTCCCTGTTCTGGTATTCCCCTACACTGACGCTTTGAGCCTTTCCAGAACCAGGGTCTATGCCTTCCTTCTTGTCGGACATCATTTGGTATATGGATTGTGTCTTTGGTGTCCCAAGATTCTAGGCTAATATCCTCTAATCAGTGAGTGTATACATAGGTATTTTTTTTTGAGAGTGGGTCACCTCACTTAGTATGATGTTCTCCAGCTCCATCCATTTCTCTAAGAATTTCATGAATTCATTGTTTCTAATGGCTGATTAGTACTCCATTGTGTATTTATACCACAGTTTTTGTATCCATTCTTTCATTGAGGGGCATCTGGGTTCTATTCAACTTCTGGCTATTATAAATAAGGCTGCTATGAACATAGTGGAGCATGTATCCTTATTGCATGCTGGGGAATCTTCTGGGTATATTCCCAGGAGTTGTATGGCTGGGTCCTCCAGAAGTATCGTTTCCAGTTTTCTGAGGAACCGCCAGACTGATTTCCAGAGTGGTTGTACCAGCTTGCAGTCCCTCCAGCAGTGAAGGAGTGTTCATCTTTCTCCACATCCTCGCCAACACCTGCTGTTTCCTGAGTTTTTAATCTTAGCCATTCTGACTGGTGTGAGGTGAAATCTCAGGGTTGTTTTGGTTTGCATTTCTCTAATGACTAATGATGTTGAACATTTTTAAGGTGGTTCCTCATATTTCTAATTATTTTCTGTAAGCAATTGAAAGTGTCTTTGATATATTTTAGAAGCAACTATAGAAAATATGCCAAAAAGAAGGCCCTTGCTCAGGAGGTCAAGACGCAATAACTCTGGACAGAGATATTACCTCAACAGTGTGGCAAGAGCTAATATATTTTTTAGAAAAATATTTTTTGATAATGTTCATCATTTGAAATTGTGCTTGATACATTCACTAGACCTAAGCTATTTGAACAAGAAAAAAATATATTCTTTGTTTAAGACCCTATGCTATATGCTATTTGTGGCCCTAAATGAATGATAAATTGCTTACTTTGTTTTATCATTGTTGTTCTCATAACTATTCATCCAGAAATATATACTCAGACCCCATCAGGGCAGTCCAAAGCTTATTGAGCAGCCTCATGGCCTGCTATATTAGCAAAGAAAGCCACTTTTGGTGCCATATATGCATGAACCTGGCAACACATACAAAATATTTGAGGGAGATTGGTAGGGGAATGACCCTACATAATCATACAGTCAAGAACTACTACAAGCTTACTGACTGAGGTCAATAATAAAACCAGTATTAAAAGACTGCATCTTCCAATGGAATGCATATAGTACATGGAAAAGCTACTACAAAAATGGGTTATACAACGTATATGATTCCTGCATTACAAGCTTTGTGAAGCCTTCAGGAATACCTAGAACTGAAAACTCCGATTTCCCTGAGGCTCCAGGATATGGAATGTAAGGAATAAATGTAAGCAATATAAAAGTAATTACAAATGTAACCCAGCTTAGAGTGTGTGAGTGTGAAATGTGATACAGGTAAACACTGTGACTCAGTGAATGCCTCAATTTCAAATGACTAAAAAGGTAACACGACTGTAGTGTGTGTGTGTGTGTGTGTGTGTGTGTGTGTGTGTTTCTGTGTTTCTGTGTGTGTGTGTAGGGGAGTGATAAGCCTAGTGTCAGATAAAGTGGTGTTGCAGGCCTGAGCTGAAAAAGGCTTAAAAAGCCTTGTCTGACAGCTAAGGTTTTACTCATTCCTGAGAGTCCCAACCTAGAGTCTTTGTGTTGAGACCAGCTCATTCCTGGAGCCAGCTCAGCCCAGACACCCCAACTCTGAACGAAGGCTCCAGCAGAAATTCAAAACACAGTGAGGAAATGTCACTGGCCTTGTCTGTGCTACCACACTTACCAGACCAGTGGTGAGAATGTGTGTGTGAATGAATGCAGTACCTTTTCATTTTATATTTGTTAATTGTTGCTTATGAATAAATACTAGTGTAACTTGATCTACTGAATCACAGGTACTTTCTTTCTCTCACTCTCAGCTCTTTCCCTAAACCTGACTTGCAGCAGAGAGAGAGAGAGAAAGAGAGAGAGAGAGAGAGAGAGAGAGAGAGAGAATTTCTTTCATGTCTTGACCTGTTTTTATTATGTTGTTAAATGATTTGGATGTCTTTCCCTGTTCCTCCTTAAGGCATTTATTCATAGACATTAAGGTCCTTGAATATATTTATAATTCTATTTTGAAGTCCCATTTTACACTTCAGCTAATTTCTATTTCTCAAGGCCTATTACAGGCATCCAGGTAAGGCATTTTCATTTGGATGTTCATGTTTGTGTGCTTGCACTGGCATCTAGACATCTATAATTATTATATTTGACGTGTTTCCTGGGATACTTTATCAGGTTCTGTGCTCATTGGGTGAGCGTTACATTGTTTCTCACTATGAATTCTAGACAAATTTTGTTGCTTTTGGAACAGTAGTGCTTCTATGTCTAGGTAAGTAATACAAAGGAATAGAGATGATCTGAAAGAAAAGTCTGCAAGAAGCAGTGGAAAGAGCTGAGGGTGAGGTGTGATGTCCTGGTCTGCACCAAGGGAAGGCTTCTCCAGAGACTAGAGGTAGGGTGGAAAGAAAGGTTCCTGCTTTCAGGTTGCTGAAGGACTGAAAATAAGTCTGGAGAGATTTAGATAGAAGGTCAGGAAGAACAATGAAAGTCACCTACCTGTATCCCACTGCAGTGTGGCCACTCTGGGTTCCTGGTAGAAATTGTTTCTACATTTCAGTTGAATTTCCTTTGACACAGATCTGCATATATAATGTAATGTTTGCTGATACCATATGGTCATAGAATTACATTGATACAAAAGTCAATGAGAATAAGACAGAGCACGTAAACATAAAACACACAAACATCCACCTATTTTAGATCATATACTACCAAGAAGGGTTCCTCCTCAACAGCAATCAAGTTGTTTAGAGCAGCAAGCAGAAGAACTTTCATTTTCTATTTTTTTCTTTTAAAAAATCTACTGGAAATATTTTATTGATGAGACCTCACCAGCTGAACAAAGTGCTCCTGGTGTCAAGCACCTTCCTCCTTTCTTTAGTCATAACATGAATGCTTTCTTCTCTTCCATGGTCTGCAAACGACCATGGTCAAACTTGTAGATGGTGTCAATGAGAACTTTCATTTTCTAAATTTGTTTCTCTACTTTTCTTTTAAAGAGCAAAATGATAAGATTAAATCATTTCTCATTGGAAACAAGAATGTCTTAATGTATCCTCCCCCTTATAAGTCTTTATATTTTTATTTTTATAATTTTTTACTTTTTTACTTTTTCATTTTTCTTTTTAATTGGATACATTCTTTATTAACATTTCAAATGTTATTCCCTTTGCCAGTTTTCCCAGTCCATGAAAGCCCCTATCTCATTCTACATCATCCTGCTTCTATGAAGGTGTTCCTACACCTACCCCTCTCCTACCTCCTTGCCCTTGATTTTCCAACACTGGGGCATCTGTCAAGCCTTTGTAGGACCAAGGACTTCTCCTCCCATTGTAGCCTAACAAGGCTATCCTTGGTTACATATACATCTGGAGTCATGTGCACACCTTGGTTGATAGCTTAGTCCCTCGGAGCTCAGGGGGATCTGGTTGGATGATATTATTCTTCTTATGAGGAAGAATCCCTTCAGCTCCTTTCATCCTTTCTCTAACTCTTCCATTGGGGACCCCTTGCTCAGGTTGGCTGCGACCATCTGCCTCTGTATTTGTCTCTTGGAAGTCCTATGAGGAGCCAGCCATATCATGCTATTTTTAGCAAGCCTTTCTTGGCATTCACAGGAGTGTCGGTGTTTGGTGACTGTATATGGGATGAATGCCAAGGTGGGACATTCTCTGGATGACCTTTCATTCAGTGTCTTCTCTACAATTTATCAACATATTTGCTCCTGTGAGTATTTTGTTCCCCTTCTCAGAAGAACTGAAGCACCCACACTTTGGTCTTCCTGGTTCGTGAGCTTCTTGTGGTCTGTGAATTGTATCTAGGGTATTCAGAGCTTTTGGGCTAATATCCACTTTTCAGTGAGTACATACCATATGTATTCTTTTGTGATTGGTTTACCTCACTCAAGGTGATATTTTCTAGTTCCAACTCTTTGCCTAAGAATTTCATGGATTCATCATAGCTAAGTAGTATGTCATTGTGTAAATGTGCCACATTTTCTGTATCCAAACCACTGTTGAGGGGCATCTGGGTTCTTTCCTACTTCTCACAGTGGAGAATTGGTCCTTATTGCTTGTTGGAGCATGTTCTGGTTATATGCCCAGGAGTGATATAGCTTGGTCTCAAGGTAGCAATATGTCCAATTTTCTGAGGAGCCACCAAACAGATTTCCAGACTCATTGTACAAGTTTGTAATCTGACCAGATATGGAGGAGAGTTCTTCTTTCTCCACATCCTTGCCGGCTTCTGATGTCACCTATGTTTTTGATTAAGCTATTCTGCTTGGTGTGAGGTGGAATTTCAGGGTTGTAATGATTTACATTTCCATAGTAACTAAGGACCTTGAACATTTTTAGGTGCTTTTCATCCATTTGGTATTCCTCAGTTGAAAATTCTTTGATTAGTTTTGTACTGCATTTTTAATAGGGTTATTTGATTTTCTAGAGACTAAATTCTAGAGTTCTTTGCATATATTGCATATTAGCCCACTATCAGATATATGATTTGTAAAGATCTTTTCCCTATTTGTTGCTCAACATTTTGTCCTTTGTAATTTAATGAAGTCTCATTTGTCAATTCTTTTTTTTTCTTTGATGCCTGGAATTTAATTTTATTTTCTTTGATATATTCTTTATTTATATTTCAAGCAATTTCCCCTTTCTTGGTTCTCCCCTCCCTGAAAGTCCCATAAGCCCTCTTCCCTCCCCCTATTCCCCAATCAACTCCTTCCTGCTTAACTGTACTGGTATTCCACTACACTGCTGCATTGAGTCTTTATAGGACCAGTGGCCTCTCCTTTCTTCTTCTTGTACATCATTTGATATGTGAATTGTGTCTTTGGTATTCTGAACTTCTGGGCTAATATCCACTTATCAGTGAGTGCATACCATGTGATTCTTTTGTCATTGGGTTATCTCACTTAGGATAATATTGTCTAGTTCTAGCCATTTGCCTAAGAATTTGATGATTTCATTGTTTTTAAAGCTGAATAGTATTTCATAATATAAATATACCACATTTTCTGTATCCATTCATCCTTTGATGGACATCTGGGTTCTTTCCAGCTACTGGCTATTATAAATAGGGCTGCTATAAACATAGTTGAACATGTGTCCTTATTGCATGCAGGGGAATCCTCTGGGCATATGGCCAGGAGTGGTATAACTGGGTAGTATCATGCCCATTTTTCTGAGGAAACACCAGACTGATGTACAGAGTGGTTGTATCAGCTTGCAATCCCACCATCAGTGGAGGAGTGTTAGAGCAATTCTCAAATTCATCTGGAATAACAGAAAACTGAGGATAGTTAAAAATCTATTCTCCACTCTAAAATAACTTCAGGGGGAATCAGGATCCCGGACCTCAAGCAGTACTACAGAGCAATAGTACTACAGAACAACTGCATGGTAATTGTACAGTGACAGGACAGTAGATCAATGGAATAGAATTGAAAATTCAGAAATGAACCCACATACCTATGGTCACTTGATCTTTGACAAAGGAGCTAAAAACATCCAATGGGAAAAAATATAGCCTTTTTAACAAATGGGGCTCATCACCTGGAGGTCAGCATGTGGAAGAATGCAACTCAATCAATTCTTATGTCCTTGTACTAAGCTCAAGTCCAAACTGATCAAGGACCTCCACATAAAACCAGACACACTGAAATGGATAGAAAAAACTGTGGAAGAGCATTGGGCACATGGGCACAGGGGAAAATAAAATTACAAAGTTCCATTTGTCAATTCTTGATCTTAGAGCAGAAACCATTGATGTTTTGTTCAGGAACTTTTCCCCTGTGTCCATGTGTTGAAGGCTCTTCCCCACTTTCACCTCTATAAGTTTCAGTGTATCTGAATTTATGTGAGGTACTTGATCCACTTGGATTTGCGCTTTGTAAAAGGAGATTAAAATTTGTCAATTTGCATTTTTCTACACAGTGACCTCCAGTTGAACCAGCTTCATTTGTTAAAAGTGCTTTTTTGCACTGGATGGTTTTAGCTCCTTTGTCAAATATTAGGTTGCCAAATGTCTCTGGGTTCATTTCATTTCTGGGTCTTCTATTCTATACTATTGAACTTCCAGCCTGTTTCTGAACCAATAATATGCAGTTTTTATCACTATTGCTCTGCAAATGGTGATTCCTCCCTCCCCCAATTTCTGATGGTTCAATATACAGAAATCTATCAATGTAATCCACTACATAAACAAACTAAAAGAAAAAAACCACATGGTCATCTCATGAGATGCTGAAAAAGCATTCGACAAAATTCAGCATCCTTTCATGCTAAAAGTCTTGGAAAGAGCAGGAATTCAAGGCCCATACCTAAACATAGTAAAAGCAATCTACAGCAAACCAGTAGCCAACATCAAAATAAATGGAGAGAAACTTAAAGCAATCCCACTAAAATCAGGGACTAGACAAGGCTGACCTCTCTCTCCATATCTTTTCAATATAGTACTTGAAGTTCTAGCGAGAGCGATTAGACAACATAAGGAAGTCAAAGGGATACAAATTGGAAAGGAAGGAGTCAAACTATCATTATTTGCAGACGATATGATAGTCTACTTAAGTGATCCAAAAACTCCACCAGAGAACTTCTACAGCTGATAAACAACTTCAGCAAAGTGGCTGGTTATAAAATTAACTCAAGCAAATCAGTAGCCTTCTTGTACTCAAAGGACAAGCAGGCTGAGAAAGAAGTTATGGAAATAACAGCCTTCACAATAGCCACAAACAACATAAAGTACCTTGGCGTAACTCTAACCAAACAAGCGACAGATCTGTATGACAGGAACTTCAAATCCTTGAAGAAAGAAATTGAAGACCTCAGAAGATGGAAAAATATTCCTTACTCCTGGATTGGCAGGATCAATATAGTAAAAATGGCCATCTTGACAAAAGCCATATACAGATTCAATACAATCCCCATCAAAATCCCAACTTAATTCTTCATAGATCTAGAAAGAGCAATTCTCAAATTCATCTGGAGCAACAAAAAACCCAGGATAGCTAAAACTATTCTCAACAATAAAAGGACTTCTGGGGGAATCAATATCCCTGACCTTAAACAGTACTACAGAGCAATTGTGTTAAAAACTGCATGGAATTGGTACAGGAACAGGCAAGTGGATCAATGGAATAGGATTGAAGACCCAGAAATGAACCCACAGACTTATGGTCACTTGATCTTTGATAAAGGAGCCACAACCATCCAGTGGAATAAAGATAGCCTCTTCAACAAATGGTGCTGGTTCAACTGGAGGTCAACATGCAGAAGAATGTGAATTGACCCACTCTTATCTCTTCGCACTAAGATCAACTTCAAGTGGATCAAGGACCTCCACATAAAACCAGACACACTGAAACTATTAGAAAAGAAACTTGGGAAGACCCTGGAGGACATAGGCACAGGGGGAAAGTTTCTGAACCGAACACCAATAGCTTATGCACTAAGATCAAGAATTGACAAATGGGACCTCATAAAATTACAAAGTTTCTGCAAGGCAAAGGACACTGTCAGAAGGACAAAATGACAACCAACAAAGTGGGAAAAGATGTTCACCAACCCCACATCCGACAGAGGGCTAATATCCAATATATACAAAGAACTCAAGAAGTTAGACCCCAGAGAACCAAATAACCCTATCAAAAAATGGGGCACAGAGCTAAACAAAGAATTTTCACCAGAAGAAATTTGGATGGCCGAGAAACACCTTAAGAGATGTTCAACAGCACTCGTCATTAGGGAAATGCAAATCAAAACAACCCTGAGATTCCACCTCACTCCAGTCAGAATTGCTAAGATTAAAAACTCAAGAGACAACAGGTGCTGGTGAGGATGTGGAGAAAGAGGAACACTCCTCCACTTTTGGTGGGATTGCACAATGGTAAAACCGCTCTGGAAATCAGTTTGGTGGTTCCTCAGAAAATTGGGCATGTCACTTCCAGAGGATCCTGGCATACCACTCCTGGGCATATACCCAGAGGATTCCCCTGTATACAATAAAGACACATGCTCCACTATGTTTATAGCAGCCTTGTTTATAATAGCCAGAAGTTGGAAGGAGCCCAAATATCCCTCAAAGGAGGAATGGATACAGAAAATGTTGTATATTTATACAATGGAATACTACTCAGCAATTAAAAATAATGAATTCATGCAATTTGTAGGTAACTAGTTAGACCTGGAAAATGTCATCCTGAGTGAGCTAACCTAATCATAAAAGAATACACATGAAATGCAATCACTGATAAGTGGATATTAATGAGCCCAGAAGCCCTAAATACTCATGGCACAGTTAGCAAGTCAAATGATTCCCAAGAAGAAGAAAGGAGAGGACCCTGGGCCTGTAAAGATTGGATCCAGTTTTGTAGAGAAACCGTGGGGGGAGGAGGAATGATTGGGGAATAGTTGGGGGGGAGAGGAAATATGGGACATAGGGAGGGGGGAACTGGGAAAGGGGAAAGCCTTTGGAATGTAAACATAGAATATAGAAAATAAAAATTTTAAAAAAGAAAAAAAAAGAAAAAAAAGAATAGTATTTGCTATTCTAGGTTTTTGTTATTCAAAATGAATCTGAAAATTGCTCTTTATATCTCCATGAAGCCTTCAGTTGGAATTTTAATGGAGATTTCATTGCATCCGGGGATTGTGTTCAGCAAGATTACTATTTTTACTTTTTTAATCCTGCCAATCCATGAGAATGTGAGATCTTTCCAACTTCTGAGATCTTCTTCATATTGTTTCTTCAGAGACTTGAAATTCTTGTCATAGAGATCTTTCACTTGTTTTGTTAGAGTCACACCAAGATTTGTAATCTTATTTGTGATTACTGTGAAGGGAGTCATTTCCCTAATTTCTTTCTCAGACTGTTTATCCTTTGAGTAGAGGAAAGCTACTGATTTGTTTTAGTTAATTTTATATCCAGCCACTTTGTTGAAATTGTTTATGAGTTTTAGGAGTTCTCTGGTGGAATTTTGGGATCACATATGTATACGATTATATAATCTACAAATTGTGATATTTTTACTTCTTCCTTTCCAATTAGTATCCCTTTGACCTTCTTTTGTCGTCTATTTTCTCTGGCTAGGACTTTGAGTACTATATTGAATAGGTAGGGAGAGAGTGGGTCTCCTTGTCTAGCCTCTGATTTCAGTGGGATTTCTTCAATTTACATTCCATTTAGTTTTATGTTGGCGACTGGTTTTTGTATATTGCTTTTACTATGTTCAGGTATAGGGCTTAAATTCCTGATCTTTCCAAGTCTGTTAACATTAAAGGTTGCTGAATTTTGTCAAATGCTTTCTCAGTGTCTAATGAAATGATCATGTGGTTTTTGTCTTTGAGTTTTATTATATAGTGGATTATATTGATGTATTTCCATATTTTGTAACATCCCTTCATCCCTGGGATGAATCCAACTTGATCAAGTTGAATGATCTTTTTTGATGGGTTCTTGAATTTTGTTAGCAAGAATTTTATTGAGTTGTTGTTTGGTTTGTTTGTTTTTGTATTAATAAGAGAAATTGGTCTGAAGTTCTCTTTCTTTGTTTGGTCTTTGTTAGATTTAGGTATAGGTGTAATTGTGGCTTCATTGAACAAATTGGGTAGTGTTCCTTCTGTTTTAATTTTGTGGAATAGTCTGAAGAGTATTGGTATTATGTCTTCTTTGAAGTTCTGATAGAATTGTCCATATAACCCATCTGGTCCTGGATATGTTTTTGTTTGGGAGACTATTAATGTGTTTATATTTCTTTAGGGATTATGGGACTGTTAATATAGTTTATCTGATCCTATTTTTACTATGGCATCTGGTATATATCTAGAAAATTATCCATTTTATCCAGATTTTCCAATTATGTAGACCGTAAGCCCTTGTATTAGGTAGGATCTTATGACTTTTTGAATTACCAGAGTTTTCATTCTTATGTCTCCCTTTTAATTTCTTATTTTATTAATTTTGGTTCTGTTCCTGTGCCCTCTGGTTAGTCTGCCTGAGCATTTATCAAACTTGTTGATTTTCTCAAAGAACAAGCTCCTGGTTTTGTTGATTCTTTATATAGTTTTTTTTTGTTTCAGCACTGAATTTCATTATTTCCTGCCATCTAATCCTATTGGGTATATTTTCTTCTTGTTCTAGAGATTGCAGGTGTGCTGTCAATTGTCTAGTGTAATCTCTCTACAGTTTCTTTTTGGAGGCACTTAGAACTATGAGTTTTCCTCTTACCACTGCTTTCATCATGTTCCATAAGTTTTGGTAGGCTCTGCCTTCATTTTCATTAAGTTCTAAAAATACTTTAATTTCTTTATTTTTTCCTTGATCAAGTTATCCATTGAGTGGAGAGCTTTTCAGCTCCAATATGTATGTGCATTTATCATTGTTTTGTTGGAATTTAATTCTTGGTCCATGGTGATCTGATAGGGTGCATTGGATTATTTCTCTTGTATCTGTTGAGGACTTTTTTTTAAAAAAACTAAATATATGGTCAATTTTAGAGAAGGTACCATGAGGTTGTGAGAAGAACGTATATTCTTTTGCTATAGGATAGAATAATCTATAAATATCTGCTAGATCCATTTGATTCATTACTTCTATTAGATTCTCTTTGTCTCTGGTTATCTTCTGTTTTTATGGTCTGTCCATTGCTGAGTGTGGGTGTTGAAGTCTCCCTACCATTGTGTTGTGTGTGATGTGTACCTTGAGCTTTATTAAAGTTTCTTTTATGAATGTGGGTGCTCTTACATTTGGAGCATAAATGTTTAGAATCGAGAGTCCATCTTGGTAGATTTTTAGCAGTATGAAATACCCTTCCTTGTTGAAAACTTTTGGTTGAAAGTTAACTTTATTTGATTTTAGAATGGCTACTCCAGCTTGTTTCTTGTGACCATTTTGATGGAAAAATTTTTATCAACCTTTTACTCTGAGGTTGTGTCTGTCTTTGTCACTGATGTGTGTTTATACTATGCAGTAATATTTTGGGTCCCATTTACTTATCCTGTCAGTTAGTCTATGTCTTTTTATTTGGGAAATTGAGTCATTGATGTTAATAGATATTAGGGAAATATATTGTTACTTCCTGTTGTTTTTATTGTTAAAGTTGGAATTATGTGGATATAGCTATCTTTTTTAGGGTTTGTTGTAAAATTACCTCCTTGCTTTTTCTAGGGTATAGTTTCCCTTCTTGTGTTGGTATTTTCCATATAATATCCTTTCCAGTGCTGGGTTTGAAGAAAAATATTTTGAAAATTTGGTTTTGTCATGGAATATCTTATTTTCTCCATCTATGCCATTTCAGAGTTTTGCTGGATTTAGCTATTATGTACTCTTAGGGTTTATATGACATCTGCCTAAGATCTAGTTTTCATAGTTTCTGATGAGAGGACTGGTGTAATTCTGATAGGTCGGTCTGTATATTCTGCACCTGAGATTCTCTGTTCTCTGTTCTATCTCTTGTATTCTGTTTGTGACACTTCCATTTCTGGATCCTGATCTTTTTCCTAAGTTTTCTAATCCAGGGTTGTCTTCCTTTCTGATTTCTGTATTGATTCTATTTCCATTTTTAGACCTTGGATGGTTTTGTTTATTTCCTTCATCCGTTTGATTGTGTTTTTTTTCTGTAATTCTTTAAGGAATTTTTATGTTTTCTTTTTACGGGCATCTAACTGTTTACCTGTGTTTTCCCGTATTTTTTCAAGGAAGTTACTTATGGCTTTCTTAATGTACTTCATCATCATCATGAGAAGTAATTTTAGATCCAAGTCTTGCTTCTCAGGTGTGACAGTGTACTGAGAACTTGCCATGATGGTAGAATTGTGTTCTGATGATGCCACGCTACTCTATCAGCATCATGGGAAGTGATGCTAGATCTGAGTATTGCTTTTCAGGTGTGATGGTGTATCCAGAAATGGCTATGGTGGTAGAATTAGGTTCTGATGATGCCATGTTAACTTGGCTTTTGTTCCTTATGTTCTTATGCTTGCCTCTAGCCATCTGATGATCTCTAATGCTACCTACCCTCGTTAAATGTTACTATAGCCTGTCCTGTGATCATGGTTGTGTCAGAACTCCTCAGAGTCCAGCTGTCTCTATTGTTCTTAAATCCAGGATACTGTGATCCTGAGATCCTGTGAGTGTCAGAGATCCTGGAAATCAAGGTGTTTCTGGGGCCCTGGATACTTGTTATAACCAAACTCCTGGGATCCTGAGATCCTGGTACCTTGTCATCCTGTGATGCTGGGAGCAGATATTCCTCTGGGTGTTGCAGTGCTGCCTGGGGAATTTGTGCCCATGGTAATCCAGGCCAGACCAGAAGGTACCTTTGCTGGTGGTCGACTAGGATTCCTTTGTCCCTAAGTGTCCCAACTTACAGGACAGTCAAAAGGGTCCCAGACCACCTACGAGAAGGCAAGAGACAAGAGAACCTAGACACAGACAGCAAGACAGTATTTTGATCAAACTGTCAAACTTTATTTTTTACACAAGCCAATTTAAAGGGAAGCAAGCAAGGTGTAGGGAGAAGTAAAGGGGGAAAGCCATTGTATTTGGGGAACAATCTCAGGGGTTTAGTATCATTTCTTATAAATAGTTTCTCAGAATTGTCTCTCAGAATCTCAGAGAAAAGCTGGTGATTGCTGTAGGAACTTGGCAGGATAAATTGATCATGAGGAGGTGAAATGGAAAGGAGTTGCTATGGTAACCTAACCACAGGTGAACTTCGTTTGTTCTAGGCCACTCTGGTGAGCTCTGCATGTACTGCCCATCTCTAGTTTACTTGGCTAATCTTAAAGTAGTACATTTCCTTCTAAAAGCAGGCTAGAAGAAGCAGGCTAGAAATGGCTGAGAGGAGGGGGTTTTGAAATCTACGTGAGAATGACTCCTGGTACCTGGGTTTCACTGGTCCCACTGGTGTTGCAACAGATGTTAAGTCCTCCTCACTTCAGTGATCCTGGGATTGTTAGAGCACTTGGGAGCACATACCAGTTGCTGACTTAAAGGAATGAAAATGGGCTAGAACTGAAGGTGGAGTAGTGAAACAGAAAATAATTAATAGGACACAAAGGAATCTTGGGGGATAAGAATGAGGATAAGATGAGGGACTGCAGAAGATTCACTAGTAAGTCTGGGGACACAAGAAAAAGGGATGGGGGTGCTCTGTCTGTCCCAGGAATAAGAGCTGTGCACTGCATACCTTGTTTTCTAGTGAAGCCAGCATCTAAAATTAATCATCAAAATTCAACAGAGATGTTTAGTGCTCTGTTGAAGGTAAATATGGCTTCAATATAATCACCTGTGGGAATAAAAGATATTCACACTGTAATCAATAGTATAGAACCTTGTTATACAATGTAATTAGGAAATAGATTGTCACCTACAAATCTAATGTAACCATGAAAAAATAAAAATATGTACATTTATATTTAAACTGTTAACAAATAAAAATATGTTCCTTTACCAAAAATAGAGAACATGTATATTTTACTTTATCCAGTTGTTTGAAGCAAAGACAGCACACTTTCTGAGAATGGACCCTCATACTCTTGTATTTGCCTCCTGTTGTGAGTAGAGTGTATGAGTGTGTGGGTCTGAGCATAATTTTCTATTGGTTGCCAAAAGAAAATTTGGATGTTGGCAAATCTTAAAAAGTTGGTGTAATATTTGTTGTCCTCTCTGTTTTGTGAGAAGGTATAGAGATTAAAAGAAGTCCTGCACTGGGCAGTCTGAGAAGGTTGACCTTCTGGAGTCAGCACCTTTGAAGCTGTAGTGGATGCAAATTTTGATGGAACAGTTAATATGGAAGTCTGAGGTTGGGTGAGTCATAATAAATATATCTCAGTATGTCAGCACCCCTTTTGCATCCCAAATGGTGAATCTTATCAGGGTCTCTTCAACTTTATTGTTTCTGAAAACCTGCAAATGTTCATACTTTTCTGTGTTAGCATATATATGGATTACTTGGTAAACCACATCAGCTAATGTTGATTCTGTGCTGTCTGTTCTAACAAGTAAGGCATCTGTCTTCATTTTCAAAATTAGTTTGGACTAAGTAAGCAAATATAAAATCTACTGTATGAAACTACTCTAAGGTATGCAGAATCTGTATTTTTAAATCAGTTGATTATATCTTGATGGGTTGCCATGATAATTTCTCAAGCCTTGTTGGATATTTATATTAACCTGGAATTAGATTTTTTTTCTGTCATTTCAGGTTCCATAATGTTTCTTTTTAATATTTTTTATTTTGATTTACAGAAACCTCTAATTTTGTTCTATGGCTTTCAATCTAGCATTTAAAATTTCTGTTTTCACTTCCTCTAAGTCCCTTTATTCTCATCTTCCTTAAAGAAAATATATAAAATTATAATCATTAATGAATGAAGATATAATTATACTTGCTGACAATAAAAAACTAGATGGGGTCCTATTGCCTTCTTTTACAGTGATTTCTATTTTTTAATATGGAAAATATGATCTTTTTTAGTCTTTCTAACTCTCCTCTTTCCCTGCACTGATGTTCTTTCTGTCTTCTTTCTTTGGTGATTTTATATGCTTATATTTAAAGTTGATACTTTTATGACTGTGTATGTTCCCTTTCTTCAGCCTGGATATTCATTTAAAACATACTTATCTATATTTTCTCCTCCACAAAACATTTGTATGCACATACTTATATGTCATTGATTTCTAGCCCTAATGCCTTTTCAGTATTTCATTTTTCTAATCTGTTTTCAATTCATTGCATGATTTATTCTTTTTTATTTAATTTTCTCTTAAGGACTTTATTTAATCAGTTTCAAAATAGTTAATCTATCTTTGATATTTTATTCCCAATCTCCCTCTTTTCTTTCTCATGTAGCATAATTCCAAACATCTTTTTCACCAGTTAATTTGAACTTGGATTATTTCTGAGTATTTGTGTCCCTTTGTTGTTCAACTCAAACATCTCATTAAGACTAGCTCCAGCCCTGTCAATCAGCTCACAGAGGAGCAGCTGTTCTCCCATATTGTGAGCAGTTTACTGGCTGGGAAGATGGTATGAGCAGGTGTATAACACTGTAACACTATTTTTCCTGTTGTGAGAGTGGAGCCAAATGCTAGAGGGCACTGGCTGGCAATGTACATATTTGCCCCATGAAGAATATGGTCCACCTTTTCCAGCCATGGTGTTATGTACAGCATTTCCAGCAAGCTTTATTTTAAAGGGCCAAGTTTACACTGTGATGTCACAGACTTATGCCTTCTCTATTTGTATAGTAGCACAGCTTTGCCCTACGTGAAGTCAGGTTAAAAATGTAGTTTCACCTCAAGGGGCAGGGTCACCCTGCCTGTCTTAGTCAGGGCTTCTATTCCTGCGCAAACATCATGGCCAAGAAGCAAATTGGGGAGGAAAGGGTTTATTGAGCTTACACTTCCACACAGCTGTTCATCACCAAAGGAAGTCAGGACTGGAACTCAAGCAGGTCAGAAGCAGGAGCTGATGCAGAGGCCATGGAGGGATGTTCCTTACTGGCTTGCTTCCCCTGGCTTGCTCAGCCTGCTCTCTTATAGAACCCAAGAATACCAGCCCAGAGATGGCACCACCCACAAGGGGCCCTCCTTCACTTGATCACTAATTGAGAAAATGTCCCACAGCTGGATCTCATAGAGGTACTTCCCCAAGTGAAGCTCCTTTTCCTATGATAACTCCAGCCTGTGTCAAGTTGACACACAAAACTAGCCAGTACAATTGACCCCTTGTCAACTTGACACACCAACATATCACTGTTAAGCCTCAACCCTTACTTTCTTATTCATTCCCAAGATCTAAATAAAGTTAAAAATCCCACAGTCTTTACATATTAAAAGCTCAATCCCTTTAAAATGTCCAATATCTTAAAATTCAAAGTCTTTTAAAAATTCAAGTCTCTGAACTGTGGGCTCCACTAAAATACCTTCTTTCAAGATGGAAAAATATCAGGGCACAGTCACAATCAAAGGCAAAACTCAAACTTCAAAATCTGGGATCCAACTCACGATCTTCTGGGCTCCTCCAAGGGCTTGGGTCACTTCTCCAGCTCTTCCCGTTGTAGCACACCCCTTGTCTTCTAGGCTCCAGCTGCCTGTACTCCAATGCTGCTGCTGTCCTTGGTGGTCATCGCATAGTACTGGCATCTCCAAGCTTCAACTCTTTTCATGACCCCTTCAGTCCTGGGCCATCAATTACAACTGAGGGTACACTTTCACCAAGGGCCTTCCATGGCCTCTCACTGTACCAAGCCTCAGCTGTTCTTCATGATGCCTTCATGCCTTCAAAAGCAGTACCACCTGGGTGACTCTCACACAGTACCAAGTCCTGCTACAGCACGAGGCATAACCTTGGCTATCTGGAACACATCCTCTGTGCTCTCAGAAAACACTTCCCAGAAGATTTCACCTCAGTAATGCTGGTTTCTTCTTAATCACCGCTAATTTCTTAGCTCCAGCTAACCAGCATCAATAGTCCCAGTAACACAAAGTTTGACTTTAATGGTTTTGGTATCTTGTTACTCACAGCTGATTCTTCAGCCCCAGCTAACCAAAACCACAGAATCTTCATGGCCCTGATAAGAGTCTTTAATTTTCCCTCTGAAACTTCACAAGCCAGGCCTCCAACTTCTCCACTATTCTCAACATAATCTTCCAAGCTCCTACACATCTCACAGAGGTCTCAACAGTGAATGGACCATCTAATCCAAAGTTCCAAAGTCCTTCCACAGTCCTCCCCAAAACATGGTCAGGTTGTCACAGGAATACCCCACTATTCTGGTACCAATTTGTCTTAGTCAGGGCTTCTATTCCTGAACAAATATCATGACCAAGAAGCAAGTTGGGGAGGAAAGGGTTTATTGAGCTTACACTTCCACACAGCTGTTCATCACCAAAGGAAGTCAGGACTGGAACTCAAGCAGGTCAGAAGCAGGAGCTGATGCAGAGGCCATGGAGGGATGTTCCTTACTGGCTTGCTTCCCCTGGCTTGCTCAGCCTGCTCTCTTATAGAACCCAAGAATACCAGCCCAGAGATGGCACCACCCACAAGGGGCACTCCTTCACTTGATCACTAATTGAGAAAATGTCCCACAGCTGGATCTCATAGAGGCACTTCCCCAAGTGAAGCTCCTTTTCCTATGATAACTCCAGCCTGTGTCAAGTTGACACACAAAACTAGCCAGTACACTGCCCAAAGAAGACCTCTGCCAAGAATCACCATATATTTGAGACGGGGTTGCCTGCCACATGAAAGCAAGAGTGCTCTGAACTATTGCCATAACTACAAGATTCGTATCCACCCTTTCCTATCCAGTGCTAGGATTGGTGATACTTAAATGGTACTTTCTGCTACTTCTTTTTGATGGACAACAGTGTTTTTATTTCTTTCATTTTCTGTATTATACTATAATTGTAGCACTGTTACTTTCCACATTTAATCAATTAATTGGTGTGAAAGGCATGCATATATATATATATATATATATATATATAGTTTGTGAAACAATTCTGCCATGAAGTTTTAAGATAACATTATTTCAAAATTGGTTGTAACATGCATATATATCTATGTATATACCCATACAGTTATCTATCTATCTATCTATCTATCTATTCAGTATACTTTTTCATATACTACATAAAAACATTTATATATACATATGTATATATACATATATATATATATATATATATATATATATATATAATTTATTTACTCATTCATTTACTTGGTTTTTATGAAACCATTATATCATGATTTGAAGTAAACACAGGTCAGACATGAACATATGAGAATCTCCCATCAAGTATATACTATATGTTCTGTGTCCTTGTAGAGGCCTATTTGAGAAGAGCCACAAACTACTTTAGAACTCATGGACTGTGGCATACTCAGTAGCACAACTAACATGGTCATACCCCAGACAGGCAGATTCCAGAGGTCTAGGTTTCCTGAGGACTTCATGCTGTTATGGAGAATAGCTCTGTTTATAATGTTCTCAGCCTTCACAATCGTCCTAATCTAAGTAATGAGAACAGTGCTAAGAGGAAAACTCATAGCTATTATAGTCTCCAAAAAGGAAGTGGAAAGAGCATATACTATCAGTTTGACAGCACATCTTGAGGCTCTAGAACAAAAAGAAGAAAATACACCGAAGAGGATTAGATGGTAGGAAAGAATCAAACTCGGTGTTAATACCCATCAAGTAGAAACAAAAATAACTATACAAAGAACCAACAAAACCAGGAGCTGGTACATTGAAAAACCCAACAAGATAGATAAATCCTCACCAAACTAACCAGAGGGCACAAAGACAGTATCCAAAGCAACAAAATCAGAAATGAAAAGGGATTCATAACAATAGAAACTGAGGAAATCCCAAATGTCATCAGATCCTACTACAAAACGTTTTACTCAAAAAAATGGAAAATCTAGATGAAATGGACAATTTTCTACACAGGTACCAGGTACCCAAATTAAATCAAGATCAGAAAAACAATCTAAATAGTCCCATGACCCCTAAAGAAATAGAATTAGTCCTTAATATTTTCCCAACACAAAAAAAGTCAGAACCATATGGGTTTAATGCAGAGTTCTATCATAATTTCAAAGAAGACCTAATACTCTTCAAACTGCTCCACAAACTAGAAACAGAAGTAACACTATTCAATTTGTTCAATGAAACAATTACTCTGATATTAAATCAGATCCAACAAAGAAAAATTCAAACTGATTTCCCTTATGAATATTGATGCAAAAATACTCAATAAAATACTTGCCAACTAATAAAGCAGGTTTCCTCACAGGAATGCAGGGATGCTTCAATATATGGCAATCAATGTAATCTACTACATAAACAAACTCAAAGAGAAAACCCCAACATTATCATATCATTACATGCTGAAAAAGTATTTGACAAAATCCAACACCACTTCATGTTAAAAGTCTTGAAAAAATCAGAAATACAAAACACCTACATAATCATAGTAAAAGTAATATGCAGCAAACCAGTAGCCAATATCAAATTAAATGGAGAGAAACTTGACACAATCCCACTGAGATCAGGGACAAGACAAGGCTGCCCACTCTCTTCCTACCTGTTCAATATAGTACTCAATGTCACGGCCAGAGCAAAAAGAAAACAAAAGGATACCAAATGGATACAAACTGAAAAGGAATAAGTCAAAATACCTCTATTTGCAGATGATATGATAGTATACTTACAAAACGCCAAAAATTCCACCAGAGAACTCCTAAACCTGATAAACAACTTCAGCCAGTAAATCAATAGCCTTCCTCTACTTAAAGGATGAACAAGCTGAAAAAGAAATTAGGGAAATGATACGCTTCACAATAGTCACAAATAATATTACATACCTCGGTGTGACTCTAAACAAGCAAGTGAAAGGTCGGTATGTCAAGAATTTCAAGTCTCTGAAGAAAGAAATCAAAGAATGTCTCAGAAGATGGAAAGATCTCCCATGGTCATGGATTGGCAGGGTTAATACAGTAAAAATGGCCATCTTCCCTAAAGTAATCTACTGATTCAGTGCAATCCCCAGCACAATTTCAACTCAATTCATCACAGATTCAGAGCAATTTCCAAAATAATCTGGAATAACAAAAAACCCAGAATGTCATAAACTATTCTCAACAACAACAACAACAAAAATTCCCTCTGGCAGAATCACAACCCCTGACCTCAAGCTCTTCTATAGAGCAATCACAATAAAAATACTGTGTGGTATTGGTACATTGATATGCAGGTTCATCAACTGAATAGTAGTGAAGACCCAGAATTGAACCCACAGACCTATTGTCTCTTGATCTTTGACAAGGGAGCTAAACCATCCAGTGGAAAAACATTTTCCACAATTGGTGCTGTTTCAACTGGCAGTCAACATGTGGAAGAACAAAAATTGATTCATTCTTATCTCCCTGTGCATAGCTAAAGACTAAGTGGATCAAGGACCTCCACATGAAACCAGATACACTGAAACTAACAGAAGAGAATGTGGGGAAAAGGCTGGAGCACGTGGGGACAGGGCCAGTTTTCCTGAACAGAACACTGATGGCTTATGCTCTAAGATCAAGAATTGGCAAAAGGGTCCTCATAAAATTGCAAAGGTTCTGCAAGGTAAAGGACACTGTCAATAAGATATAAGAGTAACCAACAGATTGCCAAAATATCTTTACCAATCCTACATCCGAAAGAGGGTTAATATCAAATATATATAAAGAACTCAAGGAGATAGACTCCAGAGAAACTAATAACCCTATTAAAAATAAAGCACAGCGCTAAACAAAGAATTTTCAACTGAGGAATACTGAATAGCTGATATGCGCCTAAAGAAATGTTCAACATCCTTAATCATCAGAAAAATGCAAATCAAAACAACACTGAGATCCCACCTCACACCAGTGAGAATGGCTAAGATAAAAAACAAAACAAAACAAAAAAACCTCAGGGGATAGTAGATACTTGCAAGCATGTGAATAAAGAGGAATACTCCTCCATTGCTGGTGGGATTGCAAGCTGGTACAGCTGCTCTGGAAATCAGTTTGGTGTTTCATCAGAAAATTAGACATAATACTACCTGAAGACCCAGCTATATCACTCCTGGGCATATACCCAGAAGATGCTCCAACAGGTAATAAAGATACATGTTCGACTATATGCATAGCAGCCTTATTTATAATAGCCAGAAGCTGGAAAGAACCCAGATGTCCTTCAACAGAAGAATGGATAAAGAAAATGTGGTACATTTACACAATGGAGTACTACACAACTGTTAAATACAATGAATTCATGAAATTCTTAGTCACATGGATGGAGCTAGAAAATATCATCCTGAGTGAGGTACAAAAGATCACACATGGTATGCACTTACTGAAAAGTGGTTATTAGCCCAGAATCTTGGAATGCCCAAAATACAATTCACAGATTCCATGAAGCTCAAGAAGAATGAAGACAGAAGTGTGGATACTTTGGTCCTTCTTAGAAGGTGGGTCAAAATGTCCATGGAAGGAATTTCAGAGATAAAGTGTAGAGCAGAGACAGAATAAACGGCTATTTAAAGACTGTTCAACCTGGGGATCCATCCCACTTAACAGTTACCAAACTCTGAAAATATTGCAGATACCATAAGTGTTTGCTGACAGAAGCCTGGTATAGCTGTCTGCTGAGAGGCTTTGCCATTGCATGACAAATACAGCAGTTGATGCTCACAGCCAACCAATGGACTGAGAACAGGGCTCTCAATGGAGGAGCTAGACAAAGGACCCAATGAGCTAAAGGGGTTTGCAGTCATATAGGAAGAACAACAATGTGAAACAATCAGTACCCCAGAGCTCTCAGGGACAATGCCACCAACCAGAGTACATACGTAGGGACCCATGGCTCCAACTTTATATGTAGCAGAAGATGGCCTTTTCAGACATCAGTGAGTGGAGAGGTTATTGGTCCTGTGAAGGTTCAATGCCCCAGTATAGGGGAATGCTAGGACAGGAAATTGGGAGTGGGTGGTTTGGTGAGTAGTTTGAGGGGGTATGGGATAGGAGGTTTTCAGAGGGGAAAGGAAGAAAGGAGATAACATTTGAAATGTAAATAAAGCAAATATCTAATAGAAAAGAAAAAATGACTGAAAATTGCATAGCTTTTTTTTTTTTTTAAAATATAACTTCTTACTCTTTAACAAGTTGCTTAGTCATGAGTGTTTGTAGGTTCCTAGGAATGATTTGTGCTCTTCTTCATATGTAATAAATAAGTTGTTTTTCAAGTAAAACTATTGAGAATCATACATTTTAAAAATAATCATTGATTAAAGGAAAAATAGAATGCAATCACATTGTAATGTTTATGTAACCTGAGAGATTTTGCTGGGATATATAAGCACTGGTAGAAAAACTAAAAGGAGCTTGTTATCTTCATTCTCTGACTGTGGTTGTGTGTGTGTGTGTGTGTGTGTGTGTGTGTGTGATTCTTTTCCTTGTTTTACTTCTTTTTGCCTTCTCTCTAGTCATTACACAGTTCAAGTAGACTTGTAGGTCACAAGAAGTTCTGGCCCTAGTAAATAATGGCTTTCTCCCTCAGAGGTAGTTTGCTGAGTGATACATTGACAGTTTTTCACTCTCCTTTTTATCCTAGCTTTAAACAGGTGTGGCCTTCAATAAGTCCCTTTAAGATAGTTTTAGAAATTTCCCCAAATAAACCCTACAATAACAGAAAAGTAATTGGAATATCTGATATCCTTAAGAGTTTTATGTAATTGATGCTCCTACATTTTGAAATACACAAAATATTCCTATTCATGAAGGATGATGAGTGTGACTTTGATAATGGCTCCTGATAAATTCCACTACAGGACATACATTGGGAACTTTTTTTTCTTTTCTTTTTTTCTTTTCTATATTCTTTGTTTACATTCCAAAGGCTTTCCCCTTTCCCAGTTTCCCCTTCATCCTATTGAAAACTCTTTTACAATATTGAAATCAATGCACTTAATCATACATAAAGCCAGTAATGATTTTCAATAAAAGAAGGATGTGGAGAAATTCCTGAATGACAATTGTGAATATTTTGAATCTACCTCAAACATTAATTCCAGTTACTCAAGAATAGTGAATAAGACATTTTTTCTGCTCCTGATATCAAGGCTCCCATTTAGGGCATGCATCTGTAAGATGAGACAAAGAGGGAGACATTTAACATTTCTATTGTATTTCCTTCATATTTTAATGGAAGGATCTTATATTGCCTAGATGCAAATAATCTTTATTATTTGCTCTAATTTCAAGGCTCTTTTAAAGGTATCAACTTACCTGTTTCAAAAACATTTTCAATATTTTCAGGTGGAATTTTGAGGTACTCAGTTAGGTTCACATATTCTTCCCACATTTCTTTAGTGATATTTGTTCCAGTTGCTGCATTTCATGGAAGAAAGGCCAGAAGAAATAGCCATTATAATCACACCCAACAATTTAAGTTCATGAAGTCTTCTCATCAGTTGATAAATACTACACTCTACTCTCCCTTCCAGAATGGAGATGCCAGTCAAGGAAACGTTCTGATGTCAGCTCAGACATTCTTACTGAGGATAAGATGATAACTCTCCATCCCACCATATCAAAGATACTTATTTAAAATTAGGAATATTAAAATTAGCATTGAATTATTATTAAAATTATTATCCTGGACAATTCAACGTGAATTTCACACAATCATGATTGTACTCGAAATATGTTAGTAAACAGAATACATTCCTGTATCAGTATGTCATGAAACTAAATGCAAGGAGCACAGTTATGTTGCAATTAACAAACCAAAAGAATTGTTTTCTCCCATTTAAGATTTACATACCTAGAGCTCCTGCAAGCCTCTGAAAGTAATTCCCATCATTAAGAAATTGGACTTCAAATAGGATTGTGGTGTTTGAAACAAAATGTATCATAATAAAAAGTTCACTTGACCCTGTTAATAAATAAATTTCCTACATTATAACGTGTTGTAGAGTTTCCCCTTTACTTAGTTGCTTACTTATTGCTTACTTCTGTGATTTAATTTAATCACACCATTTGAAACTTCTCTGTCCCCCATAAAAATCTGAGTGTGTTACAATCTGCACTCCTTCAGATTCATGATCTGGTTTTCTACTGATAATTATCATATGCTTATATTATCATATTATTTTAAAAGTTATTCTGTACTTTTATATTACATAAAATATCCATTATTTATATAATAATTTATTTGATAGGAAATATTTATTCACAAATATAGGCCTTTCAGTCAATAATATATTACCTAGATTTATCTCATATTTGTTTTGTTATATTATTTTTAAAACATCAGATATTCCCTCATAATTGTCCCATTATTCCTAGCATACTACAATATGTATTATAATATCTGCATTAAATTATTGAGTCAGGTAAACATGGTCCTATGTTCTAACATGAAATTAAAAAATTAAGCGTATGCCTGTATTTGACCAACTTTAGCAAAACCGGTACTTGTTTTTTCATTTTTATTTGTTTGTGTGACCTAGCATGGATCATTCTTAAGTATTTTATTCCCACCACCGTATACTGGAATGGAATATATAGTGGTGATTTTATTCACTTCTTCTTAGGCCTCCCTCAGTTCCTGGATAAAAGTAGATATTTGGAAAATGAAGAACTGCATCACGAACTATCCATGTACTAGGCATGTAAGGCTTCCCGTTTCTTCTGGGGCATATACTGAGGTACAATTCCCCTGTAAAATGAGACACAATAGAAAATTAACTCATGAAAGATACTTTTGAATAACATCACATTTCTTATAAAACACTTAAACAATGCAGTCAATCCTGAACTCACATTTTACTGTGCAATACTTCCACCTTATTTTGTCAGCCCAAACTGTGTGTAGCTGGCACTTCCCATTTATCCTAAACAATACACATTAAATAATAAACACTCATTATTTCACATTTATCATCATACATCTATTTGTCCCCTTAGAAAACACATATTGCTGAAAGTGAGACACATTCATGATCATCATGATCCTTTCTTCAATGATGCTTTGCTTTGACTGGTAAATATCATTAATCATTTTCTTTGTTTCTGATTCCTTTTGGGAATGGACTGAATTTCTGTGTGCACCAAGACTTATGCATAGAAAAAGGGTTCAGATCATTAATTGACTGGATTTTCCAGTCACCAAAGTGAAGCAAGTGATCTCTTTGATGCAATGTTTAGATACCCAGGAATAAGGATGGTTTTAAGAGGTGGAACATTCTTCACAATGTGGCTATAAACATTGCTTTTGTCATATTTGAATTCAGATTTTCCTTTACTCATATATGAATTTATTAATATTTTTCTTTTAGAAAAGAGGTTTCATTATATGATGTGTTTTTTACTGTATTGGTCATTTCACGATTTTAATATAAGCAAGATTAAAACATCAAGGTATGAAAACTCAAGTTTACTATATGTTAGATGCAGTCACTTGCAACTCCAGATTTTCTCAAATTACTATTAAATCCCATTCATCTTTTCATTTACAGGAATATATTGCAAAGTCTTGATTCCCATTTCAACAAAATGTTTCTTCTACCCAAATAACTTTTCTTACCTGACATAGAACGTCATGCTCATGACTTTGTTTTTGTTAAAAAACTTAACCTCACGCATCAGCATATTCACTTGACTATTTTCTGCTGTTAAACCCACAGATTTGCCCGCTAGGTAGATGGTATTAAAGTTCCCTGGAAACTAAGAATTAATATGAATTAAATTCATCAGTCAAGGCATATGACTGAGTCCCCAAACCTATATTGAGCATGGTCTCCTGTAATTTCATCTCTTAGGGATAACTTAGAGCCTTATAGTGCAATGTAGGAACCAAACTCCAACACACATACAATGATAAAATAAATTTAGGGAAAATTTAAGGTAAATCAGTGGTTAGAAATGTAAGTTATAGATGTTCAAGCAAAGATAGAAATTAATTAGAATTGTGATAGAAAAAATAAATATAATGTGCTAACAGCATTATTGTGCATTTCTGATTTTACCTTATAATTGCCTAACAACTTATTTGAAAATATATATACATGATAATAATTTTATAAACTGAAAAGTATGGTTAAATATGTGCAAAAATTAGATTATAGGTTCCTGTAAGCAAGTAGCATCAACATAGAATAATCTTTAAAAAGTGACAAAAATTCATACTAAATTCATTCAAAGTAAATAAAAGAAGCCATAATATTTTTAGCTCAAAATTGTTTTATACAAATGCATTAGGCCAGTTTTCCTATTAGAAATCACTTGAGTCAGAAGTGGGAAGTGTTACAATTGTACCCATTTCATGGGTTTGCCTTTGTGTTCTACATGTTTGCTGCAACATTCCATTTAAAACCTGTAGTCACAGGCACACACTCACACAGAAAAACACAATCACACACACACACACAAAAGTGCAAAAACTAACTTCAAAATATAAGTCCCTGGTTTGGAAATATTTGGAATATTGTTAATATCTATGTTAACTCTAATATTGACAATAGTACAATCACTCTAAAAGAGAAAATTTATTCCTCAAATTTATGATATATAATGCATCTGCCCTACAGATATCAATTTGATTCTGTTTATAATACATTTATTGAGAATTATCCATGAATTCATGTAGAATAATGACACATTTCATGCAAATATATATTTACCTTGATTTATAAAAGTAATGTTACTTATTCAAGATTAGTAAAACATGGCATCATAAAGATGTTCATTTCCATACCCTTTACTCAGGTAAAATAATACTAAGCAATATAAGAAGAAGAAATGAGGTAATTATAACCTTAAACTAAAACAAAAATGCTTTAAGACATGAGACATATTCCAAGTACACAACCCAAAGCGAATCAATATATTCATATAATTACTCAGCCAGGTAAGCTGTGATAAATTCACCACAACCACCTTTCTTCCTGCTTAATTCTCTGAAAGCCCATCCTTGTACCGGTAAGGGTTCCTTAGCAGCAGAAACCAAAGAGGCTAACACAAGGAGAAGAAACTTCATTTTCCAGAATCTTCTCTTTCTTCTAAAACAGGAGAGTAAAGTTGTTCATCTGTGGGTAAAATGATGGACTAAAGATGCTCACAAAACATCTCAGTTTTTACAATGTACGATGAACTTGTTAATTCACTTTTCTAAAAAAAATTCAAAGCAGTTTGGCAGACTGGGTGGCAGCATTTGTAATATTCTGGCACTGATTAATTTCAACCCATGAGATTAGATTTCAGTGGAGTGCAATATAAATGTTCCTGATTCGTTGACATTCAGAAACTTACACAAGACAAACAAGCTGGTTTGTTGACATTGAACCTACAAAGTGCATCATCTTCATGAAATGTTCCAAGAACATTAATATTGGCCAGCATTATTATCAGGTTTATGTAGGAGCAAGGTCTAAGTGCTCTCTGTTAGTTCACAGATTACTATTAAAAATTCTATACATGGATCACATTGAGATTATTTTTCCAGTCAAGTAAAATAATTTCTGGGTTCTACAATTTATAAATTGCATATCAATAGCATAGCTTCAAGGTAAAAACAAGTCCAAATATGAATCTACATTTTTCTCTGTGCACTAAATCACCCAGATATGGAGACTTATTTAACTCTTGCCATAGAGTCACTTCTACTACTTGGAATGTAAATGATCTTAAGACCCATGATTTCCTCTTGGTAAATTTTTATAGTGTAATCTTGTTTGCTTCCAATCTTTTTCTACTCACCACTTTTGCAACCGTTGCTGCCAGTCATTATGTTCTCTCTCTCTCTCTTCTCTCTCTCTCTCTCTTCTCTCTCTCTCTCCCCATGTGTGTGTCTATCTCTCTGTTTCTCTCTTTGTCTCTCTCTCTGTCTCAATGTCTCTGTCTCTGACTCTGTTTCTCTCTGTCTCTGTCTCTGTCTCTGTCTCTGTCTCTCTCTGTCTCTCTGTCTCTGTCTCTCTCTGTCTCTCTGTCTCCCCGTCTCTCTCTCTCTCTCTCTTTCTCTCTCTCTACCTCTGAAACAGGATGTAGCTCTAAGTAGTTATGGCCCAAACTCCATACTTACTGCCTTGCTCTCTGACATTATCATAATAGCTTAATTCTTTAAAACTGAAAACCCAATTCTTCAGTTTCTCTTATAATAATTGAGAACCCATTTGAAAATCTCATACAATAAATTGAAGAATTTGCAAATTTGCAGGTTAGAAAGTATTTCATAAGTGAGGTGTACTATATATATATAGTATATATGGTGTATACATATATATATTAAATAATCATACAGATATATAGTGTATCTTGATCATAACCACCTTCACACTCTCAGATTTCAAAGATTCTGTCGCAAATATCTCATATCTTCTTCTCAGCTTCATTTTAGTGAGAATTTGGATTTTTTTTGTTTTTTTAAACACAGAAATACTATGAAAATGTGCTTTCAGTTAATGCCAGGTGTGGGGCTGCTTCAGATTTTCTACAGCAAATGATTATCATTTCCCTTATCAAACAGTGTAGTGATTGTACTAGCTGCAGACAGTTGTGCAGTTGTGTGACATTTGGAATTCAGGGGTTTTCTCAGTGGATATATTAATGCTAGTTTTTTCAGAGGCAGGATTGTTTATTGGTCATTCATTGTTGGTCCTAAATCTTGCTCATTCAGTGCAATTAGTTGTGAATGTTAACAGTATTGCTCAATGATGAAACAAGAAAAATAATTATATTTTATATATCTTATATATGTCTCTGTCTCTGTCTCTCTCTCTCTCTCTCTCTTTCTCTCTCTTACCTTCTATCAGTTTTTCTCTCTTATCTAGTGCTAGAGGGTTGAAAGGGTAAACAAGTATGGAAGAAAGAAGAACCCATAAAGAATCAAAGATCATCTACACTTTATTTCTCCCTGATATCCAATTACTGTTTTCCATTTGTGCCCATATGTGGGTTCATCTATCTGTCTTTGGGTACTCTGTACAAGTGCCTGATGCCTTCAGGAAAGATAACCTCAATCCCTAACTAAGTATTCTTGAATTGTAATCTACCACAGTGATCTGATTCCACAGATCCACTGAGGACACAAGGGAATAGACAATAGAGCCTCCTTGACAGTTGTCCATGTCTGAACTTCTGAATTGTGCAAGGAATGCCAGAACCAATGAATCATACTTTCATTTGCTGTTTTTAGCCAGTTTTCTGCTTATGGTGCTTGTTGTTCACCAATGAACTTCAGAGGAACCATCCTGGGCTAATGTGATGGGAGATCAATGCTTCACCTGTGATGTAGGAAATCAATCCTACAGCTATGATTATGTTGATTGTTCTGGAATAAGTGCAGAGCCAGTTGGGATGAACAGGAATGTCCATATATATTTCTCATTAATTAATAGCTCCATTTCTCCCATGTTTTTTCCCCTTTGGATGAATTTAAGCTATAGAAAGAATAACGAAAGAGAGTGAGATTCTAGGACTTTCAATGTACTACCTTTATTTACTTCTGCTTCCAAAATGTTAATCTGGGTCCCTATTTACTTCTGGAGGTCATAAAGATTTGAGTGAAATGTTGCTTATAAATGGCAGATATGTGTTGTCTGATGGCCCAACTGGATGCAATGACAAGAGTTGATGTTGCTCAAACACAGGGAAGGGGATTGCCTTCACATTTTCTGAGGGATTGTTTCTTTCACAGAAGAATTTTCAATGTAAGCAAAGACAAGCCAAATGATTAAGTGAGAGAATACCCAACAAAGCCAAAGACTTTCAGGGTGAATATTAAATCTGCAGTTTTATGTATGATATGAAGCGTACCTGAAGCTGAACTCACAAATACAGGTAAATCCATACTACAGCTGTGTAGATATTTGAAAGAATTTATGTTATGATTGATATAAGATACATATTTTCCCTGAAAATACATCATTCACATCAGTAAAATTTGAGATTCTCTATTTCAGATTAATTCACTTTGACAACTACCTCAAAGAACAAAACTAAAACAAAAACAAACTTAATACGACAGCAAAAATGTTTTTCTGCCTTTTTTTTACTTCATTATATATGTTTTAATAAAATAAGAAAATTTAACTTCACTTCAGAGATCAATTTTAAAATTACACAAAAATATATGACTATAAATTATATTTAATGCATATATGATATACCCATAAAATATATATATACTGCACACATATGGATTTTGTATATGTACTACACCTAAAACAAACAGTATTCATCTTTTATTTTATTTTTTGTTTTGACAGTCATTTTTTTAATTCTATATATTCTTTATTTACATTTCAAATGATTTTCCCTTTTATGAATCCCACCTCCCTGAAATTCCCATGAGCCCTCTTCCCTCTCCATGTTCCAAAATAAACCCCTTCCAGATTCTCTGTCCTGGTATTACCATACACTGTTGCACTGAGTCCTTCCAGGACCTGGGGCATCTCCTTACTTCTTCTTGGGCATCATTTGATATGTGAATTATTTCTTGGGTGTTACAAGCTTCTGGGTTAATATCTGCTTCCCAGTGAATGCTTACCATGTATGCTCATTTGTGACTGGGTCACCTCACTCAGGATGACATTCTCCAGTTCGACCCACATGCCTAAAAATTTCATGAATTCATTGTTTTTAATAGCTGAGTAGTATTCCATAGTGTAAATATACTACATTTTTTTATCCTTTCCTCTGTTGAGAGATATCTGGGTTCTTTCTAGCTTCTGGCTATTATAAATAGACTGCGATGAACATAGTGGAGCATGTATCCTTATTACATGCTGGGAATCCTCTGTGTAAAAGCCCAGAAGTGGTATAGAGGGGTCCTCCAAAAGTATCATGCCCAGGTTTCTGAGGAACAGCCAGAGTATTTTCCAGAGTGGTTGTACCAGCTTACAACCTAACCAGCAGTGAAGGAGTGTACCTCTTTCTCCACATCTTCTCCAGGACCTGTTTCCTGCTGAGTTTTTGATCTTAGCATTTCCCTGAGACTAAGGATGTTGAATATTTCTTCTCTACCATTCAATATTCCTCAGGTAAAAAGTCTTTTTTTAGCTCTGTACCCCATTTTTAATAGGGATATTTGGCTCTCTGGAGTCTACCATCTTGAGTTCTTTGTATATCTTGCACATTAGTTCTCTGTCAGATGTATGGATGGTAACTATCTTTTCCCAATTTGTTGGTGACCATTTTGTCCTTTTGACGATGTCTTTTGCCTTACAGAAACTTCGTAATTTTATGAGGTCAAATTTTTCAATTGTTGATCTTAGAGCATAAGCTATTGGTGTTCTGTTCAAGAAAATTTCCCTATGCTCATTTGCTCAATCTCTTTCCCAGTATCTTTATTATTAGTTTCAGTGTGTACGGTTTTATGTGGAGGTCCTTGATCCACTTGTACTTGAGCTTAGTACAAGGAGATAAAAATAGTTCAACTTGCATTCTTTTGCATGCTGACCTCCAGTTGAACCAGCACCATTTGATGAAAAGGCTATTGTTTTTCAACTGGATGGTGTAGCACCTTTGTCAAAGATCAAGTGATCATAGGTGTGTGGGTTCATTTCTGGGTCTTCAATTCTATTCCATTGATCTACTTGCCTGTCACTGTACCATGCAGAGCAACACTATTGCTCTGTAGTACTGCTGGAGATTCAGCCAGAAGTTCTTTTACTATTGAGACTAGTTTTAGCTATCCTGTTTTTTTTGTTGTTGTTGTAGTTGTTGTTGTTATTCCAGATGAAGTTGAGAATTGCTTTTTCCAACTCTATGAAGAATTGAGTTGGTATTTTGATGGGGATTCATTGAATCTGTATATTGCTTTTGGCAAGATGGCAGTTTTTACTACATTGATCCTGTCAATCCAAGAGCATGGAAGATTTTTCCATCTTCTGAGGTCTTCTTTGATTTCTTCTTCAGACTTGAAGTTCCTGTCATACAGATCTTTCACTTGTTTGGTTAGAGTCACACCAAGATACTTTATATTGATTTTGGCTATTGAAAATGGTGTCATTTCCTTAATTTCTTTCTCAGTCTGTTCATCCTTTGAGTATAGGAAGGCTACTGATTTGCTTGAGTTAATTTTATATCCCTCCACTTTGCTGAAGTTGTTTATCAGCTGTAGGGGTTTTCTGGTGGAGTTTTTTGAGCGGCTTAAGTATACTATCATACCATCTGCAAATAGTGATAATTTGATTTCTTCTTTTACAATCTATATCTCTTTGACCTTCCTTTGCTTTCTAATTGCTCTAGCTAGAAATTTAAGTAGTATAATGAATAAATATGGAGAGAGAGGGCAGCTTTGTCTAGTCCCTGATTTTAGTGGGATTGCTTCAAGTTTCTCTCCATTTAGTTTGATGTTGGCTACTGGTTTGCTGTATATTGCTTTTATGATACTTAGGTATAGGCCTTGAATTCCTGTTCTTTTCAAGACCTTTAACATGAAAGGATGCTGAATTTTGTTAAATGCTTTTTCAGCATCTAATGAAATGACCATGTGGTTTTTCTTTGAGTTTGTTTATATAGTGTATTACATTGATGGATTTCCATGTATTGAGCAATCCCTGCATCCTTGGGATGAAGCCTTATTGATTATGGTGAATGATAATTTTGATGTGTTTTTGGATTTAGTTGGCAAGAATTTTATTGAGTATTTTTGCATCAATATTCATAAGGGAACTTGGTTTAAAATTCTCTTTTTTTATAGGATCTTTGTGTGGTTTTGGTATCAGAGAAATTGTGGCATCATAGAACAAGTTGGGTAGTGTTCCTTCTGTTTCTATTTTTTAGAATATTTTGAAGAGTATTGGTATTAGGTGTTCTTTGGCCTGATTAAAACCATGTGGTCCTGTGCTTTTTTTGGTTGGGAGACTATTAATGACCACTTCTATTTCTTCACGGGTTATGGTACCTTTTAGAGGGTCTAAGTGATCCTGATTAAACTTTGTTAGATGGTATTTGTCTTGGAAATTGCCCATTTCATCCAGACTTTACAGATGTGTTGAGTATAGGCTTTTGTAGTAGGATCTGATTTTTTTAAAATTTCCCAAGTTTCTGTGGTTGTTTCTCCCTTTTCATTTCAGATTTTGTTAATTTTGATACTGTCTTTGCACCCTTTTGTTAGTTTGGCTAAAAGTTTATCTCTCTTGTTGATTTTCTCAAACAACCAGTTCCTAGTTTTATTTATTCTATGTATAGTTCTTTTTGATTCAACTTGGTTGATTTCAGCCCTGTGTTTGAGGATTGCCTGCCTTCTATTTCTCTTGGGTGTATTAGCTTCTTTCTGTTCTAAAGTTTTCAGGTGTGCTGTTAAGTTGCTAGTGTATACTCTCTCCAGTGTCTTTTTGGAGGCACTCAGAGTTATGAGTTTTCCACTTAGCACTGCTTTCCTTGTGTCCCTTAAATTTGTGTTTGTGTGCCTTCATTTTCATTAAATTTTAAAAAGGTTTTTATTTCTTTCCTTATTTCTTCCTTGACCAAATTATTTTTGAGTTGAGCATTGTTCAGCTTCCATGTGTATGTGGGTTTTCCATTGTTTTTGTCACTGTTGAAGACCACCCTTATTCCATAGTGATCTGATAGGAAGCATGGAATCAGTTTGATCTTACATCTGTTGAGATCTGTTTTGTGACTAACTATAAGGTTGATTTTGGAGAAAGTATCATGAGGTGCTGAGAAGAAGTTATATTTTTTTCATTTAGTATGAAATTATATATATATATATATATATATATATATATATATATATTCCATTTGGTTCAAAACTTGTTAGTTTTACTATGTCTCTGTTTAGTTTGTGTTTCCATGATCTGTTCATTGAGGAGAGAGGGGTTTTGAAATCATCCACAATTGTGTGGGGTGCGAGGTGTGCTTTAAGCTTTAGTAAAATTTCCTTTAATTATGAGGGTGCCCTTGTATTTGGAGCATAGATGTTCAGAATTAAGAGTTCTTCCTGGTAGATATTTCCTTCCATGAGTTTAAAGTGTAATTCTTTGTCTTTTTTATGGCTTTTGGTTGAAAGTCTATTTTATTGGATATTAGAATGGGTACTCCATCTTGTTTTCTGGGACCATTTGCTTGGAAAACTGTTTTTGAGCCTTTTACTCTGAGGTAGTATTTGTCTTTGAAACTGACATGTGTTTCCTGTATTCAGCAAATGTTGGGTCTTGTTTTCATATCCAGTCTCTTAGGCTATGCCTTTTTATTGGGGAATTGAGTCCAGTGATGTTAAGAGATTTAGGCATAGTGATTGTTGCTTCCTGCTATTTTTGATGAAATTTTTCCATTTGATGGCTTTCTTCTTTTGGGTTTATTAAAAGATTAATTTCTTTCTTTTTCTAGTGTGTAGTTTCCCTCATTTTGTTGGTGTTTTCCATTCCTTATCCTTTGAAGGACTGGATTTGTGGAAAGATACTGTGTAAATTTTTTTCTGTCATGAAATACCTTTTTTTTTTCAACTATGGTAATTAAGAAATTTGCTGGACATAGCAGTCTGGGTTGGCATTTGTGTTGCATGATGGTCTGTATGACATCTTCCCAGGCTCTTCGGGCTTTCATAGTCTCTGATGGGAAGTCCAGTATAATTCTGATGGGCTTATCTTTTTATGTTACTTGACCTTTATCCTTTACTGCTTTTAATATTCTTTCTTTCTTTAGTACATAAGCTGTTTATTTGACAGGAGGAATTTATTTTCTGGTCAAATTTATTTAGAGTTCTGTAGGCTTCTTGTATGTTCATGGGCATCTCTTTCTTTAGGTTAGGGAAGTTTTCTTCTATAATTTTGTTGAAGGCATTTACTGGCCCTTTAAGTTGGAAATCTTCACTCTCTTATGTACCTATACTTCTTAGGTTTGGTCTTTCCTTTTGTCCTGGATTTCCTGGATCTTTGGGGTCAGGAGCTTCTTGCATTTTTCATTTTCTTTGACTGCTATATAAATGTTTTCTATGGTATCCTCTGCATCTGAGATTCTCTCTTCTATTTCTTGTATTTTCTTGTTGATGCTTGTATCCATGACTCCTGACTTCTTTCCTAGCTTTTCTATGTCCTGAGTTGTTTCCCTTTTTGATTTCTTTATTGTTTTTAACCTCCTTCTTTAGATCCTGGTTGGCTTTTTTCAGTTATTTCACCTGTTTTGTTTTGTTTTCCCTTAGTTCCTCAAGGGCTTCTCCCTGTTTACTTGTGTTTTCGTGCATTTCTTTAATGGAATTATTTTTGTCCTTCTTGAAGCTCTCCATGAAGCCCTCCATCACATTATGAGCTGTGATATTAAATCCAAATCTTGTTTTCCTGGTGTGTTGCAGTATTCAAGACTTGCTCTTGTGGGTGAATTGGGTTCAGATGTTGCCATATTGCCTTGATTTCTGTTAGCAACATTCCTACATTTGCCATTTGCCATCTGGTTATCTCTAGTGTTAGTTGGTCCTGCTCTCACTGGCTGGAGCTTGGCCCTCCTGTGTGCCTGCAAGCCTATCTCAGCAACCCAGTGTGACTTCCTTTCCTCTGGCACAGATTGCTATGGTGCTGCTAAGTTCCTGGGTGCATGTGGAGTCCTGGCCAGGTTTGTCCCAAGTGATTCTCTACTTTGGTGATCCCTTCCTACTATTTTGTCCCTCTACACAGTCACCAGAACAAAAATGGTGGTGTTTCACCTCTAAGTTTGGGACTCCTTCCAACATCCTTCCTGCAGGGCAGATGACTCCAAGCAGGGTAGGTGTCCTGCTGGCTGATCATGACACTGTGGAGCTCCTGGATACATGTGAAGTCCTGGCGGGTGTTTCCCAAATGATCCTCTACTCTGGTGATTCCTGCCCACTACTCTGCCCCTCTACACAGTTACTGGAGCACAGATCCTGATTTTTGTTCTTTAAGAATTTTGTTTAATTACAAGGAGAAAAAAATTTTGGTACATGTTACTCAAAATGTTCTAATGCTGTGAGGAGACACCATAAAGATGGCAACTCATAAATGAAATCATTAATTGGTACTTGCTTACAGTTTTACAGGTTTAGTAATCAGCATGGTGGTTGGCAAGGACACTTACAAGTAGAGTGCTGGGAAAGAATTGAGTGTTCCAATTCCTTCTCACCATACAACAGGAAGAGGCATTGGACCTGGCTTGAGAATTTGATACCTCAAAGCACATCTCCAGTGACACTTCTTCCTTTGAAGAAAGTACTACTTCAAGGTCAACCTCAAATTTCTCTCAAGCAGCAACTCCTCCTGGTGAACAATGCCTGTGTGTGCATTGAACATGCATGTTATTTTCATGGATGTGTGCAATATTATTTTAGGGGGAATTTATACTCTACTTTTTGCACCCAAATAAATAATGGGCATTTTCTGCCTGCTCTAGCCTATTCAAGTTTCTGAAAAAGACACACAGAGATGAAGCATGAACACTCTATAATCCTCAAGTGTTTAGGTTTTCATTTCCTCAAACATGACTAGACAGTAATACTCAGAGCAAGGCCCCAGTACGTGCTGTCTGATACATGTTTACTCAGATCTAGGTGTGTTATCATGGCTCCTCACTCAAAATGAAATATTCCTGTTCTCTTCATGTGGTTTCTCCTTTCTTCACCTTGTGATCTTTCTATATTCTCTTCCATCTCCTTCCGAGATACCTGGACCTATATCATAAGTTTTGCATTATTCTCTTCTGTCCAGATAATTGACTGATCAGATCATTTATTCATTAATCAGAGGTGACAGAAAGCAATTTTTCTATTACTTACAGACCAGAGCTGATTGACCAAGCTATAATCTGTAGGAGAGCCAGACATCTGGGAGTAGAAATGAACATCTGAATACTGAGTACACAAAACATTCACACTTCAATCTAATATCAAATAGATGAATATCAAAAAATATTATCAAAAATGCAAAGGAAGGACACTTCATATTCATCAAAGGAAAAAATCTACAAAGACCTCTCAATTCTGAAAAACTATGCTCCAAATGCAAGAACCCTTCATAAAAGAAACTTTGCTAAAGCTCACAGCACACATTTCACCTAACACAATAATAGTAGGAGACTTAACCACCCACTCTTATCAGTGGACACATTATGGAAATAGAATCTAAACAGAGACGCAGTGAAATTAACAGAAGTTATGAACCAAATTGATTTAACAGATATCTATAAAACATCCTAAAGCAGAAAAATATATCTTCCTCTCAACAACTTATGGTATGTTCTACAAAATTGAACATTTAATCTGTCACAAAACATGCCTCAACATACACAAGATGATTGAAATTATCTCATGCATCTTATCAGATCACCACAGACTAAGGTTGACCTTTAATAACAACAAAAACAAAATAAACTCCATATATATATGGAAACTAAACAACACTCTACTCAATGATAACTTGATCAAAAAAGATATAAAGAATGATATTAATGGCATTTTAGAATTGAATAAAATGAAGGTACAGTATACCAAAACTTATGGGACACAATGATAGCAGTGCTAAGAGGAAAACTCATAGCTCTAGGTGCCTCTAAAAAAGAAACTGGAGAGAGCACACACAACAGCTTGACAGCATACCTTGAATAAAAATAAGCTAATATGTCCAAGAGGAGTAGACAGTCATCACTGAAAACAACCAAGTAGAAACAAAAGGATCTATATAAAGAATCAACAAAACCAGGATCTGATTCTTTAAAAAAAAAAAGTTAAGATTGGAAAATTATATGTAAGGCCACTTTTTCAGAAGGAGATCACTTACTGGGGAGTTCTGAATTGTGTGAAGCAAGTAAAAGAACTGCTATGATGAATGCTCAGGCAGGTAATGTTCAGTGGAATCATAACATACGTTTAGGAGAATGTCAATATGAATGTGGTGCTAATCAGATTGGGCTACGTGCAGGTATGTATGCACAGATAGCAATGGCTGCTCAGCTGCTTGGAATCAGGTGCCAGCTAAAGGGGATCTCAGTGGGAATTTATCTGTCATTGAACATGTCCTGATGAGCCATTTCAGGAATTCATGGAGACTGCTAAAAGCAGGAAGTAGAAATTTTGGAGATCCTCAGGCAAGAGTACCTTTTGTTACACAATTGGCTAATAAAAATGATAATGCAGCATATCTTGCTGCTATCAGGCCAAACTAGGCAAAGACAGACTTATCAGGATACATTTGTCTTTGCACAGAGATTGGACCTTCATACAACCAGGGTCTAGCTATGGCTGCTGCCATACAAAGGACCACTGTATAAGAAATGCTTTAATAGATATGTGGGACCAAAGGATGTTTTAAATGTGGAGGTCTTGGTCACTTTAAGAATGATTGTCCTAGAAACAGAGGCATGCATGGACAATCAGGTTGTGGCCCAGGAATTTGTTCTCAATGCAAGGATAATCACTGGGCCAGGGTGAGTAGAACTAAAACAGAAAATAAGGGCTATCCCTTGTCCTGGAATGTGCAGAATGATCAACCTCAGGCCCTGAAACATCCACAGCAAGCAGCTTATGGATCCAGGAAGCTGCTGCCAAGCCAGGAAAATTTATTTCTGAACTTAAAAGAGCAACCCCAGGAAGTGCAGGATTGGACCTCAGTTCCATGCCCTACAAAATACTGACCCCAGATAAGATAGCAAAACAACCTCATCTAGATGGTTTTTTTTTTCCCTAGAGACAGAGGTGAAGTTCTCAGAAGGAAGGAGCATATATATATTTGCAACATAGCATTCAGTATGGGAATTGAAATGTTTTTGAATTGTGATCCATGCTCTTAATCAGCCACCCTGAGAAAAAATTGTACTCCTATGGCCTTTGCATAGGTATATAGGGAGAATCACTGTTAGGAGATTTGGCTGTGTTGGAGTAGGTGTGGCATTGGTAGAGGAAGTCTGTTCCTTGGAGCAGGCTTTAATGTCTCAGAAGCTCATGCCAAGTATAATGCTTGAGTGTCTCTTCCTGGAACCTTCATTTCTAGATGTGGAAATCTCAGTTACTCTCCAGCACCAAGTTTGTCTAGAGGATCCCATTTTTCTGCCACAATAATGATGAACTAAACCTCAATTAAATGATTTCCTTTGTAAGAGGTACTGTGGTCATCATGTCTCTTCACAGCAATAACACCCAAAGACAAAACTTGGTAGCAGAGACAGTATATTACTGTGATAAGCCTGATCAGGCTTTTGTTTGAAGGAATGTGTACTTTGGCACTTTGGATTAGGAAAGCAGTTGAACCCTCTGTAAGGCTTCATGGGCCATGTAATAGGAACTTGGAAGACAGTGGTACTGAGGATGATTTGAACAATGGGGGCCTGTTTTACAAGGTTCCAGAAGAGAAGAATCAGTATGTGGCCCAGAAATTATTCCTGTGATATTTTGGTGAAGAAGGTGGCTGGTTTTTGCCCTTTACCAAAATTTGGCTTCAGCCTAACTAAATAATTTTGGATTAGATGTATATACGGAGGAGATTTTAAATAAGCATAGTATGGAGATTTTATAATCTGTATAGACTAATGCAGATCTATAATGAAAAGAAGCAGGAGGAGCAAGAAAATTTATAAAATGTACAATTTTAGGAGAAAGGGAGCATCAGGAAGTATAATGGAGTCCTGTGTTCAAGGAGATTATGTGGAGAAAGAGGAAAACTCCTCCACTGCTGGTGAGATTGCAAGCTGGTACAACCACTCTGGAAATCAGTCTGTCATTTCCTTAGAAAACTGGGCATGACACTTCTGGAAGACCCTGTTATATCACTCCTGGGCATATACCCAGAGGATTCCCTGGCATGCAATAAGGTCGCATGTTCCACTATGTTCATAGTAGCCACATTTATAATAGCTAGAAGCTGGAAAGAACCCACATGTCCCTCAGTGGAGGAATGGATACAGAAAATGTGGTATATTTACACAATGAAATACTATTCAGCAATTAAAAACAATGAATTCATGGAATTTTGAGGCAAATGGTTGGAATTGGAAAATATCATCCTAAGGGAGGTAACCCAATCACAAATGAATACACATAGAATGCAGTCACTGATAAGTGGATATTAGCCCAGAAGCTCCGAATACTCAAGACAAAATTAACATATCAAATGATTACCAAGAAGAAGGAATGGGAGGTCCCTGGTCCTGGAAATACTCAATGCAGCATTGTAGGGGATTACCAGACAGAGAAATGGGAGGGGGTGATTGAGGAATGGGAGGAGGGAAGAGAGGGCTTATGGGACTTATTGGGAGGGGGGAACCTGGAAAGTTGAAATCATTTGGAATGTAAACAAAGAATATAGAAAATAAATAAAAAAAGAAAAAAAGAAAGAAAAAAAGAAAGAAAATCCCAATATTAAATAAAATGAAGTGAGTACTTACCTCAGAACAATACTCTGTCATGCTAAGCTTCTTATTTGTGAACAGGACCGAAAGGTGAAATGGTATTAAAGAAAAGTGCAACAGATTTAAAGAGAAGCTTGGGACTGGGTAGGGTGGAACACAACTTTAATCTAAATAAATAGGTCACAGAGATATACAGTTTTCTGACAATAAGGCCAGCCTGGTCTACAGAGCAAATTCCAGGACAACCAACTTTATGCAGCAAAGAAAAACATCAAAAGAGGGAAGCTGGTGAAGATGAAATTGAATGAGGGTACAATATACCTGCCCCAGGAATCAGAAGACCTTGGCAGGTTTGTTCATGAGTTTCTGGCTTTAGAATCATGGATAGAAGAAATGGGTTATGGAATCTTGCTCTTTAACTAAGGAAAGCTGCTGAGGCCAGTTGTGTGCCTGTTGTTTTCCTTCATTGTGTAAAGTTGTGAACGTGAAGCCTGGATTGCCTTGGAGATCAGAAAATGATGGAGATGCCAGCACTGCTGAGGAAGGCTGTTAACATGGAGGGGAACCAGCCCAAAAGACAAAATGTGTATTGCTGCCATCAAAGATGAAAAGAGTTGGAAATATGAAGTGTCTTTTGACATCAGATATAGGGACGCAGAGTGTAAAGTTTGCCCAGCTGGTTTTCAGGCTTACTTTGATAAAATATTTCTCACTAGGCTTCCAGTGTATATGTATGATTCATATGTATGTATTAATATGTGTGATGTATATCCTGTGTCATTGTAGGGTGGAAGTATGTGATTTACTTTTTCATTTTAATTTTTATAGAGGTTACAGATAAGAAATCACGAGTATCAGAAGGGATGTTGAATTTAGTGCTTTTAAACAAGTTTGAGAAAGTTAGACTATAGGGACTTTTAAAGTTGAACTAAACATATTTTCATTAGGACATGGCTACAAGCCTATGAGGTTCAGAGCATAAATATGATAATTTGAATAATGAAAATTAGCATGTCACTTTGGAGAATATCTCATTACTGAGCTGGAGTTAGAAATAGACAAAATGAATCAGAGGTATCTGAAATGCCAGAATAGAGGGATGCAACCAGGAAATAGAGAGCTAAGGCATGTCAGCCTGCAAGAGATAGTGACTATCAGAATTGAAAGCTAAAATCATAACTGAAAGGACTGTGTACAAATTCCATATTTTTATAATTAAACTAATATATAAACAATCTAAGAAATAAAAGTAATTTTTAGTCAACTTTACATCTAACCAAGGGATAATAGCTACAATATACAAAGATATTTTTAATTTCTTAAGAAATGGCCCATCGCAAAATGATTATGTAAGAAATAAGGTTCTAAAAAGAAAAAAGAAAAGAAAAGAATAAGAAATACAAATATCTAGTATATTTTTTTAAAAATTTAAACAATTATCAATAAAGGAAATGAAAATATATTGTGATATTTCATCTTACCATAGCTAGAGTAACCATCATCAAGAGAACAAAAACAAAATCTGTCCAGGATGTGGAGGAAAGGGAACCTTAATGTACTATTGAAGGAATATAAATTGGTACATCTACCACAGAAACCATGTGGAAATTTCCCAGAAGACTAAATGCAGAGCTACCACATGATCCAGCTTGAACAAGTCTAGACATATAAACAAGGAACATCACAGTCTATGACAGAAGAACCTACACACACATGCTTATTGTTTCTCTATTCCCCATAGGCAAAGTGTAGAATCAGCGTAAATGTCAATCAACTCATAGAAGGATAATGAAATGTAGTGTATTATACAATGCAGCTTTTTAAGTGCTAAATACAAATTGAATATGAAAATTTTAGGAAAATGTAAGCAAGTGTGGCAATCTAGGCCTAGAAAGACAAATGCCATATGTTCTCTCCCATACATGAAGCATTTAACTTTGTATTTAAGTTGGAGTAACTGTCTATGGAGTCCAATAAGTGAACAAATGAGTTGTGGTAAGTGAGTAAGGAAAATAACTGATTTTGAGGATTATATAACTGTGTGAAAGAAAGCAGAGTGGTGATTACTATGAGTATAAATATTTCAATTAACATATGAGTGGGAAGGCGAGGGAAAGAGATCGGAGAAAGATGAGATGGGAGGTAAGGGTATTAAGAATTGTATAAAAAAAGCCATCCAGTAATCTATCATTTTATAACCGAAGTATAACTTAAAATATTTATTTTTAAAAATGGGAGAGAGTGTGCCTCAACAGAGGTTTTCCACATCAATGGGTAATGCTACTCTCAGAAATCAATGATTTGCCACCCCCAATTACAGTTCCAAGTTTGAGAAAATTCCTTTACGTGCTGTTGGTACAGATTCTCAAGAGATTTCCAAAAGAAGTATAGGCTATTGTCATTGTTTGTGGATGGCTACTTTAAATAGAGAGGAAAAATCTGTTGCTGAACATATGTTGTACCACAGATAAAAGGCATAGACAAATCAAGCTAGAACTAAGCACTCACTGTGCTAGAAGTTCTAGGTGTGCTGTTAAAAGAGAAAAAAAGCAACAACAATCTCACACATATGTGGACCCTGACTACTATAATACTGAGTTCTCTGGAAACAGAATGCATGTGACACAATTGAGGCCTGAATTGTCTGGGGGTAACCAATTACTTACTGATTTGATTTGAAGTCCATTGAGTAGGAAGTTTTTGTAAACCTAGTCAAATTGTGTAACTGAAGAGGTTGCAGAACTATACTGATGTTTTACTAAATGGATAAACAGTAAACTTCTTTTAAAATAATTTTGTTTATACACAGAGAATAGTTTAGCTTTTCATCTCCTTCAGGGAAATTTCTTTTAGCAGTGGGTAATTTTCAAATGAAAAAAACAATCTTGTAACTGCTGTAAGTGCAGAGAACATGTCATTTTTGAATGTGGCACTCTAAATGTGATATCTTATAGACAGCCTTATTAGAGTGCCATGCCACCTGGCAGGAACTTGACATTGACTAAGGTAAGGTTCCTCGCCGCCCAGATTTTGAATGTAAATTCCTGTGTTAGCCATAATCCCCTCCACCTAGGATGAAGTGCTCAGACCAAGGTGAATTTCCTGGTTCATCCAGATCTACAAATTCCTGAATTAAGCAGGTGACTGGCTCACCCACATTAGCAGTGGAGGGAACACCCAGTAAACAGTCAGACCAGTTCCCCTGAACCCACCCTAGAATTTAGGGGAAGGGATTTCCCTCCAACTTTATATTTGGAACCCCTCCCCCCATTAAACTTCCAGCCTTGATCAGAAAACTTGTCTTGACTCCTTATTCTTACTCACAGGGCCATTCTATTTCATCCCCAGGTTTCCTTCCATGTAACCCATTTGATGTAACTGTGGGCATTTACAGATTGTTGCCTGAACTTAGGACTTGGAAATTGACAGAAAAACTGAGGTATTCTGTCTTAGATGGAGCGACACAGAAACGAAAAAGTTATGTATCTGGCATGGTAAGTAACATAGAGCATTAATGTTAGTGCTATAAATGTCATTTTTTGAAAACTGTTGTTGCAGGGGTATAAAAGGGATACAAACTAGACTGAATCAGCATAGGCCCAACTCTATGATCAGCTAGGGTGTGACAGCGAATTGGGACAGTGAATTTTATTAGGTGAATTGTCTGCAGTATAGAACTGCATCAGTCGAGAGGAATAGGGTATAAAATAAAATAAAATAAAATACAAAGAGTAAAAAACAACAACAACAAAAAAACATACAAATTTTAGAAACATGAGAGAGAAAGAGAAGGAAAATGGATTTCCACTCTCTCCTAGGGACAAGGGGAAATGTGGAGATGTCTTGTTTCCTCTATGGACCCTACTGGAGATATTCTTATTACTGTACAATAAGTGCTCTTCTTTCTCTATGTATTGTTTGTCTTTGGTGCACCAATTTGTCCATGTGTATATTTGTGTCTTATTTTTGTTTTGTTGTTTGAATGACTCTTGATTTATGTTTCATGAAAAGAAAAAAATGGTAAAACCTTTATTTGTTGGCAGTCCATCTCTTAATCTAGTCACAGTTTACACAGTGGATGCTGATTTAAGCTGCCCCACATTCAGCTAGGAGTTAAGCACAGCTGAGGAAAAGGCTGCTTTTAATATCACCAGCAGCTTCTCACATTCTCAGTCAAGTAGGCTGATGGTTATTTCTCCTAGAAAAATCTCTGAAATTGTGATTATTGGGTCCAAAGTGCTTTTTCTCTTGAAATTACAGCTAGAAAATGAAAAAAAAGTTAGGTTTAAATTCATAAAGATTCATGTAGTTGCTTTATTTTTTGTTTCTGATTTGTCTTAAAGGTATAAATAAGTTTTTCATGTCTAGACTATAGTGTATTGGCTTATAAGTTATTGGGCATGATTAAAAATTATTACATTGGTAACAAAATGTTAGCTTAAAACTGGTAACTCAGGGTTGGAGTCATCTTAAACAATAAAATGTGGCAAGACCCAACCCAGGAAAAACATGCCTCTAAAGATACTTCTAAATTAGCATAGCATTTTATTTAATTTTTATCCTAGAAATTAGACTTATAAGGGATAAGATTTAAAACAATATTTCTTTAATGAGGTATTATAAGTTGCACTGTCAGGAATTCAAACATAAGAACTGGCAGACCAACTTTGTAATGTGAAAGTAATGTGTTTGCCATTGATTTTACAAAGAGAATAGTTTGTTTAAAACTGGGTTTTGCTTTCCAAAGTTGTAGTTATGCTCCAATATTGCAAGAGAAAAGATTGGAAAGGAGATCTCAGTGGGAATTTATTTGGTATCAAACAGGGTCCTTTCGAACTGGTTCAAAAATTTGTAGATAATAATACTAAAAACAGATAGTAGAATTTTTGCAGAAACCCTCAAACACAGGTTCCTTTTGTTATTGAACCCACACACAATGGGGTCTGGTTGCAGGCTGCTGCCCTGCAGGACAGATGGGTATTGTTCATGGCCTTGGGCAATAGACTCAGATTAGAAACTATTTACATTAGAGTTAATGCAAAGCTCAGAACTATCTTATTGGTGGATTGTGAGGCATGGCTTTTCTCTTGCAAACCCGTTTCAGGGTAAGAACAATATTATTGACAGATCTATCTAGGTATGGTCCAAAATACAGTTCAAACTTAAGATCTAAGAGAGTTTAATAAGGCTATGTATAAATTATGAAGGCATTAAATTCTGGACTGCTTACTTGATACAAAATTACTATGGATATAGAAGGTTGTTCTTTGTTTTGCATCCTGATAATTATAAAATCATTTGCTTCAAATCAGCTAATTTTAAAGAACCAATAAAGCAATCTCATCGGAAGGATTTTTTCTCAAGGAATGGCTTACAGTCTTACCTTATGTTAGATAATTTCTTTTGTCTCTGGTTCAATACAAGAAGCTAGGATTTTAAATCTTTCAGTGTATATTATCCACATAATTTTATTACAGGCCTTTGCTCTTAATAATGAACTTTAAAAATGTTGGAGTAGTTGTTGCTCCAAAAAAGATTAAAAGATAATATATCAATTATATCCTAAATGAATTGACATTGAAAATTCATAGAAATGATAATTTGCTTTCTCTAAATGATTTTCAAAGTTGTTAGGATATATTAATTGGTTAAGACATTGCTTTAAGCTTACCACAGGAGGACTTAAACCTCTGATGTTCTCAAGGTGGATGCAAATTAACAAGTGAAAGACAAATAACTTTACAGATAGTAGAAATTTCTACTGTAATCAGTTGTTTGTTATATGTTCATAGTAATTCCTTGTAAAAGAGAGCACTTATGTAAAGTCACCCTTTTTTTCATCTCCAAGTAAAGTTTTAGCATCCTACCATGAAGCTGTTTGTGTGTTAATAAAGTATTGTAGGATAGAATCATGGAAATATTTTGAAAAGACTGTTGTAAGAACATGATTAATCATTTGTTCCTTATATCAAACGGCAATCATATTGGTCATTGCAGAGTATTGATACTTGGTCTATTGTATAGCAAGCCTTTTAGGCAAAAATGATAATTGTCATCCAAAAGATAAGTTGTTAAAATTTGTTTCCATGCATACCTTTGTATTTCCTATAGATTTATGCATACATCTGCTGTATGTATAAACAACTGTTCTATGGGAGAGCAGCTAATGTAATTGGACCACATGTTTATTCTTTTGAGTTTCCCCCTGCCTCAGCACAGATAATTGAATTGGATGGTATAGCTGCAATGTTTAAAATATTAAAAATCAAGTTTTTAATTTGTATACAGATAGCCTCTCTATATCCACACCTATCTATCTATCTATCTATCTATCTACCTAGATAGATAGATAGATAGATAGATAGATAGATAGATAGATGTAGATATAGATACATATCATGGCTTACAATTGCTTGAAATTGTTTCTTTTTTAGATATTGCTAATTTGTAAATTTTATAATTATTTATACAAATACAACTGAAGTTAATAAACAGTACTGTTCCTTCAAATTACTGTCCTATGGACATGTAAGAGCTCATCCTGGGACTGGAGAGATGGCTCAGTAGCTAAGACCACTGATTGCTCTTCCAGAGGTCCTAAGTTCAATTTCCAGTAACCACATGGTGGTTCACAACCATCCATAGTGAGATGTGACAACCTCTTCTGGTGTGTCTGAAGCTACAATATACTTATATATAATAACATAAATCTTTAAAAAAGAGCTTATCCTAGATTGCCTGAACAAGGCCCCTTAAGGCAAGGCCACAAGAGATTTGTATCCCAGGCAGACTATAGGCCTTACATAGGAACAATTGGCCATAAAATCATATTCTTTACATCATCAAAATAGTAATAGCTTGAGAATAATTTTATATTTTTAAAAATGTGCACATCAAATTTTAAAGGCTTCTTCTCAGTTGCCTCAATTTCTACCTGTACCACATAACAGTATTACTACAAATGAATGTTACTCATATTTCTTTCTTTTTTCTTTTTTCTTTTTTCTTTTTTTTTTTTTTTTTTGGTTTTTCGAGACAGGGTTTCCCTGTGTAGTCCTGGCTGTCCTGGAACTCACTCTGTAGTCCAGGCTGGCTTCGAACTCAGAAATCCGCCTGCCTCTGCCTCCCAAGTGCTGGGATTACAGGCCTGTGCCATCACGCCCGGCTCATTACTCATATTTCTGATTTTAGAAAATTAAAATATGTGCATGTGACTCTTGCTACATTTCTCAGGCTTTCTAGTTGCAACTGCTCTAATAGGAAAAGCAACTAGAAATGCTACATTTATTTTGTATGCTTGCATATTCATTGCCTACATTATTGTCTATGCTTATTGTTCCAACTTAGATTAAAGCAGATAATGGAACTGGCTATTTATTATAGTCATCAAACATTTGAGATGATTTGACAACAATTTAACAATTTAATTCTTTATAATTCTCAAGTATGAGGTATTATGAAACTTTAAAACAATATCTTCTTAAAAAATAAAAGGGGAAGCCGGGCAGTGGTGGCGCACGCCTGTAATCCCAGCACTCTGGGAGGCAGAGGCAGGTGGATTTCTGAGTTCGAGGCCAGCCTGGTCTACAGAGTGACTTCACAGAGAAACCCTGTCTCGAAAAACCACAAAAAAAGGGGGGAAAATAATATCACATATTATTTAAATCATGCTTTTATATTTTTAAGAATATTTTAAAATTTGAATGCCAAGGAATTTCTTGCTGAGTGTCTATAGCATCCTACAACTAGGCATACTAATGCCTAGGTGAGAAGGAAGGATCCAATTATTGGCATATGGCATGATCATGATCAGTTATTTAATATGGGGAAGAAGGCATGGTTGTGTTTTTTTTCCACAGAATGCTGCAGAATCATGCTAGCTGCCAGAATGATTGGTGTCGTATGCTGAAGATAATGCTGACATATGAGCTTACTGAGTGCCCTGACAATAGTGACAGGAAAGCTGTATTGGGTGTATGTTCTTGACACACTTTTACTTGCCTATGTCCTAGATTAGATAAACAGCCTTGCTTCAAGGTTTTAGACCTTGTGGGACAAAGAACATGGAGACTGTTAAAATTGACTTAGAAAAATTACTCTAAAAGAAGAGTTACAATGACTCTTCTCTTTCCTTTAATGTGATCAGCTATCCTTACTCAATCATGGACTGGTCTAGAAATAAATCCAATATTGGAGATACCAAATATGAAGATGGCTCATAATCTTTATCAGCCAGCTGAGTTAATTTAGAACATACTCTCCATACTTCTGAGAAATAAGGGCTTCTCTGTTGATTCTCAAAGCTTCCTCCCACAACCCAGAGGCTAGCCTTTGTTTCTGAAAGTTGCTAGTTTGCAACTGAATTGGATACCTTGGGCCATCCAAAGACAAGTTAATGATGTTTTGTTTCTATCTTCCGACCTTGCATTTTAAGTATACTTGTTGCCTCCACCCAGGCTCATGTGGATCGAAAACTGGCATGTCTATTATGGTGGTCTATCAACCAGCTTTTGTTTTATTGCCTGTGAATATTGCAGGACCTTGGTATTCTGAAAAAAGCTTGAGGGTACTGGAGGAAGTGAGTCATGTTTTAAGTGGGCAGTGGGCTTGATTATTCCTGGCATAACAGCTTTAATTACATTGATAGCTAGCACCACTGCTTTTGCAATTACCTTGACACAAGAAGTTAAGACAGATAATTTTGTTAATCATTTAGCAAAAAATGTTACTAATGTTCTTAGTATTCAAGAAGATTTAGATAGGCATTTGGAGCAACTGATTGATGCTCTTTATGACACCGTTCAAGATATTGGAGAGCAGGTCCAGAGTTTAAAAGTAAGAATCATCTTGAATGCCATGGTAAATACCAATGAATTTGTGTTATTTCTAAAGTGTACAATGAATAGTCACTATAATCAGGAAAAAGTTCAAAGACACTTGCAGAGTGTTTGACAACAAATCAACTGCCTGGCATCAAAACCTATACAAGTACATTACTTAGCAGACCTTGGTCTTGATGAGCAAACTGTAAGTGGATCTCCTATGGAGCTACATAGAACTCAGATCTATGAATGTCCGCTTGTGAGCCAGCAAGTGTGCCAGTGAGAGGTGCAAGGCAATGCAGTGCAAGGGGAGGACCATATTTTCTGCCTGAGTCCCCTGTGAAGCAAACCTGGTTGCATAGAGGTTGGTGTCTGAAGGCATTCCTTAGAATAACAACCAAAAAGGAAGCCTAGACCCTCTCTTCCCCAAAAGGCACCATAAAGTATTTGAGAGGAACAGGTCAATGCTTTGCCTCCCTGGTTAATGCAAACCATACTTTGACAGATGACTGTTCATTTGTTTGTTACCTTCACATCATAAAACTAATAAAAAGGGGGTAGATGTAGAGAGCCTTATTGAGGAACCATGCAACCTGGCAGGAACTTGACATTGAAGGTGAAGTTCCTCTCCCAGCCTTTGTGTGGGAATTCCTGTATTAGCCATAATCTCCTTCACCTAGGGTGAAGTGCTCAAACCAAGGTGAAGTTACTCATTCTTACAGATCTACAGATTCCTGAATTAAGCAGGTGACTCGCCCAATTACCTGAGCAAAGGAGCCAATGCCCGGTGAACAGTCAGACCAATTCCCCTGAAAACACCCTGGAATTTGGGGAAGGGGTTTCTTCTGACTTTATATTTGGAGCGCCCCCCCCCATTAAAATTCGAGCCTTGATCAGAAAACTTGTCTTGGCTCCTTATTCTCACTCATAGGCCCATTCAATTTCACCCCTAGCTTTCCTTCCAAGTTACCTGTTTGATATAACTGCAGGCAGTTACAACATCTCAGCTGTACTGACTCCCAGAAGATAGCATGTAAAGACCATAGAATCTAGGGTGTATGGAAAAGTAAGGAATGCTCTATTTCTGTATGTTACCTAGCTGATGCAATTATGGACACAGAAGTTATGACCATCTCATGAAGTCCTGCAGGGTAAGAGAAAGGCAAGGTGAGAGAAATGGGCATAAAGAAGGAAGGACATGAATTAGAAAGAACAGTGTGTTGGAGGGAGGAGAAGAGGAACACAGAAATTACTGAAGGGTAAACAGTAATCATTGTGTATCTCACACACATGTATGAAATTAGCAAAAGAATTTTGTTAAAGCAGAAAGAAATGTATTTAGGCTATGGAAGCAAAGAAAATTATCAAAACAGTAGAGGGATTTGAAATGGGAAGGACAAGATCCTCTGGGGGAATTTGTCCAAAATACATTATGGATATGTAAGAAATTGTCATTATATAGCAAAGTACAATAAACAATGGATATGAAAATTAGCATATATAAATGGGCTTAAATCTCTGTTGTCTGGGCAGTTTTGCTATAAATCAAACATCATTATGAAATTAAATTTATTTCTTTTTTACGTTGATATTTTTTATTATTGCATGATATTTTTAATTATTTTCTTTATTTACATTTCAAATGTCCCCAACACAGGAGCCCCCGACCCTATCTCCCTTCTGCTTGGTCTCTAAGAGAGTTCTCCTCCACCCATCCACCCACATTCACCTCATCACTTTAGCATCCCCATTTTCTAGGGCATCAAGCCTCCATAAGATCAAGTACTTTTTCTCCCACTGAGGACAGATAAGGCAGTTCTCTGCTACAAATATATCAGGAACCAGGAATGAGCAAATGGTCTAGTCCCAAGGAGTACTGAGGGTTCAAGTTAGCTGATAATGTTGTACTTCCTGTGGGGTTTTCAAGACCCTTTAATCTCTTAAGTCCTTCCTTTAACTCTTTTATTGGGGTCCCTAGGCTTGATCCAATGGTTGGCTGTAAGTATCTGCATCAGCATCATTCTGGTGGTTGTAGAGCCTCTCAGAGAACAGCCATGCCAGGGTCCTATCTACTAGCATAATGCAGCATCAGCAATAGTGTTTGGTGCTTGAACATGGGATAGATCCCATGTTTGACCATCTCTTGATGGCCTTTTCTTCAGCCTCTACTCCATTTTTGTCCCTGGATTTCCTTTAGACATGAACAATTCTGTTTTTTTTTTTTCATATTGTTTTACTATAAAAACATTAAGAGGTATTTGGGAATATCTTATGATCAGGTTTTTGACATTGGTAATTTTCCTGGAGAGGTTGACTCTACTTCAAAAGACTGATGGCATTCAGACCTTCACAACATTGCATTTCGGATAGATTCAACAACCAATCTTCTGCATGTAGATAGTACCAACAGAAACACTCTGGCCTATTGATAATAACAAGATCTTCAGATATATAGTCTGTCAGACTCTAGAAAACTAACCCTAAAAATACTAAATGAAGAAAAATGGAATACCCTTGTCATTGCAGGCACTCAGCTTTTCTGGAGGAGGGAAGCAATATTGTTTGCTTTGAGAGGTTACTGATGAAAAACAGTACTGTGATAGAAGTTATCATTCATTCAATAGTCTATGCCATAAAAACCATACCTCCTGCTCTATGTGATAGCTTATTTAGAAACAGTGAGAATTGAGAATCTATTGTTATTAAAATGAAAATCACAGTCTGAGGCAAAGTCATTCACTGAAAAGGATGGCTCTAATTCTCTGATGGTGCTAGAACTGCAGATCTCCTTACATGTCTGTGCCTCAGCATGTCACCTTCCTACCCCCAGCACTGTTCATGGTTCAGACTTCAGAAACCATTTAAGATGTAAAGGGGAATTAATTTCCAGACTAAAAGGCTTCCTGAACAAGTATATCTTTTGCCCCCATAAGGCTATTCACAATGCCAATATTTCTGTCCCCTTCAAATGTTATCCCTTATATAGCCACTTGGTACTTTGTAACTCTACCATTTCATGCCCACTTATATGGAACTTACCCTCGTGACCTGTACAAATTGTCATGCCTTTAAAAGTAAAGTTGTGGTTCCTAATGGCCTTTAAATGAAATTTCTAAACAAGTAGACTGTATGTTTTGGTAATATTGTGCAAAAGTCTTGATCATCTGTACTTGGCAAACACCCAACTAGTGCCTGACCTGACATGTCAGTCATGGACTCCTCATGGGATGAATCTTTAATCAGTTTTCAAAGGGAAAAAACACTTGAAGTAGACATTTCCAAGGAGTTTTGTGAAGTGAATATATTAATATTTAGACTATTTTGTTATTCTTTTAAAAAGTTGTATTCAACCTTAGCCTAAAGCAAGATTTTGTTAATTTTCATGTTCAAGGAAGGGAAGCAGCTTTATTTTACTTTTCAGTTTCCAAGAAATGGGGTTGTCTTTAAATCTATTGTTAAGATTTATTACATTTATAAAATTACATAGTTTGAATCATCCCTGAAGCTGTGGATTAAAGCCAACTTGATAATAGCAAGTGGATGTCCTTTTTGGTATATTTGTATATTCAGCTTTCAAATATTAAAAAAAATAATTTTACATCTAAGTTCATTGAGGAAATTGATGTTTTATTTTGGTTGTTATTCTTTTCAGGGTATCCCAAGGTTCCTGTATATTGCATTCATTTGTTTAAAGGTCAGTATCATATTTTCTTTCACTAACTTGTTTTATGCCTCCATACTATCTTCATGTCCTGATATTGTTTCATCTATCTGATCCATTCTACTGGTTAGGCTTTCTCACTAGTTCTAGGTTTTCGAAGTTCTCTCAGTTGTATATTCATTTTAGCTTGATTTCTTTTCAGTACCTCTGCTTTCTTGAATCCAGTTTTCAAATCCTACATTGACTTTATAATCTCATTCATCTGTTTTATTATGTTTTCTTGAACTTCAAATACAAGTTAATTTTCCCTCGTTTTGTTCATTCTATTGATTGTGTGTGTCCTCTTTGATTTCCTTGATTTTATGATCATATTTTTAACTGTTATTTTAAATTATGTGTCCTGGTTTCTGTTTAATTAATTCTCATTGGAACATATGTCTATAGGACTGGTAGACATTAACAGAGCTATATAATCGATCATTTTTCATTTTTTGTTTGATATATTCTTTTATTACATTTCAAATATTGTCCCTTTCCTAATCCCTGCCCCCCAAAAAACTTCCCTAACCCAGTCTTCCTACCCCTGCTCACCTATGTACCCACTTCCCTATCCTGGCATTCCCCTAAGACTTGATCTTTTTTACTATCTGCATTTTTCCAATTAGATTTCTTATGAGTGCCTGGTAGTGTGTTTTCTCTTAAAAAAATAAAGAAAATAACACTGTATATAGTGGTGGGGGATGATGGTTTTAAGTACAAATATGGAAATATTCTTTTACCTCAATCACCTGGTATGGTACTATGTCAGATTATAATCACATTCATCTGTTAAAATCAAAGACCTGCCTATATGGCTTTCAATTTTTTATTATCTCACAAGCAGATTGAACAGGTGAAACTTTGACAGAAACACCTAGGAGCCCTTGAACTGGAGTATCTGACAACTCTTTTTCTTTTTCATAGACATTTTAGATGGGGCTTCAGCTGTCTTTAACATTACAAGAGAAGTAAGAGTAATAAAAGGAAAGTCCTTCCACCTGAAGCAGTCCTTTAAAGAACTTTCCACGAATAGCCAGTCCACCACTCGGAACAGTGTTTCATTGCCATCTTTTAATGGACGATTTGGAAATATATTTATTTTCCACAAACATTTTTTATCTTTTTTATATTTATTTTATGTGTATAGCTGTTTTATCTGCAATGTATGTGTACCACACTAATACAAGCAGCTTTTGGTGTCTCTGTCTCAATTTTAAACTATTAAAAATAAATTGTAACCAGTTCAGTATATTGGTTATATCCTGTCCGTGACTATTACGGACAACATAATTTTAATTACAGACAACACAAAGGATTAAAGAATTACCCATGCAATGATTAAGTACAGCCAAATTAGATTTGTCTGCTTCTCATTCACACTCAGCCTGTGTTAGCCATCAGAACACACTGATGAGTCCCTGAGCTTGAGGTCTTGGTTCCTTGGAAAGCTTGCTCCTGGCTTCTCTGATAATTTCTCTTCATCTGTTAACACTGGGATGATATACTTGCCTCTCCTGGACACTGCATTGCTCTTCTCTACTCAACATTCATGATCAATGTGAGATGCCTTTTAAAATGGGTAAGTTCTAAGGAATGGGTAATGGTGAGGGTGATGGTGATGGTGAAGCACAGTTGTCAACTGTATCTGTAGTCAACTCTGAGATAAACTGTTAGGCGCAACTTTCACTGGCTTTCTTGACTAGGTTGTTTAAAATAGGAATACCCACCCAGTGAATGGGTATTGTAGCCACAATGCAAGAAGTGTAACAGATCATCTTTGTTTCTTGTCTTCTTGACTTTGTGTCTTACTGAAATATAACCAATGTGACTGATGACTTTAATGAAATTAGAACTCAAATCAGACTCACATTCACAGTGAAAATAATGTCTTTCCATAAGGAATCTTCTAAGCATTTAATGCCAGACTGAGACAACTGAACTGCCAAGTCTTTCAGATAGAGTTCTCAGCCTCTCCAGTGAGAGAGAAAACAACCATTAAGGCATATGCAGAAAATTTCACATAATCCAGTTTATCCAATTAATTTTTAGCATATATTCATTCTATCTTTTTTATTCCTCTAAGGAACCCTAAGAGAAGCCATAGTAATTCAAATGATGCTGTGTTCCGTAAGATATTGCCATTTATTTCCCTTCTTTATAATTAATATATGATAGATACAGGTTAAGCCAGATTCTATATATTAGTGATCTAAAGATGAAACCTTTTAGCTGTTCCTGTAAACAAAAGAGTTTTTACCACAGCAAGCAAACCTATGGGCTGATAACCAAAATGAGAAAGGATGGTTTTTAAGGACATACATTTGCCATATCTTTAATGCTATATAACATGAAATACTCACTCCTCATTTTTCTGAATGTGGATTAGCTTTGCTGAAGCAAAAAAGAGACAAAGGTTCAATAACTTCCTACAATAAATATATTTCACCATCCTTATGAAATATAACTGCATCACTGCTTCTGGCAGAGGGCAAGATTAATGTATTTCTCATCAGAGCACCAAGGAGATAATAACTGTCAGCATCTTCAACTTGAGATACCACCCTGAGATGCCCGCATTCTTTGTGGTTTTTTTTTTATGAGCTGCCTCCAATTGTTTCAGATGTTACAATATTTGGTACCCAAATGGTAGGACTGTTTGGGTAGGTTTAGAATGTCTGGTCTTTCTGGAGGAAGAATACCACTAGAAACATACTTTGAGGTTTCAGAAAACAAGACCTTTTCCAGTGAGCCCTCTTAGTTTGCTTTTTGTGGTTGCAGATATGAGCAATCAGCTGGACCAAGCCTGTCTGACTATTGCTCTGATGGTTGTGCATTTTTGTCCCTCTAATACTGTAAGCTCAAATTAAACCCTTTCTTTATTGGTTTCCTGACCTATGGTATTGTATCACAACAATAGAATAGTAGCTAACACATGGCACTTACAGCCATATCTCACTGTTCTTTCACATCTCCTCATATTTACCTCAGGAAGTCACAAGGTGAAAGCTGTCTACAGTGAGATCAAAGTTTAAGGAGACAATGGACACTATTTTACTCCTCAGCCAGTCATCTGCTTGTATAATTTTCTTTGTAGACATATGGCACAATTGAGAGAGTAGTCAGGGGGTGTGAAAGTTCACTGACTACAAAAGAAAAGGGTAGACTAGATAGTCTGAAAAATGATTTCCAAGGGAGGAAGCAGCCATATTTCTGTGATGCTTCCACATTTCTGGAAGCCACTCAAGTCTATGTTGCCCTTACTTCTTCCCAGGAAGCCCCATTCTATGTAGCTATTTCTCATTTCTCATTTAATGTGGAAGTAAGGAGTAGTTTAGGTTCATTCTACTACTCATGGAAATCCTTCAGCATTCATCCTAGGGTTGTAGTTCTTGCTGTTCTGTTTCATATGGGAAAAAGAAACATAAATCTTGTTCACTTGATAAGCATGTCAGACACAGGCAATCATGACTGTGTAGGCATTAATTTTAAAAATGAAAAATCATCTGTCAGTCCATGACACATTGTATTTCACTTTGAAATAAAATATTTCACAGTACACTATTATTTTCATGCTGTATAATTCTATGCTTTATCTATTAGACTTGAAGATTTAAAGGTACACAGTGAGAAGAAATTAAGGTGAACACTATCAATAAATAATTCATCTAGTGAGAGGTGGTAATCCCTATAACATTTGTGTATCACTAAAGACAAAAATATGAATATCCTAAGGTTTTTGCAACACTCACATCATTACTGTGACAATGCCATAGGAAGTACACAAATTCCCAGAGAGCAGAAACTTCAAAAACCCAATGGATTCCAAGAGATGAATGTTAAAGAATAAAGTGTCTTGACAGTTCAGGGTTATCTGAGTTCAGATGATGAGGAAGCTCAGGGTCACATTGTGAGAGAAAAAAAGGTTACTGTTGCTTTCCATATTTAAGTGAACTCTTGCAGGAGAGGCCTTGGAATTGCTGTTGCTATACCTTAATCTACATTATGAGTGGTTACAGCTGCTTTAAATAAAATGTCAATTAGAAAAATGAAGTTTTTTGAGATTCCTTTTTAAACTGTAAATATCTGGGTACCACAGCTGTAGACAAACCATTGGATTTGACCCCAGGAAAATTGTTAACAAAATTATTTGGGTATTTTAAAAATACACTAGATTTATAAACTGGTTATTCTACGAAGCACATACATAATACGCTATGAAACATAAAAGATTCAAATTTCTCGACCTGTCATAAAGACTGAAACTCAGCCAAGAATTTATTTTGTTATTCCAAGGTGATTATCTTGTGCAATGGTTCACAGTTAGTAGTCCTAACATGGTTTTTGGATCTTGTTTTGTTTTGTTTTGTTTTTCTGTTTTTATTCTTTCTTTTCATTTCATGTTCCCAGTGAGATTTTAGAGCTAAGTATAATTCATTAAAATATTAAAACCCATTTTTCTAGAATTACTAACAATCTGCATCAGTATTTGTACTTATCAAAAATGTGAAATGAATTTAGAGGTTACCATATAGAGCAGAGTCAGCCTTAACGCTAAAAGATGAACTAGGAAATTGTAAGAATATTAGGCACAAATCTTCAGAAAGAAGGTATATGGAAGCTTTGTGACTAAGTATTCTAAAAGCTCTCTGTTTTATGGATATAATTTGATGGCAACATGTCTTCCTACACATGTAAATATATCAATTAACCTCTAAAAAATTCAATGTTTGTTACCTATTCAATGATGATTTTTGTTACCTATTTAAAGATGATTTTTGAGACACTTAAAAGTTCTTATGTCATTTGTTTATTTGTTTTTTTATGTTCATAAAAATGCTTTTGGCTTCCTTTAAATTGACCACTGTGCTTAAACCTGTATTTATCATCATTATTCAGCAGAATAATGTCCTGTTATTTAAAAGAAACAAATCATTACAACTAGAGTGTAATTTAATTTCTGGTCCTACAAGAGTATACCAAGAATCTCTGGGCCTACCAGAATGCTCAAAGAATCTCTTAGTATTTTAGGTAAAACTAATAATACCTAGAATGTAGCTTATCAAAAACATGAGTTTAAGTAGAGAAGTGAATTGATTTTTTATCTGAAATAATGGAAGTCCAGTAATGTTTTCTAAATGTTAGTGAGCAGCTTTGGAATCAATGCAAACAGTAAGACAAAAGCAACACACTGTTCTTTGTGTCTTGGGGTTCTCAGCTTTATCAAGCTAGGGGTAGGATGTTCAGTTGGAAATTAATGTTGTTGAATAAAGAACAAATGGCCAGGATCCTGGGTCTGACACATGATGAAACAGACATTCCTTAGCTAAAATCTTTCAACACTATGATAGTAAAAATAGGAAAGGGCAACTCCACTAAAAGGGTCAGCTTTCCTTAAAGTAAAATCTTTTCTGTCACTCTCCTGAAAGGTAAACTCACCATGTATTCATCCTTAATATGTCTTGTTATTATTATTTTTACTAGATATTTTCTTTATTTACATTTCAAATATTATTCCCTTTCCTGGTTTCCTCTTTGAAAACTCCCTACCCCATCTCCCCTGGCCCTCACTGCTTACCAACTCATCCACTCCTGCTTCCCTGTCTGGACTCAACAAACAAAAAGAAATAGAAAAAAAGAGATAACTTTTGGCACGAGCCAGACTTCCCATAAAGGAATGAGTTTGGAAGATTATCAGAACAGGTAAATATTGAACACAGATTTTAAAACTTGTCTTTCTGTTAGAAATAAAGTTGTGACATAAATGAACTCACTCCTCTGAAATTATGAAGTCATTATCCTCTTTACCTGGCTCTTCCTTAAACAAATATCATGCAGATTAATTTTCAGTGATTCAGTAAAATTTCAGAAAGCAATTCTGTATTAATCTGATGTTAATATATGCATACATATTAAAATATAAAGTTTAATCATTTGCACACCTAATCATTATGTCAAGAGCTCAAAACTGGTTCCTCCTGAACCCTACTTCTACATGATCTTACCATTCACCATTACTAAGTCAGGAAATGATTTCTGCTGGTTGACAAGGAGACTATAATGTAAATGGGATTGAAATGCATGATAATCTCATTACTTATTAATCAGTAAACAAGAGTTAAACTTACTAGAACATACAAAAATCTATTCACCATACCACTGGGGAACATGGTTTCTAAATCCTCCTTCCAAATGATTTTTCAAATGATGGAAGTGTTTATAATATAGAAATAAACACAAGTAAGAATCTGAAGGAATCTCAAGAAGCTGTGGAATAAATGAAGAAAAAATTAAAACTGAATGTAACAATGTGCATTCATTGTAAACTTCTTATGAAAATTTAATTCTAATTTAAAAATTGGAGCCTCAAACCTGCAATTCTGCCAATATTGCTTTGACTATATTATGCAAACCAATATTTAAGAATGCTGCTTAATGGCAAAAAGCCCTTAGCAATAGCTTTTGGACTTCAGTAAGTATACAGAGTTATGAGTTTATTAAAATGGTAGAAATTAAGCATGTAAAATTTTGTATTTTCCCAGATTCAAATGTGGAAGCTATAAGAAAAACCACACATAGAGAATTATGAATAGAAATCAGAGAAAAAGGAAAGTATGAGAGTAATAAGAAAAGAAGATAAGGCTGAATAATAAAGAAGGAGGTAGAGAGGAAGAAGGGGAACAGGGAAAAGGAGCAGAAAGAGAAGGAAGAGAAGGTAGAGGGGGACAAGAAGGAGGATGAGGAAGAGGAGCAGAAAAATGTTAACAATTCTATTGGAATTTCATGCTGATCATTTAAGAATCTAGATGAAATCCAGTAGGAAGCAAGAAACAGGAGAGCATAGCCATGCCACATATTGTTAGTAAGAAAGATTACTCTGATGATGCTCTTTCCTCTTAAATCAAAACAAGTCTCATATGCACTTTTTTTGAATGACAGTTGTTTGTATGTCAAGAGTATGTATTGGGTTTTATTGACAACATAACTTCCTTGAGTGTAACTTTTGAAATGTCCCTCATATCCTTAGGAACCCACTTTTTATCTAAGACTTGACCTGTGATCTCCATGATTTGCTCTACATCACCTGGCTTAGACCCAATCCTTGGAGATCTTTTTAGAAAGAACCTTCCATGTTCAATGTGTGATTTAACCCTTTATTCCCTGTCCACTGAATCTGCATGTTAGTGTCTCCTTAGTCACCTATATCTCATTGTTCCATCCACTGACCTACTCCTAGGCTTAGAAAGCCTGGTTGTTTATTGTTTATGCTGTGTTCATAATAGTTCCCAGACCTCTACTAAATTATCCTTCTCCCTCTTGCTATACTTACTAAATAACATATTCTCCTACATGTACACACGCATATATAACAGTATCACTAGAATATCTGGTATCTCCAAAACCCCACCTGTATGGCTCTGTTTCAAATTGCTATCACTCAGCTCTATGAATATCAAATGTAAATTAATTCTCTAGATATCCAGAACCTGCTCTTCATTCTTCTATTTCTCATTCTTCTTAAGCAAATATAGTAGGTGTTCTACAAATGTAAGTCAGAAGGACTACAGTAAATTTTTAAAATATTAAATATTATTAAAATTGAGTAAATAAGTACTTATGAGTCTTGAATATTTGCTTCCACCAATAAATAGACACATTAAGAGTTGCAAAGTTGTTTTTAAGTAGTCTTTTCATGGAATAATATTTAAATTAAAAAGTCTTGGAATCTAACATCAGTTAACAAACTGATGAATGTTTATAGGCTTAAAAAGAAAGCTTAATATTTATTTAGATTGCTTAAAACTTATCTGGCAGTGTTTTGTTTTATAAAGTATAGGTGGTATATTAAGGATATGACATGGTTACAATATAAGAGCTTTCTATAGAAATCAATGACTCTTCCAGATGAAATTTTGATGCCAGTTACTTTGAGAACTTAGTTAGATGTTTACAATTGGAAGATACATAACATTGTGACCTATATGATTTATGGTTATAAAATATTCAGTTTTTCACTATTTATAAGTGACTTTTTCAATGTCTTATTTGGAGACAATTACAATCTCTGGTATAAATATAACCATTTCTGTCTTCTCTGCAAATGGAGATATAATTTCAAGGTTAGTCTTAGTCTCATTAAATATCTAGCTAAAGGAACATGTAAATAATTTATGGAAGAAACTTGCCTTCATGTCTTAGAGGTATGTGTGAAAAGTGTGTAGTGAACCTGAAATAGTACCTCAGCAAAATTGAAAGTTTAACTTACATGAGACATGACCCAGGGTGCCTACTTCTTTATGATAGTAGAGAAATAGGAAAAACAATTCTCCTGCCTACCTAGAACACATACAAGAATTTTCTACAATAAGTTTTTTTTATATTTGATATTAAACTTAACTTTGGGATAGGTTGGAAAAGCTACTAAAATATTTTAGTAGGATTCAGTATGCATTCTAAAATCAAACTGTTATTAAATATCCAAGTTAATGTTTGGGTCAGAAAACACCCATCATCCCATAAGCTTCACTCAGAACAGAATAATGTCATAAACTTCCTTATAAACAAGTAAAACAGTGTATCCCACTGCTGTGACAAATGTTCCATTAGTTCAGTAAATGTCAAAGTTCAGTACAGGCTGTCTCAGACTAAAGAGCATTGTCCATAGAGAAAGAACTGGCAAAGTACACATAAAAATCCTATTCTTTGCTTCTCTTCTGCTTATAACACAGACCAATTAAAATGCTTCTACTGTTGTCTTTGTGTCTCTGGTTAACATATGTTAAAACATTTGTTTCACATATATTTATATTTAAATATAATTCTGAACTTTGAAAAGCAAATACAATTTTATATAAACACAGTTGTAATGTGGGACAATGAAATTATTGTACACAAAACTTTGATTGACACAGACCCACAATAAATGAGTATTGTTGATATGAGCACACAGTCATGTAGAAGACTTCAAGATATTGATCTTACTGGAACACCAAAAAGCCGTCTTGAAAAGAGGTTCAAGATTGAGAGGGTTAGTAAAGCTTTCATTTTCCTCTAGAGAATCAACACCAGTGTTTATAAACAAATGACCAATATGTACAAAGAAAGGCAACCAAGTTTTCCCCTCCCAGATAGTCGCAGCCTGGGTCTGGCATCCTATTGAGATTAGATAAACTGTACCTAATCTATAGCAATGTACTGTACCTGAAAAACAGGCTGAGGTTCCAGGTTAGTAGTAGAAACCTTCCATCTGATCCTAGCTTTATTGTATTTTTGTCATTATTTGGTTGCTGACCCTAATCAGGATGCCAGGACACAAACCTCAAGGGTAGAGGAAAAGCCATGCTTCTTAAGCATATCTGTCTTTGGATACAGAATGCAACGCTGCTTAAGTACACGTGTGATCTGGCAAGGTGAGTGCAGTGCTACTGAAGCAAATGTGTGAACCTTGATATCTGCTCCAAATGTTCCAGTGGAAATCATTTAACCCTAGTGTCACAAGTGGCCCAGGTAACTATTTCGCTTTGTCATCATTACCACCCCCCACAAACACACAGGCTTGTTACCTAACCATCTGAGGTCTTTACTTTTCCTCGACTACAATATCTGCCTACAAGCATGCTTGTTTATGTCAATTCTCCTGCCATTATTATAATGGGCTAAATCTCTGAAACTGTAAACAAAATCCCAATGAAATGTTTTCTGTTATAAGAGATAACCAGGAGTCTCCTCAAAATAAAAGTTACTGTCTATTTTCTTCAAGAGAATTCTAAAATTCTCTATTCCAGGTCTTGTAATTCATTCAAGATACTACTATGGTTTCTGGAAATTTTTTCAATTTTCACTTCTTTGTTTCACTGTGTGTGTGTGTGTGTGTGTGTGTGTGTGTGTCTGAGAGAAAGAGAGACAGAGACAGAGAGAGAGATATTCTCTTTCTTTCATGTCTTGACCTGTTTTATTATGTTGTTAAACTATTTGGTTGTCTTTCATGTTCCTCCTTAAGGAATTTATTCATATCCTTTTACATTCTTGAAAATATTTATAATTCTGTTTTGAAGTTCCATTTTGTACTTTAACTAAATTCTATTTCTCAATGTCTATCACAATATGGAGACAGGCTTCTGGGGAGGCATTTTTCTTTAGATGTTCATGTTCATGTGTGTCTTAGTCAGGGTTTCTATTCCTGCACAAACATCATGATCAAGAAACAAGTTGGGGAGGAAAGGGTTTATTGAGCTTACACTTCCACACATCTCTTCATTACCAAAGGAAGTCAGGACTAGAACTCAAGCAGATCAGGAAGCAGGAGCTGATGCAGACGCCATGGAGGGATGTTACTTACTGGCTTGCTCAGCCTGCTCTCTTATAGAACCCATGACTACCAGCCCAGAGATGGTACCACCCACAAGGGGCCCTCCCCCACTTGATCACTAATTGAGAAAATGCCCCACAGCTGGATCTCATGGAGGCCCTTCCCCAACTGAAGCTCCTTTTCCTATGATAACCCCAGCCTGTGTCAAGTTGACACACAAAACTAGCCAGTACAATTGACCCCTTGTCAACTTGACACACCAACATATCAATATTAAGCCTCAACCCTTACTTTCTTATTCATCCCCAAGATCTAAATAACAGTAAAAAGTCCCATAGTCTTTACATATTAAAAGTTCAATCCCTTTAAAATGTCCAATATCTTAAAATTCCAAGTATTTTAAAAATTCATAGTCTCTTAACTGTGGGCTCCACTAAAATACCTTCTTTCAAGAGGAAAAAATATCAGGGCACAGTCACAATCAAAAGCAAAACTCAAACTCCAATGGTTCAATGTCTGGGATCCAACTCACGATCTTCTGGGCTCCTCCAAGGGCTTGGGTCACTTCTCCAGCTCTTCCCGTTGTAGCACACACCTTGTCTTCTAGGCTCCAGCTGCCTGTACTCCACTGCTGCTGCTGTCCTTGGTCGTCATCGCATAGCATTGGCATCTCCAAGCCTCAACTCTTTTGCATGACCCTTTTGGTCCTGGGCCATCAATTACAACTGAGGGTACACTTTCACCAATGGCCGTCCATGGCCTCTCACTGTACCAAGCCTCATCTGTTCTACAGGATGCCTTCATGCCTTCAAAAGCAGTACCACCTCTGTGACTCTTACACAGTACCAAGTCCTGCTACAGCACAAGGCTCAACGTTGGCTATCTGGAACACACCCTCTGTGCTCTCAGAAAACACTTCCCAGAAGATTTCACCTCAGCGATGCTGGTTTCTTCTTTTTTTTTTTTTTTTTTTTTTTGTAGTTTTTTTTTTTTTTTTTTTTTTTTAATTTTATTTTCTATATTCTATGTTTACATTCCAAAGTGGTTTCTTCTTAATCACCACTAATTTCTTAGCTCCAGCTAACCAGCATCAATACTCACAGTAACACAAAGGTTGACTTTAATGTTTTTGGTATCTTGTTACTCACAGCTGATTCTTCAGCCCCAGCTAACCAAAACCACAGAATCTTCATGGTCCTGATAAGAGTCTTTATTTTCCCTCTGAAACTTCACAAGCCAGGCCTCCATCTTCTCCACTGTTCTCAACATAACCTTCGAAGCTCCTACACATCTCACAGAGGTCTCAACAGTGAATGGACCATCTAATCCAAAGTTCCAAAGTCCTTCCACAGTCCTCCCCAAAACATGGTCAGGTTGTCACAGGAATACCCCACTTCTGGTACCAATTTGTCTTACTCAGGGTTTCTATTCCTGCACAAACATCATGACCAAGAAGCAAGTTGGGCAGGAAAGGGTTTATTGAGCTTAAACTTCCACACAGCTGTTCATTACCAAAGGAAGTCAGTACTGGAACTCAAGCAGATCAGGAAGCAGGAGCTGATGCAGAGGCCATGGAGGGATGTTATTTACTGGCTTTCTTCCCCTGGCTTGCTCAGCCTGTTCTCTTATAGAACCCAAGACTACCAGCCCAGAGATGGTACCACCCACAAGGGGCCCTCCCCCACTTGATCACTAATTGAGAAAATGCCCCACAGTTGGATCTCATGGAGGCACTTCCCCAACTGAAGCTCCTTTTCCTATGATAACTCCAGCCTGTGCCAAGTTGACACACAAAACTAGCCAGTACAGTGTGCTTGCACTAAGCATCTAGAATTATGATATTTCAGGTGTTTCTTGGTATAATTATTGGGTTCTGTCTTCATTGGGTGAGTGTTGCATAATTTGGTTGCTGATTCCCACTATGGATCCTAGACAAATGTTGCTTTGGGAGCATGGATGCTTCTATGTGTAGGTAGTTGACACAAAGGTATAGAGCTAAGCTGAAAGAAAAGCCTGCAAGAAGCAGTGGAAAAGAGCTGAGGGTGAGGTGTGATATCATAGTCTGCACCAAGGGAAAGCATCTCCTGAGAATAGAGGTAAGATGGAAAGATAGGCTCCTGCTTTCAGGTTGCTAAAGGACTGAAAATAATTCTGAAGAGATTTAGAACAGAGGTCAGGAAGATTAGAGAAAATTGCACTCCTGTATCCCAGTACAGTGTGATAATTGTGGGTTCCTGGTAGAAAGTATTTCTGCATTTCAGTTGTTTTTGTTCTTTTGTTTGTTTGTTTGTTTTGAAACAGTACTGCATACATAATTTAGAATTTACTGATACCATATGTTTATGGAAATACAGTGATACAAAAGTGAAGGAGAATAAGGCAATGCACATAAACATTATGCACAAACATACAAACATCTACCTATTTTAGACCATATACCAAGAGTAAGGGTTCCTCCTCAACAGTTATCAAGCTGTTTAGAGCTGTGAGCAGAATTTTCACCTTCTAAGTTTGTTTCTTTACTGTTATTTGGAAGAGTTGTTGCTGGTGAAAGAGTAAAATGATAAACTTAAATCATTTATCATTGGAAACAAGAAGAATGTCTCCTCTCCATTTTAACTGTCCTTTTTATTTTTTTATATTTATTTTTTTGTTATTTCATATTTTCCTTTTCTTTTTTATTGGATATATTCTTTATTAACATTTAAAATGTTATCACCTTTCCCAGTGCTCCCCACTCCCAGAGGACCCCTATCCCATGCTCCCTCCCCCTGCTTCTATGTGAGTGTTCCTCTACACACCCCAGTCCAATGTCCCTGCCCCTACACTCTGGCATCTATCAAGACTTCATAAGACCAAGGAACTTTCCTAACATTGGTGCCTGACAAGGCCATCCTCTGTTACATAAGCAGCTGGAGTCATGTGTACCCCTTGCTTGATGGCTTAGTCTCTGGGTTTCCTGGGGGGTTGTTTTGTTGATATTTTTGTTATTCCTATGAGGTTGCGAACCTCTTCAGATCCTTTAGTCCTTTCTCTAACTCCTCCATTGGGGATCCTGTGTTCAGCCCAATGGTTGGCTATAAGCATCTGCCTCTATATTTGTAAGTCTCTTTCAGGGCCTCTCAGAAGACAGCCATTGATGACTGTATTTGGGATGAATCCCAACGTGGGTCTGTCTCTGGATGACCTTTCCATCAGTCTCTGCTTTACACTTTATCTATATATTTGGCCCTGTGAAGTTTTTCCATTCTCAGAACTGAAGCACCAACACTTGGGTCTTCCTTCTTCTTGAGCTCCATGCAGTCTGTGAATTGTATCTTGGGTATTCCAATATTTTGGCCTAATTTTTACTTATCTTTGAGTACATAGCATGTGTGTATTTTTGTGACTGTGTTACCCTACTCAACATGATATTTTCTTATTCCATTCATTTGCATAAGAACTTAATGAATTCATCATTTTTAACAGCTGACTAGTAGTCCACAGTGTCAATATACCACATTTTCTGTATCTATTCTTCTGTTGAATGACATTTGGCTTTCCTACAGCTTCGGGTTATTATAAATAAGTCTGTTATGAACATAGAGGAGCATGTCTGCTTATTACATGTTGGAAAAACTTCTGGGTATATGCCCAGGACTGTTAAAGCTGCATTCTCAGGTACCATGTCCAATTTTCTGAGGAGCCACAAAACTGATTTCCAGAGTGGTTGTACCACCTTGCAATCGTACCAGCAGTGGTAGAGAGTTCCTCTTTCTCCACATCCTTGCCAACACCTGACACCAATCTTTTTTATTTTAGCCATTCAGACTGGTGTGAGGTTGAATTTCAGGGTTGTTTTGATTTGCATTTCCCTAATAACTAATGATGTTGAACATTTCTTAGCTGCTTCTCAGCCATTTGGTATTTTTCAACTGAAAATTCTTTGTTTAGCTCTGTACCCCATTTTTAATAAGGTTATTTGATTCTCCGAAGTACAACTTCTTGATTTCTTTGTTTATATTAGATATTAGCTGTCTATTGGATATAGGAATGGTAAAGATCTTTGCCCAACCTATTAGTTGTCCTTTTTTCCTATTGACACTGTCCTTTGCTGTATAGAATATTTGCAATTTTATGAGGTACCATTTGTTGATTCTTGATCTTAGAACACAAGTCAATGTGTTTCTGTTCAGGGAATTTTTCCCTTTGCCTATGTGTTCTAGGCTGTTTACCTCTTTCTCCTCTATAAATTTCAATGTATCTGGTTCTATGTGCAGGTCCTTGATCCACTTGGACTTGAGCTTTGTGCAAGGAGATAAGAACAGGTTGATGTGCATTTTTCTGTATGCTGTCAGCCAGTTAAACCAGGACCATTTGTTAAAAATGCTCTTTTCTCAGCTGGATGTTTTTAGGTCCTTTGTCAAATATCAAGTGACTATAGGTGTGTGAGTTCATTTCTAAGTCTTCAATTCTATTCCAGTGTTCTTACTGCCAGTATCTACTAACACCATATAGATTTTTATCACTATTGCTCTGTTAACTGCTTGAGGTCAGGGAGGGTGATTTCCTCCTGAGGTTCTTTTATTGCTGAGAATAGATTTGCTCTCCTGGATTTTTGTTATTTCTAATGATTTTTTAAATTTTATTAGATATTTGTTTCATTTACATTTATATGGTAACTGTTTTCCACTATACCCCTCCAAGAAACCCCCTATTCCTCTTCTCCCCCTGCTTAACAACCCTCCACCCACTTTCTTGATGTGGCATTCTCCTACACTGGTGCATCAAGCATTCACAGAACCAATGGCTTCTCCTCTCATTTATGACTGAAATAGCCATCCTATGCTACATATGTACTTGCATCCATGGGTCCCTCCATGTGTACACTTTAGTTGGTGGTATAATCCTTGTAAACTCTGGGGCTACTTTTTGGTACATATTGTTGTTACTCCTATGGAGCTGCAAACCTCTTCAGCTCCTTTTTTCCTTTATCTAGTTGCTACATTGGAGACCCTATGATCAGTCTATTGGTTGGCTATGAGCTATGGATAATTTGATCCCCCTTCTAAGAAGGATCAAAGAATCCACACTTTGGTCTTCCTTTTTTTTCCAGCTTCATGTGGTCTGTCAGTTGTATCTTGGGAATTCTGAGCCTTTGGTCTAATACCAGTTCCTCAGTGATTGCATACCACAGATGTTCTTTTCTTATTGGGTATCCTCACTCAAAATGGTATTTTCTAGCTCTTACATTTGCCTAAGAATTTCATGAATTCATTGTTTTTAATATCTGAGGAGTACTCCATTATGTAAATGTACCACATTTTCTATATCCATTCCTCTGTTGAATGACATCTGTGTTCTTTCTAGCTTCTGGCTATTATAAATAAGGCTGCTATGAACATAGTGGACATAAGTGTGTCCTTATTACATGTTGGAGAATATTCTGGGTATATGCCCAGGAGTAGTATAGCTGGGTCCTCAAGTAGTACCATGTCCATTTTCTGAGGAACTGCCAAAGTGATTTCCAGAGTGGTTTTACCAGCTTGCAATCCCACCAGCAATGAAGTGTTCCTCTTTCTCCACATGTTGTCCAGCATCTGCTGTTTCCTGACTTTTTTTTCATCTTTGCCATTTTGACTGGTGTGAGGTGAAATCACAGGGTCATTTTGATTTGCATTTCCCTGATTATTAAGAATGTGTAACTTTTTTTAGGTTTTTCTCAGCCATCCAGTATTCCTCAGTTGAGAATTCTTTGTTTAGTTCTGTACTCCATTTTAATAGGATTAGTTGTTTTTCTGGAGACTAACTTCTTGAGTTCTTTCTATATATTGGATATGAGCCCTCTATCAGATGTAGGATTGGTTAAGATCTTTTCCCAATCTGTTGGTTGCTGTTTTGTCCTATTGACATTGCCCTTTGCCTTATGGAAACATTGCAATTTTATGAGGTCCCATTTGTCAATTCTTCATCTCAGAGTATAAGTTATTGGTGTTCCTTTTGTGAAATTTTCCCCTCTGCCCATGTGCTCCAGGTTTTCCCCCACGTTTTCTTCTATTAGACTCAGGGTACCTGGTTTTATGTGGAGGTTCTTGATCTACTTGGACTTGAGCTGTGTACAGGAGGATAAAATAAATCAATTTGCCTTCTTCCACATGTTGACTGCCAGTTGAATGTGAACCATTTGTTGAAAATGCTGTTTTTCTTTATACTGGATGGTTTTAGCTCCTCTTTCAAAGATCAAGTAGTCATAGATTTATGGGTTGATTTCTGGGTCTTAAATTCTCTTCCATTGATTTATCTGCCTGTCATTGTCCCAATACTATGCAATTTTAATTACTATTGCTCTATAGTATAGCTTGAGGTCAGGGATGGTGATTCTGCCAGAGGGTCTTTTATTGTTGAGAATAGTTTTTGCTATCATGGGTTTTCTGTTCTTCCACATAAATTTGGAAAATTTTCATTCTAAATATGAAAAATGAGTTGGAATTTTGATGAGAATTGTATTGCATCTATAGATTGTTTTATTCAAGATGATCTTTCTTTTTTTTTTTTACTATATTAACCCTCCCAGTCCATTAGCATGGGAGATCTTTCTATTTTCTGAAATAATCTCCAATTTCTTTCTTCAGAGACTTGAAGTTCTAGTCATACAGATCTTTCACTTGCTTAGTTAGAGTCACACCATGGTATATAATATTATTTGTTATTGTCAAGGGTGTCGTCTCCATAATTTTTCTCTCAGTATCTTTATCCTTTGAGTACAGGATGGTTCCTGATTTCTTTGAGTTGATTTTATATTCAGCTAGTATCCTGAAGTTGTTTATCAGGTTTAGGAGTTTTATGGTAGAATTTTGGGGGTCACTTAATTATGCTATGATATCATTTGCAAAACAGTGATACTTTGAATTCTTCCTGTCCAATTTTTATCCTTTTCACCCTCTTTTTGTTGTCTAATTGCTCTGTCCAGGATTTTGAGTACTATATTCAACAGCTAGGGAGAGGGTAGCCTGCCTTGTTTAGGCTCTGATTTCAGTGTGATTGCTTCAAGTTTCTCTCCATTTAGCTTTATATTGGTTACTGGTTATTGAATATTACTTTTACTATGTTTAGGTATGGACTTTGAGGTCTTGATATTTCCAAGATTTTTATCATGAAGTGGTGTTGGATTTTGTCAAATGCTTTTTCAGTATCTAATGAAATGATCATGCATATTTTTTCCTTTGAGTATGTTTTTATAGTGGATTACATTATTGAATTTTCATATATATTGAATCATCCCTGCATCACTGGGATGAAGCTTATTTGATTGGAGTATATGATTGTTTTGATATATTCTCAGATTCGTTTGACATGAATTTTATTGAATATATTTGAGTCAATATTCAAAAGGGAAATTGGCCTAAAATTCTTTCTTTGTTGGGTCTTTGATTTAGGTATCAGGGTAATTGTAGCTTCATGGAAGGAATTAGGTAGTGTTCCTTCTGTTTCAATTTTGTGGAATAGTTTGAAAGGTACTGGTGTTAAGTCTTTGTTGAAGGTCTGATAAAATTCTGCACTAAAATCATCTGGACGTGTGCTTATATTCTTGGGAGTCTTTCAAAAGTGTTTCTATTCCTTTAGGGGTAATGGGACTGGTCAGTTTGTCTATCTGATCCTGATTTAACTTGTTTCCTCAGACCATTTTTTTGAAAATTGTTTTCCAGCCTTTTATTCTGAGGTAGTGTTTGTCTTTAACACTGAGGTGTGTTTCTTGTATGCAGCAAAATTCTGGCTCCTGTTTAAGTATCCAGTGTGTTTGTCTATGTCATTTTATGGAGGAATTCTGTCCATTTATGTTAGGAGATATTAAAGAATAGTAATGGTTGCTTCCTCTTGTTTTTGATGTTATTTTTATATTTGTATGGTTAGCTTCTTTTGGGTTTGTTGAAAGACTATTTTCTTGCTTTTCCTAGGGTATAGTTTCCCTTCTTGTGTTGGCATATTCCATCTATTATCCTTTGTAGGGCTGGCTTTGTGGACAGATATTGTGTAAATTTGGTTTTCTCATGGAATATCTTGGTTTCTCCATCTATGGTGATTGAGAGTTTTGCTGGGTATAGGAGACTGGGCTGGAATTTATGTTCTCTTAGGATGTTATGGGATCTGGCCAGGATCTTTTAGCATTTATAGTTTCTGGTGAGAAGTCTGGTGTAATTCTGATAGGTCTGCCTTTATTTATTACTTTACCTTGTTCCTTACTGCTTTTAATATTCTTTCTTTAATTAGTGCATTGGTGTTTTGATTATTATGTGCCAGGAGGAATTTCTTTTCTGGCCCAGTCTGTTTGGAGTTCTGCAGACTTCTTGTATGTTCATGTGCATCTCTTTCTTTAGGTTAAGTAAGCTTTGTACTATAATTCTGTTGAAGATATTTACTGGACTTTGAGTAGAATATCCTCACTCTCTTCTATAACTATCATCCTTAGATTTGGTCCTCTTTTTGTGTTCCAGATTTCCTGGATGTTTGGGTTACAAGTTTTTTGCAGTTTTCATTTTCTTTGACTGTTGAATCAATGTTTTCTATGGTATTTCAGCACAGCAATTCTTTCTTCTATCTATTGTATTCTGTTGTTGATGCTTGCATCTTTGACTCCTGATTTCTTCCCTAGGTTTCTTATCTTCAGATTTACCTCCCTTTGTGTTTTCTTTATTGTTTCAACTTCTGTTTTTTGTTCAGTTCCTTCACTTCTTTGCATATTCCTGTAATTGTTTAAGGGATTTTTGTGTTTCCTCTTTAAGGGCTTCTACGTGTTGACCCATGTTCTCTTGTATTTCTTTAAGAAAGTTATTCTTGTCCTCCTTCAAGTCCTCTATTAGCAGCATGAGATACTATTTTAAATCCAACTCTTGCTTTTTCAGGTTTGTTGGGGTACCCAAGACATGTTGTTGTAGGTGAACTGGGTTCTGATGTTGCCAAGTAGTCTTGATTTCTGTTGGTAGGGTTCTTGAACTTGTCTTTCCCAATCTGCTTATCTCTGGTGCTAGTTTGTCTTGCTGTCTTTGACTGGAGTTTATCACTCCTGTGGGCCTGTTAGCCTATATCCCTACTCCTGTAAGGCCAACTATCTTCTGAAGGGGTCTGTGCACAGAAGACTGTGGACCTGCCTGGCTCCCTGGTGTAAATGGCAATGGGAAGGCTCCTGTTCCATCTGCTCAATAGATCATATGCCCTGTGTACTCCTAGCTGTTCCCTTCCAGAGAGATTTTGGAGAGAAAGTGGAGATCTCACCTCTATGCTCAGAAGTGGGAAAACTGCTGGGAGATCACTCTCTCCTCCGGGGGCGGGGGGGGAGTACACAGAAGGCTGTGGAGATACCTGGCTCCCTGGGGCAAATGGCCTTGTTGATTCTTTATAGATCTTTTTGTCTCTATTTGGGTGATTTCAACCCTTAGTTTTATAATTTCCTGCAAGCTACATTTCTTGGGTGTTTTTGCTTCTTTTTGTTCTAGAGCTTTTAGGTGCACTGTCCAGTTGCTAGAGTAAGCTCTCTTTAATTTCTTTATGGAGGCACTTAGAGCGATGAGTTTTCCTCTTAGCACTGCTTTCATTTTATCCCATAAGTTTTGGTATGCTGTGTCTTCATTTTCATTAAATTCTAAAAAGTCTTTAATTTCTTTCTTCTTTTTCCGGACCAAGTTATTGTGTAGAGATTTGTTCATCTTCCATGTGTATTTGTGTTTTCCATTGTTTCTGTTGGAATTTAATACTTAGTCCATGGTGGTCTGACAGGGTGCATGGGATTATGTCCATCATCTTATTTCTGATGAGGACTGTTTTGTGATTAAATATATGATCAATTTTGGGGAAGGTAACATGGGGTGCTGAGAAGGTATATTCTTTTGCTTTAGGATGAAATGTCCTATAAAATCTGTAGAACCTTTTGGTTCATTATTTCTGTTAGTTTCACTGTGTCTTTGCTTAGTTTCTGTTTCCATGATCTGTCCATTGCTGAGAGTGGGTTTTTGATGTCTCCCACTATTATTGTGTGGGGGTGTGATATGTGCTTTGAGCTTTAGTAAATTTTTTATGAATGTGCGTGTCCTTACATTTGGAGCATAGACTTTCAGAATACAGATTTCTTCTTGGTAGATTTTTCCTTTTTCCAGTATTAAGTGTCCTTCCTTGTCTTTTAATAACTTTTGGTTGAAAGATGATTTTATTCAATATTAGAATGGCTAATCCAGCTTGTTTCTTAGGACCATTTACTTGGAAAAATTTTTACCAACCTTTTATTCTGAGATAGTATCCATCTTTGTCACTGAGGTGCATTTCCTGTATGCAACAAAATGGTTCCTTTTCCATTTCTAGGCTGTTAGTCTATGTCTTTTATTATATAATTTAGTCCATTGATTTTAAGAGACATTAAGTAAAAGTGATTATTACTTACTCTCATTTTTCTTATTAGAGGTATAATTATGTTCATGTGGCTATGTTCTTTTTGGATTGTTGAAACAGTACCTTCTTGCTTTTCCTAGGGTATAGTTTCCCTTTTTAAGTTGCTATTTTCCATTTAATATCTATTGCAGTGCTCTGTTTGAAAAAAATGATTGTGTAAATTTAGTATTGTCATGGAATATCTTATTTTCTCCATCTATGGTAGTTGAGGGTTTTGCTGGTATAGTAGCCTGGGATGACATTTATGTTCTCTTAGGGTCTGTATGTCATCTGTCCAGGATCTTCTAGTTTTCATAGTTTCTGTTGAGGAGTCTGCTGTAATTCTGATAGGCCTGCCATTATATGTTACTTGACCTTTTGCACTTACTGCTTTTAATATTCTTTCTTTGTTTAGTGTATTTGGTGTTTTGATTATTATAAGAAAGAAGGATTTTCGGTTCTGGTTCAGTCTACTGGGAATTCTGTAGGCTTCTTCTATGCTCATGGGCATCTCTTTCTTTAGGTTAGGTATGTTTTCTTTTGCAATTTTATTGAAGATATTTACTGGCCCATTAAGTTGGGAATCTTTGCTCTCTTCTATCCCTATTAGCTTTAGGTTTGGTCTTCTCATTGTGTCCTAGATTCTCTGGATGTTTTGGGTTAAGAGCTTTTTGCATTTTGCATTTTCTTTGACTATTGTGTCAATGTTTTCTATTGTATCTTCTGCACTGGAGATTCTCTTTTCTATCTCTTGTATTCTGTTGCTGATCCTTGCATCTTGGCTTCTCATCTCTTTCCTAGGTTTTCTAACTCCTGGGTTGTCACCCTTTGTGAATTCTTTATTGTTTGTATTTACATTTTTAGACCTTGGGTGGTTTTGATCATATCCTTCACCTGTTTGATTGTGTTTTCCTCTAATTCTTTAAGGGATTTTTGTGTTTCTTCTTTAAGGGCATGTACCTGTTTACCTTTGTTTTCCTGTATTTCTTTAAGGAAATTTCTCAATGCACTCTATCATTATCTTGGGAAGTTATTTTATATCTGAGTCTTGCTTTTCAATAGTGATGGTGTAACCAGAGCTTGCTATGGTGGAAGAATTGGGTTCTGATGATGCCATGTTACCTTAGTTTTTGTTGCAATGCTCTTATGCTTGCCTCCAGCAATCTGATTATCTCCAGTTCTACATGCCCTCATTTTTTGTGACTGTAGCTGGTCCTTATTATCCTTGTTGTGCCAGAAATCATCAGAATCCAGCTGTCTCTGTGGTCCTTTGATTACAGGATCCTGTGATCCTGATATCATCTGATATCATAGGTATTTCAGAGATCCTGTGAATCCAGATGCCTCTTGTGCCCTGAGATCTCACTTTGTCCAAGCTCCTGTGATCCTGGGATCCTGGGATTCTGGGATGATTAGAGCTCTTGGGAGCAGAGGTTCCTCTGGGTGTTGTAGGGCAGGCTAGGATTTCACGCCCAAGTTAAATTATCCTAGACCAGAAGATACCTGTGCCACTGGTCAGATGGGGTTCCTGCATCCCTAGGTTTGACTCATCCCAGTTACTTCCAATGGTGTTGGGACAGATATTAATTCTTCCTGAGTTCTGATCCTATGATCCTGGGTGTGTTAGAGCACCTGGGAACAGATGTTTCTCTGGGCATTGCAGTGCATATCAGTTGTTGACATAAAGGAATGTATATGAGCTAGAAGGGAAGGTTGAGTAGTTAAACAGGAAAGAACTGACTGGGAACAAGAATCAGAATCCCAGGGGACTAGAATGATGATAAAATGAGGGACTGCAGAAGAATCATAAGTATGGGGAGGCTGGAATAGAAGGGCAGGGGTATCCTGTGTCTGTCCAAGGAATAACAGATGCACACTGCATTTTTACTAGATGTCTGCACACCTTGTTTTCAAATGAAGCGAGCATTTAAAATTGACCATTAAAATTCAACAGAGAAGATGTTTACTGCTCCAATGAAGGTGAACACATCTTCAATATAATCATCTATGTAAAAAAAAAAGATATTCAAACTGTAATCAACAGTAAAGAACCCTTTAATGAATATAATTAGGAAATAGATTATCACCTAGAAAGCTAATGCAACCATGAAAAAAAAATTAAAAAATATGTTCACATTTAAACAAAGCAAAATAAGTTTCCTTTTATTTTTTAAGAGAGAACATTACTTTGTATTTTACTTTGTCCAGTTGCTGAAAGAAACGACACCATGCTTTCTGGGAATGGAGCCTCATTCACTTGAAATTATATCATGCTTTCAGGAGTATGTGTGACTGTGTAGGCCTGAGCATAATATTCTACTGGGGACCCAAGAAAAATTGGGATATTGGAAAATCTTAAAAAGTTTGCATTAATTATTTTTGTCCTCTCTGTGTTGTGAGAAGATACAGAGACTAGAAAAGTCCTGATTGGAACAGTCTGAGAAGGTGAACCCTCTGGTGTCAGCACCTTTGAATCTGTACTGAATGCAAATTTTGATGAAAGTGCTAATGTGGGAGTCTAAGGTTGGGTGAGTCAGAATAAATATATCTGATGGTTATTTGCTCCCTCTTCGAACAAGTAAGGCATCTGTCTTCATTTAATAAATTAGTTTTGACTATGGAAACAAACATATAATTTACTATATGAAACTTATTATTTAAGTTTCTTATTTAAGGTATGCAGAATCTCCATTTTTAACTCAGTTTATTATATCTTGATGGGTTACCATCAAAATTTCTCAAGCCTTGCCGGATTTTTTTTTTTAACACGGAATTAGATTTTTGCTGTCATTGTAGGTTCCACATTTGGATTTTGAATATTCTTTATTTGGAATTAAAGATAGCTCTATTTTTTTCCTATGGCTTTCAGTGTAGCATTTAATATTTCAGTATTCTCTTCCTCTAAGTTTGTTTTACTGTGATGTCCCTTAAAGAGGAGAAAAAAATATAATCATTACTGAATGAACATATAATTAATTTTTGTTGACAGTAAAAGCAAAACTTGATGATGACCTAATGCCTTCTTTTACATTGTTTTGCATTTTTTCTTTGTTTTTATTGGATATATTCTATATTTACAATTCATTTCCCTTTTTCTGGTTCCCCACCCCCAAAGGTCCCTGATGCCCTTTCCCCCCCCCTGCTCCCTCATCCACCCCTTCCCACCTCCGGGTTCTTGTACTCCCCCACAATGATGCTTTGGTCCATTCTAGCATCAGTGTCCACTCCTTTCTTCTTGTCAGACATCACTTGGTATGTGATTTATGTCTTTGGTGTTCCAAGAGTCTAGGCTAATATCCACCTATCAGTGACTGCATACCATGGGTATTCCTTTGAAACTGGGTCACCTCACTTAGTATGACATTCTCCAGCTCCATCCATTTATCTAAGAATTTCATGAATTCATTGTTTCTAATGGCTGAATAGTACTCCATTGTAAATATATATACCACATTTTTTGTATCCATTCCTCCATTGACGGACATCTGGGTTCTTTCCAGCTTCTGGCTATTATAAATAAGGCTGCTATGAACATAGTGGGGGAATCTTCTGAGTATATTCCCAGGAGTGGTATGGCTGGGTCCTCCAGAAAATATCACGTCCAGTTTTCTGAGGAACCGCCAGACTGATTTCCAGAGTGGTTGTACCAGCTTGCAGTCCCACCAGCAGTGGAGGAGTGTTCCACTTTCTCCACATCCTCACCAACACCTGATGTCTTCTGAGTTTTTAACCTTAGCCATTCTGACTGGTGTGAGATGAAATCTCAGGGTTATTTTGATTTGCATTTCCCTAATGACTAATGATGTTGAACATTTTTTAAGGTGTTTCTCAGCCATCTGAATTTCTTCAGGTGAAAAGTCTCTGTTTAGCTCTGTACCCCATTTTTGGATAGGGTTATTTGGTTTTCTGGGGTCTAACTTCTTGAGTTCTTTGCATACATTGGATATTAGCCCTCTGTCGGATGTGGGGTTGGTGAAGATCTTTTCCCAATTTGCTGGTTGCTGATTTGTCCTTTTGACAGTGTCTTTTGCCTTACAGAATCTTTGTAACTTTATGAGGTCCCATTTGTCTATTCTTGATCTTAGAGCATAAGCGATTGGTTTTCTGTTCAGGAATTTTCCCCCTGAGTCAATGTCCTCAAGGGTCTTCCCCAGTTTCTTTTCTATTAGTTTTAGTGTGTCTGGTTTTATGTGGAAGTCCTTAATCCACTTGGAGTTGAGCTTAGTGCAAGGAGATAAGAGTGGATCAATTCTCATTCTTCTGCATGTTGACCTCCAGGTGAGCCAGCAGCATTTGTTGAAAAGGCTATCTTTTTTCCACTGGGTGTTTTCAGCTCCTTTGTTGAAGATCAATTGGCCATATATGTGTGGGTTCAATTCTGGGTCTTCGATCCTATTCCATTGATCCGCCTCCCTGTCACTGAACCAATACCATGCAGTTTTTAACACTACTGCTCTGTAGTATTGCTTGAGGTCTGGGATATTGATTCCCACAGAAGTTTTCCATTTTTTAAGATGGAAATTATTTTCCTTTTTAGTTTTTCTAACACTCTTCTTTCCATGGATACTTTATTTCTCTTTCTCTTTTCTTTCCTTGTTGAATTTATATGCTTATATTTAAAAATGATGCTTCTATTACTGTGTGTTTTGCCTTTTTTCAGCCTGCATATTCCTTTAAAACATACTTATCTGTTTTCTCCTGCTCAGAATTTTTATATGCATATATTTTATGTCATTGCTTTCTAATCCTAATGTCCTTTTTTGTGTTCATCTTTTTCAAAAAATGTTTTCCATTCATGCATGATTTGTTCTTTTTTATTTAATTTTCCCTTAAGGACTTTATTTTATCAATTTCAAAATATTCATAATCTGAGAAAGATATTAGGGAAATGACACCCTACATATCTAGCAGAGGATGGTCTTTTCAGACATCAGTAAGCAGAGAAGCCATTGGACCTGTGAATGCTAGATGTCCCAGTATAGTGGGATGCCAGGATAGGGGAGAAGGGGGTATGGGAAGAGAGGTTTTCAGAAGGGAAAGGAGGAAAGGGGGATAACATTGGAAATGTAAATAAAGCAAATATCTATTAAAAAGAAAAATGATTGAAAATTTGCATAGTTTTTTTATAACTACTTAATCTACTACAAATGGGTTAGTTATGAATGTGTGTGGGATCTTGGGAATGATTTGTTTTCTCCTTCATGTGTAATATCTAAGTTGTTTTTCAAGTAAAAGTATTGGGGAACATGTTTTAAAAATAATCATTGGTTAAAAGAAAAGTAGAATGAAATCACGTTGTAATGTTTATGCTATCTGAGAGATTTTGCTAGGATATATCAGCAGTGGAGCAAAAACTACAAGGAGCTTGTTGTGCTTTATTCACTGACTATGTGTGTGTGTGTGTGTGTGTGTGTGTGTGTGTGTGTGTGTGATTGTTTTCCCTTTTTTACATTTTTTTTGCCTTCTCTCCAATCACCAAACAGTTCAAGTAAACTCTTGTAGGTTGCAGGAAATTCTAACCATACTAAATCAAGGCTTTCTCCTTCAGAGGTAGTCTGCTGAGTGATACATTGACAATTCTGTGACCTCGTCTTACTTTACCCTAAATTGACAAGTCTGGCATTAAGTAAGTCCCTTTAAGATAGTTTTGGAAATTTCCCCAAATAAACCATAAAACAACAGAAATGTAATTGGAACATCTTATATCTTTAAGAGTGTTGTGTAGTTGAAGCTCCTATATTTTGAAATACACAAAATATTCCCATTCATAATAGGGTGAGGAATGTGTCTTTGATAATGGCTCATGATAAATTCCACTGCAGGACATGCATTGGGTACTGTACTGGCTAGTTTGGTGTGTCAACTTGACACAGGCTGGAGTTATCATAGGAAAAGGAGCTTCACTTGGGGAAGTGCCTCCATGAGATCCAGCTGTGGGGCATTTTCTCAATTAGTGATCAAGTGAAGGAGGGCCCCTTGTGGGTGGTGCCATCTCTGGGCTGGTATTCTTGGGTTCTATAAGAGAGCAGGCTGAGCAAGCCAGGGGAAGCAAGCCAGTAAGTAACATCCCTCCATGGCCTCTGCATCAGCTCCTGCTTCCTGACCTGCTTGAGTTCCAGTCCTGACTTCCTTTGGTAATGAACAGCTTTCCTCCCCAACTTGCTTCTTGGTCATGATGTTTGTGCAGGAATAGAAACCCTGACTAAGACAGGTACTTTATTGAAAAATCTTTTATAATATTGAAATCAATAATAATACATAAAGACAGTAATGATTTTCAATAATAGTAGGATGTGGAGTAATTATGGAATGACAATTGTGAATAGTTTGTATTTAAAATCTTGACTTAATCTCAAAATTTAATTCCAATGACTCAAGAAGAGTGACTAATACATCTTCTCTGCTCCTGATATCAAGGCTTAGATTTAGGTGAGACAAAGAGGGGCACATTTAACATTTCTACTGGATTTCCTTTATATTTTCTTGTAAGGATTTTATATTGCCAAGATGCAAATTTAAAATCGTTATCATTTGCTCTTGATTTCAAGGCTCTTGTACAGGAATCAACTTACCTGTTTCATAAACATTTTCAATATTTTCAGGTGGAATAGTGCGGTACTGTGTCAGGTTCACATATTCTTCCCACATTTCTTTAATATTTGTTCCAGTTGCTGCATTTCATGGGAGAAAGTTCAGAAGAGATTGCCTTTATAATCACACCAAACAATCTACGTTCATCAAAACTTCTTATCAGTTGATAAATTCTGCTACTTCACTTCATCCTCCCTACCAGAATGGAGATGCCAGTCAAGGAAACTTTCTGAAGTCAGGTCAGACATACTTACTCTGGATAAGATGATAACTCTCCATCCCATCATACTTAAGATACTGATTTGAAATTAGAAATATTAAAATTAGCATTGAGCAATTTTTAAATTATTATCCTGTACAATTGAACTTGAAATTCACATAAACATGATGATATTTGAAATATGTTAGTAAACAAAATAAATTTTGCTTTACCAATGTTTCATGAAATTAAATACAAGGGACACAATTTTGCTGCAATTAGCAAAAAGAATAATAATGTTTTCTCTCATATAACATTTACATAGGTAGAGCTCCTTCCAGAATCTGAATGTAATTTCCACCATTAATCAACTGGGCATTGAAACAAGCGAAAGATCTGTTAGGGAAGTTAGGGAAATAACACCCTTCACAATAGCCACAAACAACATACAGTACCTTGGCGTAACTCTAACCAAACAAGAGAAAGATCTGTATGACAGGAACTTCAAGTCCTTGAAGAAAGAAATCGAAGAAGACCTCAGAAGATGGAAAAATATTTCTTGCTCCTGGATTGGCAGGATCAATATAGTAAAAATGGCCATCTTGCCGAAAGCAATCTACAGATTCAATGTGATCCCCATCAGAATCCCAACTCAATTCTTCATAGATCTAGAAAGAGCAATTCTCAAATTCATCTGGAGCAACAAAAAACCCAGGATAGCTAAAACTATTCTCAACAATAAAAGGACTTCTGGGGGAATCAATATCCCTGACCTCAAGCAGTACTACAGAGCAATTGTGTTATAAACTGCATGGTATTGGTACAGCAACAGGCAAGTAGATCAATGGAATAGGATTGAAGACCCAGAAATTAACCCACAGACTTGTGATCACTTGATCTTTGATAAAGGAGCCACAACCATCCAGTGGCAAAAAGATAGCCTTTTCAACAAATGGTGCTGGTTCAACTGGAGGTCAACATGCAGAAGAATGCGAATTGACCCACATTTATCTCCTTGCACTAAGATCAACTCCAAGTGGATCAAGGAGATCCACATAAAACCAGACACACTGAAACTATTAGAAAAGAAACTTGGGAAGACCCTGGAGGACATAGGCACAGGGGGAAAGTTCCTGAACAGAACACCAATAGCTTACGCACTAAGATCAAGAATTGAAAAATGGGACCTCATAAAATTACAAAGTTTCTGCAAGGTAAAGGACACTGTCAGAAGGACAAAATGACAACCAACAAAGTGGGAAAAGATCTTCACCAACCCCACATCTGACAGAGGGCTAATATCCAATATATACAAAGAACTCAAGAAGTTAGATCCCAAAGAACCAAATAACCCTATCAAAAAATGGGGTACACAGCTAATCAAAGAATTTTCACCAGAAGAAATTTAGATGGCCGAGAAACACCTTAAGAGATGTTCAACATCATTAGTCATCAGGGAAATGCAAATCAAAACAACCCTGAGATTCCACCTCACACCAGTCAGAATGGCTAAGATTAAAAACTCAAGAGACAACAAGTGCTGGTGAGGATGTGGAGAAAGAGGAACACTCCTCCACTGTTGGTGGGATTGCAAAATGGTAAAACCACTCTGGAAATCAGTTTGGAGCTTCCTCAGAAAATTGGGCATGTCACTTCCAGAGGACCCTGGCATACCACTCCTGGGCATATACCCAGGGAATTCCCCTCCATACAATAAAGACACATGCTCCACTATGTTTATAGCAGCCTTGTTTATAATAGCCAGAAATTGGAAGGAGCCCAAATATCCCTCAAAGGAGGAATGGATACAGAAAATGTGGTATATTTATACAATGGAATACTACTCAGCAATTAAAAATAATGAATTCATGCAATTTGTAGGTAAATGGTTAGACCTGGAAAATATCATCCTGAATGAGTTAACCCAATCACAAAAGAATACACATGAAATGCAATCACTGATAAGTGGATATTAATGAGCCCAGAAGCCCTAAATACTCAAGGCACAATTAGCAAGTCAAATGATTCCCAAGAAGAAGAAAGGAGAGGACCCTGGGCCTGTAAAGTTTGGATCCAGTTTTGTAGAGAAACCTTGGGGGGAGGGGGAATGATTGGGGAATAGTTGGGGGGAGAGGAATTTTGGGACATGTGGTGGGGGGAACTGGGAAAGGGAAAAGCCTTTGGAATGTAAACATAGAATATAGAAAATAAAAATTAAAAACAAAAACAAAAACAAAAACAAAAAGAAACAAAAAATAAACTGGGCATTGAATAGGATGGTAGTATTTGAGACAAAATGTGTCACAATATAAAAATCACTTGGCCCTGTTAATTAATAAATTTTCCTTCATTACAGAATGAAGCTTCTTATTACTTATTTACTTTCTTATTGTTTAGTTTTGTGATTTAATTTATTTACATCATATAAAACTTCTCTTTCCCCCATAAAAATCTGAGTTTGATACCATCCACATTTTCCTTCATATTCATGACCTTGTTTTCTCCTGATTATTATCATATGCTTATATTTATTATATTATATAAAATATGTAGTATTTATATAACATTATAATCCATTTGACATAAAATATTATTCATAAATATAACCCTTTCAGTCAATAGTATATTACCTCAATACACCTCTTATTTTTCTTTAATTACATTATTTTTGAAACATTGTAAATTCTTTCATAATCATCCCATTATCATTCCCTAGCATACTGCAACATTTCTGCATTAAGTTTTTGAGTCAAAAAATATCTTCTTATCCTCTAACATAAAATTAAAAAATTAAAATGGCAATCTTGGCAAAAGCAATATACAGATTCAATGCAATCCTCATCAAAATCCCAACAAAGTTCTTTATAGAGTTAGAAAGAGCAATTCTCAAATTCATCTGGAATAACAAAAAACACAGGATAGCTAAAACAATCATCAACAGTAAACGAACTTCTGGGGGGAATCAATATCCCAGACCTCAAGCAATACTACAGAGCAGTAGTGTTAAAAACTGCATGGTATTGGTACAATGACAGGGAAGTGGATCAAAGGAATAGGATTGAAGACCCAGAATTGAACCCACACATATATGGCCAATTGATATTCAACAAAGGAGCTGAAAACATCCAGTGGAAAAAAGATAGCCTTTTCAACAAATGCTGCTGGCTCACCTGGAGGTCATCATGCAGAAAAATGAGAATTGATCCACTCTTATCTCCTTGCACTAAGCTCAACTCCAAGTGGATCAAGGACCACCACATAAAACCGACACACTAAAACTAATAGAAAAGAAACTGGGGAAGACCCTTGAGGACATTGGCTCAGGGGGAAAATTCCTGAACAGAACACCAATCGCTTAGGCTCTAAGATCAAGAATAGACAAATGGGACCTCATAAAGTTACAAAGATTCTGTAAGGCAAAAGACACTGTCAAAAGGACAAATCGACAACCAGCAAATTGGGAAAAGATCTTCACCAACCCCACATCCAACAGAGAGCTAATATCCAATGTATACAGAGAACTCAAGAAGTTAGACCCCAGAAAACCAAATAACCCTATCCAAAAATGGGGTACAGAGATAAACAAAGACTTTTCACCTGAAGAAATTCAGATGGCTGAGAAACACCTTAAAAATTGTTCAACATCATTAGTCATTAGAGAAATGCAAATCAAAACAACCCTGAGATTTCACCTCACACCTGTCAGAATGTCTAGGATTAAAAACTCAGAAGACATCAGGTGTTGGTGAGGATGTGGAGAAAGAGGAACACTCCTCCACTGCTGGTAGGACTGCAAGCTGGTACAACCACTCTGGAAATCAGTCTGGCGGTTCCTCAGAAAACTGGACATGATACTTCTGGAGGATCCAGCCATACCACTCCTGGGAATATACCCAGAAGACTCCCCAGCATGCAATAAGGATACATGCTCCACTATGTTCATAGCAGCCTTATTTATAATAGCCAGAAGCTGGAAAGAACCCAGATGTCCCTCAACAGAGGAATGGATACAAAAAATGCGGTATATATACACAATGAAATACTATTCAGCCATTAGAAACAATCAATTCATGAAATTCTTAGATAAATGGATGGAGCTGGAGAACATCATACTAAGTAAGGTAACCCAGTCTCAAAAGAATACCCATGGTATGCAGTCGCTGATAAGTGGATATTAGCCTAGAATCTTGGGACATCAAAGACACAATTCACATACCAAATGATGTCTGACAAGAAGAAAGGAATGGACACTAGTGCTGGAAAAGATCAAAGTATCAGTGTAGGGGAATACCAGAACAGGGAAGTGGGAAGGGGTGGATGAGGGAGTAGGGGGAGGAAAAAGGGCTTGTGGGACCTTAGGGGGGTGGGGAAACAAAAAAAAAGGGAAATTAAATGTAAATTTAGAATATATCCAATAAAAAATAAATTTATAAAAAAATCAAGTGTATGCCTGAATTTGACCAACTTTAGCAAAACCTGTATTTATTTGTTTGATTTATATTTGTTCATGCCATATAGAAAGGTTCCTTCAAAAGTATACAATGACCCCTCTTATAATACCCCTCACCATTATAGAATATATAATGGTGATTTTACTCACTTCACTGTTGGATTCCCTGAATTTCTCGATAAAAGTAGATATTTGGAAAATGAAGAACAGCATCACTCACTATCCATGTACTGGGGATGTAATAAGTCCTGATTCTTTTGGGGCATATATCAAGTAACAAATTCCCTGTAAAATGAGATACAACAGACAATTTATCCAAGATAGACACTCTTGATTAAGATCTCATTCAGTATAAAACATGGAAATAATGCAGTCAATCCTGAACATCCACCGAATTTTATCAGCCCAAACTATGTAGAGTTAGCAATTCCCATTTATCCTAAACAATACATATTAAACAACTAACACTACTTGTTTCACATTTATCATCACTCACCTATTTGTCTCCTAAGAAAACACATCTTGCTGAAAGTGAGACAAAATCCTGGTCTTGGTCCTATCTTCTATGATGCTATATTTGGTTTGTAAATTTCTTCATTAATCATCTTCTCAGTCTCTGATTCCTGTGGGGAATGGATCAACTTCCTGTGTGCTAAAACACTTATGGATGGGAATGGGATTCAGACCCATAATTTTCTGGATTTTCCAGTCATCAAAATGAAGCAATTAACCTCATTGATGTAATGGTAGATATCCAGTTATCAGGATGGTTGTCAAGAGGAGGAGCATTCTTCACAGTGAGGTTTTAAACACTGCTTTTGGCATATTTGAATTCAGATTTTCCTTTACTCATATCAACATTTATTACTATTTTACTTTTAGCAAACAGGTTTTATTACATGATGAATTTTTTTACTGTGTTGGCATTTTCAGGATTTTAATATAAAGATGTTCTAAAACATCAAGAGATGAAAACTCAAGTTTAATATATTTTAGATACAGTCATGTGAAATCCAACTTTTCTCAAATTACTAATAAATCCCAATCATCTTCTTATTTCCAGAAACATATTGTAATGCCTTGATTCCCATTTCAACTAATTGTTTCTTCTACCTAAATAACTTTCCTTACCTGACATAAAACACCATGCTTATGACTCTGTATTGGTTAAAAAACTTAACCTCGCACATCATGATCCTCACTTGACTATTTTCTGCAATTAAACCACAGATTTGCCTGCTAGGTAGATGGTATGAAAGTTTCCTGAAAACTAAGAATTAATATGAATTAAATTCATCAATCAGGGCATATTAGTTTAAGTCCCCACATCTATATTGAGCATGGTCTCCTAAAACTTTGCTTCTTAGGGATATCTTGTGCCCTTAGTGGGTTCTATATACATAAAATGCACCATGTGTACCAAACACCCACACACATACATTGATAAGATAAATTTAAGGATAATTTAAGGTAAATCAATGGAAAGAAAAGTAAGTTATAGATGTTCAAGCAAAGATAGAAATTATTTAATATTGTGATAAAAATAAAGTGCTATTGGCATTATTGTTCATTTCAGTTTTTAAGCTTTTAATTGTCTAACATCTTACTTGAAATCATGAGGGGGGAACTGGGAAAGGGGAAAGCCTTTGGAATGTAAACAAAGAATATAGAAAATAAAAAAATTAAAAAAATAAAGAAAAAAGAAATCATATATGCATGATAATTTTATAAATGATAAATATAATTAAAATGCACAAAAATTAGATTATAGATTCCTGGTAGCACACAGCATCAAATATCTTAATGGTGATATGTTGGTGTGTCAAGTTGACATGGGGTCAATTGTACTGGCTAGTTTTGTGTGTCAATTTGACACAGGCTGGAGTTATCATAGGAAAAGGAGCTTCAGTTGGGGAAATGCCTCCATATGATCCAGCTGTGAGGCATTTTCTCAATTAGTGATCAAGGGAGGAGGGCCCCTTGTGGGTGGTACCATCTCTGGGCTGGTATTCTTGGGTTCTATAATAGAGCAGACTGAACAAGACAGGGGAAGCAAGCCAGTAAGTAACATCCCTCCTTGGCCTCTGCATCAGCTCCTGCTTCCTGACCTGCTTGAGTTCCCGTCCTGACTTCCTTTGGTGATGAACAGCTGTGTGGAAGTGTAAGCTTAATAAACCCTTTCCTCCCAAACTTGCTTCTTGTTCATGATGTTTGTGCAGGAATAGAAACCCTGACTAAGACAAATAATCTTTAAAAAGTAATAAAAATCCATAGTAAATGCATTCAAAGTAAATAAAAAGAGGGCATAAAATTTTGATGTAAAAATTCTTTGTATGCCATTGCGTTAGTACCATATTTCATATTAGAAGTCACTTGAATCAGAAGTGGAAAGAGGTAAAATTGTACCCATTTTGTGGCTTTGCCTCTGTGTTCTACATGTTTGCTGCAATATTCCATTTAAAACCTGTAGTCACAGGCACACATACCCACAGAAACACACACACACACACATACACACACACACACACACACACACACACACACAAACACACACACATATGCAAAAACAAACTTCAAAATATAAGTTCCAGTTTTGGAAATATTCCTGTTTTATGATTAATATCCATAAGTTCTCACATATTGACAACTGTACAATAACTCTAAAAGAGAAAATTTATTCCTCAAATATATGATATACAATGCATCCACCCTGCAGATATCAAACTGATTCTGTTTCCATTGTATTTATTAAGAGTCATCACTGAATTCTTGTAAAATAGTGAAATATTTCATGCAAATATGTATTGATTTTGAACTACAAAAATAAGGTTACTTATGCACGATTAATAAAACATGGCATTATTATTTCTTAATTTTCATACCTTTTACCCAGGTAAATTAGTACTAAGCCATATAAGAATATGAAATTAGGTAATGATAACCTTAAACTGAAAGAAATAATGTTTTAAGATATGGGACATATTCCAAGTGCAAAACACAAAATGAAATCAATGCATTCATTGAATCACACTAATTGTCAGGTCAAACTGTGATAAATTCATTACAGCCACCTTTCTTCCCTCATACCTCTTTGAAACCCAATCATCCCAGTAAGGGTTCCTCAGCAGAGGAAACCAAACAGGCTAGTGCAGAAGAAACTTCATCTTCCAGAATCTTCACTTTCTTTTATAACAGGAGAGTAGGATTGTTCAGCAGCTGGTGAAATGATGAACTGAAGAGGATCACAAAACTTTCCAGTTTGCACAATGTGCAATGAACCTGTTATTTCATTCTCTTTTTTTCTTTTAATTTCCAGAGCAGTTTGGCAGGCTGGATGGCAGTATTTCTAAGACTTTGGCATTGCTTAATTTTAATCCATGGGATTGGAATTCAGTGGAGTGTAATATATTTGTTCCTGAATTGGTGACATTCAGAGACATAGTCAAGACAAACAAGCTGGTTTGATGGCATTGTACCACAAAGAGGATCATCTTCATGAAATATTCTAAGAACATTAATATTGACCAATGTTATTCTCAGGTTTTGTAAGAGCAAAGTCTATGTGCTACCTGTTAGTTCATAGCTTACTATTAAAAATTCTGTACATGGATCACATTGAGATTATCTTCCCAGTCAAGTAAAGTAAGTTCTGGGTTCTACAATTTACAAATTGCATATCAATAGCACAGCTTCAAGGTAAATAAGTCCCACATATGGGTACACATTCATTTTGTTCTGAGCACTAAAACACCGATATGGAGACAATTTATTTAATTCTTGCCAAAGAGTTACTTCTACTACTTGGAATATAAGTGACCCTAAGACACATGATTTCCACTTGTTAAATTTCCATGTGTGTGACCTTATTTGCTTCCAATCATCTTCCCATCACCACTTTTTTTCTTTTTTTTAATATTTTATTTTCTATATTCTATGTTTACATTCCAAAGGCTTTCCCCTTTCCCAGTTCCCCCCTCCCTATGTCCCATAGTTCCTCTCCCCCCCAACCACTTTTACAAGCCTTTCCTGTCACTATATTTTCTCTTCCCTCTCTATCTCTATCTGTCTCTGTCTCTCTGTCTCTCTCTGTCTCTCTCTGTCTCTCTGTCTCTCTCTCTGTCTCTCTCTCTGTCTCTCTCTCTGTCTCTCTCTCTCTCTCTCTCTCTCTCTCTCTCTCTCTCTCTCTCTCTCTCTCTCTCTCTCTCTGCCTAGGAAACTGCATGTAGCTCTCAGCTACTGCCCAATCCCCGTGCTTGCTGCCTTTCTCTCTGACATTATTGTAATGTCTTAAAGCTCTAAAACTGAAAACAAAACCGAATTGCTTGATAATTGCTATAATAATTGCTTATAGTAACATGCTTGCACATCTCATCACAATATATAGAAGAATTTGCAAATTTGTAATTTAGAATGTATTACTTAATGGAGGGGAATATATATACATCCTGATCATAGCCATACTCACATTCTCCCTTTAGATTTCAAAGATTCTCTTCCAAATATCTCATATCTTCTTCATTTTAAGGGGAATTTTGGAATTTGTTTATTTGAAACACAGAAATATTATTAGAATGTGCTTTTAGTTAATGCCAGGTATGTGGCTGCTTGAGATTTTCCACAGCAAATGACTTTCATTTCCCTTATCATCTAGCTGTGTAGTGATTTTGCTAGCTGCTGATAGTTTTGCAGTTGTCTGACATTTGGAATTCAGATACTTATCCTTAAATATATAAATTTTAGTTTCTTAAGAGGCAGAGTTGTGTATTGGTCATTCATTGTTGGTCCTAAATCTTGGTCATTCAGTGGAATTAGTTGAGGTTTGTTAATAGTGTTGTTCAAAAATGAAACAAGAAAAAATAATTAGATATTAGATTATTTCTCTCTAATCTAGTGCTAGAGTGTTTAAAGGGTAAACAAGTGTGGAAGAAAGAAGAAAGAAGAAGACATAAGAATCAAAGATTATCTATACTTTGTTTGTCCATAATATCCAATTACTGTTTTCCTTTTATGCCCATATGTGGGCCAATCCATCTGGCTATGAGCACCCTATATGATTGTCTGTTGCCCTCAGGAAAAGATAACCTTAATGTTTCACTAGTTAAGCTTGAAATGTTGCCTACCATGATGATTTTATTCCACAGAGCCACTGAGGACACAAAAGAGTAAACAAAGCTGCCTCCTGACAGTTGTCCTTGTCTGGGCTTCTGAAAATTATGCATGGAAGCTCACAACCAAAGAATCCTACCTTTAGTTGCTAATTTTACAGTTTTCTGCTTATGTATGTCATTCTTCATTGACATCGACAAAAGAATCATACTGGACTGATGTGATGGGAGATTAATCCTGTACCCATGTTGTGGTAGAATATCCTATAGCTCTGATTATGTTGATTGTTCTGGGTTAAGTGCAGAACAAGTGGTGATAAGCAGGAATATCCTTATATGTCTCTCATTAGTTAGTAACTGCATTTCCCTAGTGTTTTTTTCCCTTCAGATAGATTTAAGCTATAAAAATTTAACGAGTAAGAGTAAGAGATGAGGATTTTCAAAGAACTAAGGTTATTAATTCTGCTTCCAAAACATCAATCTGGGTCCTTGTTTCCTTCTGTGGGTCTTAAAGTTCTGAGCCAAGGGCTGCTTATCAATGGCAGATATGTGTTGTCTGATGACCCAACTGTATGCAATGACAAGGGCTGATGTTCCTGAAACACAGGAAAGGGGATTGCTTCCACTTTTTCTGAGGGATTCTTTCTTTGATACAATAATTTTCAATGACGGAAAGATAAGAAAAATGGACTGAGAGGATTCCCAGCAAAGCCACATATATTCAGGATGAATATTAGATCTTCAGTTTTATTTATGATAAGATGGATACCTGGAGCTGAACTCACAAATGTAGGTACATCCTCACTACTGCTGTCTGGGTATTTGAAAGACTTTATGTTTCTGTAACTTTCCAGTTTCTCCATTTCAGATTAATTCACTTTGATAACTTCCCCAAAGAACAAAACTGAACAAAAACAAAAACAAACAAAAAGCCTACAACAAAAAATTGTTTTTCTGATCTTCTGTTTTTAAGATTTTTTTAATTGCTAGGAGAAAAGATTTATGGTACATGTCATATAAAAATCTCTGTTACTGTGATGAGACACCATGAAAATGACAAAATTGTAAAGGAAAGCATTAATCTGGACTTGCTTACAGTTTTAGAGGTTTAGTCCATAATAAGCATGGTGATTGGCATAGACACTTACAAGAAGAGTGCTGGGAAAAGAATTGATTGTTCCAAATCCTAATCCTCATGCAATAGGAAGAGACACTAAACCTGGCTTGAGAATTTGAAATCTCAAATCGCAGCCCTAGTGACACTTCTTCCAATGACACAAGTACTGCCACAAGGCCAACATCAAATCTCTCAAGAAGCATCTTCCCTTAGTGAGCAATGTAAGAGCCTGTGTGTATGCATTAAACATGCATGTTATGTTATTTACATGGATTTGTGTATTTGTATTTTGCAGGTATTTCTCTTCTACTTTTTACCCCCCCAAAAATAATGGGCATTTTCAGCCTCCTCTAGCCCATTTTTGTTTCTGAAAAAGAAACAAAGAGATCAAGCATGAAGACTCTGCATTCCCCAAGTAGTTAGGTTTTCAGCTGTTCAAACATGACTAAACAGGTAATACCCAGAACAATGTTCTAGTACTTGCCATTTTGCCCAGATTTACTTTGGTCCATGTGTATTGTCATGGCTGCTCAGTCATAGTGAAACACTCAGTTTTCTCCTGTCCTACTTCCCCTTGTGGTCCTTCTCTACTCTCTTCCATCTTCTATGCTTTGACCTATATCAGAAGTTTTGCCCTATTCCCTTTTGACTAGATAATTGGCTGGTCAGATCATTTATTAAACAATCAGAGTTGGCAGTAAACAACTTTTCCATTGCTTACTGATGAGAACTTGTTGGCTATGCCACAGTCTGGAAAACAACCAGATATTTGTGTTTAGGCTTAGAAATGAACATCTGAGTACACTTTAATATTGAATAAAATTAGCATTCAACTAAAAATTATCAAAAAGGATAAGGAAGGACACGTCATACTCATCAAAATAAAAAAATCTACCAGGAAGACTTCTCAATTCAGAACACATATGTACCAAATGCAAGGGCACCCACATTCATAAAATAAAAGAAATTTTACTAAAATTCAAAGCACACATTTTACCTCACAAAATAATAGTGGGAGACTTAAACACCACACTCTTATCAATGTACACATTATGGAAACAGAAACTAAACAGAGACACAGTGAAATTAACAGAAGTTGTGAACCAATCTGGGCACAGAAAGCTCAGCTGTGGGTGCAGACTACTGCGGCCAGGGCTGGCTCTCTGAGAGGGCTAGCAGCGAGGGGCCACCTTGCCGCGGGACACAGCTCGGAATTCTAGCAGCTGGAGTCAGGGGCTTGGACCAAGAGCTAGCATAATCCAGCACAGACAACGCTGCCAGAAGAGATCGGCAGAGCTCAGCCAAGGTCATGCTGTGCTTTCAGTGGGGCAGCCATCTTGCCTCAGGATACCACACGCAAACAGCAGCCACACCGGGCACAGCGAGCGGCTGGAGTCAGGTGCGTGGCCAGAGATATAGCTTAGCGTAGCTCTGCAGGAGATCCGGGCACAGAAAGCTCAGCTGCAGGTGCAGACTACTGCAGCTGGGGCCGGCTCTCTGAGAGGGCTAGCAGCGAGGGGCCACCTTGCCTCGGGACACAGCTCGGAATTCTAGCAGCTGGAGTCAGGGGATTGGACTGAGAGCTAGCATAGTCCAGCACAGACAACACTGCCAGAAGAGAGCAGCAGAGCAGGGTACCAGCAGCTCAGACAAGGTCACGCTGTGCTTTCAGTGGGGCAGCCATCTTGCCTCAGGATACCATGCGCAAACGGCGGGCACACTGGGCACAGCAAGCGGCTGGATTCAGGTGTGTGGCCAGAGATATAGCTTAGCTTAGCTCTGCAGGAGATCTGGGCACAGACAGCTCAGCTACAGGTGCAGACCACCCTGGCTGGGGCCGGCTCACTGAGCATCAAGGGGCCATCTTGCCTCATAACACAGCTCGGAATTCTAGCAGCTGGAGTCAGGGGTTGGACTGAGAGCTAGCATAGTCCAGCACAGACAACGCTGCCAGAAGAGATCGGCAGAGCCAGGTACCAGCAGCTCAGACAAGGTCACTGCCTCCTGGGGACAGGCATGCTGTGCTTTCAGTGGGGCTGCCATCTACAATAAGACCAACTAACTCCAGAGATAAAGAGATGGCAAAAGGCAAACGTAGGAACGTTATTAACAGAAATCAAGGCAATATGGCACCATCTGAACCCAATTCGCCAACCACAGCAAGTCCGGGATACCCCAGCACACCAGAAAAACAAGAGTTAGATATAAAAGCACAGGTCATGATGCTCCTAGAGGAACACAAAAAAGACATAAACAAATCTCTTAAAGAAATGCAGGGGAACATCAATAGGGTAGAAGCTCTTACAATCCAAACACAAAAAACACTTAAAGAACTCCAGGAGATTATGGGCCATCAGACAGAAACCAATAAAGAGAAAATGAGAAAATCAGTTAAAGAAATGCAGGAGAACTTGAAACAACAGGCAGAAGTCATGAAAGAGGGAGCACAAAAATATATTAAAGAATTACATGAAAACACAAACAAATGATGGAACTGAACAAAACCATCCAAGATCTGAACACAGAGGTAGAAACAACTAAGAAATCACAAAAGGAGGCAACTTTGGAGATAGAAAACCTTGGGAAGAAATCAGGGGTCGTAGATGCAAACATCAACAACAGAATACAAGAGATAGAAATAAGACTCTCAGATGCTGAAGATAACATAGTAACCATTGACTCCACAGTCAAAGAAAACGCAAAATCCAAAAGGCTTGTAACCCAAAACATCCAGGAAATCCAGGACAAAATGAGAAGATCAAACCTAAGGATTATAGGGATAGATGAGAGTAAAGATCTACAACTTAAAGGGCCAGCAAATATCTTTAACAAAATTATGGAAGAAAACTTCCCTAGCTTAAAGAGAGAGATGCCCATGAATATACAAGAAGCCTACAAAACTCCAAACAGACTAGACCAGAACAGAAATACCTCCCGTCACATAACAATCAAAACCCCAAATGTACTAAACAAAGAAAGAATATTAAAGGCAGCAAGAGAAAAGGGCCAAGTAACATATAAAGGAAGACCTATCAAAATCACACCAGACTTCTCTCCAGAAACCATGAAAGCTAGAAGATCCTGGGCAGACCTCATGCAGACCCTAAGAGAACACAAACTTCAGCCAAGACTACAATACCCAGCAAACCTCTCAATCAACATAGATGGAGAAATCAAAATATTCCATGACAGGACCAAATTTACACAATATCTTTCCACTAACCCAGCTCTACAAAGGATAATAGGAGGAAAACTCCAATACAAGGAAGGGAACTGCACCCAAGAAAAAGCAAGACAGTAAACTTCTTCCATCAAACTCAAAGGAAGATAACTACTCAAAAACAAAAATAACATAAAAAATGTCAGGAAGTAATAATCTCTATTCCTTAATATCTCTTAACATCAATGGACTCAACTCCCCAATAAAAAGACATAGACTAACAGACTGGATACGGAAACAGGACCCTACATTTTGCTGCTTACAGGAAACACACCTCAGAGTCAAAGACAAACACTACCTTAGAGTAAAAGGATGGAAGACAATTTTGCAAGCAAATGGTCACAGGAAGCAAGCTGGAGTAGCCAATTTAATATCAGATAAAATTGACTTTCAACCCAAAGTCATCAAAAGAGACACAGAAGGTCACTTCTTTCTAGTCAAAGGAAGGATCTACCAAGAAGAACTCAAAATTCTAAACATCCACGCTCCAAATGTAAGGGCACCCTCATTTGTAAAAGAAACCTTACTAAAGCTCAAAGCACACATTTCACCTAACACAATGATTGTGGGGGACCTCAATACTCCACTATCCACAGTGGACCTACCAGGAAAACAGAAACTAAACAGGGACACGGAGAAACTCATCGAAACTTTGGAGCAATTGGATCTAACAGATACATATATAGAACATTTCACCCTAAAGCAAAAGACTATACCTTTTTCTCAGCCCTTCATGGTACCTTCTCCAAAATCGACCATATAATTGGACACAAGAGAGATCTCAGCAAATATAAAAAGATCGAACTAATCCCATGCCTCTTATCAGATCACCATGGAGTAAGAGTGTTCTTCAATAGCAACAACAACAACAACAACAAAAAAAAAAAAACAGAAAATCCCCATACATGTGGAGGTTGAACAATATTCTACTCGATGATAACTTAGTCCAGGAAGAAATAAAGAAAGAAATCAAAGAATACTTAGAATTTAATGAAAATGAAGGCACAACATACCCAAATCTATGGGACACAATGAAAGCAGTGCTTAGAGGAAAACTCTTAGCCCCGAGTGTCTCCAAAAAGAAACAGGAGAGAGCATATACTAGCAACTTAATGGCGCACTTGAAAGCTCTGGAACAAAAGGAAGCAATTTCACCCAGGAGGAGTAGAAGACAGGAAATCATCAAATTCAGGGCTGAAATCAATCAAGTTGAAACAAAGAGAACCATACAAAGAATCACCAAAACAGGAGCTGGTTCTTTGAGAAAATCAACAAGATAGATAAACCCCTAGCCAGACTTACTAAAGGGCACAGAGACAGTATTCAAATTAAGAAAATTAGAAAGGAAAAGGGAGATATAACAACAGAAACTGAAGAAATTCAAAAAATCATCAGATCCTACTACAAAAACCTATACTCAACACAACTGGAAAATCTGGAGGAAATGGACAATTTCTTAGACAGTTACCAAATACCAAAATTAAACCAGGATCAAATAGATCTTCTAAACAGACCCATAACCCCCAAAGAAATAGAAGGGGTCATAGGCAGTCTTCCAACCAAAAAGAGCACAGGACCAGAGGGTTTTAGTGCAGAATTCTATCAGACCTTCAAAGAAGTCCTGATACCGATACTCTTCAAATTATTACACAAAATAGAAATAGAAGGAACACTACCCAACTCATTCTATGAAGCCACAATTACCCTGATACCAAAACCACACAAAGATCCAACTAAGAAAGAGAACTACAGGCCAATTTCTCTTATGAATATCGATGCAAAAATACTAAACAAAATACTTGCCAACCGAATCCAAGAACACATCAAAAGGATCATTCACCATGATCAAGTTGGCTTCATCCCAGTGATGCAGGGATGGTTCAATATACGGAAATGCATCAACATAATCCACTACATAAACAAACTCAAAGAAAAAAAAACACATGGTCATCTCATTGGATGCTGGAAAAGCATTTGACAAAATTCAGCATCCATTCATGCTAAAGGTCTTAGAAAGAACAGGAATTCAAGGCCCATATCTAAACATAGTAAAAGCAATATACAGCAGACCAGTAGCCAACATCAAGGTAAACAGAGAAAAACTTGAAGCAATCCCTCTAAAATCAGGGACTAGACAAGGCTGCCCCCTCTCACCATATCTCTTCCATATAGTACTTGAGGTACTAGCTAGAGCAATTCGGCAACAGAGGGAAGTCAAAGGGATACAAATCGGAAAGGAAGAAGTCAAACTATCACTATTTGCAGATGATATGATAGTATACTTAAGTGACCCAAAAACCTCCACCAGAGAACTCCTGCAACTGATAAACAACTTCAGCAAAGTGGCTGGCTATAAAATCAACTCAAGTAAATCAGTACCCTTCCTATATGCCAAGGGTAAGTAGGCCGAGAAAGAAATTAGGGAAATGACACCCTTCACAATAGCCACAAATGATATAAAGTATCTTGGAGTGATGCTAACCAAACATGTGAAAGATTTATATGACAAAAACTTCAGGTCTCTGAAGAGGGAAATTGAAGAAGACATCAGAAAATGGGAAAATCTTCCATGCTCGTGGGTTGGCAGGACTAATATAGTCAAAATGGCAATCTTGCCCAACGCAATATACAGATTCAATGCAATCCTCATCAAAATCCCAACTCAGTTCTTCATAGAGTTAGAAAGAGCAATTCTCAAATTCATCTGGAATAACAAAAAACCCAGGATAGCTAAAACTATCATCAACAGCAAAAGAACTTCTGGGGGAATCAATATCCCGGACCTCAAGCAATATTACAGAGCAGTGGTATTAAAAACTGCATGGAATTGGTTCAGTGACAGGGAGGCAGATCAATGGAATAGGATCAAAGACCCAGAATTGAACCCACATATCTATGGCCAATTGATCTTCGACAAAGGAGCTGAAAACATCCAGTGGAAGAAAGATAGCCTTTTCAACAGATGGTGCTGGCTCAGCTGGAGGTCAACATGCAGAAGAATGAGAATTGATCCACTCTCATCTCCTTGCACTAAGCTCAACTCCAAGTGGATCAAGGACCTCCACATAAAACCAGACGCAGTAAAACTAATAGAAAAGAAACTGGGGAAGACCCTTGAATACATTGGCTCAGGGGAAAAATTCCTGAACAGAACACCAATTGCTTATGCTCTAAGAGCAAGAATAGACAAATGGGACCTCATAAAACTACAAAGTTTCTGTAAGGCAAAAGACACTGTCAAAAGGATAAATCGGCAACCAACAAATTGGGAAAAGATCTTCACCAACCCCACATCTGACAGAGGGCTAATCTCCAATGTATACAAAGAACTCAAGAGGTTAGACCCCAGAAAACCAAATAACCCTATCCAAAAATGGGGTACAAAGCTAAACAGAGACTTTTCACCTGACGAAATTCAGATGGCTGAGAAACACCTTAAAAAATGTTCAACATCACTAGTCATTAGGGAAATGCAAATTAAAACAACCCTGAGATTTCACCTCATACCAGTCAGAATGGCTAAGATTAAAAACTCAGAAGACATCAGGTGTTGGCGAGGATGTGGAGAATGAAGAACACTCCTCCACTGATGGTGGGACTGCAAGCTGGTACAACCACTCTAGAAATCAGTCTGGCGGTTCCTCAGAAAACTGGACATGATACTTCTGGAGGACCCAGCCATAGCACTCCTGGGAATATACCCAGAAGATTCCCCAGCATGCAATAAGCTACATGCTCCACTATATTCATAGCAGCCTTATATATAATAGCCAGAAGCTGGAAAGAACCCAGATGTCCCTCAACAGAGTAATGGATACAAAAAATGTGGTATATATACACAATGGAGTACTATTCAGCCATTAGAAACAATGAATTCATAAAATTCTTAGAGAAATGAATGGAGCTGGAGAATGTCATACTAAGTGAGGTGACCCAGTCTCAAAAGAACACCCATGGTATACAGTCACTGATAAGTGGATATTAGCCTAGAAGCTTGGAACACCAAAGACATAAATCACATATCAAGTGATGTCTCACAAGAAGAAAGGAGTGGACACTGGTGCTAGAATGGACCAAAACATCATTGTGGGAGAGTACAAGAACAGTAAGGTGGGAAGGGGTGGATGAGAGAGCAGGGGGAGGAAAAAGGACATGTGGGACCTTTGGGGGTGCGGAACCAGAAAAAGGGAAATGAATTGTAAATATAGAATATATCCAATAAAAAAATGCAAAAAAAAGAAGTTGTGAACCAAATGGATTTAACAGATATCCATAGAACATCTTAAAACAAACAAACAAAAATATCTCAGCACCTCATGGTACCTTCTCCAAAACTGACCATATAATCAGTCACAAAGTAGGCTTTAACAACTACAAGATGATTGAAATAATCCCATACATCCTATCAGATCACCAGAGACTAAGGCTGGTCTTCAATAACAAGAAAAACAAGGTCAAACACACATATACATAGAAACTTAACAACACTGTACTCAATGATAACTTGGTCAGAGAAGACATAAAGAAAGAAATTAATGATGTTTCAGAATTTAATGAAAATGAAGGCACAGCATACCAAAACTCATGGGACTCAACGAAAGCAGTGCTAAGAAGAAAACTCATAGCTCCAAGTGCCTCTAAAAAGAAACTGGAGAGAGCATACACTAGAAGCTTGATAGCATACTTTAAAGCTCATACAACGAAAAGGAAATACACCCTAGAGGAGTAGGTAGCAGGAAATAATCAAAGTCAGGACTGAAATCCACCAAGTAGGAACAAAATGAACTATAAAAAGTATCAACAAATCTATGGGCTGCTTCTTTGAGAAAATCAAAGAGATAGATTAACCCTTAGCTAGACTAACCAGAGGGCATTGAGACATTATCCTAATAAGTACACTTAGAACTGAAAAGGGAGAAATATCAACAGAAGCTGAGGAAATTTCAAAAAACTCAGATCCTACTACAAAAACCTATATTCAACAAATTTGGAAAAATTGGATGAAAACAATTTTCTAGACATATACTAGGTACCAAAGTTTTATCAGGATCAGATATACCATCTAAACAGTCCCATATCTCCTAAAGTAATAGCAGCAGTCATAAAATTTCTCCCAAACAAAAAAATATATTCTAGGACTAGATGGTTTTAGTGCAGTATTTTATCAGACCTTCAAAGACCCAATACCACTTTCTTCAAACTGTCTCACAGAATAGAAAATACAAGTTTTGAGTGTTCATCCCTGTTGGGCACAAAAAGAAGTATGGTCTATCTCCAGTCACTGCAACTTAAGACATTTTCTTTAGGAACTTGAAATTGTATGCTTTAGATTCTGAAATATATGCAAATTGTTTTGAAAAATAGAGATTGTGTCAGGTATATGACTCACCATTTATTTTCTGCAGCCATCACTGGTAACTCAGCACAGGACAGGTTATGCCATACCAAAGATCTTTTGTGGGAGAGCAGCAGTTTGAATGACTAGCAGCCCTGATGCAATGTGTATAGCTGCTTCTTTCCTCCTGTCAATAGAAAGTTCTACTCTTCCTAAAGCCCATTAGGACATGTAGTTTTTCACATAGTAAAATGATGAATCCAGCTGACCTATGAGGTGGACATGCATGTGGTTCAGGCCTCCTACTTGAAGACATGATGATGCTAAGCTGTGAACCAGGTTGTAACCAATTCTAGATGCCTTTTCTCGGAGATCAGACTTGTTCCTGACTTTCAGCAGCTCATGCGATAGATGAGGTAGAGGCCACCTCTCTTTGTTCAGCATGAAACTCCTTGGGTTTACATTTTCTCTAGTAGAGTTAGAGGAGAATGTGTTTGGAATAACACTTCTATACTAATGAAAAAGACGATATCCTGCAAGCAAACCTAGTATTTATCAGACCAACATCGAAGTGAGTAAAACCATCAGAACTAACCACAGAATGCTGGGTATTGATCCTTTAATACTGAAATATTTAAATCAAACTTGATCCCATGATCATTGTTCAGATGTGTGTCATGGGAAGCTGTGTACTTGCCTGTACACCAGTTATAGGCCTCTCTGGATGGGTGAGTTAAAACATCTTTCATCATATTACTTTCTATGCCTTTCATCTAATCACTGAAAGCAGCTCAGGTCCCATCATTTATGTTTTATCTTTAAAATCCAGATATCATGTGGGTATTCCATCTGAGCATCTGCTCTCAGGTCTTTGCTTTCTTTATCATTTTACTAAGAGAAACAAAGCTTCATCTTCATGCTTCAGCAATAACTTCATTTAAAGTAGCTTTCCTGTACCTTTCTGAGAATAACAATAACTTCTACTTTGAACAGGATGCGATAGTGTGTTTTTATTTCCAGTATAGCAGTAATTTCAGTTTGCCTCTGGCACTTTCTTTTAATTAGTGATTCAGAGTACATTTCAACTGACAAGCATCAGCATGACAGTAGCATTTTGCCTCTTGTGTTTTAGCATCCTGTATCAAAACTGCTACTATCACTGTGATTGCTCACTTTTGTAGCATCCTAGCACTGACATATAGGATATAGTACTCACTAATAAAGACCCTGTACTTATTTCTCAAGTCTAACGGTCAGACTTAGGTAACATCCAGAGATTTGCTCATGTAGTTATACTGTTCTTTTAGGAGGCAACATGGGACTGAATGATGGGTGTGCTTTATTAATCTTCTGTGTTCTAAGCACCCCAAACTCTTGGTGATGTAGATGATACCCAAGGCTCCTTATGTGCTCAAAATATACTTCCTAACTTGGTGGTACAATAGACTTTCTCCTCTGGCAAGTTTGTGTCCTTCAATTAATACCAACGAGGATAACAGTGTGGCTGCATGAAACTTTCTCCTTTAAACCAAATATAAGAATTACAGGGAACTTGCAGACTTACCAAAAACCCTCAATTCATTTAGGAAGACCTTTATTGACTTGCTTTGCATTTCAAGATATTCTACAAATTCATATCTGAAAAAAATTAATTTTCAAATGCCAATGTATACAAGTTAAGATTAAATATAAACAAGAGCAAAATATTCTGTTTTTATAGATTTAGTTGATAAGCCACTATAACAACCTGAGGCCTCTTGATGTAGCCAAAAGCTGACTAAAATGCCCATTTCCAGGTCTTTTCCATAAGTGGACTCCAATTGGCTAAGTTTCTGTGTTAAAATATGTGTTGCACCTTACACAGCATCAAATAACTGGCTGAAGCTGGCCTGCAAAGGCTCAATCTAGCCTGTGTCTTAACTGACCTTTGAAAGACAGTTTCTAAATGTTTAAAATTTTTTCCAAGAGTAGCAAGGTTTAATTTTATTCTGTGTCAAACCCATTTTTCTCTTCTCATAGTTACTGTAGATGAGTAATCACAGTGAACTTTCATTATCAACTTTATTTGTGTGTTTGGATGAGTTGTGGGTGCTGAATGTGTGTGTGGGTGTTCATGTGCCCACAGGAACACAAGCAGAAGTAAAAGGAGGATGTCAGGTGATTTCTTTTTCATCTGCTGTTTTATGTATTATTTCTTTGAGGTGGAGACAGCTTTTCAGTGAACTTAAAGTTCATTATTTTGGAAAAATAAGTAGTTTGAGAACAAACATCTTTTTGCTGTTAATGATTTTTAGGATACAGTCTTAGGTTCATCATCAGTTCCATACATTGTATCTAAACCAAAAGACAGAGAGATCAATTGCCACTCATTTTCTCTTTTTACTTCAGTCTCAGACTGTGCCTTCCACTTTTAGCTACAGTTCTCTTGAAACACAGAGACAGCCAGAGATGTTTTTTTCCTAGGTGATTCTAAATCCTTTCAATGTTAACCATTTTATCACAATACCTTGCCTATTTAACACAGATATATATCATTTTAAGACATAAAATTCAATTCCTGGCCATCAACGGCTCATAGACATTTCATAAACTGAAATTACTTTTACTTCATATGTGAGAGTGTCAAAACATTTAACTCTAGTAACTATTCAAAGGTTGTATGTAAAAGTTTCTTCTGATATGCAAGACCATTTCTTAACTGTGAGTTCCTTAAAACCAAAAAGTAATCTGTAAACTCCCAGTATACAGAGTAGACATTCTTACTCTACACAGGAGGTATGAGGGCATTGTCAGGAAAAGTTGGACTATTGCAAGCCTGGAAGCCAGATAAGCAAATCACAAGCTTCTCCACCCTAGGACTCTGGGTTCTTGGTACCATAACCTGGAATCTCATGGGCTTGGGAAAGTCCACAACTACAGGTCTGCTCTCAGGACCATACATCACTCTTCTCTTAGGCTAGCTTCATTGAATTCCTGAAGTTCTCCTAGATGCCTCATATTGTTGACATTGTCGATACTCCCAAGCTTAGGTTCCCTTATCACTTCTCAGAGCCTCCTTGCAGATAAGTCTGGTCTGTCTCTTATTGCCTAAGCTTGGCTGATTTGAGACCTTGATATAAGCCTCAGTGCCTTAACTCTTGTATTTACAGTGCCTGATAAACTAATGATATATGGATAGTGCTGACAAGTGAGACTGTTTCATACACAGTTTGGGCATTCTTGACAAGAACAGTTCTGACCTGTGTAATTTTTGGCCACCAAATCTGACAAAGCAATTCTCTTGGCAGGCATTTGTAGCACAGACTCTTCTATGTAGATCTTCAGCTAAATTACTGAGTGGAGTTGCCCTTAAGGTACCTTCTATATCATCCCAGTGACAACTGGGAAGCTTCTCTTTCATTGTGTTAACCTTTCTAACAGTACCCACTTCCTCTGCACCTCTCTACTGTACTAACAGTCACTAACAATTCTTTCTTCACTAAACTGCAAATATTTTCATAGTCTCTTCTCTCTCACATTATATCTAAGAGCATTGCCTAGTAATAGTACCACAATTTGAGTGCTGCCTTGTCTTAAAATCATCTCCACAGACTGACGGGGCTATTACTTTCATATTCAATCTCACTAAGTTCCCAGGCCATGAGAAGAATGAAAATAGATTCTTTGTCAAAATGTAATTCAAATAGCCTCTAGTTAGTTAACAATGGAGTCCTTGATCTTATCTGAAACCTCACAACCCAGACCTCTAATGTTTGAATTTCCCTAGACATAATGATCTTGTAAACTCCCACCAGACTGGTTTAGCAAGATCTACTTACAGAAATCTGATGTTTCTCTAATCTATACTTACCAGGAACTTCAGAGTTCTTCTACAAGCCAATTCCAAGGGCAAATGATGTACATTCTCTCTGGTTGGTACTGGTTTTCTATATTAATTCCTTCCTCAACATTAACAGGATGTGTGACAAGCTCAACTTAATGAGCAGAAGGCTGATTCTGGCTCTTGTATTGAGAGATACAGCAGACAGAGAAGAGTGGCATGAGTTTGAAGCAGCTGGTCCTATTGTATCTGAAGACTGAACTCAGAGAGAAATGGTAGCTATATGCTTATTTTTTTTTTCTTTTACACTACCTTGGGAGCCAGAACCCTTGTGGGTAGTACTGCTTTACTTAGTGTAGGTTGTCCCTCCAAATTTAAGTTCCTCTGGAATCATCCTCATAGATACACTTACATATTGTGTTAAGCAGTGTAACTCAGGATCAGAAGGAATCATTGTGTGCATTCTTATGCAACAAGACTGTTGAATATGCCTATCCAAGTGAGGTAAATATGAGTTAAAAAAGCCATAGAACTGGGACAAAACAAGGCTTAAAGAAAATATGTTGAGGGAAGACAATAGAACAGTCACAGCTGGAATACTGGGGATGAAATATTTAAGTGTGGACATTGGGGGCTTGAACATAAAGGGAAAAGTAGTGAACTATGGAACTCAACTCACTATAATTACATATGCTGGTTAATAAAACAGTAAACATAGTATCTCACCCATAGAAGAAGTGAAAACAAGTAAGGATGGAACAGCTTGAATAGAAGGGATTTAGCATGAGAAGAGAATAATAAGCAAGTGGAACTATGAATTAAAACTCCATATGGAACTCTATTATGTTGTAAACTAAGTTAAAATGAATGAATGAATTTGATGTTAGTAGATGAGGATGAGAGAATCTGTACTAGACAGGTTTCCTACAGAGTTCATCACAAGATAGTTTAATGGTTAAAAAAAAAGCAATCCCAGTGCAGGGATCTTTTGTCCTGCATCTCTTTCACAGCCCACTCCTCTGTGCAACAGAGGGGTAAATGAGAGACCCAGCACTTGACCTGGTATTTTCCAACTCTATGTCTACTCCTCCAACTCTTGTTGCTGATGGAAACAAGAAAAGGCCCTAGTAAGATAAAAGCCAGCCAGGCTGATATTAAGGTCAATGCTGATCTGTGTCATAAGAACTAGAAATGGAAATTTTCCTGAATAAGTGATTAAAAAAGATAAAATAGTTTATCTCTCTTATCAAACTTAATAATTCATTAATTCAGCTCTATGTTGTTATAAACTAACTCATATTTTATAATCATTTCTTCACTTAAAGTAAAATATAATATAGATATTATAATTTTGATGAACAAAGAAAATAAAAACAGTCTAAATTCTCACGTAGTTTTGGGGAAACATTCTGGATGATAATCACGTGAACTAATTGTGTGAAGAGTTTCATATGCATCTTTTGGGAATCTTTGTAAAGAAGCATTATCCATTCCAGATTTCAGTGTAGGAAAATGGCATTACAAACTTGAGACATTACAACAGGAAATGAGTTTAGGTGAAGACCATAAGAGAGAAGACCTGAGCTCCAGGTCCACACCAATGGCTTCTGGGGAAGACAGAAAAAGGTATTTTGAACATGGAAGTAGTAAGGAAAGGAAAGAAGACATAAAATCAAGGGAGAATACAAAATGGGAAGTACCATGCAGATCTCAGAAAACAATTCTCCCATGTTACAGGTTTGGCAGTAGGTTACCCAGAGATTGAACAGGAGTAGGCAGCAATACCTATGAAAAACCATGAACATAGCAAAACTTCATGTGAGGTGGCATCATAAGTTGGCACTCTCATTCCAGTATTAAATGTGTTTAACATAATGTTCATGTGGATTGCTTTGCATAATGAATTATAACACTGTATTGGTGCTGTGAACATGGCAATATGTCTCATAAAGGTAATTGTGTAATATTGAAAAACATCACACACAAAATGATTCAAATGTGTTCATGTGAATTCAACATTCAGCAAATGTGAGAAAACATGCATCATTAAAAAAAGCACAACACCTGTTTCATTTCTTTAATTCAAAATCATGAAAGCTTATAAATAATTTATATAAACATACAATTATAGAGATAACTATATCCCTTTCATTGATGAACCTTGCTCAAACAGGTGTATGCAAACATCTTAAACCTAGGTTTGCTTCTCATGAATGTATAAGGACTGGATACTATTGGTAGATGATCACAGTGCATATGTCTATGTGTGTAGATTTGCATTAACAGAAATTTCTAACTCAAATGGCTGAGAAGTAAATATATCTGTAAGCCCAGCTTTTCTAAGCTATACCTATAATATCTATATGTGATTCTGGAAATATTCCTTATTAATCCACAGCCACTCTTCAGATTGTTTCATTAAATTTACTGGGAAAATATGAATATTTCTAAATGTAAGACATCAAAGCCTTCAAAGTTAACCTTAAGAAAATGTCTTTTGCCAACTTCACAAAGTATCAAAAGTAGAGCTCAGATACTCTGCACAGTTTTTTCTACTCAGTTCACATGTAACATTCTAATGCCAAAGACACTCCTATGGCTTCTATTCATCTTGATTTGTTTTCTTTTACTAGAACTATCAGATCATGAACAAGAGAGGAAGCCTGGAGGAAAAGTCTATGGCAGGATAAAGAATGAGAGAAATATTACAAAATTCACCCAGTTGTTTGTCTCGGTGCTTTCAAGTGTATGATGCATGTGTTTTTTGCAAAATTAAAAAAAAAACTAATTTATATTTTACCTTATGGATCATCATTGGAAAATCTAAAAAGACCATCTATGGCTTATTTGAAGTAATTTCACACCTGGAAATGCAACACATGTCTGCATGTTGCTATGCTTTGATAATATAGTAAGTTTTAACAACAAAACTTGGTGGCAAGCAGGGGTGGGAATATGGGATATGGGGTTTTCAGAGGGACAAGAAGGAAAGGGGATACCATTAGAAAGGTAAATAAAGAAAATATATAATAAAATAAAAAGTATTCATGTGTTGGTTTATTTGTTATTAAATTATATACCCTTCAGCTGTCCCTTTTTCTATTTCAGAAATCATGCCATGGTCCTGTCAAGCTGAAAACACTTGTGCTACGTGGCTATGCACCTATGACATTGACACTGAACCTACAAATTATTTGTCTTTTTGTCTTTGTGGCAGGAGCCACACAAGATAGGCCATGTAGTAGAAAGTTTGCCCACTTCTTCGGTAGACTTTAAATATCATAAATGCTGTTTGTTCTACAGGCCATATCTTACTGCATATGGTTGCTATTTCTCCTAACTCAGCTCCTCCTCTGTTTTAAAGGGAATATTCACTCTTACTCTCCCTATAAATCCCTGCCATGCTGCCCCTAGTATGATGGCCTACCTCTCCTAATTGCGCTTCACTTTAAGGTACAGACACTGATCATGCCCCACCTTCATCCAAGGGTTCAGAGTCTCCCTCCAAATCAAGCTCATTTTGAATGGAAATTTCACAGTTTCCCAAAACTGTGTTTTGTTATAACACTTATTGGACTCAATTTTTTGTGATAACATCTCAGACAGTAGCTCAGGCTGTCCCCAGGCTCACTAGGTAGTCCATGCTGGCACTGGCATGGCACTTCTCCCTGTCTAGCCTGGCAAATGTTGAGAGTACAAAAGTGAATCAGCACATCCATTACTTTATGAAAAAAAAAGCCTTTGATTCTTTGGTCCAATTATAGTTTTGTTGTTACATGTCAGATAAGCTCATAGATAGCTCATCATGAATCTCCACTGATATATGATCTGATTTCAGAAGAGGTTGTAGAACTCTACATGGGAATATGCTAACGAAAAAGAAAATGATTTCAAATCTCCACCAGAGGATGAAAATCCTGTGTCACTCAGACATGATGGTCTGCTTGTTTGATATGTAGCTCTTAGCGATGCTATAGCACATGTCAATGACTTAGCAAACATGTCTTCTCACTACTACCCAGGCTTGGAAGACAAAGGAAAGGATTATGACTAGGTTGATGTCTTTGAGACTGCCCTTGTAGCTTATAGATGGGGAATCCATAGAGTCATTATAGAGTCTTGTTGATATTGTTATTGTTTTCATTGTTAAGCACATGAAAAACAGAGGCAAAGCTCATATGAACACTCAGAATTTGAGGCTGCAGGAATAGAGCCTGCACATCTGGACAAAGTCCTGTGCAATAGCTCTCAGTTTAGTATTTTTGAGAAATTCCTGATTGGGTGAACAAAGAGACCTCTGATTCTTAGGACTTCTCTTTTCTTTCTGTTGGTTTTTCCTATCTAAACTTGAAGGAAATCATTTTATTTATTTTATTTTATTTTATTTTATATTTTATTTTATTTTATTTTTATTGTGTACTGTCAATGTCTTAAGGTTTTACTAATGTGAACAGATATCCTGGCCAAGGCAACTCTTATAAGGACAACATTTAACTAGGGATAGCTTACAGGTTCAGAGGTTCAGTCAATTATTATCAAAGCAGGAGCATGATAGCACCCAGGCAGGGATGGTGCTGGTTGAGAGTTCATCATCTTGTTCCAAAGGGAAACAGGTGAAGACTGGCTTCTAGGCAGATAGGACAAGGATCTTAAAATCTGTGTCCAACAGTAACACTTCCTCCAACAAGGCCACACATACTGCAACAAAGCCACATGTCCAAGAAGTGCCACTCTCTGGGCCAAGCATATTTAAACCACCACAATGGTGTTTGGTTATTATAGCTTAGAAAATTTTGTTTTGTTTTGTTTTGTTTTGTTTTGTTTTGTTTTGTTTTGTTTTGTTCTGTGTGTGTTTATGTGTTGAGAGAGACAGTAAGAGAGTGGATCTGGATGGCAGGAGAGGTAAAATTAGGAGGAACTAGGAGACCTAAAGGGAGAGAAAACTAATAGGGATATGTTGTATGAGAAAATAATTCAGTTTCAATTAAAAGAGGGAAAAGTATTAGAATTTTAGGGTCATTGTGAGCTCAAAAAGTCACTCGTACTTTTGGGATCCTTCTGGGTAAAGGTTGTAAGAAGAGTTAACTGTACATACAAAGGATAGATTTCCCTTGAACTTATTCCAATAAAAGGATCACAAGTATCCTTGTACCCAAGAACATGGAATAGCCAAAAGTAACAGACTGACAGCCCTTGCTATCAGTCTGACAAGCACATAGCCATTCTTTTTATATAATAAAAATGGAAACAGATGTGCTGTTAGAAAGATAGAGAATAAGGTTTCTCATCAGATGGACTGGAATGACTTGGAAAGGTGTTTGTTTCCTCTACCTTCCAAGCTCCAAGTTACCTATTGATATTGTGTAATTTAATGATAGTGATTGGTAAAAACATTTGGCAAAAGGAGAGTAGCTTCAAATTTGTAAGGACACCCTGATTTTCAGATTATTTCAAACTGAGTGTCAGTGGAGACTTAGCTAAGATGCAGCATAGAAGCTTGTCCTAGCTGATTTTTCACTTATATTTACCCAATAAAGAGTGATTTATGACAAAAAAATTGATATTTTTGTGTTCTCTGGACTGTATATTGGCTATTCTGTACTTTTCTATTTTTGACTAATATCCACTTAGATGTGAATACATACCATGCATGTCCATTTGGGTCTGAGTTACCTCATTCAGGATAATATTTTCTAGTTCCATTCATTTTTCTGCAAAACTCAGGATATTTTCATTCTTAATAGCTGATTAGTATTCCACTGTGGAAATGAGCCACATTTCCTGCATCAGTTCTTCTGTCATGGGACATCTGGGTTCTTTCCAGTTTCTGGCTATCACAATTAAGGCTGCTATGAACATAGTGGAACATGTGCCCCTGTGGCATTGTGAGGCATCTTTTGGGTATATTCCCAAGTAGTAGAGCTGGATCTTCAGGTCGATCTATTTCCAATTTTCTCCAGATTTTGGTTGGTTTCCAATCAACCTCCAGATTGATTTACAGAGTGTTTGTACCCATTTGCAATCCAACCAACAATGGAGGTGTGTTCCTCTTTCTCCACATTCTTGCCAACATGTTTTGTTGTGAGGTTTTAATATTGATCATTCGGATTGGTGTAGGATGGAGTTTCAGGGTTGTTTTGATTTGCATTTCTCTGATTATAAAGGACTTCAAAAATTTATTTTTTCTTTATTTTTAATCAGGTATATTCTTTATTTACATTTCAAATGTTGTCCCCTTTCCTGGTACGCCCTCCCCAAAAATCCCATAAGCCATCTCCCCTACCCCTGTTCCCTAATCAACCCTCTCCTGCTTTCCTGTCCTAGTATTCCTCTACACTGCAGCATTGAACCTTTCCAATACCAAGGGTCTCTCCTCCCTTTGATATCTAACAAGGCCATCCTCTGCTGCCTATGCATCTGGAGCCATTAGCAAAGCCATATGTAGTCTTTGTTTGATGATTTGTCCCTGAGAGCTCTGGGAGTACTGGGTGGCTCATATTGTTGTCCTTCCTATGGCACTGCAAACCCCTTCAGCTCCTTGGGTCCTTTCTCTAGCTCCTAAATTGAGGACCATGTATTCAGTTCAATCTCTGGCTGAGAGTGTCCGCCTCTGTAATTGCCAACCACTAGCAGAGCCTCCCAGGCTATATCTGGTTCTGGTCAGCAAGCACTTGTGGGCAAGGATAATAGTGTCTGGGCTTTGTAACTGTATATGGGATGATCCCTAGGTGATGTAGCCTCTGGATGGTCTTTCCCTCAGATTCTGTTCCATATTTTGTCTCTATCTCCTTCTGTGGGTATTTGGTTTCCCCTTCTAAGAAGAACCAAAGTATCCATGCTTAGTTCTTCCTACTTCTTGGGCATCATTTGATATGTGAAATGTGTCTTGGGTTTTCTAAGCTTCTGGGCTAATATCGACTTCTCAGTGAGTGTATACCATATGTATTCTTTTGTGTTTGAGTTGCCTCACTCAGAATGATATTTTCCAATTCTACCCATTTGCCTTAGAATTTCATGACTTCATTGTTTTTAATAGCTGAGTAGTATTCCATTGAGCAAATATACCACATTTTCTGCATCTATTCCTCTGTTGAGGGAAATCTGGATTCTTTCCAGCTTCTGGCTATTATAAATAGGGCTTCTATGAACATAGTGGAGCATGTGTCCTTATTATATGCTTGGGAATCCTCTGGGTATATGCCCAGGAGTGGTATAACAGGGTCCTCCAGTAGTACTGTGCCCAGTTTTCTGAGAAAACCAAAACTGATTTCCAGAGTGGTTGTACCAGCAGTGGAATTGTGTTCCTCTTTCTCCACATACACGCCAGCCCCTGCTCTCTCCTGAGTTTTTTATCCGAGCCATTATGGTTGGTGTGCGGTGAAATCTCCAGGTTATTTTGATTTGCATTTCTCTGATGACTAAGGATGTTGATCATTTCTTTAGGTGCTTCTCAGCCATTCAATATTGCTCAGGTGAAAATTCCATGTTTAGCTCTGTACCAATTTTAATAGGGTTATTTGGTTCTCTGGAGTCTATCTTCTTGAGTTCTTTTCATATATTGGATATTAGTCCTCTAGGATATAGGGTTTGTAAAGATCTCTTTCCAATTTGTTGGTTGCCATTTTGTCCTATTGACAGTGTCCTTTGCTTTACAGAATCTTTGTAATTTTATGAGGTCCCATTTGTCAATCCTTCATCTTAGAGCATAAGCTGTTGATGTTATGTTTAGTAAATTTTCCCCTGTGCTCATGTACTTAAGGCTCTACCCTAGTTTCTTTTCTATTTGTTTCTGTGTGTCATTTTTTTATGTTGAGATCCTTGATCTTTCTTTATTTGCTTCTTATCCATTTGATATTCCTCTGTTGTGAATTATCAGTTTAGCTCTAAACGCCATTTCTTGACTGTGTTGTTTGGTTTTTTTGGTGTTTAGCTTCTTGAGTTCTCATACATTTTGGATATTAGCCTTATATAGGATGTGGGGTTAGTGTAGATTTTTTGCCAATCTGTAGGTTGCCAATTTGTCTTATTGACTATGGACTTTGACTTATAGAAAAATTTCAGGTTCATGTGGTCGCATTTATCAATTATTTTTTTCTTTATTTTTTTATTTTTATTTTTTAGTTATTTTTATTTTCTATATTCTATGTTTACATTTCAAAGGCTTTCCCCTTTCCCAGTTCCCACCCACCATAGTTCCCATAGTTCTTCTCTCCCCCAACTATTCCCCAATTATTCCCCCTCCCCCTCGGTTTCTTTACTAAACTGGATGCAATCTTTACATGCCCAGGGTCCTCTCCTTTCTTCTTCTTGGGAATCATTTGACTTGCTATTTGTGTCTTGAGTATTTAGTGCTTCTGGGCTCATTAATATCCACTTATCAGTGATTGCATTTCATGTGCATTCTTTTGTGATTGGGTTAGCTCACTCAGGATGATATTTTCCAGGTCTAACCATTTACCTACAAATTGCATGAATTCATTATTTTTAATTGCTGAGTAGTATTCCATTGTATAAATATACCACATTTTCTGTATCCATTCCTCCTTTGAGGGATATTTGGGCTCCTTCCAATTTCTGGCTATTATAAACAAGGCTGCTATAAACATAGTGGAGCATGTGTCTTTATTGCATGCAGGGGAATCCTCTGGTTATATGCCCAGGAGTGGTATGCCAGGGTCCTCTGGGAGTGCCATGCCCAATTTTCTGAGGATCCGCCAAACTGATTTCCAGAGTGGTTTTACCATTTTGCAATCCCACCAACAGTGGAGGAGTGTTCCTCTTTCTCCACATCCTCGCCAGCACTTGTTGTCTCTTGAGTTTTTAATCTTAGCCATTCTGACTGGTGTGAAGTGGAATCTCAGGGTTGTTTTGATTTGCATTTCCCTGATGACTAATGATGTTGAACATCTCTTAAGGTGTTTCTCAGCCATCCGAATTTCTTCTGGTGAAAATTCTTTGTTAGCTCTGTGCCCCATTTTTTGATAGGGTTATTTGGTTCTTTGCGGTCTAACTTCTTGAGTTCTTTGTATATATTGGATATTAGCCCTCTGTCGGATGTGGGGTTGGTGAAGATCTTTTCCCACTTTGTTGGTTGCCATTTTGTCCTTCGGACAGTGTCCTTTGCTTTGCAGAAACTTTGTAATTTTATGAGGTCCCATTTGTCGATTCTTGATCTTAGTGCATACGCTATTGGTGTTCTGTTCAGGAACTTTTCCCCTGTGCCCAAGTCCTCCAGGGTCTTCCCAAGTTTCTTTTCTAATAGTTTCAGTGTGTCTGGTTTTATGTGGAGGTCCTTGATCCACTTGGAGTTGATCTTAGAGCAAAGAGATAAGAGTGGGTCAATTCGCATTCTTCTGCATGTTGACCTCCAGTTGAACCAGCACCATTTGTTGAAAAGGCTATCTTTATTCCATCAGATGGTTGTGGCTCCTTTATCAAAGATCAAGTGACCTTAAGTCTGTGGGTTAATTTCTGGGTCTTCAATCCTGTTCCATTGATCTGTTTGCCTGTTGCTATACCAATACCATGCAGTTTTTAACACAATTGCTCTGTAGTACTGCTTGAGGTCAGGGATATTGATTCCCCCAGAAGTCCTTTTATTGTTGAGAATAGTTTTAGCTATCCTGGGTTTTTTGTTGCTCAAGATGAATTTGAGAATTGCTCTTTCTAGATCTATGAAGAATTGAGTTGGGATTTTGATGGGGATTGCATTGAATCTGTATATTGCTTTTGGCAAGATGGCCATTTTTACTATATTGATCCTGCCAATCCAGGAGCAAGAAATATTTTTCCATCTTCTGAGGTCTTCTTCGATTTCTTTCTTCAAGGACTTGAAGTTCTGTTGTACAGATATTTCGCTTCTTTGGTTAGAGTTACGCCAAGATACTTTATGTTGTTTGTGGCTATTGTGAAGGGTGTTATTTCCCTAATTTCTTTCTCAGCCTGCTTGTCCTTTGAGTACAAGAAGGCCACTGACTTGCTTGAGTTAATTTTATAACCTGCCACTTTGCTGAAGTTGTTTATCAGCTGTAGAAGTTCTCTGGTGGAGTTTTTTGGGTCGCTTAGGTAAACTATCATATCCTCTCCAAATAATGATAGTTTCACTTCTTCCTTTCCAATTTGTATCCCTTTGACTTCCTTATGTTGTCTAATTGCTCTTGCTAGAACTTCAAGTACTATATTGAAAAGATATGGAGAGAGAGGGCAGCCTTGTCTAGTCCCTGATTTTAGTGGGAATGCTTCAAGTTTCTCTCCATTTATTTTGATGTTGGCTACTGGTTTGCTGTAGATTGCTTTTACTATGTTTAGGTATGGGCCTTGAATTCCTGCTCTTTCCAAGACTTTTAACATGAAAGGATGCTGAATTTTGTCGAATGCTTTTTCAGCATCTAATGAGATGACCATGTGGTTTTTTTCTTTCAGTTTGTTTATGTAGTGGATTACATTGATGGATTTCCGTATATTGAACCATCCCTGCATCCCTGGGATGAAGCCTACTTGATCATGGTGGATGATCGTTTTGATGTGCTCTTGGATTCGGTTAGCAAGAATTTTATTTAGTATTTTTGCATCTATATTCATCAGAGAAATTGGCCTGAAGTTCTCTTTCTTTGTTGGATCTTTTTGTGGTTTAGGTATTAGCGTAATTGTGGCTTCGAAAAATGAGTTGGTCAGTGTCCCTTCTGTCTCTATTTTGTGGAATAGTTTGAAGAGTATTGGTGTTAAGTCTTCTTTGAAGGTCTGGTAGAATTCTGCACTAAAACCATCTGGTCCCGTACTTTTTTTGGTTGGGAGGCTTTCTATAACCCCTTTTATTTCTTTAGGGATTATGGGACTATTTAGCTGGTCTACTTGATGCTGATTTAATTTTGGTATTTGATATCTGTCTAGGAAATCGTCCATTTCCTCCAGATTCTCCAGTTGTTTTGAGTATAGACCTTTGTAGTAGGATCTGATGATCTTTTGAATTTCCTCATTTTCTGTTGTTATGTCTCCCTTTTCATTTCTAATTTTGTTAATTTGTATACTGTCTCTGTGTCCTTTGGTTAGTCTGGCTAAGGGTTTATCTATCTTGTTGATTTTCTCAAAGAACTAGCTCCTGGTCTTGTTGATTCTTTGCATGGTTCTCTTTGTTTCTATTTGATTGATTTCAGCCCTGAGTTTGATGATTTCTTGTCTTCTACTCCTCCTGGGTGAATTAACTTGTTTTTCTTCCAGGGCTTTAAGGTGTGCCATTAAGCTGCTAGTGTATGCTCTCTCCAGTTTCTTTTTGGATGCACTTAGAGTTATGAGTTTTCCTCTTAGCACTGCTTTCATTGTGTCCCATAGATTTGGGTAGGTTGTACCTTCATTTTCATTGAATTCTAAAAAGTCTTTGATTTCTTTTTTTATTTCTTCCTTGACCAAGGTGTCATTGAGTAGAGTATTGTTCAGTTTCCATGTGTATGTGGGCTTTCTGTTGTTTTTGTTGCTATTGAAGACCACTCTTACTCCATGGTGATCTGATAGGAGGCATGGGATTAGCTCGATCTTCTTGTATTTGTTGACATCTGTCTTGTGACCGATTATATGGTCTATTTTGGAGAAGGTACCATGCGGTGCTGAGAAAAAGGTATATTCTTTAGCTTTAGGATGAAATGTTCTATATATACCTGTTAAATCCAATTGGTCCAGAGTTTCAATTAGTTTCACTGTGTCCCTGTTTAGTTTCTGCTTTCCTGATCGGTCCATTGAGGAGAGTGGGGTGTTGAAGTCACCCACAATTATTGTGTTATGTGTAATGTGTGCTTTAAGTTTTAGTAAGGTTTCTTTTATGAATGAGGGTGCCCTTGCATTTGGAGCATAGATGTTCAGTATTGAGAGCTCTTCCTGGTGGATTTTCCCTTTGGCCAGCAAGAAGTGACCTTCTGCGTCTCTTTGAATGATTTTAGGTTGAAAGTCAATTTTATCTGATATTAGAATGGCTACTCCAGCTTGTTTCCTGAGACCATTTGCTTGTAAAATTGTCCTCCAGCCTTTTACTCTAAGGCAGTGTTTGTCTTTAACATTGAGATGTGTTTCCTGTATGCAGCAAAATGTAGGGTCCTGTTTCCGTATCCAGTCTGTTAATCTATGTCTTTTTATTGGGGAATTGAGTCCATTGACGTTAAGAGATATTAAGGAATAGTAATTATTACCTCCAGACATTTTTGAAATTATATTTATTTATCATATTTATTTTTTATATTCGAGAAGTTATCCTCTTTTGAGTTTGATGAGAGGAGGTTTCTATCTTGCTTCTTCCCGGGTGTAGTTTCCGTCCTTGTCTTGGTGTTTTCCCCCTATTATCCTTTGTAGGGCTGGATTTGTGGAGAGATATCTTGCAAATTTGGTTTTGTCATGGAATACCTTGATGTCTCCATCAATGGCAATTGAGAGTTTTGCTGGGTAAAGTAGTTTTGGCTGAAGTTTGTGTTCTCTTAGAGTTTGTATGATATCTGCCCAGGATCTTCTAGCTTTCATGGTCTCAGGTGAGAAGTCTGGTGTTATTCTGATAGGTTTTCCTTTATATGTTACTTGGCCTTTTTCTCTTGCTGCCTTTAGTATTCTTTCTTTGTTTATTACATTTGGAGTTTTGATTATTATGTGACGGGATGTATTTCTGTACTGGTCCAGTCTGTTTGGGGTTCTATAGGCTTCTTGTATATTCATGGGCATCTATCTCCTTAGGTTGGGGAAGTTTTCTTCCATAATTTTATAGAAGATATTAGCTGGCCCTTTAACTTGTAAATCTTCACTCTCGTCTATACCTATAATCCTTAGGTTTGGTCTTCTCATAGTGTCTTGGATTTCCTGGATGTTTTGGGTTACCACCTTTTTGCATTTAGTATTTTCTTTGACTGTTGAATCAATGGTTCCTATGGTATCTTCGGCTTCTGAGATTCTGTCTTCTATCTCTTGTATTCTATTGTTGATACTTGCATCTATGGCCCCTGATTTCTTCCCCAGGTTTTCTATCTCCAATGTTGTCTCCCTCTGTGATTTCTTAGTTGTTTCTACTTCTGTTTTTAGTATCTGGATGGATGTGCTCAGATCTTTCGCTTGCTTGATTGTGTTTTCATGTATTTCTTTAATAGATTTTTGTGCTTCCTCTTTCATAGCTTCTACTTGTTGGCCCACATTCTTCTGTAGTTCTTTAAGTGACTTTTGTCTTTCTTCCTTATTGTCTTCTTCTCTTTGATCCATCTTCTCCTGCATTTCTTGAAGTGATTTTTGCATTTGCCTTGTAAAGGCTTCTAACTTTTGATCCATTTTCTCCTCTATTTCTTTACGAGATTTTTCTATGTGTTCAGCTACCAGCATCCTGACCAGTGATTTTATATCCAAGTCTTGTTTTTCTGGTATTTTAGGCTATCCAGGGATTCCTGTTGTTGGAGAACTGGGTTCAGATGCTGTCATGTTGCCTTGATTTTTGTTAGTAACGTTCCTTTGTTTTCCTTTTGCCATCTGGTTATTTCTGGTTTTAGTTGGCCTTGTTGTCAGTGGCTGGTGTTTGAATCTCCTCTGAGGCTGGGCTCACCTGTTGTTTCTCTACTGGTGAATATGTGTGACTGCTGCTTTAAGGGATCATAAGCTGGCTGCCACCCATGCGATTGTAGCCCCTGTTGGAGTCTGTCTACCTGGGCTTCTCCAGCTGTGTCCTGGTTGCAAGGAACTCCGAGAGCCTAGCAGATCTCCCATGAGGGTAGCCCTGGAAGGGGTGTTTACCTGGGCCTTTCCAGCTATGTCCTGGTTGCAATATGGAGGCCCGTTGCTACCGCTGGTCCAGGGGCCGGCGAGCTGGTTGCAGAATGCAGCCTCGGTGCTCGCCAGAGGGCACGGGAATGTCCCACAGAGCCTGGGCCTTTCCAGCTGTGTCCTGGTTGCAATATGGAGGCCCGCCGCTACACTGCTGGTCTAGGGGCCGGCGAGCTGGTTGCAGAACGCAGCCTAGGTGCTCACACTCCTGTGTGCAGGTACATGTGTGTGAATGTCTGCACTATATATTTGAAATCACTCTGGATCTTAGTCTACTTTTTTCATTGAGGATTATTCTCTCACCTGAATCCAGAACTCAATAATATCAGCTAGTCTAACTGGCAATTTTGCTCCAGGAATCTTTCCCTCTCCTGAATCCTGGAATTACAGGTGGAACATCGTTCTCAGTATTTACATGGGCTCTAGGGAGCTGAACTCTGGTCCTTACCATCTTAACAACTCCTGACCTCTAGTTTGGGGATCAAGTAAGTATCTGAGACTTCATTTCTATACTTCATGGATACTGATAAGTCAAAGGAGAAAGAGAATGATGTAGTAAGAGATTTCTGCTGCTGCTGCTGCTGCTGCTGATGGTGATGATTAAATCTTAATCTTTGATGATCACCTAATCACAGACATTTGCTAATTTCTGTGCATCCTATGTTGCACTGGATGCCTGAGGATTCAAATTCTAGACGACTATGTGAACAATGATTTAAATGATGGCATTTTTGAGTTGTACGGCTTTGCTTTCTGCAGTCCTGCATTTGAGGCACAGCTACAGAAAGGGGCCATTTCAACCATAATTTCTGCTGTTTTATTAATGACATTCTTGATTCCAAATAGAGCTGTTTTAGAAGAAGAAAAAAGACATCAAACTTGGCAATTTGAAAATTGAGTGTTCAGATTAAAATGGTAATGCACACAAATACCTATTAATTAATAAGTAGGAAGTCTTTCTTCTAACATATTATTATCACACAAATCATCTTGTTCATCATAGTTATACCTAACCACCCCTACCTGACATTTACATTCAGGAGTAATAAATGCTCACAGGGCCATGCTTTTATTTCTTAATCAGATTATTTCAAAATTAGACCCTAGCCATTAGCACAGCATCCACTCATGAACAGTAATTAATGTAGGGAGTTCAGTCTCCAACTTTAGTATTTTAGACTGACATCTCTATTTTCCAGATAAATGTCTGATCACCCACACCACGTTAACATGGTAGCACTAATTCTACCAGAGAAAGATTGTGGCTGCTGTGAAACTGAAATGCTGACATTAGCTTGACAGTGCTATTGGGGTTATCTTTATCCCCTGAATGTAGCTAATCTTCACCCAATGCTTACTCTTAGGAAGTGAATGTTTAAAACCATTGATATATTTTATCTTGTTAAATCTCTTTATCAGCATTCTAAAATAGACTTCCCTTTTTTCTTGTTGAAAATAGGGAAGTTCAAATTAAAAAAAACTAAACTACCTGTTGAAGATCACAGAATTTTCAATAGTGTGGATATAATAAAAAAGTAAATTTCACATGAGAACAAAGGAAGTGAAGCAAGCAGGCTAATGAATAACTCTACAGTGTCTATGTTCATCTTGTAAAATGCATTTGCAATATTTATTTTGAAGCATTTATAGAAGAAAAACCAAACATGAATCTGTTTTGTATTGTATTGCTTTCAAATTCACAATGTGTAATTAAAGACATGTTAAAATTCTGTAAAGACAAAAATTAAGAAGATTAGCTATAAGGTTGTCTCTATTCCATAAAGGAACATCAATGGGATTGGTACTTTGGCATGTTGGAATTACTGACATTTTCTCATTGGAGTACTTATAGAACTTGTGAAAACAGGGGTAACTTCTGAACTTAGAGAATCAAAGATACCCAAAAGCATGTTTGGTTGTTTGAATGAGAACAGTCCCCATAGTTTTGGTTGTTTGAATGAGAACAGTCCCCATAATCTTGTAAGATGGAATGCTTGGTCCAGAGTAAGTGGAACCACTTGGAAAAGATTAGATGTGGCCTATTTGGAAGTGTGTCACTGGAGGTGAATTTGAGTTTTCCAAAATCTACCCCAGACTCAGTCTCTCTTTTTCTGACTGCTGTCTGCCAATTAAAATGCATTGTTCTCAGCTAATACTTGAGGACTGTGCTCTTCTGTTCCTCATCATGGTGATCATAACTCCAGGAAAATCTAAGTCCTTAACTAAATGTATTATTTTAAATAAGAGTTGTCTTGGTCATGATGTCTCTTCACAGAAGTAGAACAGTAGTTAAGATAGCAAAACAAGCATCCTGAAATTTTTGCTCTAGAGATAGAGGTGATGTCATCAGAAGGAAGGAACATAAACATGTTTGACAGCATAGTATTCAGTATGGGCATTGAAAAGTTCTTGTATTGTGATCCATGCTCTTAATCAGACTCCCTGAAAAAATAGTGCTTTTTTAGGAATGATCTTCACATAAAAATGGTCTCTCTAGGTCTATAGGGAGAATCACTATTAAGATTGGTTATGTAGGTGTGTCATTGATAGAGGAAGTCTTTCCCTTGGAGCAGACTTTAAGGTCTCAAAAGCTCAAGCCAAGTTTGTTGGTTCAATGTCTCTTCCTGATGCCTTCAAATCTAGCTGTAGAACTCTCAGCTACTTTCACACACCATGTCTGCCTACATGATGTCTTTTTTCTGCCAAGATGATAATGGACTAAACCTCTGAAACTATAAGTCACCCACAATTAAATGATTTCCTTTATACGAAGTGCTGTGGTTATGCTGTCTCTCCACGGCCATAAAATACAAACATAGAACTTGTTAGCAGAGACAGAGGTATTGCTCTAATAGGCCTGATCATGATTTTGTTTGAAGGAATGTCGACTTTTGAACTTTGGATTAGGAAAGCAGTTGAACCCTGAGTTAGATTCATGGACCATGTAATAGAACAGTGAACAGAGTGTAACTGAGGGTGATTTGAGCTATGGGGGTCTGGTTTAAGAAGTTTCAGAAGAGAAGGATGTTAGTATGTGGCCTAGAGATTATTCCTGTGATTTTTTTTGTGAAGAAGGTGGCTGGTTTTTGCCATTTACCAAAATTTAACCTCAGTTTAATTAAAGAATTTTGGTTTAGTTGTGAGTTCAGAGCAGATTTTAAAAGAGCCTAGTATGGAGAATATATATTACATATTAATGCAGATCTACAATGAAAAGAAGCAGGATGAGCAAGAAAATTTACAAATGTACAATTTGAGGAGAAAGGGAGCATCAGTTAGTATAATGAAATCCTGTTTTTAAGGAGATAAGCCAACTAAAGAAAATCCCAATATTAAATAAAATAAAGAGAATAGTTACATCAGAGCAAGACTCTGTTATTCTAAGCTTCCAATTTGTGAATAGGACTTAAAGAAAATTGAAATGATATTAAAGAAAAATAAAAAGAATTAAATAAATGTTTGTGCTGGGTATGGTGTAGCACACCTTTAATCTGAGCAAGTAGGAGACAGAGATATACAGTTCTCTTAAAACAAAGCTACCCTGGTCTACAGAGCAAATTCCAGGACAACCAAGCTTGTACAATGATGGAAAACAACAAAAGGAGAAAGCTGGTGAAGATGAAATTGAATGAGTGCACAATATACCTGCACCAGCAATCAGAAGACTTGATTAGAGTCATGGATAGAAGAAGTGGGCTATGGAATCTCCATCTTTTACTAAGGAAAGATGCTGACGCCAGGTGTAAAACTGTGAAGTTGAAGCCGGGATTGCCTTGAAGAACCCAAAATGATGGAGATTCCATAGCTATGGGAAAACTGCTAAGGAAGACTGGTTACAGGGAGGGGAACCAGCCCAAAAGACAAGAAGTGTTTTGAAGTCAGCAAAGATGAAAAGAGTTGGGAATCTAAGGAGTGTTTTGACATTAGATATAGAGACACAGAGTATAGAGTTTCCCCAGCTGGCTTTCAGGCTTAATTTGGTTCGATATTTTCTCACTAGGCTTCATTTTTGATCAGTACAGTATATATGTAAGCTCCATAAGTATGTATGTAAATATGTAATGGAAATTTATGGTTCCCAATGGCCTTTAAATGTAAATGCAACTTCTAAATAAGTGGTGTATTTGGTGATATTATAGAGATGGCTTTATCAGTTCATGGCAAGCACCTAAATAGTGTCTGTACTGTCAAGTCAGTCATGGATTCCTTATTGGATGACTCCTTAATCACTTTTCTAAGGAATGAAACAGTTGAAGAGGACATTTCAATGAGATTTTTTTTAATTTTTATTTTCTATATTTTATGTTTACATTTCAAAGGCTTTCCCCTTTCCAAGTCCCCCCCCACCATATGTCCCATAATTCCTCTCCCCCCCAACTATTCCCCAATCATTACCCCCCCCACCACGGTTTCTCTACAAAACTGGATCCAATCTTTCCAGGCCCAGGGTCCTCTCCTTTCTTCTTCTTGGGAATCATTTGACTTGCTAATTGTGCCTTGAGTATTTAGGGCTTCTGGGCTCATTAATATCCACTTATCAGTGATTGCATTTCATGTGTATTCTTTTGTGATGGGGTTAACTCACTCAGGATGATATTTTCCAGGTCTAACCATTTACCTACAAATTGCATGAATTCATTATTTTTAATTGCTGAGTAGTATTCCATTGTATAAATATACCACATTTTCTGTATTCATTCCTCCTTTGAGGGATATTTGGGCTCCTTCCAATTTCTGGCTATTATAAACAAGGCTGCTATAAACATAGTGGAGCATGTGTCTTTATTGTATGCAGAGGAATTCCCTGGGTATATGCCCAGGAGTGGTATGCTAGGGTCCTCTGGAAGTGACATGCCCAATTTTCTGAGGAACCTCCAAACTGATTTCCAGAGCTGTTTTACATTTTGCAATCCCACCAACAGTGGAGGAGTGTTCCTCTTTTTCCACATCCTCGCCAGCACTTGTTGTCTCTTGAGTTTTTAATCTTAGCCATTCTGACTGGGGTGAGGTGGAATCTCAGGCTTGTTTTGATTTGCATTTCCCTGATGACTAATGATGTTGAACAACTCTTAAGGTATTTCTTGGCACTCTGAATTTCTTCTGGTGAAAAAAATTTTTTTTGGCTCTGTACCCCATTTTTTGATAGGGTTATTTGGTTCTTTGCTGTCTAACTTCTTGAGTTCTTTGTATATATTGGATATTAGCCCTCTGTCGGATGTGGGGTTAGTGAAGATCTTTTCCCACTTTGTTGGTTGCCATTTTGTCCTTCTGAAGGTGTCTTTTGCCTTGCAGAAACTTTGTAATTTTATGAGGTCCCATTTGTCAATTCTTGATCTTACTGCCTAAGCAATTGGTGTTCTGTTCAGGACCTTTCCCCCTCTGCCCATGTCCTCCAGGGTCTTCCCAAGTTTCTTTTCTAACAGTTTCAGTGTGTCTGGTTTTATGTGGAGGTCCTTGATCCACTTGGAGTTGATCTTAGTGCAAAGAGATAAGAGTGAGTCAATTTGCATTCTTCAGCATGTTGACCTCCAGTTGAACCAGTACCATTTGTTGAAAAGGCTATCTTTATTCCACTGGATGGTTGTGGCTCCTTTATCAAAGATCAAGTGACCATAAGACTGTGGGTTCATTTCTGGGTCTTCAATCCTATTCCAATGATCTACTTGCCTGTTGCTGTACCAATACCATGCAGTTTTTAACACAATTGCTCTATAGTACTGCTTAAGGTCAGGGATATTGATTCCCCCAGAAGTCCTTTTATTGTTGAGAATAGTTTTAGCTATCCTGGGTTTTGTGTTGCTCCAGATGAATTTGAGAATTGCTCTTTCTAGATCTATGAAGAATTGATTTGGGATTTTGATGGGGATTGCATTGAATCTGTATATTGCTTTTGGCAAGATGGCCATTTTTACTATATTGATCCTGCCAATCCAGGAGCAAGAAATATTTTTCCATCTTCTGAGGTCTTCTTCGATTTCTTTCTTCAAGGACATGAAGGTCCTGTTGTACAGATATTTCGCTTGTTTGGTTAGAGTTACGCCAAGGTACTTTATATTGTTTGTGGCTATTGTGAAGGGTGTTATTTCCCTAACTTCTTTCTCAGCCTGCTTTTCCTTTGAGTACAGGAAGGCTACTGATTTGCATGAGTTAATTTTATAACCAGCCACTTTGCTGAAGTTGTTTATCAGCTGTAGAATTTCTCTGAAGGAGTATTTTGGGTTGCTTAAGTAAACTATCATATCATCTGCAAATAATGATAGTTTGACTTCTTCCTTTCCAATTTGTATCCCTCTGACTTCCTTATGGTGTCTAATTGCTCTCGCTAGAACTTCAAGTACTATATTGAAAAGATATGGAGAGAGAGGGCAGCCTTGTCTACTCCCTGATTTTAGTGGGATTGCTTCAAGTTTCTCTCCATTTATTTTGATTTTGGCTACTGGTTTGCTGTAGATTGCTTTTACTATGGTTAGTATGGGCCTTCAATTCCTGCTCTTTCCAGGACTTTTAGCATGAAAGGATGCTGAATGTTGTCGAATGCTTTTTCAGCATCTAATGAGATGACCATGTGTTTTTTTCTTTTAGTTTGTTTATGTTGTGGATTACATTGATGGATTTCCGTATATTGAACCATCCCTGCATCCCTGGGATGAAGCCTACTTGATCATGGTGAATGATTGTTTTGATGTGCTCTTGGAGTCGGTTGGCAAGAATTTTATTTAGTATTTTTGCATCGATATTCATAAGAGAAATTGGCCTGTAATTCTCTTTCTTTGTTGGATCTTTTTGTGGTTTAGGTATTAGCGTAATTGTGGCTTCGAAGAATGAGTTGGGCAGTGTCCCTTCTGTCTCTATTTTGTGGAATAGTTTGAAAAGTATTGGTGTTAAGTCGTCTTTGAAGGTCTGGTAGAATTCTGCACTAAAACCATCTGGTCCCGTACTGTTTTTGGTTGGGAGGCTTTCTATAACCCCTTCTATTTCTTTAGGGGTTATGGGACTATTTAGCTGATCTACTTGATGCTGATTTAATTTTGGTATTTGGTATCTGTCTAGGAAATTGTCCATTTTCTCCAGATTCTCCAGTTGTTTTGAGTATAGACCTTTGTAGTAGGATCTGATGATCTTTTGAATTTCCTCAGTTTCTGTTGTTATGTCTCCCTTTTCATTTCTAATTTTGTTAATTTGTATACTGTCTCTGTGTCCTTTGGTTAGTCTGGCTAAGGGTTTATCTATTTGGTTGATTTTCTCAAAGAAACAGCTCCTGGTCTTATTGATTCTTTGTATGGTTCTCTTTGTTTCTACTTGATTGATTTCAGCCCTGAGTTTGATGATTTATTGTCTTCTACTCCTCCTGGGTAAATTAACTTCTTTTTCTTCCAGGGCTTTAAGGTGTGCCATTAAGTTGCTAGTGTATAATCTCTCCAGTTTGTTTTTGGATGCACTTAATGCTATGAGGTTTCCTTTTAGCACTGCTTTCATTGTGTTCCATAGATTTGGGTAGGTTGTACCTTCATTTTCAATGAATTCTAAAAAGTCTTTGATTTTTTTTTATTTCTTCCTTGACCAAGGTGTCATTGAGTAGAGTATTGTTCAGTTTCCAAGTATATATGGTCTTTCTGTTTTTTTTTTTTTTGTTGTTGTTGCTATTGAAGACCACTCTTACTCCATGGTGATCTGATAGGAGGCATGGGATTAGCTCGATCTTCTTGTATTTGTTAACATCTGTCTTGTGACCAGTTATATGGTCTATTTTGGAGAAGGTACAATGTGGTGCTGAGAAAAAGGTATATTCTTTAGCTTTAGGATGAAATGTTATATATATATATATATATATATATATATATATATATATATAGAACCATGTTCTATATATAAATCCAATTGGTACAGAGTTTCAATTAGTTTCACTGTGACCCTGTTTAGTTTCTGCTTTCCTGATTGATCCATTCAGGAGAGTGGAGTGTTGAAGTCACCCACAATTATTGTGTTAGGTGTAATGTGTGCTTTAAACTTTAGTAAGGTTTCTTTTATGAATGAGGGTGCCCTTGCATTTGGAGCATAGATGTTCAGTATTGAGAGCTCTTCTTGGTGGATTTTCCCTTTGGGCAGCAAGAAGTGACCTTCTGAGTCTCTTTTGATGACTTTAGGTTGGAAGTCAATTTTATCTGATATTAGAATGGCTACTCCATCTTGTTTCCTGAGACTATTTGCTAGTGAAATTGTCTTCCAGCCTTTTACTCTAAGACAGTGTTTGTCTTTAACACTGAGATGTGTTTCCTGTATGCCGCAGAATGTAGGGTCCTGTTTCTGTATCCAGTCTGTTAATCTATGTCTTTTTATTGGGGAATTGAGCCCCAATAAGAGATATTAAGATATTAATATCTTAAGAGATATTAAGGAATAGTAATTATTACCTCCAGACATTTTGGAAATTATATTTATTTATTTATTTATTTATTTATTTATTTATTCATTTTTTATTTATTTTTATATTCGAGAGGTTATCTTCTTTTGGGTTTGATGAGAGGAGTCTTCTATCTTGCTTCTTCCCAGGTGTAGTTTCCGTCCTTGTCTTGGTGTTTTCCCCCTATTATCCTTTGTAGGGCTGGATTTGTGGAAATAAAACATGCAAATTTGGTTTTGTCATGGAATACCTTGATCTCTCCATCTATGGTGATTGAGAGTTTTGCTGGGTAAAGTAGTTTTGGCTGAAGTTTGTGTTCTCTTAGAGTTTGCATGATATCTGCCCAGGATCTTCTAGCTTTCATGGTCTCGGGTGAGAAGTCTGGTGTTATTCTGATAGGTCTTCCTTTATATGTTACTTGGCCTTTTTCTCTTGCTGCCTTTAATATTCTTTCTTTGTTTAGTACATTTGGAGTTTTGATTATTATGTGACGGGATGTATTTCTGTTCTGGTCCTGTCTGTTTGCGGTTCTATAGGCTTCTTTTATATTCATGGGCATCTCTCTCTTTAGGTTGGGGAAGTTTACTTCCATAATTTTGTAGAAGATATTTTCTTGCCCTTTAACTTGTAAATCTTCACTCTCATCTATGCCTATAATCCTTAGGTTTGGACTTCTCATTGTGTCCTGGATTTCCTGGATGTTTTAGGTTACATCCTTTTTGCATTTAGTATTTTCTTTGACTGTTGAATCAATGGTTCCTATGGTATCTTCGGCTTCTGAGATTCTGTTTTTTATCTCTTGTATTTCATTGTTGATATTTGCAGCTATGGCCCCTGATTTCTTCCCAAGGTTTTCTGTCTCCAATGTTGTCTCCCTCTGTGATTTCTTAGTTGTTTCTATGTCTGTTTTTAGAACCAGAATGGATATGCTCAGATCTTTTTCTTGCTTGATTGTGTTTTCATGTATTTGTTTAAAAGATTTTTGTGTTTCCTCTTTCATAGCTTCTACTTGTTGGCCCACATTCTTCTGTATTTCTTTAAGTGATTTTTGTCTTTCTTCCTTATTGTCTTCTTCTTTTTGATCCGTCTTCTGCATTTCTTGAAGTGATTTTTGTATTTGCCTTGTAAAGGCTTCTAACTTTTGATCCATTTTCTCCTCTATTTCTTTACGAGATTTTTCTATGTGTTCAGCTACCAGCATCCTGACCAGTGATTTCTATATCCAAGTCTTGTTTTTCTGGTGTTTTGGTGTATCCAGGGCTTCCTGTTGTTGGCGAACTGGGTTCAGATGCTGTCATGTTGCCTTGATTTCTGTTAGTAACATTCCTTCGTTTCCCTTTTGCCATCTGGTTATTTCTGGTGTTATTTGGCCTTGTTGTCACTGGCTGGTGTTTGAATCTCCTCTGAGGCTGGGCTCACCTGTTGTTTCTGTACTGGTGATTATGTGTGACTGCTGCTCTAAGGGATCTCGAGCTGGCTGCCACCCACTGCCTTGGTGCAAGACCTGAGGGCGCGGGGAAGTCCTGCAGAGCCTTGGCGGGTGGAGCTGGGCCTGCCTGGCAGCGTGAGCCTAGCAGATCCCCCCGAGATGGTAGCCCAGGCTGGAGTCTGTCTACCTGGGCCTCTCCAGCTGTGTCCTGGTTGCAATATGGAGGCCTGTTGCTACTGCTGGTCCAGGGGCCTGGGAGCTGGCTGCCACCCACTGCCTACGTGCAAGGCCTGTCAATGAGATTTTTGTATGTGAATATCTTGTTAGACTATTTTCAATTCTCTTCGAAAGTTCTATTCAAACTTAGCCTAAGATTTTTAGCAATTTTTCTTAGCAAGATTTTGTTAATGTCCTAGGAAGGGAAACAGATGTCAGATAGAATTAGTCATGGCAACAATTTAGGAAGATGGGAGAAATATTGTGAAAGATAAAAAGAAAAAAATCTAAAATAGCCACTGGGCTTCATAGTATCCTGGTTCTCATACCATAGAAGACAGAGTAGATGAAGAAGTATCTAAGAAAGCTTAGTCTGAACACAGAGACACTTTTGGGAAAGGTGGATGTTGCCGGGCTATCTTCTGGCAGTTTAGCATTGTAGTAGACAAGAGTCTCTGGAATGGACCCGAACATGACCTTCTCATGACTTGTCACTTCTAGATGTAGAGATCCTCCTAGGATCACCACAACTTACCAAGTCATGTGCTTCTGCAATTTGCATTGCTTTTAATTGGAATGGGATGCAGAGATATAAAATATAAACATATGACTAAGACTGTCATATGTATTAAGCTACAGCTCTGTCTTCTTTTTCCCGATGTATTCAACAACAGCAACAACAAACCAAAGGATTGATGAAGCATATGGTAAGCAGTATGAGAGAATCAGAATGTTTTTCTCTTGCATCTGAGTTCTTTTTTGTCTCTAGATGCCCTCTTGCCAGTATCTTCTTCAATGTACTGTGACATCAGTTCTTCTGGTTTGAGTCCTTCTAGACAATGTTTTACCATTGTGGTTGTCTTTCCCAAAGGCTAGTGAGGAGAGGTATCAATTCATATGTCTGTTAGCCAGCTATTACTATCATCAAAATCATTAAATCATTTTAATTTATTATTAAAATCAGGGAAAGGTAGAATGGAAGTTCCTGAGTCAAGTCCATATTTTTTGGGACAGTGTTCTTCTGCTTTGTCAGAAATACTTTGACAGATTTTGACACTATGTGACATATCTTTTTCAGTTCCTTCACTTGTTTGTTTGTGTTTTCCTATAATTATTTAAGAGATTTTTGTGTTTTTTCTTTCATGACTTCTGCCTGTTGACTCAATTTCTCCTGAATTTCTTTAAGTGATTTTTGCATTTACTCTTTATTGGCTTCTCTCTATTGACTCATATTCTTCTGAATTTCTTTAAGTGATTTTTGTGTTTCCATTGTAAGGGCTTCTAACTTATTCATGTTCCCCTCTATTTCTTTAAGAGATTTATTTATGTCCTTTTTCTGTTCCTCTAACAGCATCATGACCAGTGATTTTAAATCCCAACCTTGTTTTTCTGGTGTATTTGGATATCCAGGATTTGCTATTGTTGGAAAATTGGGTTTAGATGCTGCCATATTGCCTTGATTTCTGTTAGTAATGTACCTATGTTTGCCTTTGGCCATCTGGTTATCTCTGGGATTAGTTGGTCTTATTGTCACTGGCTGGAGCTTGAACCTCCTGTGAGCCTGTAAGGCTACTGGCTTTCCCTGGCTCAGAGTGCTGATGTGTTGCCCTCCTCTTGGGCATGCTTGGAGCTCTGGTGTGTCTTGCCCCAAGTAATGCTATACTCAGGTTGTCTCTGTGAACCTGGTGCTGCCTGTCTGCTCCATTAGGGAGCAAAGATGGTGGATGCTACGAGGACCTTTTCCAAGTGCTGATCACTCTGCAGGGCAAAGGACCCCTGACAGGGTTAGAACACAGATGGTCCGCAGAGCTGCCCAGTCCCTGGATGCAAGCAAAAGCCTGACAGGCTGAGACCCAAGTGCTGTTAGCCTCGGGCTATGTCTGCATACCTGGCACTGTCTGTAGATCTCTCTGCCATCCCAGAGCCAAGATGGAGGAGTTCCCCTCCAAGTGCCATTCATTCTACAGGGCAAGCCACCCCTGACAGGGTTGGCGCTCAGGCCTACAGAGCTGCCCATGCCCTGGGTGCAGGCAAAAGACTGACAGGCTGAGACCCAAGCGATGTTAGCCTCGGGCTATGCCTACGTATCTGGCACTGTCAGATCTCTTTGACTTCCAGGAGCCAAGATGGCTGAGCCAGGTTTAGGTTTTGACTTCTCCTCAGTTACAGACCTTGGAGAAATCGGGTTGTCAATGGTCACTGTGCCCTGCCAGAAGAAGAAACATCTTACAGCTGTCAAAGATTCACTTTGATAGAATGCCCAGGCTTTGTGGAAAATACCATTTGCCTTATTTCTTCCCCTACATGTATAAATTCCCTGAGAAAATACAGTTTGCCAAACCTTGATCAGAAATCCTGTCTTGGTTGGATTCCTTGTGTCTTCTGTCCTTTCTAGTCTCTCTCCTCTCTTAGGGACCCCTGTTGAAAACTCCTGCAGGCCAGGGCAAAAAGTATCCAACACATGGCACTGACAGCTGTACTCAACATTTCTTCATATCTCCTCACATTTACCTCAGCAAGTCACAAGGTCAAGGCTGTCTACAATGAGAACACTGAAAAAGTTCAAGGAGACAATGAACATTACAGGCAATTACAAAGAAGGCACATCATGTCACTTTTCACCCATTCATTTGTATAATTTTTGTCTGTAGACAAAATGGCACAGTGGAGAGATAAGTCAGGGTGTGTGAATATCCAACCCCTCACTCAAGTTCACTGATTACATGAGAAAAGGGTAGACTAGATTATCTGAAAAATACCTTCAAGGGAAGAAGCCATATTTCTGTGATTCTTCCATTCCTGGAAGCCTCTCATGTCTATGTATACCTTTTCACAGGAAGCCCTAGTTCATGTAACTATTTCTCATTTTTCATCTCATGTGGAAGGAGTTGTTCAAGTGTATTCTGCTACTCATGGGAATCCTTCAGGTTTCATCCTGAATGAATTGTAGGTCCTGCTGTTCTTTTTTTCACATTTGGGGTAAAGCAAATATTTTTGTTCAACTGACAAACATGTAAAACACAGGTAACTATGACTGTGTAGGCATCAAACTACACACACACACACACACACACACACACACACCATACTACTACACATATACATCACACCATAAACTCACCATAAATACCTTACAGCACACACATACCACACTCACACATATATCCTACAGTATACATACCAAATACATACCACATACATAAACAAACATACATATTCACACACAGAGATAACATACAACATTACACATACACCATATGTAAACACACCACCTCCTTACATACCCCAGACCACACACACACTTCTCTAGACACCATAATACACCATACCCCAGTGCCATACTATATATTACACACACCATACACATACCACACATATCACACAGACACCCCACATACACATGCACACACACAAAATACCATGCATACTACACCACATATACACACATACATACACTTTCACATAGAGAGACACAGATGACCACACAGACACACCACACACACACACACACACACACACACACACACACTAGGATACATACAAACCACCCACTCACACAGACACAGGTATAAACACACTGTAACATACACATAGATACACCCCCCCACACACAAACACACACTCACTCACACACAGAAATTCTAGTATAAACTCTTTCATAAAATTAACATGATTCATTTGGTAAAGTAGATAGAGTTTAGATGAAAACAGACTTCAAGTATGGAATGATCCTCTGAATAAATCACAACAACAGGATCATAATAGCTTCATCTCAGGAACATTCTTCTTTTTGAAACAAATAGACTGCCAGTTGCAGCTGGGATAGTTCTTACTTTTGCATTTCATCCCAAAAGTCAGCCTTAAGTTCTAGCTGGAAAAATTTGTGTCAAATCCCTGTGTCTGAAACAATCATTGTCAGAAAAGAAATATTAACTAGCTAATTGGCTTCAGCCCTCACATCCCCATGGCTCTATTTTATTCAGGGGTAAAAAAGTCAGCGCTAGAGAAATAACCACCTAAGTACACAAAGTCAGATCGAAGAATTAAGTTTTGCCTTTACTAAAACTTCGTCAGTGTTAAGGAATCACTATCAAGAAGAGGCATAAGAGTATAGCAATGAAATATATATGTCTGTGTGTGCATGTTTGTATGTGTGTATATACATATATGCAAATGTATATATATCTATATATTTGCATATGTTTATATAAGAATATATGTATATTTATAAATTATGTATATCATAGACAATATTTGTATACTTCTGATACAACACATGACACCTATTTCTATTCTAGGATGTAAAATATTCCAGTTTGTTTTGCAAGTATGAGTACTTATGTTCAAGAAAAACATTTCTTAAGCAGGCCTATCTCTTGGGTAGTCTTGAGAAACTTTTCTGAATAAAGTTCTCACTATCAATTGATAACCATGTGCAGTGGTAAAATAGCAACCTCTTCCATGGCCCTTAGAAGGTGCTTCTGACACTTTGGTTGAGAGGAGACACTCTATATACCACAGCCTAATGTGTTATTTTGGACTATCTGTTTCTCTTTCTCTCTAATAATATGTTAGAACACTGAGAAAACTTTATGTGAGCATCTCTGTTGCAGTGAGATGGAACATAGCCTCCTTGAATTACCTATGCTAATTAACAGAAAGCTATGCCATGAATAATTTAATTTGATGGTTTAACAAAATCATCTGTGTGTCCACGACACATTGAATTTCTCTTTGAAATAAAATGTTTTACAGTATATCATCATTATTTCCATGCTGTATAATTCTATGTTTTGTCTATTAGTTTTGAAGATTTAAAGGTACACGGTGATCTGAAAATGAGGTGAACATTGAAGATAAATAATTCTTCTAGTGAGAGCTGGGAATTTCGATAAAGTTTGATTATCACTGAAGACATAGATATGGATATATTAAGGTTTTTGCAACACTCACATAATTACAAGTACACTCCTGTGAGGGTACACAAAATCCTATAGAGCAGGAACTTCAAAGAACCAATGGATTCCAAAAGTTGAATATTAATGACTAAAGTGTCTGTACAGTTCAGGGTGACCTAAGCCCAGATGAGAAGGAAGTTCAGGGTGACATTGTGAGAGAAAAGAGGAAACTGGTGCTTTCCATAGAGAAGTGGACACTTGGAGGAGAGATCTTGGTGTGGCTGCTTCTGTACCTTCATCTGCATCAAAAGTGGTTACTGCAGCTTTGAAGAAAGTATCAATTAGAAAAGTGAGGTTCTTTACGCTTCCTTTCTAAACAATAAATATCTGGGTACCATATCTGATCAGTAAACCTTGGATTCGAACCCAATTCCAAATTGTTTACAAAATTAAAATTAAAATAAGAAACTGGTTGTTCTATGAAACACACTCCATAATATTCTGAGAAAGATTCAAATTTCTGGACCTTCCATAAAAGCTGAATCTCAGCCAGGAATTTATCTTGTTATTCCCAGGTGATTATAGTGTGCATTTGGTTTGAAAAGCACTTGCAGGGACAGTGGCCAGAACATGATTTTTGGATTTTGTTTTGTTTATCTGTTTTCATTCTTTCCTTTTATTTCATGTCTCCAGTGAGATTTTAGAGCTAAGTGTAGCTCATTTCTTTAAACATTAATACCCATTTTTCTAGAATTGTTAGCAAGCTGCATCAGCATTTGCACTTGCCAACAATCTGAAATAAATTTAGAGGCTACCATAAACAGCAGGGCCAGCTTTCATCAGAAAAGATGAACTAGGAATCTGTAAAATATTACAGACATAAATCTTCAGAGAGAAGGTATATGATAGTCTTGTGAATAAGCATTCAAAAAGCTCTTTGTTTTATGGATATAATTTGATGGCAACATGTCTTTTACACATGTGAATAAATCAATTAGTCACTATAAAAAATTCAGTGTTTGTTTCCTCTTTCATGACCATATGTTTGTTGAAAGATCATTTTTGAAACACTTAAAAGATCTTAAGTCATTTGACAATTTGTTTGTTTATGATTATAAAAATGCTGTTTGCTTCCTTTGAATTGACCAGTGCACTTAACCTGTATTTATAGTCATGTCCTGTTATTTAAAAGGAACAATCCATGATAACTGCCAGTAATTTAATTTCTGGTCCAACCAGAATATATCAAGAATCTGTGAGCCTACCGGAATGCACAAAAAGTCTCATAGTGCTTTAGGTAATACCCCTTATGCCTAGAATGACTAACAAAAAGGCTCATCATTCCTGAAAGACAAATAATTTTTGTCACTCTTCTGAAAGGTAGACTCATCATGTATTCACCATTAACGTGTTTTATTAAACAACGTAGGAAGAAATATAAAAATATCAATATAGTAGATACTTTAATTATGTATTGATAAAATAAATTATATTCAAGGCAGTATGTATTTTCTAGAACTCAACAAACAACAGAACGAAACATTGGAAGCTTCAAGTGAAATGATGACTTGTGACACAAGCCAGACTTCCCATAAAGTGATGAGATTAGAAGCTTATCAGAACAAGGAAATTCTGAACACAGATTTGAAAACTTTTCTTTCTGTTAGAAATAAAGATGTGACATAAATAAACTCACTTCTCTGAAATCATGAATTCCTAACCCTCTTTATATTGTTCTTCCTTAAAACAATATATTGTGCAGATAAATGTTCAATAATTAAGTAAAATTTAAGAAAGAAATTCTGAATTAAACTGAGATTAATGTTTGTATGCATATTAAATATGAATTTTAGCCATTGGGTGCCTAATCATTAAATTCAAGAGCCTTGAAACTGGTTCCTCATGAACCCCATTTCTATATAATCTTCCCATTCACATTTACTAAGTCAGGAAAAGATTTCTGTAGGTTGTCTAGGAAACTAAAATAAGAAGAGGATTTAAAAGTATGATAATCTTATTCCCAATAAACCAGTAAACAAGAGAAAAACTTACTAGAACATACAAAAATCTATTCTCCATACCATTGGGGAAAATGGTTTTTAAATCCCACTTTCAAATGATTCTTCAAATGTGAGAAGTATATATTATACAGGGAAAACTGCAAGCAAGAATCTGGAGGAATCTCAAGGAGCAGTGGCAAAAACGAAGAAAGAAACTAAAACTGATTGTAGCAATGTACATTCATTGTAAACTTCTTATGAAGTTTTAAGTCTAATTTAAAAACTGGAACCACAAGCCTGTACTTCTGCCAGTATCACTTTGCCTTTATTATACAAACTAATATTTAGGAATGTTTAATGGAAAAAAAACCCTCAGCAATAGCATTTTGACTGCAGTAAATGCAAATATACAGTTATACCTTTATTAAAATTCTGGAAATGAAGGGTATAAAATTTTTCATTTTCCCACCATCCAATTTGAAGTTATAAGACAAAACAAACAGATTATTAGGAATAGAAAGGGGAGGAAAAGAAGGTAGGGTGAGCAATAAGAAAAGTAGATGAGCATAAGTAAAAAGAAAAGGGGAAGAAGAGAGGAAGAAGAAAACAGGAAAAAGAAGGGAGAAGGAAGAGGAGGACAAGGAGGAAGACAAGGAAAATCATAACAATTCTATTGGAATTTAGTATTATGTCCTTACCTCTTACCTCTTAAATCAAAATAAGTCTTACATGGGTATATGTTCAAGTACCAACTGTGTGTGTGGCATGAGTATGTACTCAGTTTTATTGACAAGTCACCTTCTTTAAGTGTAACTTTTGCAATGTCCCTCATCTCCCTAGGAACCCACTTTTCTCCTAAGACTTGACATATGACCTCTGTGATTTGATCTATATCACCTAGCTTAGACACAATTCTTGGAAATCTTATTAGCAAGAAAGAAACTTTTACGTTCAATGTGTGATTTAATCCTTATTCTCTTATCCATGGAATCTGCACATTAGAATCTCCTTAACTCCTCATTTCTCATCCTTCTGTCCCTGACTTACTCCTAGGCTTATAAAGCCACAATTGCTTATGCTGTGTTCATAATGGAACCATATTCTATACTAAAAACCCAGCTCTCTATCTAAAGAATTTACCTTCCTTGATTGTAACTTTTGCAATATCCCTCTTGTTCCTAGGAACCCACTTTTCATCTAAGACTTGACCTGTAACCTCCATGATTTGCTTTAGGTCACCTAGTTCAGACATAATCATTGGAAATATGTAATATACATTGCTATCCCTCAACTCTATGAATACCAAAGCTAAATTTATTCCCTGTGAGACCTAGAAACTGCTCTTTATTCCTTTGTGTTTCATTCTTTTCAACAAAAAAAGTAGATATTCTAAAAATGTAAGTCAGAAGGACTAGTAAAAATATTAAATATTATTAAAAAGTAAGTGTATAGGTACTTGTAAGAGTGAATAGTTGCTTCTATAAAAAATACAATCTTTTAGAGTTGATAAGTTGATTTTTTTTAGGCATCCATTGCTAGGAATAGTTCTTAAACTAAAACGTCTCAGAATCTTCATATCAGTTAATAAACTGATAAAGGTTTAAAGGTTTAAAAAGGAAGCTTAATATTTATTTAGCTTGCTTAAATCTCATCTTACAGTTTCTTTTGTCTTTTATAAAGTTGAGCTGGTACATTAAGGAGATGAAATGATTATGACACATGAGCTTTCATTAGAATATCAAACACTCTTCCAACTGAAAGTTGGATGCTCCTATCTCCTTGAGAACTTAGTTAAATAACTATATTGAGAGAAACATAACATTGTGACCTGTAAGAGTTACAATTGTAAAATTTTCAGTGTTTCACGATTTATAAGTGACTTTTTCACTGTCTTATCTTAAGACCATTACAATCTCTGGAATGTATAGAATTGTTTCTATCCTCCCTGCAAATGGAGAACTGATTTCAAGGTTACTCCCACTAAATTTCTATCTACAAGAACATTGAAATACTATATGGAAGAAATCTAGCCTTCATCTCTTAGTGGCATATGTAGAAACTTTGGGTGATACTTTGCTTAAATGAGAGCTCTGCAAAATTAAAGGTGTAACTCACATGAGGCAGGTACCCAGGGTACCTACTTATTTGTTGCAGTAGAGAAATGGGAGAAATGATCAGCTGCCCAGTTAGAACACACACAAGTGCTTGCTACAATAATTTTATTATATTTAATGTGAAACTTACCTTTGTTAGTGTAGATTCAAAAATATATTAAAATATTTTAACAGGATTGGCATGCATTCTAACAATGCATGTTAATCAAACTGTTATTATATATCCATGTTAATATTTGTATCAGAAAATGCCCATCATACCATAAGCTTTATTTAAAATAGCACATTGTCACGAAATTCCTTATAACCAAGCAAAAAATAAAAACAAAACAAAACACTGTGTCCCTCTGCTTTGACAAATATTCCATTAGGACAGCAAATGACAAAGTTCAGAGCAGGCTGACTCAGAAAAAAAGAGCATTGTTCATAAAGAGAGGACTGGCAAAGTACACAGGAAATCCTGTTCTTATCCCCTCTTTTGTCTGTTACATAGATCAATTTAAATGCTTTTACTGTTCTCTTCTGCACTTGTCTTTGTGATTCTTATAAACATATGCTAAAACTTATGCTTCACATATATTTGTATTTTAGATATATCTATGTTCATTGAACAGCAAATGCAAACACACTTGTGACATGGGACAGTGAAATCAGAGTAGAGTGGAGAAATCTCTAAGTGAGCAAATTCCCAATGTAAAGGTGTATCGGTGACATGGGCACACAGTCATGTAGAAGACTTTAAGACCTTGGTCCTACTAGGACAACAAAAAACAAAAAATAAATAAATAAACAAAAAACAAAACAGACAAGCAAAAATATCTCTTCCTGGGCATCAGGATTAAGAGGGACAGTAAAGCTTTCCTTTGAGGTCTCAAAATTAGTGTTTGTGAATAGAGGAACAATGTGTACAAAGAAAAGTAACCTTGCTTCTCCTTCCAGATGTTTTCAGCCTGGGACTGGCCTCCTACTAAGATTGCATGAACTTTCCAGTGTTCTGTACTTAATAAAGTACTTAATAAAGCTGAGGTTCCAGATTACTAGTAGACAACTCCCACCTGATCCTAGCTTTATTTTATATGTGTTTGCCTTTTCTTCAATTGGATGCTTTGGTTGGTTCATTGGTTGGTTTTCTTCAGCATACCAGAACCCAAGCCTCAATTGTGATGACAATGCCATGCTGCTTAAGTATACCTGTGTCGTAGGACAGAAAATTCAATGCTGCTTAAGCTCACCCGCACATGAGATTTGGCAAGGTGAATGCAATGCTACTTATGCAAATGGGCAAACCATGAACCTTGGTTTGTCAACATTCCCCCAATACACATTACCCCTTGTTATCTAACCTTCTGAGCCATGAATGAAATCAATGGGACACTTGGCAGATCATTTTAAAAAGACAACTTTTCACTAATGAGGCACCAATAGGAGATAACCACAGTCAGATAAAATCTACGTGGAAATTTGGGTAGAGTTGTCCCTAGAATCAGATGATTTTAGGGAATCAGATGAATCTAGGAAATACATATGACCATAAGAATATTATAATAAAAATTCACAGCTAGCTATAACCATAATGTGATAGCACATAGTTTTAAAATACATCCAGTAAGTGTCACATTTACCAAAAAGCACCAATTTAAAGGTGTTTAATATTAGTACAGTTTTTAAGTGCATTGTTTTCAAAATAATTTTATATCCTATTCAGTTAATTCTAATAAAATGAAATATTTTCTCAATTGGAATGACCTGACATCATAGCAGACCACACAGAATGACTGAGGGCCTGATAAAACCCACTGCAAGACAATGCTGTAAGGGGGAGGCCCAGAGAGGTTCTGAGTTGAGCTGATCATCAATTTGTACATAAAGTATCCATGAATTAAGAACATCAATACTGAGTTGGGATTTTGATGAGGATTGCATTGAATCTTTATATCGCTTTGCGCAAGATTGCCATTTTGACTATATTAGTCCTGCCAACCCACGAGCATGGAAGATTTTCCCATTTTCTGATGTCTTCTTCAATTTCCCTCTTCAGAGACCTGAAGTTTTTGTCGTATAAATCTTTCACATGTTTGGGTAGCGTCACTCCAAGATACTTTATATCATTTGTGGCTATTGTGAAGGGTGTCATTTCCCTAATTTCTTTCTCGGCCTGCTTATCCTTCTTGTATAGGAAGGCTACTGACCCTTGAAGACATCGGCTCAGGGGAAAAATTCCTGAACAGAACACCAATTGCTTATACTCCAAGAACAAGAATAGACAAATGGGACCTCATAAAACTACAAAGTTTCTGTAAGGCAAAAGACACTGTCAAAAGGATAAATCGGCAACCAACAAATTGGGAAAAAAATCTTCACCAACCCCACATCCGACAGAGGGCTAATCTCCAATGTATACAAAGAACTCAAGAGGTTAGACCCCAGAAAACCAAACAACCCTATCCAAAAATGGGGTACAGAGCTAAACAGAGACTTTTCACCTGAAGAAATTCGGATGGGTGAGAAAGACCTTAAAAAATGTTCAACATCACTAGTCATTAGAGAAATGCAAATTAAAACAACCCTGAGATTTCACCTCACACCAGTCAGAATGGCTAAGATTAAAAACTCAGAAGACATCAGGTGTTGGCAGGGATGTGGAGAAAGAGGAACACTCCTCCACTGCTGGTGGGAATGCAAGCTGGTACAACCACTCTGGAAATCAGTATGGCGGTTCCTCAGAAAACTGGGCGTGATACTTACGGAGGACCCAGCCATACCACTCCTGGGAATATACCCAGAAGATTCACCAGCATGTAATAAGGATACATGCTCCACTATGTTCATAGCAGCCTTATATATAATAGCCAGAAGCTGGAAAGAACCCAGATGTCCCTCAACAGAGGAATGGATACAAAAAATGTGGTATATATACACAATGGAGTACTATTCAGCCATTAGAAACAATGAATTCATGAAATTCTTAGAGAAATGGATGGAGCTGGAGAACGTCATACTAACTGAGGTGACCCAGTCTCAAAAGAATACCCATGGTATACAGTCACTGATAAGTGGATATTAGCCTAGAAGCTTGGAACACCAAAGACACAAATCACATATCAAGTGATGTCTCACAAGAAGAAAGGAGTGGACACTGGTGCTAGAATGGACCAAAACATCATTGTGGGAGAGTACAAGAACAGTAAAGTGGGAGGGGGTGGATGAGGGAGCAGGGGGAGGGAAAAGGACATGTGGGACCTTTGGGTGTGCGGAACCAGAAAAAGGGAAATGAATTGTAAATATAGAATATATACAATAAAAAAATCAAAAAAAAAAGAACATCAATACTGAGACTTGTCTTGACCCTCGAGTAGGAAGAATGGATTTAAAAATATTCTTTTTTAGTCATCTCCCTATAGAATCACAAGATCAGATTTGAATTCTTCCTTTTAGTTAAGTGGAAATTGTAAGACTGCTGACTTAAAATTTCCAATATATAGACCAGGCAATTAAATGTGTTTTAATGAAGCACATTAGATAACAGAGACAATGGAGGCTCCTATGCTGTCACTATGAAATAACAGACATGCTCTTCCTTATCTGGAGAAATTTAAAAATGATCAGAAACACACCTGTAAAGTCAACAAAGGATTTCTCAATTGTCTTTGTGAAGGAGAGACTAATATCAATCTTTTTTTTTTCCGAGACAGGGTTTCTCTGTGTAGCCCTGGCTGTCCTGGAACTTGCTCTGTAGACCAGACTGGCCTCGAACTCAGAAATCCCCCTGCCTCTGCCTCCCAAGTGCTGGGATTACAGGCGTGAGCCACCACTGCCTGGCCCAACTAATATCAATCTTAATCTTGCTCATATTGTTATACATCAAAACCACGGAAAAGTCATCAGGAGAAATGCCCAATGTGCAAACAAATTTCATTTACAGAAAGTTTTTGGAGACTTAAGTTAATACTAATAGGTTCTTTTCAGCTTCTGACTATTATACAGAAGGCTGATATGAACATGGTGGAGCATGTATCCTTATTGCATGCTGGAGAATCTTCTGAATATATGTCCAGGAGTGGTATGTCTGGGTCCTCCAGAAGTATCATGTCCAGTTTTCTAAGGAACTACCAGACTGATTTCCAGAGTGGGTGTACCAGCTTGCAGTCCCACCAGCAGTGGAGGAGTGTTCCTTTTTCTCCACACCCTCACCAACACCTGCTGTTTCCTGAGTTTTTAATCTTAGCCGTTCTGACTGGTGTGAGGTGAAACCTCAGGGTTGTTTTGATTTGCATTTCTCTAATGACTAATGATGTTGAACATTTTTAAGGTGTTTCTCAGCCATCCAAATATCTTCAGGTGAGAAGTCTTTGTTTAGCTCTGTACCCCATTTTTGGATAGGGTTATTTGGTTTTCTGGGATCTAACTTCTTGAGTTTTTGTGTACATTGGATATTAGCCCACTGTCAGATGCAGGATTGGTCAAGATCTCTTACAAATTTATTGGTTGTCGATTTGTCCTTTTGACAGTGTCTTTTGCCTTATAGAAACTTTGTAATTTTATGAGGTCCCATTTATCTATTCTTGATCTTAGAGCATTAGCTATTGGTGTCCTGTTCAGGAAATTTCCCCCTGAGCCAATGTCCTCAAGGGTCTTCCCCAGTTTCTTTTCTATTAATTTTAGTGTGTCTGGTTTAATGTGGATGTCCTTGATCTACTTGGAGTTGAGCTTAGTACAAGGAGATAAGAGTGGATCAATTCTCATTCTTCTGTATGTTGACTTCCAGTTGAGCCAGCACCATTTGTTGAAAAGGCTATCTTTTCTCCACTGGATGTTTTCAACTCCTTTGTCAAAGATCAATTGGCCATAGATGTGTGGGTTCAATTTTGAGTCTTCAATCCTATTCCATTGATCCACCTCCCTGTCACTGTACCAATACCATGCAGTTTTTAACACTACTGCTCTGTATTATTGCTTGAAGTCCGGGATATTGACTCTCCCAGTAATTCTTTTACTTTTTTCTCAAATTCATCTGGATTAACAAAAACCCAGGATAGCTAAACCCCATTTCTACATAATCTTCCTATTCACCATTACTAAGTCAGGAAAAGATTTCTTCAGGTTGTCTTGGAACCTATAATATGAAGAGGATTGAAATGCATGATAATCCCATCCTCTTTAAATCTGTAAAGAAGAGATAACCAGAACATACAAAAAGAGATACCAGAATATACAAAAATCTATTCTCCATTCCATTGGGGAAAGTGATTATTAAATCCCCCTTCCAAATGATTCTTCAAATGTGGAAAGTGCATATTATATAGGGAAATCCACAAGCAATAATCTGGAGGAATCTCAAGAAGCAGTGGGAAAAATGAAGAAATTAAAACTGATTTTAACCATGTGCATTCATTGTACACTTTTTATGAAGTTATGTCTAATTTAAATATTAGAATTACAAGTCTGCACCTCTGCCAGTATTGCTTTGTCTTTATTATATAAACCAATATTTAGGAATGCTTAATGGAAAAAACCCTCAGCAATAGCATTTGGACTGCAGTAAATGCAAATATACAGAGTTATGCCTTTATTAAAATTCTGGAAGTGAAGGGTAAAAAACTTTTCATTTTCCCACCTTCAAATTTTGAAGCTATAAGACAAAACAAGCATAGATAATTAGTAATAGAAAAGAAGAAAATTAAGGTATGGGTAGCAATAAGAAAAGTAGATGAGAAAAAAAAGAAAAGTAGATGAGCATAAGTAAAGAAGGAGGAAGGAAAGACAAAGAAGGAAACAGGAAAAAGAGGAGGAGAAGGAAGAGGAGGGCAAGGAGGAAGACAAGTGCAATGGTAACAATTCTATTAGACATTTATTATGATTCATGTTGATCATTTAATGATGCAGTTGAAAGCTAGGAACAGGAGAGAGAGTAGCTATGCCCCAAATTGATAGTAAGAAAGATGACCCTACAGAGCAGTAGTATTAAAAACTGCATGGTATTGGTTCAATGACAGGGAGGCAGATCAATGGAATAGGATCGAAGACCCAGAATTGAACCCACACACCTATGGCCAATTGATCTTTGACAAAGGAGCTGAAAACATCCAGTGGAAAAAAAGATAGCCTTTTCAACAGATGGTGCTGGCTCAACTGGAGGTCAATATGCAGAAGAATGAGAATTGATCCACTCTTATCTCCTTGCACTAAGCTCAACTCCAAGTGGATCAAGGACCTCCACATAAATCCAGACACACTAAAACTAATAGAAAAGAAACTGAGGAAGACCCTTGAGGACATTGGCTCAGGGGAAAAATTCCTGAACAGAACACCAATTGCTTATGCTCTAAGAGCAAGAATAGACAAATGGGACCTCATAAAATTACAAAGTTGCTGTAAGGCAAAAAAGACACTGTCAAAAGGATAAATCGGCAACCAACAAATTGGGAAAAAATCTTCACCAACCCCACATCCAACAGAGGGCTAATTTCCAATGTATAAAAAGAAATCAAGAGGTTAGACCCCAGAAAACCAAATAACCCTATCCAAAAATGGGGTACAAAGCTAAACAGAGACTTTTCACCTGCAGAAATTCGGATGGCTGAGAAACACCTTAAAAATTGTTCAACATCATTAGTCATTAGGGAAATGCAAATTAAAACAACCCTGAGACTTCACCTCACACCAGTCAGAATGGCTAAGATTAAAAACTCAGAAGACATCAGGTGTTGGCAGGGATGTGGAGAAAGAGGAACACTCCTCCACTGCTGGTGGGAATGCAAGCTGGTACAACCACTCTGGAAATCAGTATGGCGGTTCCTCAGAAAATTGGACGTGATACTTATGGAGGACCCAGCCATACCACTCCTGGGAATATACCCAGAAGACTCCCCAGCATGCAATAAGAATACATGCTCCACTATGTTCATAGCAGCCTTATATATAATAGCCAGAAGCTGGAAAGAACCCAGATGTCCCTCAACAGAGGAATGGATACAAAAAATGTGGTATATATACACAATGGAGTACTATTCAGCCATTAGAAACAATGAATTCATGAAATTCTTAGAGAAATGGATGGAGCTGGAGAACGTCATACTAAGTGAGGTGACCCAGTCTCAAAAGAATACCCATGGTATACAGTCACTGATAAGTGGATATTAGCCTAGAAGCTTGGAACACCAAAGACATAAATCACATGTCTAAGGATGTCTCACAAGAAGAAAGGAGTGGACACTGGTGCTAGAATGGACCAAAGACATCATTGTGAGGGAGTACAAGAACAGTGAGGTGGGAGGGGGTGGATGAGGGAGCAGGGGGAGGGAAAAGGGCATTTCGGACCTTTGGGGGTGGGGAACCAGAAAAAGGGAAATAAATTGTAAATATAGAATATATCAAAAAAAAAAGGAAAGAAAGATGACCCTAATGATGTCCTTACCTCTTATTTCTTAAATCAATCAAGTTTAATATGGGTATTTGTTCAAATATCAACTGTGTGTGTGGCACATGTATGTACTAGGATTTATTGACAAGTCACCTTCTTTAAGTGTAACTTTTGCAATCTCCCTCATGTCCCTAGGAACCCACGTTTCTCCTAAGACTTGACATGTGACCTCTATGGTTTGATCTATATCACCTAGTTTAGACACAATCCTGGCAAATCTTATTAGCAAGAACCTTTCACCTTCAATGTGTGATTTAATCCTCATTCTATTATACATGGAATCTGTGCATTTGTGTCTCCTTAGCTCCTCATTTCTCATTCTTCTATCCCTGACTTACTCCTAGCCTTTTAAAGCCCCAGTTGTTTATGTAGTATACATAATGGAACCCAATTCTCTGCTAAAAACCCAGTTCTCTAACTAAAGAATTTACATGCCTTGAGTGTAACTTTAGTAATATCCCTCATTTTCCTAGGAACCCAGTTTTAATTAAAGACTTGACCTGTAACATCCATGATTCGCTCTGCATCACCTAGTTTAGACAAACATCATTGGAAATATAAAATATATAATGCTATCTCTCAGCTCTATGAATACCAAAGCTAAACTAATTCCCTGGAGACCCAGAATATGTTCTGAATTCTTTTGTGTTTCATTCTTTTTGACAAAAAGTAGATATTCTAAAAATGTAAGTCAGAGGGACTAGTGAAAATATGAATAAATATTAAATATTATTAAAAAGTAAGTTTATAGTAAGTATACTTGTAAGTCTGTATATTTGCTTCTATAATAAATACAATCTTTCAGAGTTGCAAAGTCAATTTTTTTAGCCATCCTTGACTTGGAATAATTTTTAAACTAAAAATCTTGGAATCTTCACATCAATTGACAAACTGATAAAAGCTTAAAGTTTTAAAAGGGAAGCTCAATATTTATTTAGCTTGCTTAAAACTCATCTGACAGTGTCTTTTGTCTTTTATAAAGTAGAGTTGGTACATTAAGCAGATGAAATGATTAAGTCACATGAGCTTTCTTTAGAATATCAATCACTCTTCCAACTGAAAATTGGATGCTCCTATCTCCTTGAGAACTTAGTTAAATAACTACATTGAAAGAAACATAATATTGTGACCTGCAAGAGTTATAATTATAAAATTTTCAGTGTTTCACTATTTATAAGTGACTTTTGCTCTGTGTTATCTTAAGACCATTACACTCTCTGGAATGGATAGAACTATTTCTATCCTCCCTGCAAATGGAGACCTAATTTCAAGGTTACACTCACTAAATATCTAGCTACAATAACATTGAAATAATTTATGGAAGAAACATAGCCTTCACCTCTTAGAGGTATATGTGGAAATTGTGTGGTGATCCTTTGCTTAAATGAGACCTCTGCAAAATTAAAGGTGTAATTCACATGAGTCAGCTACCCCGGGTACCTACTTGTTTGCTGCAGTAGAGAAATGTGAGAAATTATTAGCTGCCCAGTTAGAACACACACAAGTGCTTGCTACAATAATTTTATTATATTTAATGTGAAATTTACCTTTGTTGGTGTACGTTCAAAAAGATATTAAAATAATATAATAGGATTAGTATGCATTCTAAAATAAAACTGTTATTAAATATCCGTGTTAATATTTGGATCAGGAAATGCCCACCATTCCATAAGCTTCATTTAAAACAGAACAATGGCATGAACTTCCTTATAACCTGGCCAAAAAACAAAACAAAATACTGTGTCCCACTGCTTTGACAAATGTTCCATTAGGACAGCAAATGTCAAAGTTCAGAGCAGGCTGACTTAGAATAAAGAGCATTGTTCATAAAGAGAGGACTGGCAAAGTACACAGGAAATCCTGTTCTTTGGCTCTCTTTTGCCTATTACACTGATCAACCTAAATGTTCCTCCTGTTCTCTTCTGCACTTGTCTTTGTGATTCTTATAAACATATGTTAGAACTTATGCTTCACATATATTTCTATTTCAAATATATCTATGTTCATTGAATAGCAAATGCAATGTTATGCAAACACACTTGTGACTTGGGACAATGAAATCAGTAGAGAGTGGAGAAATCTCTAAGTGAGCAAAGTCCCAATGTAAAGGTGAATTGGTGACATGGGCACACAGCCAGGTAGAAAACTTTAAGACTTTGGTCCTACTGGGACATCAAAAAACTAACAGAAAACCAAAACAAAACAAAAATCTCCTGGGTATCAGGATTAAGAGGGACAGTAAATCTTTCCTCTGGGGTCTCAAAATTAGTGTTACCGAATAGAGGAACAATGTGTACAAAGAAAAGAAACCTTTCTTTCTCCTCCCAGAAGATTGCAGCCTGGGGATGGCCTCATACTAAGATTAGATGAACTTTCCAGTGTATTGTGCTTAATCAAGTAAATAAAGCTGAAGTTCCAGGTTAGTATTAGACAACTCCCACTTGATCCTAGCTTTATTTTATGTGTTTGGGCTTTCTTTATTTGGATGCTTTGGTTGGTTGGTTGGTTGGTTGGTTGGTTGGTTGGTTGGTTGGTTGGTTTTGTTTAGCGTTCCAGGACCCAAGCCTCAAGTGTAGAGATAAAGATTTGCTGCTAAGTATACCTGTGTCTTAGGACAGAAAATGAAATGCTTCTTAAGCTCACCCTCACATGAGATTTGGCAAGGTGAATGCAATGCTACTTAAGCAAATGGGCAAACCACGAACCTTGATTTGTCAACATTCTCCCAATACACATCACCCCTTGTTATCTAACCTTCTGAGCCATGAATAAAATCCGTGAGACACTTGGCAGGTTATTTTAGAAAGACAACTTTTCACTAATAAGGCACCAATAGGAGAAAACTGTAGTCAAATAAAATTTACATGGTTTTATGAATTTTTTTGAAGTTTTTGGCAGAGTGTTCCTAGAATCAGATGATTATAGGAAATCAGATGAATCTATGAAATTTGAATGATCATAAGAATATTATAATAGAAATTCGTGGCCTGCTATAACCATGATGTGAAAGCACATAGTTTTGAAATAAATTCAGTAAGTATCTCATTTATAAAGGAAGCACCAATTTAAAGGTTTTTAAGTGGGTTGTTTTCAAATAACTTTATATCCTAAACATTTAATTCCAATAAGATGAAATAATTTCTCAATTGGAATGACATGACTTCATAGCAGACCACATAGAATGACTGAGGACCCTATAAAAGCCACTACAAGACAATGCTATAAGGGGGAGACCCAGAGAGGTTCTGATTTGAGTGAGCATCAATTCGTACATAAAGCATCCATGAATTAAGAACATCAATACTGAGTTATACCAGACTTGTGGTGACCCTGTAGCAGGAAAAATGGATTTAAAAATATTCTTTTGTGGCGGTCTCCCTATAGAATCACAAGATTAGATTTGTATTCATCCTTTTAGTTAAACAGAAATTGTAAAACTGCTGACTTAAAATTTGCAATATATTGTCCAGGTAAATATTAAATGTGTTTTAATGAAACACATTAGATAAAGGAGATAACAGAGGCTCCTATGCTGTCACTTTGAAATAACAGAGACACGCTCTTGCTTATCTGGAGAACTCCTAAAAATGACCAGAAACACAACAGTAAAATCATTTGACAAAGGATTTCTCAATTGTCTTTGTGAAGGAGAGACAAATATCAATCTTAATCTCCCTCATATTGTTATGCATCAAGACCACACAAAAGTCATCAGGAGAAATGCCCTATTTGGAAACAAATTTCTTTTACAGAAAGTTTTAGGAGACTTAAGTTAATGCCATCTTCCTCATAAAATCTTCTGTAGGTACCTGCTTTCTTATAAAATACACCATGTCATTAATGGTATGACATGAAAGCATGGCATGAAAGTTGCATGCAAAGTAATGATCAAGAATGTTGTTTCAATGAGAAGTAAAATGCTGCTTTTATTTTTATTTTGTGAACTAGAAGCACTAATATTAATTAGGTGTTTAATTTCCTTTTTATTGCTATGATAAACAAAATGATGAAAAACAGGTTGCGGGGATGGTTTATTTTGTTCTTTGGTTGCTTTTTTGGCTCATACCCTTTAGCCCATCATTGAGGGACGCAAAGACCGGAGCTGAAACAGAAGCCACTGAGCAATGTTCTTAATGAATTTCTTTCCATGCTTTGCTATACTTGTTTTCTTATACAACCAAGAACCACTTATTCATGGGTTGCAACAGAACAATCACTGAGCCCTGCCATATATATCACTAATCAAGAAAATGTTTCCACAGACTTGACTATAGGTCAATCTAGTGGAAGCACACTCTCAACTTAGGTTCCTTCTTCATAGTCTACTCTGGCTTGTGTGAAGCTGACAAAACAAAAGACAAACAAAGAAACAAAAAAAGTCCTCCCCTACAAAAAAAACCCCAAATCTAACCAGTATATCACCATTCCTTGAAGAAATGAAACAACATATAAAGAGATTTATCATAATGAAGCAAACCAAACAAAAAACAAAGAATGATAAATCATGTAGTGTAGAGTTCCAGAAAAGTTGGTAGCATTGTTTTAAGTGAAATAAATTTTAGAAAACTAAATATAGGTTCTTGTCTGGGTCTGAAAGCCAGAAAGAGTTAAGGGTAAGACATAAATTCCAACCTCAGGCCTTCAGAGAATGAATTTAAATTTTTGACTGTTTTGTTCTACTTAAATTCTCTGCTGTACAGGAAAAGAGTATCAGATTTCCCAGTCCATTGGTTCAGATCCTAGTCTTCAGGGATATTTTAACAGATAAACACATAGAAATAATGTTTGACCAGTGTGAACTGAAGGTCTCTGAAATAATAACTCCATGCTGAGGATTCTGAAGATAGAATGATTAGAATACCATGATTGTGAAGAATGTTATACATGAAAGCACAGAGTTAAAATTACCTTGTGTTCTCTTTACATTCCCTTCTCTAACCAAATATTTAGCCACTTTGCTTAAGTTGTTTATCAGTTGTAGGAGTTCTCTGGTGGAGTTTTTTGGTCACTTAAGTATATTATCATATCATCTGCAAATAGTGATAGTTTGACTTCTTCCTTTCTAATTTGTATCCCTTTGACTTTCTTATGTTGACGAATTGCTCTAGCTAGTACCTCAAGTACTGTTTTGAAAAGATATGGTGAGAGGGGGCAGCCTTGTGTAGTCCCTGATTTTAGTGGGATTGCTTCAAGTTTCTCTCCACTTACTTTGATGTTGGCTACCAGTTTGCTGTAAATTGCTTTTAGTATGTTTAGGTATGGGTCTTGAATTCCTATTCTTTCCAAGATTTTAGCATGAAAGGATGTTGACTTTTGTCAAATGCTTTTTCAGCATTCAATGAGATGCCCATGTGTTTTTTTTTCTTTGAGATTTTTTTTAGGTAGTGTATTACATTGATGGATTTCTGTATATTAAACCATCCCTGCATCCCTGGGATGAAGCCGACTTGATCATGGTGAATGATCATTTTGATGTGTTCTTGAATTCATTTGGCAAGAATTTTATTGAGTATTTTTGAATTGATGTTCATATGGGTAATTGATCTGAAGTTCTCTTTATTAGTTGGATTTTTGTGTGGTTTTGTTGTCAGGGTAATTGTGGCTTTGTAGAATGAGTTGGGTAATGTACCTTCTGTTTTTATTTTGTTTAATAGGAAGAGTATTGATATTAGGTCTTCTTTGAAGGTCTGATAGAATTCTGCACTAAAACCATCTGTTCCTGTTCCTGTGCTTTTTTGGTTTTTTGTTTGTTTGTTTGTTTGTTTGTTGTGTTTGTTTTTATTGGTTGGAAGACTTTCTATGACCCCTTCTATTTCTTTGGTGATTATGGGACTGTTTGGACGATCTATTTGATCCTGATTTAATTTTGGTATTTGGTAACTCTGTCTAGGAAATTGCCCATTTCCTCCAGATTCTCCAGTTGTGTTGAACATAGGCTTTTGTAGTAGGATCTGATGATTTTTTTGAATTTTCTCAGTTTCTGTTGTTATATCTCCCCTTTCATTTCTAATTTTGTTACTTTGGATACTGTCTCTGTGCCCTTTGGTAAGTCTAGCTAAGGGTTTATCTATCTTGTTGATTTTCTCAAAGAACCAGCTCCTGATTTTGTTGATTCTTTGTTTGGTTCTCTTTGTTTCTACTTGGTTGATTTCAGCCCTGAGTTTGATGATTTCCTGTCTTCTACTCCTCCTGGGTGAATTAGCTTCTTTTTGATCCAGGGCTTTCAGGTGTGCTGTTTTTCTTTTTGGAGGCACTCAGTGCTATGAGTTTTTCTCTTAGCACTGCTTTCATTGTGTTCCATAGATTTGAATATGTTGTGCCTTCATTTTCATTAATTCTAAAAAGTCTTTGATTTCTTTCTTTATTTCTTCCTTACTAAGATATCATTGAGTAGAATGCTGTTCAGCCTCCATGTGTATGTGGACTTTCTGTTGTTTTTGTTGCTATTGACAACCAATCTTACTCCATGGTGATCCGATAGGAGGCATGGAATTAATTCAATCTTCTTATATTTGTTGAGGTCTGTCTTGTGACCAATTATATGGTTGATTTTGGAGAAGGTACCATGAGGTGCTGAGAAAAAGGTATATTCTTTTCCTTTAGGATGAAATGTTCTATATATATCTGTTAAATCCAATTGTCCAAAGCTTCAATAAGTTTCCCTGTGTTCCTGTTGACTTTCTATTTGCCTTATCTGTCAATTGAGGATAGTGGAGTGTTTAGGTCCACCACAGTTATTGTGTTAGGTGCAATGTGTGCTTTGAGCTTTAGTATAGTTTCTTTTACAAATGAATGTGCCCTTACATTTGGAGCTTAGATCTTCAGAATTGTGAGTTCTTCTTGGTGGATTTTTCCTTTGACAACAGTGAACTTTGACACCGTGTTCCTCTTGGTGGATTTTTCCTTTGACAACAGTGAACTTTGACACAGTGAACTTCTGTGTCTCTTTTGATGAATTTAGGTTGAAAGACAATTTTATATGATATTAGAATGGCTATTCCAGCTTGCTTCCTGAGACCATTTGCTTATTAAGAGTTAATAAGAATAGTGATTATTTCTTCCTGTCATTTTTGATGCTATTTTTGTTTTAGAGTGGTTATCTTCTTTTGAGTTTGATGGAAGAAGGTTACTATCTTGCTTTTTCCAGGATGTAGTTTCCCTCCTTGTCTTGGAGTTTTCCTCATATTTTCCTTTGTTGGGCTGGGTTAGTGGAAAGATATTGTGTAAATTTGGTCTTGTCATCAAAAATTTTTATTTCTCCATCTACGTTGATTGAGAGTTTTGCTGGGTATAGTAGTCTTGGCTGACATTTGTGTTCTCTTAGGGTCTGTATGACATCTGCCCAGGATCTTCTAGCTTTCATGGTTTCTGGTGAGAATTCTGGTGTGATTCTGATAGGTCTTCCCTTAAATGTTACTTGGCCTTTTTCTTTTACTGCCTTAAATATTCTTTCTTTTTTAGAACATTTGGGGTTTTGATTATTGTGTGACGGGAGGTATTTCTGTTCTGTTCCAGTCTGTTTGGAGTTCTGTAGGCTTCTTATATATTCACGGGCATCCCTCTCTTTAGATTAGGGAAGGTTTCTTCTATAATTTTGTTGAAGATATTTGCTGGCCCTTTAAATTGCAGATCTTCACGCTCATTTATATCTATAATCGTTAGGTTTTGTCTTCTCATTGTGTCCTGGATTTCCTGGATGTTTTGGGTTACGAGGCTTTTGCATTTTGTGTTATATTTGACTGTGGAGTCAATGGTTTCCATGCTATCTTCAGCATCTGAGATTCTTACTTCTATCTCTTGTATTCTGTTGTTGATATTTGCATCTACAACCCCTGATTTCTTTCCAAGGTTTTCTATCTCCAAAGTTGTCTCCCTTTGTGATTTCTTAGTTGTTTCTACCTCTGTGTTTAGATCCTGGATAGTTTTGCTCAGTTCATTCACTTGTTTGTGTTTTCTTGCAATTCTTTAAGAGATTTTTGTGTTTCCTCTTTCGTGACTTCTGCTCCTGAGGTGGAGACTGGAAGATGTCCACTACTGGGCTCCAAATTTTCTCCTCAGCTCTGCTGGGCAGGACCCAAGTCTCCTCCTGGCTTGCTGCTGGACACACAATTGGCCTCCTGCCATCTCCTCCTGGCCTGCCAAGTTGCCAGCTCTTAAGAATCACATCTTTTTTTCTACCAATCTGGACTAGTCTGTTAGATCTTTATGGTGACCTGGACTCCTCTGTTGGTTCTCTATGGTGACCTGGTCAGGCCACCAGCTCCAAGATGGTGGCGGGTCTTGGGGATCTGTCTAACCACGGGATTCCCTGTAGGACTGGAGCTTCCTTGGTTTGACTGCTGGAGCCTAGATGGTGGCACTCTCAGTCCACAGGGCTCTGTCTGGTTAGCTGTCTGTGGTACCCTGAGGCAAGATGGCAGTCTCTGCTGTACTCCAGGCACAGACCCCTGAGCAAGTTGGTGCCTGTGTGGGTCAGCACAGAGACTGCCTGCCAAGCAGATCTGGCTCTGGGTGCAGGCAAGAGCCTTATAGGGTAGTAGATATTAGACTTGGACTCTGTCTAAGCACCTGGCCGCAGCTGCCAGCTGTCTGCAGTTACAGTAGGCAAGATGGCAGCCTCAGCTGCAAGCAGAGAGAACTGCCCCCCAGCAGTAGACAGCCTGCTGAGCTGTCAGTGCACAGACCTCCTGCCCAGCTGATCTGGCTCTGGGTGCAGGCATGAAGCTGCCAGGGTAGTTGAAGTTCAGTCTTTTCAATGTGTCCCAGCCTTCTTCAATTTTTTGTGATTTAACATTTTCATTGACTGAGATATCTCTTGTAGAATTTTGAATAAGAATATCTCCCATGAGCTTGTTTATACATTTGAATGCTTAGCCTCCAAGGAATGGCAATATATTGAAAGGTTTAGGAGATGTGTTCTTCTTGGAGTGAGCCACTAGTACCGAATTTTGAGGTTTCAAAAGCCCATGATAAAGCAAGAGGTTCTTTAGAGTCATAATAAAGTTCCTAAATATTTGTCGAGCTCCATATTTGCTTACTAGCATGCTTGCTCATGTCATGCTTCCTGCCATTATTTTAATGGGCTAAACATCTAAAACAGTGAGCAAGGCACCAGTTAAAGGTTTTCTGTAATAAAAGTTAACCAGGAGTCTGCTCACAATAAAACAATGACTAAGATAACGTTCCTGTACATTTTCTTCAAGTGCTAAATTCCTCTCTTTTATGTCTTTAAATTTATTGGCAAAGATACTTCTCTGGTTTCTCTTCTTAGGAAAACTCCTAAGTTTTTCAATTTTCAGTTGTTTGTTTGTTTTTTCAGTGTGTATGTGTGTTTGTGTGTGTGTGTGTGTGTGTGTGCATGTGTGTGCATGTGTGCGTATGATTCTATTTCTTTCTTGTCTTGAACAGTTTTTCATTATTTTATTATAAACTATTTGGTGGTATTTTCATGTTCTTCCTTAAGGCATTTATTCATATCCTCTTTAAAGTTCTTGAATATATTTTTAATTCTATTTTGAAATCCCTTTTTGTACTTAAGTTAAAATGTAATTCTCAAGTCCTATTTCAATAGGATGGCTTCCAGGGAGGCATTTTCTTTTAGAAGATCATGTTTGTGTGCTTGTATTGGGATATAGGCATCTAGAATTATGATGTTTGAGGTGTTTCTTGGTATAAATATTGGATCCTGTCTTCATTGGTAAAGTGTTTCATACTTTCATTACTGTTTCCCACTCTGGATCCTAGACAAATATTGCTTTGGGGTTAGGAATGTTTCTAGGTGTAGATAAGTGACACAAATGGATAGAGATGTGCTGAAAAGAAAGCCTGCAAGAAGCAGTGGGAAAGAGCAGGGATGGGGTGTAATGTCATGGTCTGCACCAATGGAAGGCATCTCTGGAGAGTAGATGTAGGGTGGGAGGAGAGGCTCCTGCTGACAGGTTGCGGAAGGACTAAAATTAAGTCTGGAGATATTTGGATAGGTGGTCAAGAAGGATAGTGAAAGTTACCCAGTCCAGTGTGGCCACTGGGGATTCCTGGTAAAAAGTGTTTCTGCATATCAGTTGCTGACATAATAGAATCAAGATTAGATAGAAGAGAACATTGAGTGGCTAAGCAGGGAAGAACTAATTGGGACTAAGAGGAAAATCCCAGGGTAATAGAGAAAGGATAAGATAAGGGACTGCAGAAGAATAAAGAGTTAGTCTGGAGAGTAAGGTATGAGAGGGCTGGGGGAATCCTGGGTCTGTCTCAGGAATAAGGGCAGTGCACTGAATATTTACTGACTGTCTGCATATCTTACTATGTAGCAAAGCCAGCATCTAAAATTAACCACCAAAACTCAACAAAGAAGTTATGCAGTGCTCATTTGAAGGTTAATATGATTTCAATGCAATCATCTACAGAAAAAAATATTCAAAATGTAATCATCAGTAAAGAAACTTAATAAGCAATATAATTATGAAATAGATTATCTACTCGAAAGCTAATGCAACTATGCAAAAACACACAAAAAGAGTATATGTTCATATTTAAACAGCTGACAAACAAAAAATGATCCTGCACTCCCCGCTGCCATCTTTGCTGGTGCCTGGATGGGACAAGAGGACCCAGGTTCCAGAGATATCCCGAGTTTAAGATCTCTGGGGACTCCGGACACCAGGCAGCAACCTGTGCACAGGAGCTGGGCAGAGCAGTGGTTCCTGTATGCCAATCAGGCATGGGTTCTGTGCCCTGAGGGGTATCCTACAGTCCCTGCTGCTATCTTTGCTGTTGCTTGGATGGGACAAGTGGACACAGGTTCCCAAGATATCCCGAGTTTAAGATCTCTGAGGTCAGGCTGACAGGCTGCGACCTGCATAAAGGAGCTGAGCAGAGCAGTGGTTGCTATGTGCCAGCCCGGTGTGGGTTCTGTGCCCTGCGAGGTGTCCTGCACTCAGAGGAGTCCCAGCCACCATCTCTGCTTCTGTTTGGATGGGACAATTGGCCCCAGGTATCGGAGATATCCCGAGTTTAAGATCTCTGAGGACTCAGGCCACAAGGTGGTGAACTGCACACAGGATCTGAGCAGAGAGGTGGTTTATCTGTGTGCCAGCCAGGCCTGGGTCTTGTGCCCTGCGAGGTGGTCAGCACTTGGAGGGGCTCCCAGCCACCATGTTCACTCCCTTACAGAACAGACAAGCAGCATCAGGTCCACAGAGGCAACCAAGTATCATTGATTGGAGCAAGATACACCAGGGGTCCAAAAGCACCCAAGAGGAGGGCAGCAATCTGTGGCAGGGGAAAGCCAGTCATCCAGTGGTGGGGAAATAGTCTTATGGCCCCAAAGGTGGTTCACCACCAGCCAGTGACTACAGGACCAAGTAACATCAGAGATAACCAGATGGCAAAAGACAAGCATAAGCAACTTACTAACAGAAATCAAGGCAATATGGCAGCATCTGAACCCAATTCTTTGGCAACAATAAGTCCTAGATATCCCATCACACCAGAGAAACAAAATTTAGATTTAAAATCAATGGTCATTATGCTGTTAGAGGAACACAAGATGGACATAAATAAATCTCTTAAAGAAATAGAGGATAAAATGGATCAAAAGTTAGAAGACCTTACAAGGCAAACACAAAAATCACTTAAAGAAATTCAGGAGACTATGGGTCAAAAGAAAGAAGTCAATAAGGAGGAAATGCAAAAATCAATTAAAGAAATACAGGAGAACATGGGTCAACAGGCAGAAGTCATGAAAGAGGAAATACAAAAATCTCTTAAAGAATTACATGAAAACACAAACAAGCAAGTGAAAGATCTGAACAAAACCATCCAGGATCTAAAAACAGAAGTAGAAACAACTAAGAAATCACAAAGGGAGACAACCTTGGAGATAGAAAATCTTGGGAAGAAATCAGGGGCTATAGAAGCAAATATCAACAATAGAATTCAAGAGATAGAAGAAAGAATCTCAGATGCTGAAGATAGCATAGAAACCATTGACTCAATGGTCAAAGATAATGCAAAATGCAAAAAGCTTCTCACCCAAAATATCCAGAAAATCCATGACACAATGAGAAGACCAAACCTAAGGATTATAGGGATAGATGAGAGTGAAAATTTACAAGTTAAAGGACCACCAAATATCTTCAACAAAATTATGGAATAAAACTTCCCTAACCTACAGAGAGAGAGGCCCATGAATATACAAGAAGTCTACAAAACTCTAAACAGACTGGACTAGAACAGAAATACCTCCTGTCATATAATAATCAAAACCCCAAATGGATTAAACAAAGAAAGATTATTAAAGGCAGTAAGAGAAAAAGGTCAAGTAACATATAAAGGAAGAACAGAATTACACCAGACTTCTCAACAGGGACCATGAAAGCGAGAATGTCCTGGCCAGATCTCAAGTAGATCTAAGAGAACACAAATTTCAGCCAAAACTACTATACCCAGCAATCGCCATTGATGAAAAAACCAAGATATTCCGTGACAAAACCAAATTTGCAGGATATCTTTCCACAAACCGTGTCCTAAAAAGGATAATAGGAGGAAAACTCCAATACAAGGAGGGAAACTACACCCTAGAAGAAGCAAGATAGAAACATTCTCTCATCAAACCCTAAAGAAGATAACCACTCAAATATAAAATATAACTTCAAAAATGACAAGAAGTAATAATTACTATTTCTTAATGTCTCAATGTCAATGGACTCAATTTCCCAGTAAAAAGACATAGACTAACAGAGTGGATACGAAAACAGGACCCTACATTTTGCTACATACAGAAAACACACCTCAGTGTCAAGGACAAACACTACCTTAGAGTTAAAGGCTGGAAGACAATTTTACAAGCAAATGGTCTCAGGAAACAAGCCAGAGTAGCCATTCTAATACCAGATAAAATTGACTTTCAACCTAAAGTCATCAAAAGAGACAAGGAAGGAAACTTGATGGTCAAAGGAAAAATCCTCCAAGAAGAACACTCAATTTTGATCATCTATGCTCCAAATGCAAAGGCACCCTCATTCATAAAAGAAACTTTACTAAAACTCAAAGCACCCATTGCACCTAACACAATTATTGTGGGTGACTTCAACTTTCCACTCTCCTCAATGGACCTATCAGGACACAGTGAAACTAATTGAAGCTTTCGACCAATTAGATTATATATATATATATATATATATATATATATATATATATATATAGAATATTTCATCCTAAAGCAAAAGAATATATGTTTTTCTCAGCACCTCATGGTACCTTCTCCAAAATCGACCATACAATTGGTCACAAGAAAGACCTCAACAAATATAAGAAGATTGAACTAATCCCATGCCTCCTATCAATCACTATGGAGTAAAAGTTGTCTTCAATAGCAACAAAACCAACAGAAACCCCACATACACATGGAAACCCAAACAATAATCTACTCAATTATACCTTGGTCAAGAAAGAAATAAAGAAAGAAATCAAAGACTTTTGAGAATTTAGTAAAAATGAAGGAAAAACTTAGCCAAATCTATGGGACACAATGAAAGCAGTGCTAAGATAAAAACTCATAGCCCTAAATGCCTCCAAAAAGACACTGGAGAAAGGATACACTAGCAGCTTAATGGCACACCTGAAAGCCCTGGAACAAAAAGAATTGGAAAGGAAGAAGTCAAACTATCACTATTTCACCCATGAGGAGTAGAAGACAGGAAATCTTCAAACACAGGACTAAAATCAACCAAGTAGAAACAAAGAGAACCATACAAAGAATCAACAAAACCATGAGCTGGTTCTTTGAGAAAATCAAGAAGATAGATAAACCCTTAGCCTGACTAACCAAAGGACAAAGATACAGTATGCAAATTAACAAAATTAATAATGATTAGGAAAATATAACAACAGAAATGGAAGAAATCCAAAAAAATCATCACATCCTACTACAAAAGTCTATACTCAACAAAACTGGAAAATCTGGAGGAAATGGACAATTTCCTAAACAGGTACCAAATACCAAAATTAAATCAGGATCAAATAGATCAACTAAACAGACCCATAACCCCTAAAGAAATAGAAAGGGTCATAGAAAGTCTTCCATCCAAAAAAGGCACAGGACCAGATGGATTCAGTGCAGAATTCTATCAGACCTTCAAAGAAGACCTAACACCAATACTCTTCAAACTATTCCACAAAATAGAAACAGAAGAAACTCTACCCAACTTGTTCTACGAAGCCACAATTATTCTGATACCAAAACCACACAAAGAAAGAGACCTTCAGGCCAATTCCCGTATGAATATCAATGCAAAAATACTAAATATCATTCTTGCCAACCAAAGCCCAGAACACATCAAAACGTTTATCCACCATGATCAAGTAGATTTAATCCCAGGGATGGAGGGGTGGTTCAATATGTGGAAATCCATCCATTCAATCTGCTACATAAACAAACTCAAAAAAAAAAAAAAAACCACATGATCATTTTATTAGCTCCTGAAAAAGCATTTGACAAAATTCACCATCCTTTCATGCTAAAAGTTTGGGAAAGAACAGGAATTCAAGGCTCATGCCTAAACATAATGAAAGCAATTTACAGCAAACTGGTAGCCAACATCAAAGTAAATGGAGAGAAACTTGAAGAAATCACACTAAAATCTGGGACTAGACAAGGCTGCCCTCTCTATATATCTTTTCAATACAGTACTTGAAGTTCTAGCCAGAGCAATTAGACAACATAAGGATGTCAAAGGGTTCCAAATTGGAAAGGAAGAAGTCAAACTATCACTATTTGCAGATGATATGATAGTATACTTAAGTGACCCAAGAAACTCCACCAGAGAACTCGTAGAGCTGATAAACAACTTCAGCAAAGTGGCTGGTTATAAAATAAACTCAGGCAAATCAGTAGCCTGCCTGTACTCAATTGATAAGCAGACTGAGAAAGAAGTTACAGAAATAACACCCTTCACAATAGCCACAAGCAATAAAAGTATCTTGGTGTGAGTATAACCAAACAAGTGAAAGATCTGTATGACAGTAACTTCAAGTCTTTGAAGAAAGAAATCGAAGAAGACCTCAGAAGATGGAAAAATCTTCCATGTTCTTGGATTGTTAGGATTAATATAGAAGAAATTACCATTTTCCCAACAGCATTCTACAGATTCACCGCAATGCCCATCAAAATCCCAAATCAATTCTTCATAGATTTAGAAAGAGCAATTCTCAAATTCATCAGGAATAATTAAAAACCCAGGATAACTAAAACTATTCTCAACAATGAAAGAACTTCTGACAGAATCAATATCCCAGACCTCAAGTAGTACTACAGAGAAATTGTGTTAAAAACTGCATAGTATTTGTACAGTGACAGGCAAGTAGATCAATGGAATAGAATTGAAGATCCGGAAATGAACCCATAGAATTATGGTCACTTGATCTTTGATAAAGGAACTGCAACCATCCAGTGGAAAAAAATACCCTTTTCTTTTTTTTAATTCTTCTTATATATTTTTTTATTTTCTATATTCTTTGTTTACATTCTGAAGGCTTTCCCCTTTCCCTGTTCCCCTCTCACCATATGTCCCATATGTCTTCTTCCACCCCACCACACCCCCTGCCTATTCCCCAATCACCACCCCACCATTTCTCTGCTGTATTCTGGTACTCTCCTACAAAATTGGATCCAGTCCTTTCAGGACAAGGGTCCTCTCCTTCCTTCTTCTTGGGAATATTTTGACTTGCTAATTGTGCCTTGAATATTCATAGCTTCTGGGCTCATTAATATCCACTTATCAGTGATTGCATTTCATGTGTATTCTTTTGTGGTTGGGTTAACTCACTTAGTATGATATTTTCCAGATCCAACCATTTGCCTGCAAATTGCATGAATTCATTATTTTTAATTGCTGAGTAGTATTCCATTGTATACCACATTTTCTGTATCCATTCTTCCTTTGAGGGACATCTGGGCTCCTTCCAACTTCTGGCTCTTAATAAATAAGGCTGCTATGAACATAGTGGAGCATGTGTCTTTATACAGCCTTTTCAACAAATGGTGATGTTTCAACTGGAGGTCAGCATGCAGAAGAATGCGAATTGATCTTCTCTTATCTCCTCATTCTAAGCTCAACTCCAAGTGGATCAAGTACCTCCACATAAAACCCGACACACTGAATCTAATAGAAAAGGAACTGGGGAAGGCCATTGAGGACATGGGCATAGGGGGAAAGTTCTTGCACAGAAAACCAATAGCTTTTGCTCTAAGAACAAGAATTGACAAATGGGACCTTATAAAATTACAAAGTTTTGTAAGCCAAATAACCCTGTCAGAAGGACAAAACAGCAACCAACTAATTGGGAAAAGATCTTCAACAACCCTACATCCAACAGAGGGCTAATATCCCATATATACAAAGAACTCAGGAAGTTAAATCCCAGAGAACCAAATAACTCTATTTAAAACATAGGGTACAGAGCTAAACAAAGAATTTTCCTCTGAAGAAATTCAGATGGCTGAGAAGCATTTTAGGAAATGTTCAGCATCATTAGTCATTAGGGAAATGCAAATCAAAACAACCCTGAAATTTCACCTCCCATCAGTCAGAATGGCTAAGATTAAACACTCAGGCAAGAGCAGGTGTTGGCGAGGATGTGGAGAAGGAGGAACACTCATCCACTGCTGGTGGCATTGCAAGATGGTACAACCACTATGGAAACCAGTCTGATGGTTCCTCAGGAAATTGGGCATAACACTTCTGGAGGACCTGTCATACCACTACTGGGCATATTCCCAGAGGATTCCCCTGCAGGCAACAAGTACACATGTTCCACTATGTTCATAGCACCCTTGTTTATAATAGCCAGAAGCTGGAAAGAACCCAGATGCCCCTCAATGGAGGAATGGATACAGAAAATATGGTATATTTATAAAATGGAATACTACTCAGCAATTAAAAAACAATGAATTGCTGAAATTTGTAGGCAAATGGTTGGAACTGGAAAATATCATCCTAAGTGAGCTAACCCAATCACAAAAGAATACACATGAAATGCAATCACTGATAAGTGGATATTAATTAGCCAAGAAGCTCTGAATATTCAAGACACAATTAGCAAATTATATGATTCTCAAGAAGAAGGGAGGAAATGGCCCTGGTCCTGAAAAGACTTGATCCAGTATTGTTGGGGAGTACCAGAACAGAGAAATGGGAGGGAGATGATTGTGGAATGGACGGAAGGCAGAGGAATTATGGGACATATTCTTGAAGGAGTAAATGGTTGAGTAATAGGTAAATATTGCTGATAATTGCAGAATATTATAATGGAAAGAAAATCCAAAACAAAACTATATATTCTTATTATATTACATAAACAACTTTCTGGGGAAAAGATACTAAAATTAATACAGCTATGTCATGGTATTAGTAATGGTGAGTGAGAAAATTCTGTCCAACGTTTTTAAATTTCTAGTAAAAATCCAAAAGATAATTATTATTATTATTTCTCTGTGTCCAGAAATTTTCACCTGAGAATTACCCCCAAAATATATATAATTATAGAATAACTTTTTATGTAATTTCCACAAGAAATTTTTATATATTCATAAAATCTCAGTGTGTCAATGGGCACAGAAGCATTCCTGTACCTATGCCATTTTGCCTCTCTGTCTCCTGTGAATCAATTCTCCACTGAGACATCTTCCAGGAGTCAGGTCTCACCTTCCACAATATGAATTCGAAAGAGCTAACAAGCTCAAGTCATTGAGTTTGGCACATATAACCATATCCACAGTGCAATCTCACTGGCCTTTTAAAGAAGGCTTTTGTATGTTCATTAATGGTTTGTTTGAAGTTTCATGTTTGAAAAGATTTTCTAGAGAGTGGACAGAATTTTGCTTTGTGGAGGACTAGATTAGAGTTTTACCACTTTAAGAATATGCAGCTTGGTAAGTGAATGCTACACTCACAGGAAAAAAGAAAGGAGAAAATTTCAGGACCAAAGAAAGGTGCTTGAACAAAACATTAGTCACCTGCCCTTGACTCTGTGCTCTTGATCTGTGTGAGAAAAAAGGTTAAGCTTTTATTCAGCTGTGTATCATCTGTGCTCTTGATCACTGTGATAGGAAAATCCTGGTCTCATTCCAGCTGTGGGTCTTCTGTGTTCTTGATAACTGTGATAGGAAAAGTCATGGTCTCTATCCAGCTGTGGGTCATATCTGTGTTTTTGAGAACTGTGATAGGAAAAGTCATGGTCTCTATCCAACTGCAGATCACTTGTACTGTTGTTCCCTGGAACATGAGAAATTTGAGTCCCTATGTTGAGATCCTGAGCTTCTGGTGCTTTCACCTCACTCATGATTTCACTTATAAAACCAAATAAATAAGCCTTTCAGCATCTTTTTTAAAGAATATAACTTTTGCTAAGATCTCCTATGTAACCCATATTAAAACTGATCTCAAAAATGCTCACATTTCGGCCATCTTCCCTCGGGTCGCTGCAGACTGCTGGCTGGCGGCTAGGTTCAGGTGTGTGGACAGAGACTTGGCCTAGCAACAAATACCCGGTCTGGCCCTTGCTGGCCCCCAGAGCCAGGAAAGGTCGGCAGGAGCTCTGAGCACCTGCAGCTCAGAGGCTCTCCCTGATCTCTGGGGACCCGCTAGCGGGCTTGCAGCCGGCCGCCATCTTCCTTCGGGTCGCTGTGGACTGCCTGCTGGTGGCTGAGTTCAGGTGCATGGACAGAGACTTAGACTGGCAAAGAACACCTGGTCAGGCTTTTGCAAACGCCCAGAACCAAAGGAGGTTGGAGATAGGTCTGTGCACCAACAGCTTGGCAGTGCACACAGAGCCAGATCAGCTTGGCAAGCGGTCTCTGCACCAAACCAAGGGGGCAACAACCTGCTAGTGGGTCGGTGCCTGGAGTGCAGCCAGAGGCTGACATCCTGCCTCAGGACACCACAGACAGCTAACATGACAGAGCTATGTGAACTAAGAGTACTAACATCTAGGTTCTAGCAGCCCAACCAGGGAACCTCCAGTCCTGTGGAGAACCCAGTGGTTAGACAGAGCCCTGAGACACGCCACCATTTTGGAGTTGGTGGCCTGAATAGGTCACCATAGAGAACCAATAGAGGAACCCAGGACACGATAAAGATCTAACAGACTAGCCCAGATCGGTGGAGGAAAAAAAAATCTGATTCTTAAGAGCTAGCAACTGGGCAGGTTAGGAGGGGTCTGCAGGAGGCCAATTGCAGCGAGCCTCGGGAAGACTTAGATCCAGCACAGCAGAGCTGAGGAGGTAACTGAGAGCCCAGTAACTGAAACCTCCTGGTCTCCACCACGGGAGCTCAGACGGCCCCTACTACAGCAGTGCCAAACACCAGGCTCACAGGAGCCTCAAACACCAACCACTAAGAACAAGACCAACTAACTCCAGAGATAAACAGATGGCAAAAGGCAAACGTAGGAACGTTACAAACAAAAATCAAGGCAATATGGCAGTATCAGAACCCAATTCGCCAACCACAGCAAGTCCTGGATACCCCAGAACACCAGAAAAACAAGAGTTGGATATAAAAGCACTGGTCATGAGGCTGCTGTAGGAACACAAAAAGGACATAAACAAATCTCTTCGAGAAATGCAGGGGAACATCAATAGGGTAGAAGCTCTTACAATGCAAACACAAAAATCACTTAAAGAACTCCAGGAGAATATGGGCCAACAGAGAGAAACCAATAAAGAGGAAATAAGAAAATCAGTTAAATAAATGCAGGAGAACTTGAAACAACAGGCAGAAGTCATGATAGAGGAAAGACAAAAATCTCTTAAAGAATTACAAGAAAACACAAACAAACAAATGAATGAACTGAGCAAAACCATCCAAGATCTGAACACAGAGGTAGAAACAACTAAGAAATCATAAAAGGAGGTAGCCATGGAGATAGAAAACCTTGGGAAGAAATCAGGGGTCGTAGATGCAAACATCAAAAACAGAATGCAAGAGATAGAGATAAGAATCTCAGATGCTGAAGATAACATAGTAACCATTAACTCCACAGTCAAAGAAAACACAAAATCCAAAAGGCTCATAACGCAAAACATCCAGGAAATCCAAGACACAATGAGAAGACCAAACCTAAGGGTTATAGGGATAGATGAGAGTGAAGATCTACAACTTAAAGGGCCAGCAAATATCTTTAACAAAATTATGGAAGAAAACTTCCCTAACTTAAAGAGAGAGATGACCATGAATATACAAGAAGCCTATAGAACTCCAAGCAGACTTGACCAGAACAGAAATACCTCCCATCACATAATAATCAGAACACCAAATGTAAGAATCTCCAACTGGAAAATCTGGAGGAAATGGACAATTTCCTAGACAGAAACAAGATACCAAAATTAAATCAGGATCAAATAGATCATCTAAACAGACACAGACTCATAACCCCCAAAGAAATAGAAGGGGTCATAGAAAGTCTTCCAACCAAAAAAAGCACAGGAACAGATGGTTTTAGTGCAGAATTATATCAGACCTTCAAAGAAGTCCTAATACCAATACTCTTCAAACTATTCCACAAAATACAAACAGAAGGGACACTACCCAAATCATTCTATGAATCTACAATTACACTGATACCAAAACCACACAAAGATCCAACTAAGAAAGAGAACTAGAGGCCAATCTCCCTTATGAATATTGATGCAAAAATACTAAATAAAATACTTGCCAACCGAATCCAAGAACATATCAAAACGATCATTCACCATAATCAAGTTGGCTTCATCCCAGGGATGCAGGGATGGTTCAATATATGGAAATCCATCAATGTAATCCACTACATAAACAAACTCAAATAAAAAAAACCACATGGTCATCTCATTGGATGCTGAAAAAGCATTTGACAAAGTTCAGCCTCCTTTCATGCTGAAAGTCTTGGAAAGAACAGGAATTCAAGGCCCATATCTAAACATAGTAAAAGCAATTTACAGCAGACTGTAGCCAACATCAAAGTAAATGGAGAGAAGCTTTAAACAATCCCACTGAAATCAGGGACTAGACAAGGCCGCCCCCTCTCACCATATCTCTTCAATATAGTACTTGAGGTACTAGCTAGAGCAATTCGACAACATAAGAAAGTCAAAGGGATACAAAGAAAGGAAGAAGTCAAACTATGACTATTCGCAAATGATATGATAGTATACTTAAGCGACCCAAAAAACTCCACCAGAGAACTCCTACAGCTGATAAACAACTTCAGCAAAGTGGCTGGTTATAAAGTCAACTCAAGCAAATCAGTAGCCTTCTTATATGCAAAGGAGAAGCAGACCGAGAAAGAAATTAGGGAAATGACACCCTTCACAATAGCCACAAACTATATAAAGTATCTTGGTGTGACTCTAACCAAACATGTGAAAGATTTATATGACAAAAACTTCAGGTCTCTGAAGAAGGAAATTGAAGAAGACCTCAGAAAATGGAAAAATCTTCCATGCTCGTGGGTTGGCAGGATTAATATAGTTAAAATGGCAATCTTGGCAAAAGCAATATACAGATTCAACACAATACCCATCAAAATCCCAACTCAGTTCTTTATAGAGTTAGAAAGAGCAATTCTCAAATTCATCTGGAATAACAAAAAACCCAGGATAGCTAAAACTATCATCAACAGTAAATGAACTTCTGGGGGAATCAATATCCCGGACCTCAAGCAATACTACAGAGCAATAGTGTTAAAAACTGCATGGTATTGGTACCGTGACAGGGAAGTGGATCAATGGAATAGGACTGAAGACCCAGAATTGAACCCACACATATTTGGCCAATTGATATTCGACAAAGGAGCTGAAAACATCCAGTGGAAAAAAGATAGCCTTTTCAACAGATGGTGCTAGCTCAACTGGAGGTCAACATGCAGAAGAATGAGAATTGATCCACTCTTATCTCCTTGCACTAAGCTCAACTCCAAGTGGATCAAGGACCTCCAAATAAAACCAGACACACTAAAACTAATAGAAAAGAAACTGGGGAAGATCCTTGAGGACATTGGCTCAGGGGGAAAATTCCTGAACAGAACACCAATCGCTTATTCTCTAAGATCAAGAATAGACAAATGGGACCTCATAAAATTACAAAGTTTCTGTAAGGTAAAAGACACTGTCAAAAGGACAAATCAACAATCAACAAATTGGGAAAAGATCTTTACCAACCCCACATCTGACAGAGGGCTAATATCCAATGTATACAAAGAAATCGATAAGTTAGACCCCAGAAAACCAAATAACCCTATCCAAAAATGGGGTACAGAGCTAAACAAAGACTTTTCACCTGAAGAAATTCAGATGGCTGAGAAACACCTTAAAAAATGTTCAACATCATTAGTCATTAGAAAAATGCAAATCAAAACAACCCTGAGATTTCACCTCACACATGTCAGAATGGCTAGGATTAAAAACTCAGAAGACATCAGGTGTTAGCGAGGATGTGGAGAAAGAGGAACACTCCTCCACTGCTGGTGGGACTGCAAACTGGTACAACCACTCTGGAAATCAGTCTGGCGGTTTCTCAGAAAACTGGACATGATACTTCCGGAGGACCCAGCCATACCACTCCTGGGAATATATCCAGAAGACTCCCCAGCATGCAATAAGGATACATGCTCCACGATGTTCATAGCATCCTTATATATAATAGCCAGAAGCTGGAAAGAACCCAGATGTCCCTCAATGGAGAAATGGATAAAAAAAAATGTGGTATATATACACAATGGAATATTATTCAGCCATTAGAAACAATGAATTCATGAAATTCTTAGAGAAATGGATGGAGCTGGAGAACATCTTTCTAAGTGAGGTAACCAAGTCTCAAAAGAATACCCATGGTATGCAGTCACTGATAAGTGGATATTAGCCTAGAATCATGGGACACCAAAGACACAATTCACATACCAAATAATGTCTGACAAAAAGAAAGGAATGGACACTAATGCTGGAAAGGATCAAAGCATCAGTGTAGGGGAATACCAGAACAGGGAAGTGGGAAGGGGTGGATGAGGAAGCAGGGTGAGGGAAAAGGGCATGTGGGAGCTTAGGGGGGTGGGGAAACAAAAAAAGGGAAATGAAATGTAAACATAGAAATATCCAAGAAAAAAAGAAAAAAATGCTAATATTTCCCCATTTGTCTTTCAACCATGCCTTCCTGTTTATAGGTGCCACCAGACTCCCCCACCTAGTTTTATGTGATAGAAAACTTTTCTCTATTTTTCTCTCTCACAAAAGTCTCTTGAAACTGTGTGCCTTGACAAAGATGCTCAGTTTACATTGTGACCCTGAGATTTTCTGATCTATACATAGAAGAATGCTAAAAATCTTAGGTGTTATCAAATATTTTCCTTAATTCAATTAATTAGGCCACATATAATTGTATGTATTCTTTGTTGCAAATCAGCTTTCTCTTTAGAGATCTTTTAAAATTAAAGGATATGGCAATCATTTGTTCTCCAGGAATGATTGACTACAGTAAGTATAGCTCATAAGGTCTAAAGTTTTGAAAAGTGGAAATACAAAAAGAAGTTCTAATTGGTATGGTCATATTCCTCACTTACTCCTGACAGACATGCATTTTTTCTATCATAGCTTGCATGTATTTGCTTTGTTCTCTGTTGATACTGGTTTGCAAGAAAGTTTAAGACATGGCTCCTTGTCTTAGATATCAGAAGATATTCTAAAGAAGCCCACGAATAAATTGAAGCAGGTGAGGATGAGTAAAGAAACAAATTCTAGTTCTCTCTCATAAGAGAACATCCAGACTGGAGATGTTAATGCTAGTGAAGGATGTGGAAGTGATACAGCCATGTCTACACAATGCTATCCCAAGCTGATTTCTGAATGAGATACTGGCAACATCACTGTTCTCAAATTCTTATACAATGTAAGGAATGATATTATTCTTTTCAACATAAAGTGAAGATTCAAAAATAGCTGTCTATACAAATTCACAGATCTAATGTCTTCAGTCAGTTGGTAGCAAAATCAAAATTATGTCAAAATAAATATTAAGACTTTAAGCACAACTAGGTGCTCTTGTTAAAGGACAGAAGATATATCTTAATGTTACAGCATTGGGATCCCATATGCAAAGCTCTAGATATGAATCTCTGTCTCTCATCACTAACAAAAATCACCAATAAGTTCCAAGAAATGGCTTAGCAGTAGGTTAAGAGCACTGACTGCTCTCCCAGAGGACAGAGATTCAAATCTTAGCACCCACATGGCAGTTCACAACTGCCTGTAATTCCTGTCCCAAGAAATTTAAAACACAGACATACATGATGGCAGAATGCCCATGTAAATAAAAGAATGAAAGAAAGAAAAAGATTCAGTTAAAAAATCAAGAGTTTTCTCTTTGATTAAGACCAAGGACCATCTCCACAGAGTCATATTTCATGTTGTTACCTTGAAGGGTAGACTTTAGACAGAGTTCCTCATGTTTATAGTTAGATACTGTCAAGTTGCAGGAGAAAAAATACTACAAAATTCACAGAGGTATACAGTACTTTAAAATTTATTGTATTTCCAGTTAAATTTTTCATTTTAATTGTTCCAAATGAAATCAGTAAAGACAGTAAATAATTGTATAAAATCAGCAACTGTTTCAAAGTTAATGAACTTTATTAAAGATCATACACATTTCCAACAAAGCTAATGATTAATAACCAAATAGGGAAGTTCCCTACAGCTTGGCTGTCAGGAAGAATTAAAGAAACTAATTAACATAAGACCTTTTAGGAACTTGAGAACATTTATTATCTTGATAAAATGGAGAAAATCAGTATAACAAAAGAAAAGACAGGTTGTAATCAGAAGTTTGTTCTTTGTTAATAATATGAATCAGGGAAAGCAAGCTAATAAAATGTATTCAGAAAAACAAATAATATTCAAAAATAAGAAGAATTCATAAGCAAAAGCAGTAGAAAATACAAATTGAAAAATACAAATTGGTAATTTACTTAGTAATGGAACTTTGAAAGAATGTTTAAAGCACACAAAGCAAAAATAACTGTTCTAGTAATGTGAAAATTGATAATAGTTTTTGAAATTTTTTTTACCATATACTCCAAGTTTTATGTAAATATTCTTATATCTAACAATGTCATGATACTTTAGAACATTTTCCTAAGGATTATTTAAAGAAATGAGTGTTTCAATTCATTGTAGACTTATTTATTATAAGAAAATAACATAGCTACTTAGCTAGGAGAAATGTTTAAATATAATCTATAAACAATACTGTATTATGAATATTCTATAGCACTATGTAAAAAATATTAAATGAAAACAACTTTCCGAAAGCTATAGCAGTGCAGAAAATATGAAAAAGAAAAAACTTCACACGCTACCATTTTTTAATTCTCATAGAAATCTAAACAATCCACTCCTTTAATTCCTTCTCTACAACTTTTAGCACCCCCCAAAAGGCTAAAACAAGAAGGATTAAAAGTTAATTTTTTATAATGCTGTCCAATTTTTAATTGTTCAGATTTCTAGAGAAATGTAATAATCTCATAATAGAATACAGTCTTTGAACCAAATTTGCAACATAATATCTTTAAAACACCTCCCTTTAATGATTAAAAATATTTGGTCAACATTCAGCTCAGACAGCTGAAATATGACAGGAGATTTTACCCAAATAACAGTGTTTCATACTCAGGAAAGAAGCAAGGAAGAAGGGAAGGATAGAAGGAAGGAAGGAAGGGAGGAAGGGAGGAAGGAAGGAAGGAAGGTAGGTAGGAAGGAAGGAAAAAAGAAAGAAGGAAGGAGGGAAGGAAGAGAGGGATAGGGAGAGAGGGAGGGAGGGACAGAGAGAGAGAGAGAGAGAGAGACAGAGACAGAGACAGAGACAGAGACAGAGACAGAGACAGAGACAGAGGGAGGAAGGAAGAAAGAAAGGAGATAAGGAGGGAAACAAGACTTGTAGAGATCTAGGTAGTTAACTTAGTGCTGAACTCCTTACTTGAAATCATGTGGGCATCTAGGATCAGGACCAAGGGCGTCTCCTCCTTTTGGTGTTCAAGGTCATCTTCGGGTGAATATGCTTCTGGAGCCATGGGTACTCTTTGGTTCGTGGTTTAGTCCCTGGGAGCTCTGGGGTTACTGTGAGATTCATATTGTTTTTCCTCCTATGGCGCAGCAAACCCCTTCAGCTCCCTGGGTCCTTTCTCTAGCTCCTCCATTAGGGAGCCTGTGCTCACTTCCAATTGTTGGCTGAGGGTTATCCCCCTCTGTATTTGTCATGCACTGGTAGAGCCACCCAGGTGACAGCTGTATCAGACTTCTGTCAGCCAACACTTGATGGCATCCACAATAATGTCTGTTTTTTTTGTAACTGTATATGGTGGGGCAGTGTTTGGATGGTCTGTGGCTCAGTCTCTGCTCCACACTTTGTCTCTGTATCTCCTCCTGTAGGTATTTTGTTCCCCCTTTTAAGAAGGACCAGAGTATTCATACTTTGGTCTTCTTTCTTCTTGAGCTTCATTTGGTCCTTGAATTGTATCTTGGGTATTATAATCTTCCAGGCTAATATCGACTTATCTGTGAGTGCATACCATGTGTGTTCTTTTGTGATTGGATTATCTCACTCAGGATGATATTTTCTAGTTCCATCTATTTGCCTAAGAATTTCATGAATTCATTTTTTAATGGCTGAGTAGTACTCCATTGTGTAAATGTACCACATTTTCTGTATCCATTCCTCTGTTGAGGGACATCTGGGTTATTTCCAGCTTCTGGCTATTAAAAATAAGACTGCTATGAACATAGTTAAGCATGTGTCCTTATTACATGCTGGAGTATCCTGTGGGTATATGCCCAGGAGTGGTATAGCAGGGTCCTCCGGTAGTATTATGCCGAATTTTCTGAAAACTGCTTAAGAGATTTCCAATGTGGTTATACAAGCTTGCAATCACACCAGCAGTGGAGGAGTGTTCCTCTTTCTCCATATCCTAACCTTCAACTTCTGGCTCCATAGTTTTTGATCTCAGCCATTCTGACTGGTGTCAGGTGAAACCTCAGGGTTGTCTTGATTTGAATTTCCCAGATTACTAAGGATGTTGAACATTTCTTTAGGTGATTATCAGCCATTCCATGTTCCACAGTTGAAAAATATTTGATTAGCTCTGTACCCCATTTTTAATAGAGTTATTTGGTTCTTTCAAGTCTAACTTTTTGAGTTCTTTGCATGTATTAGATATTAGCCCTCTATCAGATATAGGGATATTAAAACCTTTTTCCAATTTGTTGATTGCCTTTTTGTCCTATTGACAGTGTCCTTTGCCATAAAGAAACTTTGTAACTTTATGAGGTCTCATTAATCTTAGAGCATAAGCTATTGGTGTTCTGTTCAGGAATTTTTTGCCTGTGCCCATGTTCTCGAAGCTCTTCCCTAGTTTCTTATCTATTATTTTCAGTGCATCTGGATTTTTGTGGAGTTACTTGATCCACTTAGACTTGAACTTTTTACAAGGATATAAGAATGGACCAATTTGCATTCCTTTGCATGCTAAGTGCCAGTTGAACCAGCACAATTTGTTGAAAATCTGTCTATTGTGCACTGGATTAATTTACCTCTTTTGTCAGTGATCAAGGGACCATAGGTATACAGGTTCATTTCTGGATATTTAATTCCATTGATCTACCTCCCTTTCACTGTACCAATACCATGCAGTTTTTGGCACTATTGCTATGATGTCAAGAATCCTGCTTCCCCCAGAGGATCTTTTATTTTTTTAGAATAGTTTTAGGTATCCTGGGTTTTTTGTTATTTCAGATGAATTTGAGAATTGCTCTTTCTAACTCTATGAAGAATTGAGTTGGTATTTTGATGGGAGATTGCACTGAATATGCTGATTGCTTTTGGCATGATGACCATTTCACTATACTAATCCTGTCTATCCATGAGCATGAGAGATCTTCTTTGATTTCTTTCTTCAAAGACTTGAAGTTCTTGTCATACAAATCTTTCACTTGTTTGGTTAGAGTTACACCAAGATTCTTTATATTGTTTATGACTGTTGTGAAGCATGTTGTTTCCCTAATTTCTTTTTCTGCCTTGTTTAGTCCTTTGAGAAGAGGATGGCTACTGATTTTTGTGATGTTATATCCAGCTAATTTGCTGAAGTTGTTTTTCTGTCACAGGGGTCCTTTGGTGGAGTTTTGGGTTTGCTTATATATGCTACCAGATCCTCTGCAAATAGTGATATTTTGACTTCTTTCTTTCCGATTTGTATATCATTGATCTACTTTTGTTGTCTAATTGATCCAGCTAGAATTTTTTGAATAAATATGGAGAGAGAGGGCAGACTTTTCTGGTCCCTGATTTTAGTGGAATTGCTTCAGTTCTCTCTCCATTTAGCTTGATGTTGGCTACTGGTTTGCTCTATATTGCTTTCATTATGTTTATCAATGGGCCTTGAATTCCTGAATGTTGCAAGACTTTTAACATGGAAGGTTGCTGATTCTTGTCAAATGCTTTTTTTATGTAGTGGATTACATTGATGGATTTTTGTATATTGAACAATCCCTGCATCCCTGGGAGGAAACCTACTTGATCATGGTGAATTATATTGATGTGTTCTTAGATTCAGTTGACAAGAATTTCATTGATTATTTTTGCATTCATATTCATAAGGGAAATTGGTCAAAAGTTCTCTTTCTTTGTGGGATCTTCGTGGAGAGTGCATATGCTAGCAGCTTAATCACCATTATCAATATCATATCATCCTAGATATTGTCATATTCATAGGTGGTTATGCTGGTTAAGATGGTTTGATTGTTTCCTTTACTTGTCAACTTGCACAGTATTTTCTGAAAACATGAAAGGTGGACCAGAGGAAAGAGGTTTCCAGGTCAAATACACTGTGTATTATCGAAGTACTATGTGCTAAGAATGATGTTACTACAACAATAGTGGCTTGTCTGAAACCCTGAGAATGAATTAAGGACTGTATTCATGATCTATGTTGTATTTACACTGTGTTTCTGTGTGATATACAGCATGATATAGACTCACATCTGAAGATTTGAAGCTAGGATCTGTGGATGAATGAGAATATGCAGCACTTTTCTTTCTCACACTTGGTTATCTCACTAAATATAATTTTATCAAGGTCCATCCATTTATCTGAAAAATTTATGATTTTATGTTATTACAATTGTATACTATTCAATTAATTTATATTTCCATTTTCCACCAAAATGTTGAAGAATATTTAGACTGTTTCCATTTTCTAGCTATTGTAAATAGAGTCACTATGAACATGCCAGTATCTGTATAATATGATGGCCAGCCATTTGGAAATATTCCTAAGAATTGTATTCTTGGTTGATAGAATAGATGTTTAGTTCTTTGAGAATCATCTATATTTATTTCTTTTATTTCTTTTCTAAAGTGACTGTACCAATTTTTATTCCCACAGACAGTGAATGAGGATTATACTTTCTCCACATCTCATTCAGCATTTGCTGTCAATTGTTTTGTTGATCTTAGACATTCTAACTGGAATGAAACATAATTTCAATATTGTGTTAATATTCATTTCTCTGATTGTTAAGTGCAGTATAGTGTTTTCTGGGTATTTCTTAGCTATTTGTATTTATTCTATTGATTTTGCTTAGATCCTGAGCCCATTTTTCTATTGCTCATTTGCTTCATTTATACTTTGCTTTTTGGTTCTTTGTGTATTCAGAATATGAATACACTTTGTCTGATGTATAGCTGACAGAATCTTCCATTTCATTGATTTCTTCTTCATTCAAATGATCATTTCCTTAGTTGTGCATAAGCTTTTCAGTCTTATGTGGTCCCAGTTGCAGCAGTTCAACTCACTAACAAAGATAATGAGAAAATATCATGGAAGGTTTGCATTTACAATAATAGCAAAGACAACAAATTATCATGAAATAAAACAAACCAAGGAGGGAAAAACCTCTACAATGAAAACTCCAAAGACAGGCATTAAAAAAAGACATTAGAAAATGGAAAGGAATCCTGTGTTTCTGAATCCTGAATTAATGTTGTGAAAATTTCCTTCCTAACAAAACAATTAAAGATTCTATGCAATGTCAATCAAAATATCTATAATATTCTTCTTAGAAATTGTAAAAAGTTATAATTCATATTGAAAACTTATATAGAACTAAAGAAAAGAAAGGAAATCCAGATATTGAAAGCAAATATCTAAATCCAGATATCCTGCAAAAATGGAATATTGGGGAGATTGTTATTACAGATGTCAAAGTAACAATAAAAACAATACTGTACTGGCACAAAAGAGACATGTAGACAAAATGAAATAAAATAGAAAACACAAACATGAGTATCCATAACCACAGCCTTCTGACACTTGACAAAGATACAAAAATATCAAATACTTGAGAAAAGTCAACTTCTTTAACAAGTGATGCTGAAAAGAAAACCGAATGTCCACATTAAGAAGAATGATTACATACCTATGTTTACCACCTTGAACAAAACTAGAACCAAGTCAATTCACATTTGAAACCTGCAACATTAAATTATTAGAAGAAAATATTAGTGGTAGTACATAAGGTATAGGTATAAAAAAGGAATTCATTTGCAAAGACATTTTTTAAAATATTAAAACTGATAATTTTGCCTGATTTTTAAATTTTTGTAGTTATATTAGGAAACATTTATTTATTTAAGTTTTTATAAATTTTCTCTTACATTGAAAATTTCATACAATTTATTTTATTCTATTGGTAGTCTTTCCTCAGTTCCTTCCACATCAATCCCTACTTCTTAATGCACCCACTCAACTTAATACTCTTTTGAATGCAATGTAGTTTCTCCCCACTATACAAGTTTGTACTCCCACAGCAATGGAGGGTCATTCCCTTTTATTTGCATTCTCTTGAGCATGTGATATCCCTTGAGTTTCTGATTTTGGCCATTCTTACAGGTTTAAGATAGAAACTAAGGGTCGTTTTAATTTGCATTTCCCTAATGACCAATGATGTCAATTTTTATTATTGGATATTTTATGTATTTACATTTCAAATGTTATCTCCTTTCTCAGTTTCTCCTCCTGAACTGCAACATCCCATTCCCTTCACTCTGCTTCCTACCCTCCTACTCTCACCTCAGTTCTCTGGCATTCCCCTACACTGGGGAAGTGAGCCTTTACAGGACTAAGGGCTTCCCCTCCCATTGATAACCAGATAATGCCAGAATTTGATAAATATGCAACTAGAGTCATGTATTCCTCTATGTATACTCTTTCATGTGTGATTCAGTGTTTTGGGGGCTCTAGTGATGGGAAGTGGGGCTCTGGTTGATTAATAATGTTGTTCCTCCTATGGGTTGCAAACTCGTACAGCTCCTTCGACCTTTCTCTAACTCCTCAGTTGTGGTCAGTCCAGTGTTTGGCTATGAGCATCCACTTCTGTATTTGTCAGGCTCAGGCAGAGCATCTTAGTAGATAGTTAAAACAGGCTCCTGTTATCAAGCTTTTCTTGGCATCTGCAATAGTGTGTGTTTGGAATATGGGATGAATCCCCATGTGGGGCAGTCTCTGGATGGCCTGTCCTTCAGTCTCTGATCCACATTTTGTCCCTTTCCTTTACACAGGAGTCATTTGGGTTAGAAATTTGGAGATGTGTGGGTATCCCCATCCCCCAAAAGAGGAGCTTGCCTAACCTCTGGATATGGTCTCTAAAAGTTCTCCCTCCCATTTGTTGGACATTTCTGCTAATCTCATCCTTGTTGGGTCCTTAGGGCCTCTTGATTTCCTGGTCTTTCTTTAAGTGCTTCTTGCGCATTACAGATACATCTGTTGAGAATTCTCTCTTTAAACCCATTTTCTATTTTTAAATGTGATTATTTTTTTTGTTGGTATCTAACTTCTTGAATTCTTTATATATTTTAGATATAAACACTCTTTTCCCTTCCAGAGGCTGTTCTTTTTTCCTTTCAATAGTGTCCTTTGTCTTACAGAAGCTTTTCAGTTACAAAATATCCCAATTATTGATTATTGATCTTAATGCCTGAGTTGTTGCTGTTATGTTTAGGAAGTTATTTCCTGTGCCATATGCTCACAGTTATTCCCCAATTTCTCTTCCATTAGACTTAATGTGTTTGATTTTATGTTGAGGTCTTTTATCCCATTGGACTTAAATTTTATGCTAGTTGATAAATGTAGATCTATTTGCATTCTTCTACATGTAGACATCCAAGTACTTCACAACATTTTTTTGAAGATGCTTTCTTTCTTCCGTTGCACACTTTTGGCTTCTTTGTAAAAAGGAAATGACCCCAAGTGTATAGATTTGCTTCTGGCTTTTTAATTTTACACCATTGACCAACTTGCCAATTTTTATGCCAATACTATGTTGTTTTTATTACTGTTGCACTGTAATATAGCTTGAAATCAGAGATGGTGCTATATTCAAAAATTCTTTTATTGTAAACAATTGTTTCAGCAATCCTGAAATTTTGTATCTCCTTAGAAATTTGAGATGTATTCTTTTAAGTTCTGTAACAAATTGTGTTGGAATATTGATGAGAATTTCACTGAATCTAGATTTCTTTTGGTAAGATGGCCATTTTTACTATGTTAATCCTACTAATCCATGACTATGAGAGATCTTTCCTTCTCCTCAAGTATTCATTTTCTCCCTGCAAAAAGTTCTTCAAAGAGTTCTTGTCATATTGTTCTTTTACTTTCTTGGTTAGAGTTACACTAAGATATTTTATATGACTTCTGGGCATATGTTCAAAAGATACTACATCATACCACAAGGAAACTTACTCTAACATTTTCATAGCAGCTTTATTTGCAATGCCAGAAATGGGAAAAACGTAGATGTCACTTGAAAGAATAGATAAAGAAAATGTTGTATATATACACAGTTGAAGATTACTCAAATATTAAAAATAACATCATGAAAATTACAGGCAAATAGATGGATTTAGGAAAGATCATCTTGGGTGAGGTAACTGAGACTCAGAAAGACAAGCATGGTATATACTCACTTATAAGTGATATTGACCATAAAGTACATTTAACTATGCTATAATACACAGACCAAAAGAATGTATGTAACAAGGAAAGATCAAGTGAAGACTCTTGAATCTCACTGGGAAGGAATACAATAAACATCTGGGTGGATGGAGGGAGACAACTTGGTGGAGGAAGGTTTGGAGAGGGAACTAAGAGGGATCAAGTGTGGGAACAGAAGTGAAGAGTCAGGGTGGAGAGAATTGGAATTGATGGGGGTTGAATGCATGTCTTGACATGCTAGAAACCTAGGACAATAGAAACTTCCAGGAATCTATGAGGGTGACCTGAGCTAAGACTTCTAGCAATGGTGTGTATGGATCCTAAAAAAGACATCTGCTGTAACCAGAAACGACTTCCAATGGAGAGACTTGGAAATCATCCAACCCTACCTCAAAAGCTTAGACACATAATTCCTTTGGCCAACAAGATATACAGGGGTAAAGATGGAACAGAAAGTGAAGGAATGGCCAGCCAGTGACTGTCATAGTTTGAGACCCATGCCATGGTATAGATCCCACCCTTGACACTATTGATTTTAATGATGGTCTGTTCTCCTTACAGAAAGGGGCTCAGCATAACTATGAGTGAAAAACTTGACCCAGCAACTGATAGAAATAGATGCAGAGACCCACAGCCTAACATTAGGCTGAGTTTGGATAAATCTCTAGAAAAAAGGGGATAGATTAAGTATTAAAGGAGCCAGAGAAATCAAGGGCACAGAAAACTGTCATACTGAATAAACTATAGGGACCCACAGAGACATAACTCCCAGAGAGCATATGAGGGACACACCTAGGCCTTCCTTATTTGTGTAAGAGTTATGCAGATTCATCTTCATGTGGAACTCCTAACAGCAGATGAAGGAGTCATAGCTGTTTCTGTTGCTTGCCTTTGGATCCCTTTCACCAAACTGGGCTGTCTTCAATAGCCACAAAAGGAAAAGATGAGCCTAATCCTACTGAAAGTTGATGGTATTCTAAGGTATATTAATATCCATGGTTGGCCTCCTCTCTTCTGAGTCTTTTTGGGGGAAAAAGGGAGGATTGCAGGATGTCAAAGAAGTGAGGTAAGAGAGACTTGAAGGAGCAGCAAGAAGACAGGCTACAATTGAAATATAGAATATATAAATTAAATTATATAAATTAATTAATAAAAGTATACAACCTTTAATTTTTTCTATACAGTCTATTTTATTTGTATTTCCCTGTTATAAAATGTAATACAAAATATGTAAATTGTTAAACATTGAGATACTAAAGCAATTGAATCAAAGACTGATGAACAATATAATTATTAACTGGTAATCAAAATAATTTAGTATTTCCTAGCTATAGATTATAAAGCCAAATCACAATTGTATGCATCAATATAATTCTGAGTGCTTTTAATTGATTTTTTTGACAATATTTACAGTTTAACATTTTTACTTCCAGACACTTAGTGTCTGGAAATCTCAGAAACAAACCCTGGATCTTAAACCAAGGAAATGACCCACCCTATACCTTCTTAGGCATTCAGTCTCAGGTCTGGTGGCACCACCATCATGTTCTTCTCATTCCCAGGCAGGAAGATTCTTAGTGACATAGATTCACTGTTTCTCCTAGGCCTCTGGTTTGTAGATGGCATATTGTAAACTTTATCAGTACATGGGCAATTCCCCACTTTAATAAGTTCTACTTGCTTACACCATCAGATTGGTTCTGTTTCCTTGGAGATCTTCCACAATTATTATTCAAAAACGTCAAATGGCAGCATGGTACTAACACATTCCACAGTGTGCCTAGAAGGGGAACTTTCACTTCCTACTGTTACTTGCTCTTCAGGTCTTTTTCAGATTTCTGGGGTGCAACACTGACAAGTATAGATCCTTACCCTGTCTGTCATCCTGGGACTCATCTCTTCCAAAATAATTCTATCAGGCACATGAATAATAGGAGTTTACCAATGATCTGGATGGACAGAATTTTGCCTGGTTAAATTCACATAAAATTTGCAATCATAAAAGGCTATAAAAAGTCATCTGACCTTTTTATTCTTGGTTAACTTTTTTTCAACTAAAAATCATCACAAGAAATGCCTCAAAACTCCCTTTTCCATGTGGCATCCCAAATCACCACTTATTGCCTTCATTGTATCTTGCAGAAACCACAGATACATGAAAATGCTCATTATTTTGGTGTGATCTCATGTCTAGTTAGCTCAGAACTACTTAGTGGTCATTTTCTAAAGCTTCAAGTAATGATAATTGTATACAAGTGGCTGTTTACTTGAGAAAAACCTAGCCATACTGCTTCCTTGTTTTTGAAAAAGTAGAACACTTTCTCAGTAACCCCCATTTAAATCAGGAAATGATACATAATTTCGTCTTTACTTCTAAGGTTAAGTTATTAACAAGATCATTTTACTTTGCCATACTTGCTCTATAAAGAGGGAGACAAATATATTAATCTGAAACATACCCAACTGTTATGTTAAACTGACTTTTATAAGTATGAGAAGTACAACATAAAATGTCTGTAGATCACAATTCCATTCATAGAAAACTCTGTAAATGATAAAACTGCAGACAGAGAAAGCAATGTAATAGATGCTATGAGAGAGAGAAAGGGCAGGGGCTGGATTTCATCTTCATTCAGTGATGCAGAGAATGAGAGCTATCTCAAGCACCTGTGGTAGTGTTCATACCCATAAGATTCTAAAAACATTGAGCCTGCTTTTACTACAGGTTGATTTTTCAGACATATATCAAGATGATTAGTGTGAAATTGTAATGCATTTATGAAAATTCATTAAAGAACTAAAAAATAAGCTTTGTGAGCTGTGGCATCTCTGTTCAGTGGCTGATTCATTTACCATACACTCAAGCACCACATAGTATATTTGAGAGGATTCATATGATTGTATTCCCACAATGCAACAAAAAGACCAGGCCAGCTTTGACCTGTGAGTTTCAGGTTGTTAAACCTAACTACACTTAACCTTTTATCACAGGAGTGTAATTTCATTCTATATCTACTTCATTTCTATATGAAACTTAAATCAATAAGTAAATATGTGGAGATGGCTCCACAGTTAAGAGCACTGACTGCTATTCTGATTTTCCTGAGTTCAAATTCCAGCAACCACATAGTGGTTCACAACCACCTGTAACAAGATCTTATTTACTCTTCTGGAGAGTCTGAAGACAGCTACAGTGTACTTACATATATAATAAATAAATAAATAAATAAATAAGTAAATATGTTACAGAGATTTCTTCCTCATTATCAAAGACTGATGTCACAGAAAGAGAACAAGAGATTATACAATTAGTCATGTGGGACTGGATTAGAGGTGATATTACAATGGAGTTATAGTTTTATTCTAAAACATATGAACAGAAACATGCATCAGTTTCTCTGTGGACTTAGGGAGTGAAAAGCAGAGCCCTGAGAAAACTGCTTGATTGAGTTTTGGGTTTATATACATTAGTCAAAAAATTTTTGTCCTATAAGATGTATTTTTTCTGTGATTTATTAAATATGCTAATATTTGATCATAATATTTCAGCATTTTTGTTTTAATTCTAGGGGGAAATTCCCTGTGTTATACAACTGACTCTTCTGCTCATGTTATAAATGTTAACAATTTCTAGTGATATGCATATTTCTGTAAAAAACAGTCTTGCTGTCTTTGAGCCTTGATATGTGTCTTCCTTTCTCACAGTATCTGTTGTACAGGTGGGTCAGGAGGCAGAGAGTAAGAAATCTGAATGGGAACTTCATTTACACACACACACACACACACACACACACACACACATACACACACAGAGTGTTAGATCAGATTCCCTTAGGATTATGGGATACAATTATAGAATCAAAATAAAAATTAATTTTCAAGACACAACCTTTGAAATCATCAACTCAATGCCTTTGTTTTACATGTAAATTTTATTGGAGATTAGCTCTGATTAATAACCAGAGAACTATTTCAATGTTTGTTTTTTTTTCTTGTTTGGTGTTTTGATACATCATTATTATGATACAGTCAACACACCATAAATCTAACTTTAAGATATTCAAGCTGGAATGTACAGACAAGACTGAACAATTCAGAGTAATCAGTGCTTATCCCAGGGACCTGAATTCTAATCCCATGGCTGAGAACAGGTGGCTCATAATGATTTCCACTTTACCTCCAGAGAGATCCAGTGCCTCTGGTCTCTTCATATACCTGCACATGCATACACATACCCACACCTACATGTAACTAAAAATGAAATAAACTTTATATATATATATATATATATATATATATATATACATACATATATATATATATATACACACACATATATATATATATATATATATATATATATATATATACATACATATATATGTACATAGTTTGGTGCATTTAATGTAGATACACAACCATCATCATGATCTAATTTTAAAAAGATTTTGTCAGCTCAAGAAAATTATTGTCATCATCATGCAAGGTACAAATTTTTGGTTGATTCATTTCAAATAGCTAGTTTAGAATTCTATTATTTCACAGCATCCTTTGTCTTGTCAGTCTGGTGGAAAAGTCAATGGTCCAAGTGGTAAAGGTTCACTTCTGTATTCTCAGTTCCATTCCACTGACAAGTCTGAATTTGTAAATTTTCTACTACTACCTATTCTGGTTATCTATATTATTTAAAATATTTTATACTTTCCAGAGTGGTTATACCAGCTTCCAATTACACTTGCAATGAAGGAATGTTCCTCTTTATCCACATCCTCACCAGAATCTGCTGTCAACTGAGTTTTTGATCTTTGCCATTCTGACTGGTATCAGGTGAAATCTCAGCATTATTTTGATTTTCATTTCCCTGTTGAGTAGAATGTTGAACATTTCTTTTGGTGCATTTAGGCCATTTGGGATTCCTTAGTTGAGAATTTTCTGATTAGCTCTGTTCCCCATTTTTTAGTAGGGTTGTTAGGTTCTCTAGAGTCTAACTTCTTCAGTGGTTTGTATATATGGGATCTTAGTCTTCTATCCGATTTAGGATTTGTAAAGATCGTTTCCAAATTCATAAGTTGCAATTTTGTCCTATTGACAGTGATCTTTGCCTTACATTCTGGCAGTTCCTCTGAAAATTGGAAATGGTTCTAGCTAAGGACCCAGCTATATCACTCCTGGGTGTATACGCGAAAGATGCTCCAACATATAACAAGGACACATACTCCACTATGTTCATAGCAGCCTTATTTATAATAATAGGCAGAAGGTGGAAACAACCCAGATATCCATCAATAGAAGAATGGATACAGAAAATATGGTACATTACACAATTACTACTCAATTATTGAAGGAATGACTTCACTAAATTCTTAGGCAAATGGATAGAACTAGAAAATATCCTGAGTGAAGGAACTCAATCACGAAAAAACACATATGATGTATACTCTCTGATAAGTGGATAATAGCTTAAAAGCTCAGAATTCACATGATACAACTCACAGACCATATGAAGTTCAAGAAGGAAGACCAGAGTCTAGATGCTTCAGTCCTACTTAGAAGGTATAGCAAAATAACCAAAGGAAGGATAGAGGGAGGGAGGTTACCTCGGAGGGAGAGAAAAGGGCGAGGGAAAAGGTGGAGGCAGGATAATGTGTTCGAGATGAGGGAGAGGTACGGAGCTCTGGTCAGGAAATTGAACAGAAATATGTCGCAGTGGGGAATGGGGAACTGGAGTAGCCACTGGAATGTCCCAGTTGCCGGGGAATTATCTGGTTCCCAGGTCCCAATGGAGATGACATTAGCTGAAATACCCAATAAAGAGCAGATAGTATCTGTAAAGACAGTGGATAGGCATGGCCCCCAGTTGAGGGATGGGGTCACCCACCCACTGCAAAAAGTTTAACCCAGATTTGTTCCTGTATAAAGGAAATGCAGTGACAAAGAGTGGAGCAGAGACTGAAGGAAATTCCACCTGGTGTCTGCCAGTATCACCCCACACCAAGTACAAACACTATTGCTGATGTCAAGAAGTGCTTGCTTACAGGAGCCTGGTATACTTGTCTCCTTAGAGGCTCTGCCAGAGTCTTACCAATACATTTGCATATGCTTATAACCAACCATCAGATTGAGCACAGGGACCCCAATAGAAGTGTTAGCAGAAGGACTGAAGGAGCTGAAGTAGAGAAGAATGTAATGATTGGGGTGAAAAATGTCTCCCATAGTCTCAGGCATCTGAGTACAGAGTTAAAAGCACTGCTTAGATTTATGAGGTGGGCATTCCTGGAGGAAATAATGTAAATCATTTGCAATCCTGGGCCTACAGTTTTACCTTTACTTCTACTGATATGTTCATGTTTTCTCTTGGTTTAATATTAGCCATTCACATTATCTTAACTGGGATTAAATCCTTAGTTTTTTTTTCACGTCTATGTGAATTGTAATTTACATATTTAGGATTCAATAAAATCTACCTGTAACTGTTACACTTATTTCTGATGTTAACTGAGGCTTTGGATGAGGTAAACAGATGAGAATGTTGTCCTAAGTTCCTCTCAAGAGAATATTTGGTTGTTGTACAGAGACAACACTGAAAATGGAAAGGAAATTCGGTTTGTGTTTCAAATGGGATGAGTTTTGTTGTGAATGCATTCATGCTTGAAACATACAAAAATAAGGAATTTCTCTTGCAGCATAATAATTCCATGAAGTGAATTCTAGAGGGGCATTTCTGTGGCAAAATAAATTTTCCCTACAAATGAAACTAATGAACTAATGACTTGAGTCGTCAGTAATTCTATCTCTAGTGCTCTTCACTGCCAGCTCTTTCTGAAATTTGAGGAGAGGCCTTTGGTCCTCGAAAGACTAGATGCTGCAATGTAGAGGAATACTAGGACAGAAAAGCAGGGGAGGGTTGATTGGGCAATAGGTAGAGGGGAGATGGCTTATTGAATTTGGGAGTAGGGACCTGGAAAGGGGAAAAGATTTTAAATGTAAATAAAGTATATATCAAATTAAATAAAAAGAAAGTAACAAATTAATACCATGGGTCCTGATAATTCTATCTTCTGAAATGTGTCTATGTCCTTATTGCTGCTTTCAATCTCATACAAGCTGCTTTCAGTCACCTGAACTTGACCTTTTGTCATTTTCAAAAGCCATAAAAAGGGTTTCAGGACATCTGTGACAGACTGGTAGTGGTAAATCAACCAGTAACTTCCTTATCTAGTCAGTGGTTCCATCTGCTTAGTAGCATATGAGCCTAAAACAATACTGATATCACTTAGTAAATAGATGAGCTAAAATTGTGCTGATCTCTCTAGCTCTATATGTTGTTATTATGACTGCTCATGAAATTTCTATTAAGTGCATGCAAAACTGAGGTTTGGAAAATATTGATGATACTGCACTTGATTTCTTGATTCTTCAAAAGAAAAGACAGGGACAGGGTAATAGAGGGTAGGTAAGTGTTGGAAACTGGCAAGCTTGGCTCAATGCTCCTAGCTGGGCTGTTTGCACATGTTTCTTGAGAGCAAAACATCCCATGGCTTAGCTTAGAATCCTGCCTTCCCGCCCGGTATGGTACAGACTTCCCATGTGCTTGATCTATGGCTATAATTGTTTTTTTCCTGTTCTCTTCCCTGGCCCCTAGTATATATTGCTGGTCTCTCAGTAAAGCTTTGGCACTCTCCTTACAGAATGACCTGTGTCTGTGTTTTCTGTTAATCCCCCAGGCCTACGCCTGATACTTGGTACTTTGGCAGTGAAAGAAAGTAGCACCTGATGGGATCATTCCAAGAAAGCACAGTCAGCAAAGAGAGAGGAACACATTGAGGAAAATAAGATACCGGGAGAAAAGTGAAAATGCAGCTACAGATTGGTGCCTGAAATTGGGGCTTGGAAATGGTGAGAGCAACTGAGGGATGCTGTCTTGGGTGGAGATCCACAGGAATGAAAAAAGTTATGTATCCGGCATGGTAAGCAACATATAGTATTAATGTTAGTGCTATAAATGTCATCTTTTGAAGGCTGTTGTTTCAGGAGTGCAAAAGTTATACTGGCTAGACTGAATCAGTGTAGGCCTGATGCTGAGATTAACTAATTGGGATGGCACATTTCATTAGGGAAGTTGTTAGCAGTCTAGAACTGCATCAGGTGAGAATAGGGAATAAAATAAAATAAAATAAAATAAAATAAAATAAAATAAAATAAAATAAAATAAAATATAAAATAAAATAAAAAGTAAAAGACAACAACAACAAAATTAAAAATGAAAACACCCCATGAATTTTAGAAACATGAGAGAGAAAGAAAAAGAGAGAAGGAAAATGGATTTCAAAACTCTCCTAAGGGGCAAGGGGAAACATGGAGATGACCTATTTCCTTTACGGACCCTACTAGAGATATTCTTAGTACAGGTTAGAAGTGCTCTTTTTTCTCTATGTATTATTGTCTTTGGTGCACCAATTTGTCAATTTGTGTCTCTCTTTGTTTCACTGTTTGAATGACTGTTGTTGCAATGTTTCTTTGAATACTAAACAATGTGTTTTAGTCCCATTCCTTTCTGTAGTTTAAAAAATCTAATGAACAGGAAGAAGCCAAGAAGAAATTGAATTGTTCTAGCAAATTGTGTATATTGACAAACTGCTGAGAGTATGAAGATGCTGCCTTGGTTGAAGAATTCCTGGAATTTTGCCTATGCCTCTAAATAATGAAGGGAGATTCCCTGTCACCTTGTATCACCATCAGAGAGTCATTGACATTATTGCCACCCCTGATTAGATTTTCAGTTACCTTGTATCACCATCAGAGAGACTTTGGCATTATTGCCACCACTGATTAAAAAATGTCTGGGTCTATGACACTGGGATTTTTGAATTGTGGAGCTGCAGCATTGGGATGGTTCCTTCTAAACCATATGTGCAAGGAACAAAACCAATCCAGAGCAGTAACTGATAATACATCTGCTCAAATTTGGCTCAGTCTGTTTCGAGAATAGCTATTCTATGATGGGCAACTCCTCTCTAGTCCACACCAACCTAAGACACAGAGTTCTGGGACTGACAGAGATCACCAGAGATGGGTAATGGGAGCTGGATGGAAGGTGTTGTAAGACAGATGCTATTCCTTCTTAAAAAATAAAAAAGGCGAATCTGTTGGGAACCAGCAACTTGGCTCAATGCCCCCAGCTGAGCTGTTTTCACAGGTTTCTTGAGAGCAAAACATCCTCTATGGCTTAGTCTGATTCCTGCCTTCCTGCCAGCTCTGGTAGGGACTTGCCAGGTGCCTGACCTATGGCTACAATTGTCCTGAAGAGAAATTTCCTGTTCTCTTCCCTGGTTTCTAGTATATATAATGCTGGTCTCCCAGTAAAGCTTTGGCATTCTCCTTACAGAATGACCCTTGTCTGTGTTTTCTGTTAATCCCCCAGGGGTATGCCCTGTACTTGGTACTGTGGCAGCATGGGTGCTGTCAGGTTAGAGAGAAAAAGGGAAAAGTGTAGAAGAGAGAGAGAGAGACGAGACAGACAAAGAGACAGAGAGATGTACACACATATTCTTTGAACATGGGCTTCAAGGGAATTTTGGGTTAATTATACTGACACAACAGCTTAGGATAAAGGCCTGAAAATAGGATTTTACAAAAAACAAAGGGTTTTTTATGCTAATAGTTTCATTAGATATTTTATGCTAATATTTACATTTCACATACTTTCCCCTTTCTGATGTCCTCTCCAGAAAGACCCTATTCCATCATCCCCACACTCCCCCTGCTCACCAACCCATCCACACCCGCTTCCCTGTCCTGGTATTCACCTATACTGGGGTATCCAGCTTTCTTAGGCTGAAGGCCCTCTCCTCCTTTTGATGTCCAACGGGGCCATCCTTCGCTACAAATGTAACTGGATATGTGGGTCAACTCTCTGGTTGGTAGATTAGTCCCTGGGAGCTCTGGGGATACTGGTTGTTCCTCCTATGTGGCTGACATCTCCTTCAGCTCCTTGGGTCCTTCCTTTAGCTCCTACATTGAGGACCTTGTGCTCAGCCCAATGGTTGGCTGGGAGCACACACCTTTGTATTTGTCAGATACTGGCAGAGCCTCCCAGAAGACAGTTATAACAGCCTACTGTCAGCAAGTCATGGTTGGCCTACACATTATTGTCTGGGATTGGTGACAGTATATAGGGTGCATCCGCAGGTGGGGCAGTCTCTGGATGACCTTTTCTTCAGGCTCTGCTTCATACTTTGTCTATGTATCTCCTTCTAAGGCTGTTTTGTTCCCCTTATAAGAAGGACCAAAATATCCATGCTTTGATTTTCCTTCTACTTGAGCTTCATTTGATCTGTGAATTGTATTTTGGGTATTCCAACCTTCTGGGCTAATATCCACATATCATTGAATGCATACCATTTGTGTCCTTTTGTGATTGAGTTACCTCGTTGAGTATGATATTTTCTAATTGCATCTATTTGCCTAAGAATTTCATAAATTCACTGATTTTAATAGCTGAGTGGTATTCCCTGGTATAAATGGACCACAGTTTCTGTATCCATTCCTCTGTTGAGAGTCATCTGTGTTCTTTCCAGTTTCTGGATATTAAGAATAAGGCTGCTATGAAGATAGAAGAGCATGTGTCCTTATTGCAAATTGGAGAATCTTCTGGGTATATGCCTTGGAGAGATATAACTGTGTCCTCTCATACTTTTATATCCATTCTTGTGAGGAATTGCCAAAATGATTTACAGAGTGGTTGTACCAGCTTGCAGTCCCACCAGGAGTGGAAGAATGCTGTGCTTTCTCCACCTCCTTGTCAGTACCTGCTGTTACATGAGTTTTTGATCCTAGTCATTCTGACTGGTGTGTAGTGAAATCCAAGGGTTGTTTTGATTTTCATTTCCCTGATGACTAAGGATGTTGAACATTTCTTTAGGTGCTTCTCAGCTATCCAGTATTCCTCAGTTGGGAATTCTTTGTTTAACTCTGTACCCCATTTCTAAATAGGGTTATTTAATTATCTGGAATCTAATTTCTTGATTTCTTTGTATATATTGGATAATAGCTCCATGTTGGGTGAAGGGTTGGTAAAGATCATTTCCCAATTTGTTGGTTGTAGATTTGTCCTACTGACAGTGTCCTTTACTTTACAGAAACTTCATAATTTTATGAGGTCCCATTTGTTGATTCTTGATCTTAGAGCATAAACTATTGGTATTCTGTTCAGGAAATTTTCTCCTGTGCCTGTGTGCTCCAGCCTCTTCCCCACTTTCTTTTCTATTAGTTTCAGTGTGTCCGGTTTTGTCCAGAGATCCTTGACCCACTTTGGACTTATGCTTTTTACAAGGAGAAAAGAATGGAATTACTTGGATTCTTCTGCATGCTAACTGCCAGTTGAACCAACATGATTTAGTGGAAAGGCTTCCTTTATTCCACTGGAAGGTTTTAGCTCCTTTGTCAAAGTGTCCATAGGTGTGTGGGTTCATTTTTGGGTCTTCAGTTCTATTCCATTGATCTACCTGCCTGTCATTGTACCAATACCATGCAGTTTTTATCACTTTTGCTCTATAGCAGTGCTTGAGGTCTAGAATACTGATTTCCCCAGGAGTTCCTTTATTGTAGAGAATGGTTTCTAGCTATCCTGGGTTTTTTGGTATTGGAGATAAATTTGAGAATTGCTTTTTCCAAATCTATGAAGAATTGAGGTGGAATTTTGATTGAGATTACAATTGAATCTGTAGATACTTTTGGCAAGATGAATATTTTTTACTGTATTAATCCTGCCAATCTGTGAGCATGGGAGATCTTTCCATCTTCTGAAGTTTTCTGCAATTTCTTTCTTCACAGACTTGATGTTCTTGTCATACTTATCTTTTATTTGTTTAGTTAGAGTCACATGAAGATACTTTTTATTGGTTGTGACTACTATGAATATTGTTGTTTCCCTAATTTCATTCTCAACCTGTTTATCCTTTTAGTATAGGAAGGCTACTGATTTGTTTAAATTAATTTTATATCTGACTACATTGCTAAAGTTCTTTATCAGCTGTTGGTGTTTCTGGTGGAGTTTTGGGATAACCTAAGTATACTATCATATCATCTACAAAGAGTGATAGTTTAACTTCCTTCTTTCCAATTTGTATCCCTTTGACCTCCATTTATTTTCTGATTGCTATAGGTAGAACAGAAAGTACTATATTGAATTGATAGGGAGAGAGAGGGCAGGCTTGTCTAGTCCCTGATTTTAGTGGGATTGTTTCAACTTTCTCTTTATTTAATTTGATGTTGGCTACTGGTTTGCTGTATATTGCTTTTTAGGTATGGGCCTTGAATTCCTGTTCTTTCTAAGACTTTTAACATGAAGAGATGCTGAATTTTGTCAAATGATTTTTTTCAGCATTTAATGAAATGACAATGTGGCTTTTTTCTTTGAGTTTGTTTATATAGTATATTACATTGATGGATTTCCATATATTGAACCATCCGTGCATCCCTGGGATGAAGGCTATTTGATCTTGGTGAATGATCATTTTGACATGTTCTTGGATTCGGTTGGCAAGAATTTTATTGAGTATTTTTGCATTGATATTCATAACAGAAATACATCTGAAGCTCACTTTCTTTGTTGGATCTTTGGTATTGTTATCAGCATAATTATGGCTTCATAGCAAGAGTGTCGTAGTGTTCCCTCTCTTTCTATTTTGTGGAATAGTTTGAAGAGTACTAATGTTAGGTATTCTTTGAGGGTCTGATAGAATTCTGCACTAAAACCATCTGGTTCTCTGCTTTATTTGTTTGGGAGACTGTCAATGACTGCTTTTCTTTCTTTAGGGGTTATGGTACTGGTTAGATGATCTATCTGATCCTGATTTAAATTTTGTATTTGGTATCTGTCTAGAAAATTGTCCATTCATCCAGATTTTCCAGTTATGATGAGTATAGGCTTTTGATGTAAGATCTGATGAGTTTTTTTTTTTTAATTTCCTCAGTTTCTGTTGTTATATCTCCCTTTTTATTTCTGATTTGATTTATTTGTCTCATTGCCCTCTGGTTAGACTGCCTAAGGTTTTGTCTATCTTTTGTTCCAACTTAGATTAAAACAGATAATGGAACTGCCAATTTATTACAGTCGTCGTGCATTTGAGATGTTTTGACATCAATTTAACAACAATTTAATTCTTTATACTCTTCAAGGATGAGGTAATTTGGAAATTTTAAAACAACATCTTCTTAAAAAGGAGAAAGGGAGAAAGTATATCCCCATGAATATTACTTAAATTATGCTTTTATATATTTAAGAAAATTTTAAAATTTGCATGCCAAGGAACTCCTTGCTGAGTGTCTATAGCATCCTATAACTAGGCATACTGATGCTTAGGTAATATGGAAGAATCCAATAATTGGCATATGGCATGAACCTGATCAATTATTTAATATGGGGAAAAAGGCATGTTTTTGTTTTTTCCACAGAATGCTACAGAAACATGCTAGCTACCAGAGTGAATGGTGTGGCACGCTGAAGATAATGCTGACCTGTGAACTTGCTGAGTGCCCTGACATGGTGCCTTTACTTGCCTATGTTCCAGATTTGATAAACTGCCACTGCCTTGCTTCAAGCTTTTAGACCTTGTAGGTCAGAGAATATAGAGACTGTTAAAACTGACTTAGAAAAAATAATCTAGAGGAGGGGTAATAATGACTCTTCTCTTTCCTTTAATCTGATCAGTTAACTCAATCATGGAGTGTTCTAGAAATAAATCCAATATTGGGATTCCAATTATGAATATGGCTAATAATCTTTATCAGCCAGCTGAGTTAATTTAGAATATAGTCTCCACTCTTCCTGAGAAGTAATAGTTTATCTGTTGATTCACAAAGCAACATCCAGATCCCAGAGGCTAGCCTTTTTGTCTGATAGCTGCTAATTTGAAACTGAATTGAATTCTTTGGGCATTCCAGAGGTGTGTTAATCCTGTTTCCCTCTTAATTTCTTATTTTGTATTTCAAGCAGGCTGAACATTTTCATTCAGGCAAAGGTCAGTGGCTCACCATGACAGTTTTTCATCGCTATGAAGAAATGGAATGAGTACATATTTGTCGATCCTTTTGTGGCTTTGTCGGTTTTTGAAGAAAAGGTGTGCTATGAAGGCCTGTCAGCCAATCATGGGCAACTGAAGTTCTATGGAACTTTCATTGACTTAATCCAGGAACTTGTGCCTATAGGCCATGTTTATTTATAACAAATTATAAAGGCTGTGTTTATGCCAATAAACACAAACAAGATGCATGTTACCAAAACAGGTAAGAGAAAGTCTAGAATTCTGACCTAAGTTAGGCAGGGCTGCCAGCCACCATAATTCCCAGACAGGACTATGGAGCATAAGTATATCTTTTGCCCCAGTCCAGCCAATTTTTTAATAAATCAAGAGTGAAGAATTGTGCCCTCCCCCAACCAGCCTTCTGAGTGGGAATTTCCAGACTTCAGTGTTAGCCAAAATCTCCGACCTTGCATGGAGCACTCTGACCAAGGTGAAGTCCTTCTCTGAGAGACACCAGCTACCTGCTGAGCAAGAACTGCTTCTGCAGATCTGTTTCCAGCCTTTGGGGAAAGGGTTTACCCTCTCTGTCTTATTTGGAGACCCCCATTAAACTTTGAGCATAACACTTGTCTTGGCTTCATCTTTCTCTTGCCACTCTTGCCAGCTTTCCATCCATTTAACCTGGTAACCTGGTTTGATGTAGCTGCAGGCAGCTACTAACTTGGTCTTCTCTTTCTCTAAGTCTGTTTAATTCTGATTTCCCTTAAAGAGAATACATAAAGTTATAATTGTTATTGAACACATAACTAATTTATTTTGATAGGTAAAGCAGAACAAGATGGGTCCTAATGGCATCTCTTACAGGGTTTTCCTTTTTTTTTTAATGTGGAAAATTTTCTTTTATAATCACTCTAACTCTTTTTTTCTGTAAAGACTTTATTTTTCTTTTTATCTTCTTTCTTTGGATACTTTATGTGCTTATTTTTAAAGTCCATACTGGTGTGACTATATAAGTTCTGTTTCTTTAGCCTACATATTTCTTTTAAAACATTCTTATATTCTTTTTTCTCCTCAGAAATTTTATAGGCATATATTTATATGTCATTGCTTTTTAACCTTATTTTCAGTTTGCATTTCATTTTTTCTAACCTATTTTCCATTCATGCTTGACTTTTTCTCTTTAACTTATTTAATTTTCATTTATGGATTTTATTTTATTAATTTCAAATCATTTATATCTGTCTTTCATGTTTTATACCAACTCTCCCTCTTTTTATCCCATGTAAGCATAGTTCCAAATATCCTATTTCATCAGAAGTTCATTTTTTACTTGATTTATTTCTGAATCACTCTGTGTCCCTTTGTGGTTCAATTCAAATATCTCACTGTGATTAGCCCTAGCACAGCACATCAGTTCATAGAGAAGCAGCTATGCTCCCACTCTCTTAAGTGTTTACTGTCTGGGAAGATGGTACCAGCAGATGGAAAGGCTTAGTATTCTATTTTTTTTGTTGTTGTTGTTGTAAAAGTGGAGTCTCATGTTAGAGTGTACTAATTGGAAATGTACTTAATTTTCCCATGTAGGATATGGTCCACCTTTTCAGGCCATAGTGTTGTACAGTGTATTCCCATCCTGGTTGGGCTTTAAAGGCCAAGTATGGATTGTGATATCATGGAGTTATATGGAGCTCTAAATGAACCACTATGTACAGAAGCACATCTTTATCCCAGGTGTAGTTAGGTCACACATGTGGTTTTAAATCAAGGGGCAGGGCACCCAGCCCACAGAAGCACCTATGCCATATATTTGAGACAGGGTCTCCTGCTCCCTGAATGCAACTGTGCTCTGGATTCATAGACTGTGGCTCACACAGTAGCAAAACTACCGTAGCCATGACTGGAGAGTCAGATCCCTGAGGACTAAATGTCCAGAAGACTTCATGCTGTTATGGAGATTACCTCTGCTTGATATACACTCAGTCTTCCCATCCTACCTAATTATAATGTTGTGTGAAAACTCAGAGGGAACTTTCAGGCCCTTACTAGGCAGTATTTTTAACACTCAGCGTAATAAAACTTAATCTTTGATAAGCATTGCTGCTGGATTTTTTTTGATATTTTTATTATTTACATTTCAAATGTTATCCCCTTTCATTATTTCCCCTTTGAAAAACACCTATCCCATGTCCTGTCCCCTAATCACCAACCGTCTCATTCCTGCTTCCCTGTCCTGTCATTCTACTGTACTGGGGTATCAAGCCATCAAAGGGCCAAGGGCCCCTCCTCTCATTAATGTCCTAAAAGGCCATCCTCTGCTACAAATGCAGCTGGAGACATGGGTCCTTCCATATGTACTCCTTAGTTAGTAGTTTAGTCCTTGGGTGTTCTGGGGTACTAGTTGGTTCATATTGTTGTTCCTTCTATGGGACTGCAAATCCCTTTAGCTCCCTGGGTCCTTTTTCTAGCTCTTCCATTGGGGACCCTGTGTTTAGTCCATTGGTTGACTCTGAGCATCTACTTTCTTATTTGTCAGACACTGGCATAACCTCTCAGAAGATAGCTATATCAGGCTCCTGTCAGCAAGTACTTCTTGGGATCCACAACAGTGTATGGGTTTGGTAACTGTATATGGGATGGATGCCCAAGTGGGGCAGTCTCTAAATGGCCTTTATTTCAGTCTAAGCTCCACAATTTGTCTTTGTTCCACAATTTGTCTCTGTTTCTCCTCCCAGGGATATTTTGTTCCCCTTTCTAAAATGTACCAATGTATCCATACTTTTGTCTTCCTTCTTTTTGAGCTTCATGTGGTCTGTGAATTATATGTTCAGTATTTTGAGATTCTGGGATAATACCCACTTATCAGTGAGTACATACCAGGTGTGTTCTTTTGTGACTGGATTACCTCTCTCAGGCTATTTTCTAGTTCTATCCAGTTCCTTAAGAATTTCATTAATTTCAAAGCTGAGTAGTAATCACAACCCATGAAAAGAATTTAGAGATGGAAATTTTCAGCCATGACCAACATTTTTAGAATTTGGAGATGTAACTTGTTAGTTAAGGTACATTAAACTGCTTTTGTCCATGACTCTACTGACAAAATCTAAGGTATTAATTTGAAGTTCCAAAAGGAACACTCTTAACAGTTGAGGTAGGATTTTTTGCCATCAGCAAACAAGAACAATGGCAATCCTATCAGCATTACCTAACATAGCTCTCCTTCTAGAACTGGGCAAGTGATAAAGGTAATAATTAATTTCTTGTACCTCTTATTGCCCTCAGCTTCCAGATATGGTGTAATAAAAACAATGGTGATCAGTAGATGTCCACACTGAGTATTTGAAAGTACTAATGATGGTTAGAATTGTATATAAAGGTTTAGATTTGTGATTCTTTTAAGGTCTATGTAAGGTTACATTTTATGACAAATAATCAAAGAATTGACTCTCTCTTTATTAACCATACATAACAACCTGTCAGTAAAAAGGAAATTCTTAAGAAAATTACAGGGCTTTCTTATACCTTCTTAGTCTATAACAAGTGGCTTAGTTATGAATATGTATGTGGGCTCTTGGAAATTATTTGTTTTTATAATTCATGTATAATATATAAGATGTTTTTCATGTAAAGGTTTTAGGGAACATGCTTTTTAAAAATAATTATTCATTTAAAGAAAAATAGTATGCAATCATATTGTCATGTTTATGGTGCCTGAGAGATTTTCTGGGATATATAAGCAGCAGAAGGAAAAAACATTTTTCTAGCTTGTCATGCTTCATTCACTGACACTCTCCCTCTCCCTCTCCCTCTCCCTCTCTCTCTCCCTCTCCCTTTCCCTCTGCCTATCCCTCCCTCCATCTCTCTCTCTCTCTCTCTCTCTCTCTCTCTCTCTCTCTCTCTCTCTCTTTCTCTCTGTGTGTGTCTGTGCTTGTATGTGTGTGTGTGTGAGTGTGTGTGATTGTTTACCCGGTTTCACTTCCTTTGCTTTCTCTCCCTTAAAAGTTTCCTGTAGACTCTTCTAGATTACATGAAGTGCTGACCCCACTGAATCAAGACTTTCTCCCCCAGAGATAGTCTGCTGAGTGATAAATTGACACCTCCCAGTACTCACCTCATTTTCCTCTAACCTAACAATGTTGGACTTCGACCAATCCGTTTTAGATACTTTTTGGAAATTTCCTGAAAAGAACCATACATAAACAGAAAAGTAACTGAAATACCTCATATCCTTAGGAGTTTTATGTAACTGTAGCTCCTAAATTTTGAGATGGACAAACTATTCCCATTTATGATAGAGTGAGGAATGTGACTTTGATAATGCCTCCTGATAAATTCCACAGCATGATGTGCATTGGGTACTTTATTTAAAACCCATTTACAATGTTGGAATCAATGCAATTAATCATACATAAGTCAGTAATAATTTTCAATAACAGTACATTGTGCAGAAAACCCTGAGGGACAAATGTGAATAATTTTGTTTTACAATCTTGAATGGACCTCAAAACTTAATTCCAATGAGTCAAGAATAGTGATTAACAAAATTTTTCTCCTGAGATCAAGGATGCAATTTAGGGCACACATCTGTGAGGTAAGGAAAAGATAGAGACACTTAAAAATAATATTGGATTTCTTTCATGTTTACATTTAAGGATTTTATATTTCTGAGATGCAAATCAAGAATCGTTATCCTTTGCTCTTTTTTAACATCACTTTCACAGGAATGAACTTACCAGTTTCATAGACATTTTTAATATTTTCAGTAGGAATTCCAACATGATTAGTCAACTCCACATATTTGTCCCACATTTCTTTAGTAATATTTGTTCCAGTTGCTGCATTTCATGGAAAAAAGTCAGAAGAGATAGCAACTATAATCAAACTAAATTGTGTATGTTCATCATGTCTTCTTATCAGTTGGTAAATCCTGCTACTTAACTCCACCCTGCATACCAGAATGGAGATGCCAGTCAAGGAAACATTCTGAAGTCAAGTAACACATTCTTACTGTGGATAAGATAATTCTCTATCTCATCATATCTAAGAGACTGAATTAAAATCATAAACCTTAAAATATACATTGAATTCTTATTAAAATTATTATCCTGTATAATTCAACTTGAATTTCCCACAATCATGACAAAACTTGAAATATGTTAGGTAACACATTTCTGTACCAGTGTATAATGAAACTAAATACAGAGGACAAATATATTGCAATCAACAGAAAAGAAAAAAAAATCTCCCATATAACATTTACACATCAAAAGAAGAACTTATACATAATCTAACTGAAAAGAAGGTGGGGAAGAGCCTCCAATACATGGGCACAGGAAAAATTTTCCTGAACTGAACATCAATGGCTTATGCTCAAAGATTAACATTCAACAAATGGGACCTCAAAAAGTTGCAAAATTTCTGTAAGGCCAAGGACACTGTCAATAGGTCAAAACCCAAACAAAATGGGAAAAGATCATTACCAATCCTACATCCATTAGAGGACTCAAATCGTATCATATATATCTCAAGAAGTTATATATATATATATATATATATATATATATATATATATATATATATAAACCAAATAATCCTATTAAATGGGGTCCAGAGCTAAACAGAAAATTTTCAACTGAGGAAACACAAATGGCTGAGGAGCACCTAAAGAATTTTGCAACATCTTTAGTGACCAGGAAAATGCAAATCAAAACAACCCTGAGATTCTACCTCACACCAATCAGAATGGCTAAGATCAAAAGGCAACAGCAGATGCTGGCAAGGATGGGGAGAAAAAGCAACACTCCTTCACTGCCGATGGGATTGCATGCTGGTACAACCACCATGGAAATCAGTCTGGCAGTTCCTCAGAAAATTGGACCTAGTGCTACCTGAGGAACCAGCTATACAACCCTTGGGCATATACCCAAAATATATACCATCATATGACAAGGACATGTATTCTACTATGTTCATAGCAGCCTTATTTATAATAGCCAGAAGTCAAAAAGAATACAGATGTCCTTCAACAGAAGAATTATACAGAAAATACAGTACACTTACACAAAGGAGTACTGTTCAGTTATTAAAAACAATGACTTCATTAAATTTTTAGGCAAATGGTTGTAATTAGAAAATAGCATCCTGATCCTTGTAACCCAGCCACCAAAGAACACACATGGTATTCACTCACTGATAAGTGGTTATTAGTCCAAAAGCTCAGAATAACCAAGATACAATTCACAGACCAAATGAAGTTCAAGAAGAAGAAAGAACAAAGAATGGTAGCTTCAGTCCTTCTTACAAGATGAAACAAAATACTCAAGAGAAGAAATATGGAGACTAAGTGTGGAGTGGAGTCAGAAGGAAAGGCCATCTAGACACTTCACCATCTGGGAATCCTTCCCACATATGGATATCAAACACAGATACAATTGTGGATTCCAAGATGTTCTTCCTGACAGGAGACTGATATAGATGTTTCCTGAGAGGCTTTGTCAGAATCTGACAAATGCAGAGGCAGATGCTGACACCTAACCATTGGACTGAGCACAGGGTTCCCAAAGGAGGAGTTAGAAAAAGGACTGGAGGAGCTGAATGGATTTGCAGCCCCATAAGAAGATCAAAATTGTCAATGAGCCCGACTCCCCAGAGCTACCAGGGACTAAACCACCAACCAAAGAGTACACAGTGAGGGACCCATGGATCCAGCTGCATATGAAGCAGAGGATGGCCTTGATGGACATCAATGGAAGGAGAGGCTCTTAGCACTATGAAGGATAGATACCCCAGTGTAAGTGAAGGCCAAGGTGGTGAGGTGTGTGTGTGTGGGGGGGGATGGAATTGGGGAAAAAAGAATGGGTAGGGGATTTCCAGAGGGAAAACGAGGATGGGGTTTAAAATTTGAAATATAACTAAATAAAATGTCCAATAAAAAGATTTACATACCAAGTACTCCTGTCAGTTTCTGGAAGTAATTCAAATTATTAAAAAAACCCGCTCGGAATATGATGGTAGTGTTTGTTACAGAATATATCACCATTTAAAGGTCCCTAGGTCCTGTTAATAAATAAAATTTTCCTCATAACCACATGATATATAGTTTCCTACTTAATTATTTACTTATTGTTTAGTTTTGAAATTTTAATATAGTTATAACATTTGAAACATCCCTCTACCCCGTAAAAATCTGAGTGTGTAACCATCTAAAATCTGTTTAAAATTCATGACATCTATTTTTTTACTGATTACAACCATATTTTTATATTTATCATATTATTATAATAGCTGTAACTGCCCCTGTTCCATCGAACAGGAGACCTGGAAAGGAAGTTGGGGATGTATGGGAAGGTGGTAAAAAGAGATGGAGACCAAGACAGCATTGCTATTCAAGGTCTCAAAGTTTAATGGAAGAACTACAAATATATAGGCAGGGGAATACCCTTCCCAATGAAAGGTTGGAAGCTTCTCAGCAGAACTGGTTCAGTTGCTCTTCAGGTAGCTAGTGTTTCTGAGGAAACTGCAGGGCCCTGAAGAATAATGGGATTCACCTTGGTCTGACCACTCCACCCTAGGTGGAGGAGATTATGGCTAACACAGGAGTACCTGCTCAAAGGCTGTGAGAGGAAATGTACATTGGTCGATGTCAAGTTCCTGCCAGGTGGCATGGCTCTCTACAAATAGCTGTTCTCTATTTTATATTGAACTAAATATGTTTTATTTTATTAAAATATAATTTTAAGTAAAATGAATTATTAATTCATAAATACAACCCTTTCGGTATATATAATATTGCCAAGATAGAACTCATACGTTGTAATTATTTTATGTTTAATATAACAATTTTTTGTAACAATCCCCATATCTCTACAATATATATTATCTTTTCTGTATTATATTATTGAGACAGGGCAACATTTTCTCATGGATCATGAAATTAAAAAATCAAGAATGTGCCTCTATTTGACCTACTTTAGCAAAACCTGTAATTATTTATTCGTTTGATTTTTTGTGTGCTCCCATATCAAGTTTCATTCAAAAGTGCATTACCTCCACAACCATACTTGTAGAGAATATATAATGGCTATTTCACTCACTTTGTGCAATGCCTCCTACATATGATGGAAAAAAGTATATTTTTTGAATATGCTGACTTGTATCACGCAATTTCCAGATCCCAGTGATGTCAGCAGTCCCATTTATTTTGGGACATTTTTGTTGTAAGGAATGCCCTGTAAAATGAGACACAATGTATCATTTATCCATTAAAGACAGTCTTGATTAAGATCACATCCCTTACAGGACATGTAAATAATGCAGTCAATCCTGAACTCACTGTTAATGGAGCAATACTTCCATCCAGTTTTATCAGCCCAAACTGTGTGTAGTTGGCACGTCCCATTTTTCCTAAACAATGCATATTAAACAATGAAAACTCCTTATTTCACATTTATCATCACATGTCACTTTTTCCCCTAAGAAAACACATCTTGGTGAAAGTGAGAGACATTCCTGGCCTTGATCCTGTCTTCTATGATGCTATTCTTTAGTTTGTAAATATCTTCATTAATCATCTTCTCAGTCTATGTTTCAGTCAGGAATGCACCAACATCCTGTGTGCACCAAGACTTGTGGACGGGAATGGGGTTCAGACCCTTAATTGACAGGAATTTCTAGTCACCACAGGGAAGCAAGTGACCTCTTTGATGAAATGATGGTGCCTAGTTATTAGGATGGTTTGTGAGATGAGGAGCAGCCTTCACAGTGAGGTTATAACATTGCTTTTATTATATTTGATATCAGATTTTCCTTTAATCATACTCATTTATTTATATTTTACTTTTAGCAAACATAGGTTCTATTACATGATGTATTTTTTGACTGTGCTCTTATTTTCATGATTTTAATATAAAGAGAGATTAAAAAATCAAGATGTGTAAGCTCAAGTTTAATATATTTTAGATGCTGTCACTAACAACCCCAGCTTTTCTCAAATTACAACTAAATCCCAATCATCTTCTCATTTCTGGAAACATTGTAGTTCTTTGATTCCCATTTCAACAAATTTGTTTCTTCTAATGAAATACCCTTTCTTACCTGACATAGAATGTCATGCTCATGACTTTGTATTTTTTAAAATATTTAACCTCACGCATCAGCATCCTTGTTTGACTACTATCTCCTGTTACACTCAGAGATTCACTTGCCAGGAAGATAGTATAGTATTTCCCTGAAAACTAAAAATTAATATGAATTAAAGTCATTAATCAAAGCATCTGAGTTTGAGTCTCCACCCCACATGTTTGCACATAATCTCCTCTAACTTCATTTTATGATATTTTATGGCCTTGGTGTGTACCACATATACCTAGTGCAACCAGCCATCCAATCACCCCCACACATAAAACAATAAAATAAGTTTAGTGGCAATTTAAGGTAAATCAATGGATAAAAAGGTAAGTTATTCATATTCAAGTTAAGAAATAGAAATTATTTAATATTGTGTTTAAAAACATTAAATATATGTTAACATCATTATTGTGTATTTCTGTTTTTACCTTATAATTGCCTAACATCTTATTTCAAAACATATATACTTGATAATAATTTTATATCATGAAAAATATCATGAAGAAAAATGTGAAAATATAAATTACAGTTTCCTGTTAGGAAGTTGCATCAACATAAAAAAGTAATCTTAAAATTTATAATAAAAATCCACATATTAAATACCTTCAATGTAAATGAAAAAAGCCATCATATTTTGATGTCAATATTTTTTGTATGACAAGGCATGAGGACCAATTTTATTCTTAGAAATCACTTGGATCAGAGGAGGAAAGAGTTGAAATGGTACACATTGTGTGGCTTTGACCCTTGAGTTCTACATGTTCGAAGCACAAATCCATTCAAAACCTGTAGTCACAGGCATGCACACACACAAACATACACACATACACAAACACACACGCACATGCACACACACACACACACACACACACACACACATACACACAAGCATGCACAAATAAATATCAAAAAATAAGTCTCTGTTTTGGAAATACTTTTGCATTTGATTAATATTATCTCACATATTGACCATAGTACAGTGACTCTAAAGGAGAAAAATTTACTTCTCAAATACACAACCTATAATGTCTTTGCTCTGCAGGTATCAAATTGACTTTATTTCTATTGTACTGATTGAGAGTTATCCCTCCTTCCAGTTTCTGTATGCTTCTGGAGAAGGTACTCTGCCACATGGCTCCATACCCAGGTGGCAGGGGGATATAGGTAGCTTCCCAAGAGTGCAGACAGGGCTGTGAGTACAGGTAGGAACATGCCTGCTGCTCAGAGGGACCTGCCTGGAACACTCAGGACACAGGATACCAGGGGTGGCCTGGGACAGGGGCCTTCAAGTTTCTGTCTGCCACTGAAGAGGATCATTTGCCAACCCTAGGTAGGATAAGGAGTTTGTTAGGCTATCAAAGATGAGGACAGGCCTGTGAGTACAGGTAGAAACACCTGTGCTACTCAAAAGAACATGCCCAGAACCCTCAGGATCAGCCTGGGACAGAAGGAGACTTCGGGTTTCTGTCTGCACACAGAGCTGATCTTGGGTCACAGAGCTACATACATGAATAATGCCGGGAGAGAGCTCTTGTCTCGGGAGTGCCTACATACCTGCTTTCACAGAGCTAACTCTGTACCACAGCTCTACGTACCTAAATTCCTTGCAGAGAGAACTGATCTCCCAGGAGAACTGACACAAAGGCTAGCAGGACAGACAAGCCACAGTCAAAAACAGCAAGAACAGCTAGCACCACAGGTAACCAAATGACAAAAGGCAAGCACAAGAACACAAGCACCAGAAACCAAGGCCACTTCTTATCATCAGAACCCAGTTCTCCCACCACAGCGAGCCCTGGTTACACCAACACATCAAAAAAGCAAGACTGTGATTTAAAATCACGTGATAGAGAATGTCTAGAAGAACATAAATAACTCCCTTAAAGAAATACAGGAGAACACAGGTAAACAGGTAGAAGCCCTTAAAGAGGACACACACACACACACACACACACACACACAATACACAAACATACAACCCTTAAATAATTACAGGAATTCACAATGAAACAGATGAAGGAATTGAACAAAACCATCCAGGACCTAAAAATGGAAGTAGATACAATAAAGAAATCACATAGTGGACATAGAAAACCTAGAAAAGAAATCAGGAGTCACAGATGCAAGCATCAACAACAGAATTCAAGAGTTAGAAAAGAGAATCTCTGGTGCAGAAGATACCATAGAAAACATTGACACTGTATAAATATGCCACAGTGGAATACTAATCAGCAATTAAAAGCAATGAATTTATGAAATTTGTAGGCAAATGATTGGAACTGGAAAATATCATCCTAAGTGAGGTAACCCAATCACAGATTAATACACATGAAAAGCAATCACTGATAAGTGGATATTAATTAGCCCAGAAGCTCTGAATACTCAAGTTGCAATTTGCAAATCATATGATCCCCAAGAAGAAGGAAGGAGAGGGCCCTGGTCCTGAAAGACTTGATCCACTATGGTAGGGGAGTACTGGAACAAAGAAATGGGGGGGTGATTGGGGATTGGGTGAAAGGAAGAGGACTTATGGGACATATGGTGGGGGGGATTGGGAAAAGGGAAAGCGTTTGGAATGTAAACAAAGAATATAGAAAAAAAAACATTGACACAACAGTCAAAGAAAATGGAAAATGCAAAAATCTCCTAACCCAAAACAGCCAGGAAGTCCAGGACACAATGAAAGACCAAATCTAAGGATAATAGGGAATAGAAGAAAATGAAAATTCCCAACTTAAAGGGCCAGTAAAATATCTTCAACAGACTTTTAGAAGAAAATTTTCTTTTTTTTTTATTGGATATATTCTATATTTACAATTCATTTCCCTTTTTCTGGTTCCCCACCCCCCAAAGGTCCCACATGCCCTTTTCGCTCCCCCTGCTCCCTCATCCACCCCCTCCCACCTCACTGTTCTTGTACTCCCCCACAATGATGCTTTGGTCCATTCTAGCACCAGTGTCCACTCCTTTCTTCTTGTGAGACATCACTTGGTATGTGATTTATGTCTTTGGTGTTCCAAGCTTCAAAGTGGATAGGCTAATATCCACTTATCAGTGACTGCATATCATGGGTATTCTTTTGAGACTGGGTCACTTAGTATGACGTTCTCCAGCTCCATCCATTTCTCTAAGAATTTTATGAACTCATTGTTTCTAATGGCTGAATAGTACTCCATTGTGTATATATACCACATTGGGGCAGGCCTTTAATCCCAGCACTTGGGAGGCAGAGGCAGGTGGATTTCTGAGTTCAAGGCCAGCCTCATCTACAGAGTGAGTTCCAGGACAGCCAGGACTACACAGAGAAACCCTGTCTTGAAAAACCACCACCACCAACAACAACAACAACAAAAACAAAAACAACAACAAAAAAAAAGAAAAAAATTTTCTAACCTAAAGAAACAGATGCCCATGAAGAAGGCCCAATAAGCCCAAAGAACACCAAATAGATTGGACCAGAAAAGAAATTCCTCCTGTCACATAATAATAAAAACACCAAATGTACTAAACAAAAATAGAATATTAAAGGAAGTAAGGGGAAAATGTCAAGCAATATATAAAGGCAGAACTATAAGAATTACACCAGACATCTCACTGTAGATAATGAAATCTAGAATATCCTGAGCAGATCTCATACAGACCCTAAGAGAACACAAATGCCAACCCAGACTACTATATCCAGCAAAATTCTCAATTACTATAGATAGAGAAACCTAGCTATTCCATCACAAAAATCAAATTTACACAATATCCACAAATCAATCCCTTCAAGGATAATAGATGGAAATGCCCACAAAGACAGGATAACTGTACCCTAGAAAAAAGCAAGGAACTCCCACCAAGAGTGGAGGAGTGTTCCTCTTTCTCCACATCCTCTCCAGCACTTGTTGTCTCTTGAGTTTTTAATCTTAGCCATTCTGACTGGTGTGAGGTGGAATCTCAAGGTTGTTTTGATTTGCATTTCCCTGATGACTAATGATGTTGAATATCCCTTAAGGTGTTTCTTGGCCATCCAAATTTCTTCTGGTGAAAATTCTTTGTTTAGCTCTACCCCATTTTTTGATAGTGTTATTTGGTTCTTTGGGGTCTAACTTCTTGAGTTCTTTGTATATATTGGATATTAGCCCTCTGTTGGATATGGGGTTGCCGTTTTGTCCTTCTGACAGTGTCCTTTGCCTTACAGAAACTTTGTAATTTTATGAGGTCCCTATTGTCAATTATTGATCTTAGAGCATAAGCTATTGGTGTTCTGTTCAGGAACTTTCCCCCTGTGCCCATGTCCTCCAGTGTCTTCCCCAGTTTCTTTTCTAATAGTTTCAGTGTGTCTGGTTTTATGTGGAGGTCCTTGATCCACTTGGAGTTGATCTTAGTACAAAGAGATAAGAGTGGGTCGATTTGCATTCTTCTGCATGTTGATCTCCAGTTGAACCAGCACCATTTCTTGAAAAGGCTTTTTTCCACTGGATGGTTATGGCTCCTTTATCAAAGATCAAGTGACCATAAGTCTGTGGGATCATTTCTGGGTCTTCAATCCTATTCCATTGATCGCAAAGTGGTAAAGCCGCTCTGGAAATCAGTTTGGCGGTTCCTCAGAAAATTGAGCATGTCATTTCCAGAGGACCCTGGCATACCGCTCCTGGGCATATACCCAGAGGATTCCCCTGCATACAATAAAGACACATGTTTTATTATGTTTATAGCAGCCTTGTTTATAATAGCCAGAAATTGGAAGGAGCCCAAATATGCCTCAAAGGAGGAATGGATACAGAAAATGTGGTATATTTATACAATGGAATACTATTCAGCAATTAAAAGTAATGAATTCTTGCAATTTGTAGGTAAATGGTTAGATCTGGAAAATATTATCCTAAGTAAGTTAACCCAATCACAAAAGAATACACATGAAATGCAATCACTGATAAGTGGATATTAATGAGCCCAGAAGCCCTAAATATTCAAGGCACAATTAGCAAGTCAAATGATTCCCAAGAAGAAGAAAGGAGAGGAACCTGGGCCTGAAAAGATTGGATCCAGTTTTGTAGCCCCAGAACAGAGAACTCATGGTGGGGGGGATGATTGGGGAATAGTTGCAGGCAGAGAGGAATTATGGGATGTATCGTGGGGGGGGTACTGGGAAAGGGGAAAGCCTTTGGAATGTAAACATAGAATATAGAAAATAAAAATTTAAATTTACAAAAATGAAAACAGCAAGGAACTAATCTTTCAACAAACACAAAAGAAGATAGCCACACAAACAAAAAATAACTTAAAAATTACAAGGAGCAGCAATCAATTTTCCTAAATATCTGTTAACATCAATGGACACAATTCCCCAATAAAAAGACATAGACTAATAGACTGGACATGTAAAAAGTAATCATTCCTATATATCAATGATAAACAGTACATCAGAGTCAAGGACTGGAAAATTTTTCCAAGCAAATGGTCCCAGGAAACAAGCTGGGATAGTCTTTTTAATATCAGATAAAATTGACTTTCAACCAAAAGTTATCAAAAAAAGATAAGGAAGGACACTTCATACACCTCAAAGAAAAAATTACCAAGATAAACTATCAATTGTGAACATCTGTGCTCCAAATGTAAGGGCACTATCATTCATAAAAGAAACTTTACTAAAGCTCAGAGCACACATTGCACATAATCTTGTGGGGAATTTCAACACCTCACTCTCACCAATGGACAGTTCAGGAAAATACAAAATAAACAGAGACACAGTGAAACTGACAGAAGTTATTGACCAAATGGATTTAACAGATACTTATAAAATGTTTCATCATAAATCAAAAGAATATACATTTTTCTCAGCACCTCATGGTACCTTTTCCAAACCTGACCATATAATTGGCCATAAAACAGACCTCAACAGATATAAGAAGGTTGAAATAATCCCATGCCTCCTATCAGATCACTACGGATTAAGGCTAGTCTTCAATAGCAATGAAAACAACAGAAAGCCCACATACACATCAAAGTTGTAAAACATTCTACTCAATAATAACTTTGTCACGAAGAAATAAAGAAAGAAATTAAAGACATTTAGAATTTAATGAAATTAGAGCCACAACATGCCCAAACCAATGGGACACAAAGAAATCAGTCCTAAGAGGAAAACACATAGCTCTGAGTTCCTCTAAAAGAAACAGGAGATAGCATAAACTAGCAGCTTGACAGTACATCTGAATGCTCTAGAACAAGAAGAAGCAAATACAACCAAGACGAGTAGACAGATGGCAGGAAATAATGAAATGCAGGGCTGAAATCAGCCAAATAGAAACAACAACAACAACAACAACAACAACAACACTATACAAAGAATCAACAAATTTGAAGCTGGCTCTTTGACAAAATTAACGAGATAGATACATCCTTAGTCAGACTAATGGGTGGCACATTGACAGAATTCAAATTAACAAAATCAGAAATGAAAAGGGAGGCACCCTCTGGCCTTGCACTGAGGCAGCAGGTGGCAGCCAGCTCACGGTCCCTTGGAGCAGCAGTAGCAGCAGGCCTCCCTATTGCAACCAGGACACAGCTAGAGAGGCCCAGGTAGACAGACTCCAGCCGGGGCAACCATGGCAAGGGGATCCACTAGGCTCTCACCGCCAGGCAGGCCCAGTGTCACCAAGGCCCTGCGGGACTTCCCCATTCCCTCAGTCCTTGCACTGAGTCAGTGGGTTGCAGCCAGATCAAGGTCCCTTGGAGCAGCGATCACCCATAATCACCAGTAGAGAAACAACAGGTGAGCCCAGCCTCACAGGAGATTCAAACATCAACCAGTGACAACAAGGCCAACTAACACCAGAAATAACCAGATGGCAAAAGGAAAACGAAGGAACGAAGCCCTGGATACCCCAAAACACCAGAAAAACAAGACTTGGATATAAAATCACTGGTCAGGATGCTGGTAGCTGAACACATAGAAAAATCTCTTAAGAAATAGAGGAGAAAATGGATCAAAAGTTCGAATCCTTTACAAGGCAAATACAAAAATCACTTCAAGAAATTCGGGAGAAGATGGATCAAAAAGAAGAAGACAATAAGGAAGAAAGACAAAAATCACTTAAAGAAATACAGAAGAACGTGGGCCAACAAGTAGAAGCTATGAAAGAGGAAACACAAAAATCTCTTAAAGAAATACATGAAAACACAATCAAGCGAGCACAAGATCTGAGCATATCCATCCAAGTTCTAAAAACAGAAGTAGAAACAACTAAGAAATCACAGAGGGAGACAACATTGGAGACAGAAAACCTTGGGAAGAAATCAGGGGCCATAGATGCAAATATCAACAATATAATACAAGAGATAGAAGACAGAATCTCAGAAGCCAAACATACCATAGGAACCATTGATTCAACAGTCAAGAAAATACTAAATGCAAAAAGGTTGTAACCCAAAACATCCAGGAAATCCAGGACACAATGAGAAGACCAAACCTAAGGATTATATGTATAGACGAGAGTGAGGATTTACAAGTTAAAGGGCCAACAAATATCTTCTACAAAATTATGGAAGAAAACTTCCCCAACCTAAAGAGAGAGATGCCCATGAATATACAAGAAGCCCATAGAACCCCAAACAGACTGGACCAGAACAGAAATACATCCCGTCACATAATAATCAAAACTCCAAATGTATTAAACAAAGAAAGAATATTAAAGGCAGCAAGAGAAAAAGGCCAAGTAACATATAAAGGAAGACCTATAAGAATAACACCAGACTTCTCACCTGAGAACATGAAAGCTAGATATCCTGGGCAGATATCATGCAAACTCTAAGAGAACACAAACTTCAGCCAAAATACTTTACCCAGCAAAACTCTCAATCGCCATAGATGGAGACATCAAGGTATTCCATGACAAAACCAAATTTGCACGATATCTTTCCACAAATCCAGCCCTACAAAAGATAATAGGGGGAAAACAGCAAGACAAGGACGGAAAGTACACCCGGGAAGAAGCAAATAGAAACCTCATCTCATCAAACCCAAAAGAAGATAAACTCTCAAATATAAAAATAAATAAATAAATAAATGAATGAATGAATAAATAAATAAATAAATATAATTTCAAAAATGTCGGGAGGTAATAATTACTATTCCTTAATATCTCTTAACATCAATGGACTCAATTCCCCAATAAAAAGACATAGATTAACAGACTGGATACTGAAACAGGACCCTACATTTTGCTGCATACAGGAAACACATCTCAGTGTTAAAGACAAACACTGCCTTAGAGTAAAAGGCTGGAAGACAATTTTACAAGCAAATGGTCTCAGGAAACAAGCTGGAGTAGCCATTTTAATATCAGATAAAATTGACTTCCAAACTAAAGTCATCAAAAGAGACTCAGAAGGTCACTTCTTGCTGGCCATAGGGAAAATCCACCAAGAAGAGCTCTCAATACTGAACATCTATGCTCCAAATGCAAGGGCACCCTCATTCATAAAAGAAACCTTACTAAAGCTTAAAGCACACATTACACCTAACACAATGATTGTGGGTGACTTCAACACTCCACTCTCCTCAATGGACCGATCAGGAAAGCAGAAACCAAACAGGGACACAGTGAAACTAATTGAAACTTTGGACCAATTGGATTTTATATATATATATATATATATATATATATATATATATATATATAAAACATTTCATATTAAAGCTAAAGAATATACCTTTTTCTCAGCACCACATGGTAGCTTCTCCAAAATTGATCATATAATTGGTCACAAGACAGATGTCAACAAATACAAGAAGATCGAGCTAATCCCATGCCTCCTATCAGATCACCATGGAGTAAGAGTGGTCTTCAATAGCAACAAAAACAATGGAAAGCCTACATACACGTGGAAACTTAACATTGTCATTGAGCTCTACTCAATGACACCTTGGTCAAGGAAGAATTAAAAAAAGAAATCAAAGACTTTTTAGAATTCAATGAAAATGAAGGTACAACCTACCCAAATCTATGGGACACAATAAAAGCAGTGCTAAGAGGAAAACTCATAGCTCTAATTGCATCCAAAAAGAAATTGGAGAGAGCATACACTAGCAGCTTAATGGCACACCTGAAAGCCCTGGAAGAAAAAGAAGTTAATTCACCCAGGAGGAGTAGAAGACAAGAAATCATCAAACTCAGGGCTGATGTCAATCAAGTAGAAACAAAGAGAACCATACAAAGAATCAACAAGACCAGGAGCTGGTTCTTTGAGAAAATCAACAAGATAGATAAACCCTTAGCCAGACTAACCAAAGGACACAGAGACAGTATACAAATTAACAAAATTAGAAATGAAAAGGGAGACATAACAACAGAAACTGAGGAAATTCAAAAGATCATCAGATCCTACTACAAAGGTCTATACTCAAAACAACTGGAGAATTGGAGGAAATGGAAAATTTCCTAGACAGACACCAAATACCAAAAGTAAATCAGCATCAGGTAGATCAGCTAAATAGTCCCATAACCCCTAAAGAAATAGAAGAGGTTATAGAAACTCTCCCAACCAAAAAAAGTACGGGACCAGATGGTTTTCGTGCAGAATTCTACCAGACCTTCAAAGAAGACTTAACACCAATACTTTCAAACTATTTCACAAAATAGAGACAGAAGGAACACTGCCCAACTCATTCTTCGAAATTCACAATTACACTTATACCTAAACCACGAAAAGATCCAACTAAAAAGAGAACTACAGGCCAATTTCTCTTATGAATATCGATGCAAAAATACTAAATAAAATTCTTGCCAACCGAATCCAAGAGCACATCAAAATGATCATTCACCATGATCAAGTAGGCTTCATCCCAAGGATGCAGGGATGGTTCAATATACGAAAATCCATCAATGTTATCCACTACATACACAAACTAAAAGAAAAAAACCACATGGTCATCTCATTAGTTGCTGAAAATGCATTCGACAGAATTCAGCATCCTTTCATGCTAAAAGTCTTGGAAAGAGCAGGAATTCAAGGACCATGCCTAAACATAGTAAAAGCAATCTACAGCAAACCAGCAGCCAACATCAAAATAAATGGAGAGAAACTTGAAGCAATCCCACTAAAATCAGGGACTAGACAAGGCTGCCCTCTCTCTCCATATCTTTTCAATATAGTACTTGAAGTTCTAGTGAGAGCAATTAGACAACATAAGGAAGTCAAAGGGATACAAATTGGAAAGGAAGAAGTCAAACTATCATTATTTGCAGACGATATAATTTACTTAAGCCACCCAAAAAACTCCACCAGAGAACTTCTACAGCTGATAAACAACTTCAGCAAAGTGACGTGTTATAAAATTAACTCAAGCAAATCAGTAGCCTTCCTATACTCAAAGGACAAGCAGGCTGAGAAAGAAGTTAGGGAATTAACACCCTTTACAATAGCCACAAACAACATAAAGTACCTTGGAGTAACTCTAACCAAATTCGCGAAAGATCTGTACAACAGGAACTTCAAGTCCTTGAAGAAAGAAATCTAAGAAGACCTCAGAAGATAGAAAAATATTTCTTGCTCCTGTATTGGCAGGATCAATATAGTAAAAATGGCCATCTTGCCAAAACCAATATACAGATTAAATGTAATCCCCATCAAAATCCCAACTCAATTCTTCATAGATCTACAAAGAGCAATTCTCAAATTCATCTGGAGCAACAAAAAACACAGGATAGCTAGAACTATTCTCAACAATAAAAGGACTTCTGGGGGAATCAATATCCCTGACCTCAAGCAGTACTACGGAGCAATTGTGTTAAAAATTGCATGGTATTGGTACAGCAACAGGCAAGTAGATCAATGGAATAGGATTGAAGACCCAGAAATTAACCCACAGACTTATGGTCACTTTATCTTTGATAAAGGAGCCACACCCATCCAGTGGAATAAAGATAGCCTTTTCACCAAATGGTGCTGGTTCATCTAGAGGTCAACATGCAGAAGAATGCGAATTGACCCACTCTTATCTCTTTGCACTAAGATCAACTCCAAGTGGATCAAGGACGTCCACATAAAACCAGACACACTGAAACTATTAGAAAAGAAACTTGGGAAGACACTGGAGGACATGGGCACAGGGGGAAAGTTCCTGAACAGAACACCAATTGCTTAGGCAGTAAAATCAAGAATTGACAAATGGGATCTCATAAAATTACAAAGTTTCTGCAAGGCAAAGGACACTGTCAGAAGGACAAAACGACAACCAACAAAGTGGGAAAAGATCTTCACCAACCCCACATCCCACAGAGGGCTAATATCCAATATATACAAAGAACTCAAGAAGTTATTCCGCAAAGAACCAAATAATCTTATCAAAAAATGGGGTACAGAGCTAAAAAAAAAGAATTTTCACCAGAAGAAATTTGGATGGATGGAAACACCTTAAGAGATGTTCAACATCATTAGTCATCAGGGAAATGCAAATCAAAACAACCCTGAGATTCCACCTCACACCAGTCAGAATGGCTCAGATTAAAAACTCAAGAGACAACAAGTGCTGGTGAGGATGTGGAGAAAGAGGAACACTCCTCCACTGTTGTTGGGATTGCAAAATGGTAAAACCACTCTGGAAATCAGTTTGGAGGTTCCTCAGAAAATTGGGCATGTCACTTCCAGAGAATCCTGTCCTACCACTCTTGGGCATATACTCAGAGGATTCCCTTGCATACAATAAAGACACATGCTCCACTATGTTTATAGCAGCCTTGTTTATAATAGCCAGAAATTGGAAGGAACTCAAATATCACTCAAAGAAGGAATGGATACAGAAAATGTAGTATATTTATACAATGGAATACTACTCAGCAATTAAAAATAATGAATTCATGCAATTTGTAGGTAAATGGTTAGACCTGGAAAATATCATCCTGAGTGAGTTAACTCAATCACAAAAGAATACACATGAAATGCAATCACTGATAAGTGGATATTAATGAGCCCAGAAGCCCTAAATACTCAAGGCACAATTAGCAAGTCAAATGATTCCCAAGAAGAAGAAAGGAGAGGACTCTGGGACTGTAAAATTTGGATCCAGTTTTGTAGAGAAACCGTGGGGGGAGAGAGGAATTATGGGACATATGGTGGGGGGGGGGAACTGGGAAAGGGGAAAGCCTTTGGAATATAAACATAAAATATAGAAAATAAAAATTAAAAAAAAAACGAAAAAAACAACAAAAAAATAATCCTTAAGGAAAAAAATACTGAAGAGTACTGTTTACTCCAATATAAAGAGGAGACCCTGAATGTACAACTTCCTAAAAGGTAAATGAAATATACAATAGACAGGAGAATCTAAAGTAATATCCAGTGACCATCTAATCAACAACATATATGGAGACAGACCATGAAATATATTTTTAAGAAAGAAATTAATAATAAACTGCAATTCCCATTTTAGTACAGAATTAAAGTATAAATACAAATACAATACCTTTTGAGAAAAAAAAAAGAAATGAAAAGGGAGACATAACAACAGAAACTACAAAACCTTTACTCAACAATGCTGGAAAAACTGGATAAAATGGAGAATTTCCTAGACAGATACCAGGCAACAAATTTAAATCGGAATCAGATAAACCTTCTAAAAATTTCCATATCCCCTAATGAGGTAGAAGCATTCATCAATAGTCTCCCAACCAAGAAAAGCCCAGGACTGGATGGGTTTAGTGGTGACTACTATCAGACCTTCAAGGAAGACCTAATACCACTACTCTCCAAACTATTCCCTAAAATAGAAAGGAAGGAACACCACCAAATTTGTTTTATTGCCACAATTATTCTGATGCCTAAGCACTAAAAAGACCCTACAAGAACGAGATCTTCAGAACAGATCTAAGAAAGGTCAGAAATTCAAGTCCCATACCTAAACATAATAAAAGCAATATATAGCAAATCAGTAGCCAACATCAAATTAAACTGATAGAAAACTAAAGCAATCCCATTAAAATTATGGAAAAAAACAAGACTACTCACTCTCTCCTTACCTATTCAATATAGGACTCAAAATACTAGCCAAAGTAATTAGACAACAAAAAGACGTCAATGGGTTACAATTTGGAAAGGAAGAAGTCAAAATATCACTATTTGCAGATGATATGATAGTGTACTTAAGTGCCCCCCAAAATTCCACAAGACAACTCCTAATCCAGATAAAAAACGTTAGCAAAGTGGCTAAATACAAAATTAACTTAAACAAATCAGGGGCCTTCCTGTACTCAAATGGTAAAACGGCTAAAAAGAAATTAGGGAAACAACTACCTTCACAATAGTCACCAATAATATAAAATACATTGGTGTGACTCTAATTAAACAAGTGAAAGATCTATATGAAAAGAACTTTAAAAACTTGAAGAAAGAAATGGAAGAGGATCTCAGAAGATGGAAAGATTCTCCCATACTCATGGATTGGCAGGATTAATACAGTAAAAATGGCCAAAATCCTGAAAGCAATCTACAGATTCAATGCAATCTCCATCAAAATTGCAACTCAATTCTTCATAGAATTAGAAAGGGCAATTCTCAGAATAATTTGGAACAATAAAAAACCCAAGATAGCAAAAATTTTTCTCAACAATAAAAGAACTTCTGGAGGAATCAGCATCCCAGATTTCAAGTTGTACTACAGAGCAATAGTGATAAAAACTATATAATATTGGTACAGTGACAGGCAGGTAGATCAATGTAATAGAACCAAAGACACAGAAATGAACCCACCTACCTATGTTCACTTGATTTTTGGCAACTGTCTAAAACCATCCAATGGACAAAGGAGAGCCTTTTCAACAAATTGTACTGGTTCAACTGGAAGTTTATATGTAGAAGAATGCAAATCAATTCATGCTTATCACCATGTACAAAGTTCAAGTCCAAGTGGATCAAGAACCTCCACATAAATCCAGATACACTGAACCTAATAGAAAAGAAAGTGGGGAAGAGCATCCAGCTTATGGGCACAGTGGAAACATTCCTGAACAGAACCTCAATAGCTTATGGTCTAAGACCAAGAATTGACAAGTGGGACCTCATAAAATTACAAATCTTCTGTAAGGCAATGAACACTATCAGTAGGACAAAAGGGCAGCAAATAAATTGGGAAAAGATATTTCCCAAATCCTATATTCAATAGAGGGCTAATATCCAATATATTCAATGTATTCATGATGTTATGTTCCAGAGAAAGAATTAACCCAATTAAAAATGGGGTACAGAGCTAAACAAAGAATTTTCACCTGAGGAATATCTGAGAAGCACCTAAAGAAATGTCCAACATCCTCAGTCATCTGGGGAATGCAAATCAAAATAACCCTGAGATTCTACCTCACACAATTCAGAATGGCCAAGATTAAAAACTCAGGTGACAGCAGGTGCTGGCTAGGATGTGGAGAAAGAGGAACACTACTCCATTGCTGGTGGGATTGCAAGCTGGTACAACCATTCTGGAAATCAGTTTGGTGGTTCCTCAGAAAACTGGACGTAATACGACTGGAGGTCACTTCTACACCAATCCTGGGCATAAACACCCAGAGGCTTCTCCAACATGTAACACATGCTCCACTATTTTTAAAATAGCCTTATTAATAATAGCCAGAAGCTGGAAAAAAACCAGATGTCCCTCAACAGAGGAATGGATACAGAAATCGTTGTATATATTTACACAATTGAGTGCTACTCAGCTATTATAAACAGATATTAAGAACACAAATGGTATGCACTCACTGATAAATGGATATTAGCCAAGAAGCTTGGAATACCCAAGGTACAATTCACAGATCAAATGAAGCTCAAGAAGAAGGAAGACCAAAGTATAGACACTCTGGTCCTTCTTAGAAAGAGGAACAAAATACCCACAGGAGGAGTTACAGAGACAAAGTGTGGATCAGAGACTGAAGGAAAGACCAGCCAGAGACTCCCCCACCTGGCGATCCATAACATATACAATAGGTAAACCCAGACACTGTTGAGGAAGACAACAAGTGTTTGCTGACAGGAGCCTGATATAACTATCTTCTGAGAGGCTCTTCCAGTGCATGGCAAATACATAGGGGGGTGCTCTCAGCTAAGCATTGAAATGAGAACAGTGTTCCCAATGAAGGAGCTAGAGAAAGGACCTAAGGAGCTGAAGGAGTCTGCATCCCCATAGGAGAAGCAATAGTACCCCTAGAGCTCCCAGGGACTAAATAACCAACCAAACAGGACACATGGAGAGACCCATGTCTCCAGCTGCATATATAGCAGAGAATGGCCTTGTTGGATATAAAAGGGAGGAGAGGTCCTTGTTCCTGAGAAGGCTAGTTGACTCAATATAGGGGAATGCCTGGACAGGTTATTGAGAGTGGGTAGAATTGTGAGCATGGGGAGAGGTGGATGGGTTAGGGGGTTTTCTTGGAGAAAACCTGGAAAAGGGACAATATTTGAAATGTAAATAGAAATATATCTAATAAAGAAGAAAAATGAAATATTAAAATGACAGTCATTCCTGAATTCATATAGAATAAGACATTTAATGAAAATGTATTTTGACTTTCAACTATGTGAATAAAATTAATTATGCAAAGTTAAAAAACAAGGCATTAATAACATGTTCATGTTCATACCCTTTACCTAGGTAAAATAATATTAGGCAACATATGAAGCTGAAAAGAAGTAATTATAACCTTCTACTAAAACATATACTGTTTTAAAATATCAGGCATATTACTAGTACAAAAACAAAAAAAGCAATCAATATATTCATAGAACTATACTGTCTGTTCAATCTGTGATAATTTCACCACAGCAACGATTCTTCCTGTATATCACCCTGAAATCCCATCCAGGTACCGGTAAGGGTTCCTCATCAGCAGAAACAAAACAGGCTAGAGCAAGGAGAAAAAGCTTCATATTCCAGAATCTTCTCTTTCTAATGGAACAGAAGGGAAGAATTGTTCAGCTCTTGCTGAAATGATGTACTGAAGACGTTCACAGGTTCTTGCTTGCACAATGTGCAATGAAGCTGTTACTTCACTCTTTTTTTTTTATTTTCAGTATACTTTGGCAGACTGTGTGGCTGTGTTTGTAAGTGTTTGGCATTGCTTCATTTTAACCCATAGGATTAGAATCCAATGGAGTGTAAAATAAATGTCCCTGAATTGTTGACATTCAGAAACAGTCAAAAAGAGCAAGCTGATTTGGTGAAATCGTACCGACAAAAAGGATTGTCTTCATGAAATGTTCCAAGAACATTAATATTGACTATTATTACTTTCAGATTTGCATAGGACCAAGATCTAACTGCTACCTTTTCATTCCCTGTTTATTATTAAAAATCCTACATATGGATCACATTGAGATTATTTTTCCAGTCAAGTAAAGTAATTTCTGTGTTCTACATTTTAAAAATTGCACACCAATATTACAGCTTCAGGGTAAATTAAGTCCCACATATAAGTCTATGTTCATTTTTTCCTGAGTACTAAAACATACAGATATGGAAACATTTTTTCAATTCTTACTAAAGAATCACTTTTATTTCTTGAAATAATGGTGATCCTAAGAGCTATGATTTTCACTTGTTAATCTTCCATGTGTAATATCTTGTTCTCTTCCAATCACCTTCCAGTCATTTCCTTTGCCATCCTTGGCAGTCACCATATTGACCTCTCTCTCCCTCTCCCTCTCTCCCTTATTCCCTCTCTCTCCCCTCCTTCTCTCTCTCTCTCTCTCTCTCTCTCTCTCTCTCTCTCTCTCTCTCCTCTCTCTCCCTCCCTCCCTCTCTCTCTCCCCCCTCTCTCTCCCTCTCTCCTCCTCTCTCTCCTCCTCTCCCTCCCTCCTTCCAGTCCTACCTACATCTCTCTCTCCCCCTCCCCCTCTCTCTCCCTTTGTCTCTCTATCTCCCCCTCCCTCCTTCTCTCGCTTTCCTCCTCTGCATATGAACCAGGATTTATATCTCAGCTACTGTCCAAGCAACATGCCTGCTGCCGTGTTCTCTACCATTATTATGATGGACTAAATCTCTGAAAATATAAGCAAATCCCAATTATACAGTTTCTCTTATAATAATTGCCTTGGACTTAGTGTCTCTTCCAGACAATACAATAGTGATTATTAAAGCCAGCAAATATCAAAATATAATTAGGAATGAATTGAAACCTCATCAAAATAAATTGAATAATTAACAATTTTGTGGACTAGAATGTATTTGTTAATGGAGGGATACTATATTTTTTAAATATTTATATAGATATATAGTGTATCATGATCATAGCCACCCTAACATACTTCTTTCAGATTCTACAAATTCTTTCCCAAATATCTTGCACCTTCTCAACTTCATTTTAATGAGAATTTATTTTGGAATTTTTGTTTCTTTATTTTTTATTTGATATATTCTTTGTTTACATTTCAAATGATTTCCCTTTTCCTGGCTCCCTGCTCCCCAAAAGGTCCATGCGCACTTTTCCCTCCCCCTGTTGCCCCATACATCCCTTCCCACTTCCCTGTTTGGTATTCCCCTACACTGATGCACTGTGACTTTCCAGAACCAGGGACCACTTTCTTCATCTTGGGCATCATTTGATATGTGGATTGTGTCTTGGGTATTCCAAGATTCTAGACTACTATCCGCTTATTGTGAGTGTATACCATGAGTATTTTTTTGAGACTGGGTTACCTCACTTAGTATGATGCTCTCCAGCTCCATACATTTGTCTAAGAATTTCATAAATTCATTGTTTCTAATATTGTATCCTCCATTGAGGGAATGTTTGTTTCTTTAAAACACACAGAAATATTATGAGAATGCGCTTTCAGTTAGTGCCAGGTGTGTGGTGCTTAAGATTTATCACAGCAAATGACCATCATTTCATTTTTCATATAACAGTGGGGTGAATTTCCCATCTGCAGATAGTTTTTTGATGTTCTGTGACATTTAGAATTCAGGGACCTTATCAGGGGTGTTTAAATACCAGGTTTGTAAGAAATAGTGCTTGGTTATGGTCTTTTCTGTTGTTCCTTAATCTTGGTTGTTAAGTTGGATTGGTTGTGGTTTGTTAATTGTATTGCTCAAATATGAACAAGATAGAAAGAAATTAAATATTAGACTTAGGGTCTATCTATCTATCTATCTATCTATCTATCTATCTCTATCTCTATCTCCCTCACTCTCTCCTTTCTTTTTTTTCTTTCCTATTTCCTGTTAGAGGGTTAAAAGGGTGAATAATAGTGGAAGAATGAACTCATAAAGTCAGATATCAGCTATACTTTGTTTCCTCATGAGATCCAATTTCTGTTTCCCATATGTGTCCATATGTGTACTCAACCAACTGGTTATGGGTAGCATGTACAAGAGTTTGTTGCCCTCAGGAAAAGTTAACCTCAATCCCTCGTCAAGTAATATTGAATTTTAGTCTACCATTGTGATCTAAAGTTACTGAGCAACCCAGGACACAAGAGAATAAATAATGCCTCCTGACATTTGTGCTTGTCTGGGCTTCTGAGAATTATGCATGGAAGTTCCATCAACCAGAGAATCCTACTTTCAGTTGCTGTTTTAGCCAGGTTTCTGTTTTTGTGTGTTTGTCATTCACCCACAACCAGCAGAGGAGCCATCCTGGGCTGCTGTTACATGAGATAAATCCTGCACATGTGACGTGATGTGATGTGATGTGATGAGAAATCCTGCACCACTGTTTATGTTTATTGTTCTATGTTTACAGGAGAAACACTTGTGATAGGGAGGAATATCCTTATATTTCTCCCTTTAGTTAATAACTCCATTTTCCCGCTCTTATCTCATATAGATAGATGTAAATTATAAAAAGAATTTCAGATGAGAATGAGAGACTGGGATTTTCAAAGTACTGAGGTGATTTACTTCTCTGTTCCCAAAATGTCAATCTGGGTCCTAATTTTCTTCTGTAAGTTTTAAAGATCTGAGCCAAGTGTGGCTTATCAATGGCAGATTTGTGTTGTCTGCTGGCCAAACTGGAAGCAATGACAAGGGCTGTTGTTGCTGAAGCAAAAGAAAGGGGATTGCCTCCAATATTTCTGAGGGAATCTTTCATTCACAAAAGAATTTTCAATATAAGCAAAGATAAGGAAAATTGTTAGATGAGAGGACTCCAAAAACATCCTCAGTCTTTCAGGGTAAATATTAAATGTGTAGTTTTATATATGATATGAAGGGTACATGGAGATGAACTCACAAGTGCAGGTGTATCCACACTGCAGCTGTCTGGATATTTAAAAAAATGGTCATGATTATTATCAGAAATGTACTTTTACTGATGATAAACATTGCTCATGTCTGTAACATTATAGATTTTCCATTTCATATTAATTCAAGTTGACAATTCCCTTAAAAACCAAATTAAAATAAAACAAATAACAAAACAAACAAACAAAAAAACAAAACAAAAAAGGTTTTTCTGACTTTCATTTTTAAAAATTTATTTTTATTGCAAGGTGGAAACACTTGTGGTACCTGTCCTGTAAAATGTTCTGTTGTTGTGAAAAGACACAATGCTGTGAAGATGACAACTCTTATAAAGAAAAACATTAATCAGGATTTGCTAAACGTTTTAGAGATTTAGTCCATGATCAGCATTGTGGTTGGCATGGATACTTGAAGCTAGAGTGCTAGAAAAGGAATTGAGAGTTCCAAATTCTAATCAACATGCAACAGGAAGAGACACTGGACCTCATTTGAGAATTTGAAAACTTAAAGCTCACCCTCAGTGACTCTTCCTCCAATCTCAAAAGTAGTGCCACAAGGCCAATCTCAAAACTCTCTCAATCAGTAACTCTCCCTAGTGACCAAGAATTCCAGTGTGAAATCCTCTATCTGTATGCATTGAAACATGCATATTATTTACATGGATGTGTATAATAGTATTTTTTGATGAATTTCTACTATCTCTTTTGTACCCAAATAAATGGTGGGCATTTTCTCCCTCTTCTAGCCCATTTTAGTTTGTGAAAAAAAGACACAGATTCCAGGCATTTTTATTAACATCCTGCAAGCCTCTGCTAGGCAAGTTCTGAGCTATTCAAGCATGACTAGACAGGTAATAACCAGAAAAAAAATGCCCCTTAACTTACCTTCTTGCACAGGCCCTCTCTGGTTCATCTGTGTCATTATTGCTGCACATTCATAGCAACTTCAACATGAATATCTACTGGTCTCTCCACATGGATTACTACTTTTTTGGTCCTTCTTGACTCTCATTCATCTCCTTCTTGGATACCCTGACCAGTATCAAAAGTATGCCCTATCTTCTGCCAGTATAAATGGCTGATTGGATAATTTATTAATCAATTAGTGGTGACAGAAAACAACTTTTACATTACCTAGAGACCAGATATGGTTGGCTATGCCATAGTCTGAATAATAACCAGATATCGGGATTTAGAAATAACTATCTGAATACAGAGTGCAAAAAAAAAAAAAAAAAAAAAAACATCTTCCAACTTTTCACCCTTTAAATCCAATAAAAGTTTCTTTCTGTATTATTAATAAACTACATACAATAAAAACACTTATGAAATCTTACCAAATAAAATTTACATTCATAATGTCCACTCCATGTTTATTTAGCAACCAAGGAAATGGTGCTATCTTGATGAGTTTAGAGTTCTTAAATACTTTTCTTTCAAAACTTGCATTCATAACTTAGGAATATCTTTTTAGATCTAAAAAATGTTTTCTCAATTGTCAACAATTTAGGTTTAATTGTGAGACTACAGCTATCTAATCTTCATCCCCATCAGAGACCTGGGGAGGGGGGTATTACCTTAGTATGTAGGCAGTACAGGATAAGCAGCTTACAAAACTACAGAAATGCCAAGAGAGTTGACTACCTGGACAATTACAGAAAATTTCTCTGAATCTTGGCAAAATCTATCTTGTGCATTATGTCCCAGGATATGACAGATTTTTTTTATGAAGCCAGAATATTGAAGGAGGTGCCTACCTTGTCATTGCAATGCTTGGCAGCTAACAACTATACATTCTGTTTGTCCAGTTTGGACAGAAATCTTTCTGAACTTGAAGTAAGGACAACTTTTTGTTTTTGTTTTTGTTTGTTGATATGTTTCTCTTCCTTTGTTTTTGGTTTTGTTTTAAGGGTTGTTTGTTTGTTTGTTTTTTGGACAGTAGTTAGCTGGCCAGATTTTTAGCAACCATCATAAGGAGGTTCTTCAATGCTCAACATCTTCTTTGAGTAGAATGGTAGAAGTAGAATGAAGTAGAAGTTGCTGTGAGGAGACATTGTCAGAAAAAGAATTGTAGTAATAATACATCTTTTATTCCATAGTCTATAAATCTCTGAAGTTTCTGAAGACCATCTATCTTTCCACCTGTAGTATATATGACTTTCTCATCTCTAGCTATCTAATATCCACTTTGTTTTGCAGGTGTCTAAAGAGGGTAAATGAAGCTTCATTTTACAATTAGAATTACATATATATATTCTGGGAGTAGTTAAGTATTCACTAGCCAAGGGGTGAGTAAAGGACTAGCCAAGAGGAAGAGAGAAAGAGAAAAGTGTCAGGGTATGTTCAAGTCTTGCTTTGACTACTCCCCTTGGCTAACTACTTTCATATCCACCTTTTTAGGACCCCTAATTTTTCTCCCGCTTCTGTTGACTTTTGGACCCTGCCTATTCAACAAGCTTATAGCCTTTATAAAACTATTTGTCTAATATGACAAATAAGTTTCATTCATTGATTACTAACTTGCATTTCTTACTTACCTTAAACTCTTTGTAAGGAAACTTTCTGAAGTACTAGAATTTAACACTTTACTTTTTGGATACAAAAGCAACAGCTTTATTTTCCTGCACATTAGCATCAACATTCAATCAGCTCAGTAACTTCCTTTAGGCAAGGGAAAATAATGCAACCTAGAATATCTATTACAAGCAGTTTTTATACTTTTTAGGGGCACAGGTTATATTAACCAGGTTGCAGTTCAAACTTATTGGCTAAGCATATTGACCTTTAAATCTATTGGTTAGCAAGCATGACACACTTTTGATCTCTATGTGAGACTTTCCAGAGTATCAGGTAATTATCAGTCAGTACATTCTAATATTTTTTTACTCAAGATGTTCCTGTGGGTAGAGAATGGAACTTGGTCTAGTCATGACTTCTGGTGTGGGAGTAATGTGTATGGAGGGTGTGGCACTAGAAAACCACTTAGGGTCCCTCATTCCCCTCATTGTCTTGTACAAGCTCCAGACCTGGAGCTATTTTCAGAGGTCTTACATAACTAACATATTTTTCAAACCCTGTCCTCAGAGTCTCATATTGTTGGAACAGGACCATCAGCTTCACTGCTCCTCTTCTCTCTTTTATAAAAGCTATACGCTTGTTGAATATGCAGGGTTCAAAATTCAACAATAGCAGGAGAAAAATTAGGGGTCCTAACAATGTGGATATGAAAGTGGTTAACCAATGGGAGTAGTCACAGCAAGACTTGATCATGCCCTGACTCTTTTCTGTTTCTTTCTTTGTCTTGGTTAGTCCTTCTCTCATCCCTTGGCTATTGAATACTTAACTACCCACAGAATAGTCTCAAATATGTGTTTTCTGAAGATTTACACCTCCAGGTAGTAAGAAAAAGTGGTTGTCTCCCCTACACTGATGATCTTGCTACTGGCTTCTCCTATCTGCTGGTAAACATATTTTTACTCAATAATGTTCCTGTGGGTAGAGAATGGAACTTGGTCTAGCCATGACTACTGGTGTGGGGGTAAAGTGTATGGAGGGTGTGGGATTAGAAAACCCCTTAGGGTCCCTCATTCCCCTCATTGTCTGGTACAAGCTCCAAACCTGGAGCTATGTTCAGGGGTCTTGGGCTACTAAATAATATTTCTTTAGTATTTGTCCTATGCCTCTCACAGGACACTCCTTGACTTCTGTTTTCTTTACCCTAAGCCCCACCCTCCAAAAAAGGAGAGAGAAAAATAAAGACTTCACAGAAATAAGAGTTTTAAAGAGCCTAAAAAAGAAAATAAGGTATCATGACTCCTTCTAGTTTTGTTTTTACTCTTAACTTAAAATAATTATATGTTCAGTAATGTGTATAGTTTTATATATCCTCTTTAAGGGAGATCAGAATAAAACAGACTTGGAGAGAGAAGACTAAAATATTTACCTCTAGATTGAAGTACACAGAAGAAAAATTAGTGGACTCTGTAAGTCAAAATAAAGAATCTTAAATAATCAAATTTGGAGTCTACAATGCCAGCCAAAAATATATTTCCAGGTTGAAAAAATCCAAAAAGGCACACGAAATGAGAATTGCATCCCATCAAGGTGCAATAAACTGAATTAAAAATACAGATTTTGTAAAATAAAGTTACCTCAAAATAGTCTCATACAAAAGATTATATATTTGTTTCCATATATAAGTCCAAACACACTTACAAAACGTAGACAGATGCCTTACATGCTCCAACAGAGAACAGAGAATGATCATTAGCTGATTTGGAATAGTACACATTACATATATATGCTAATGCAGAAAATATATTATTTATGAACATTTACGTGTTTATGGACACCTGTTAAGTGAAATAGGTCCTGACAAGATTTACTTTTTGGGTTGCTAAAAGAATGCTGAGATGCTGAGATATATTTTTCCTGATCCACCCAACCTGACTCCTGCATTACCCACTTCCTCAAATTTTGCATCCAGTACAGCTTCAAAGTTGCTGACCCCTGTAGGTCCAGACTCACAGACTGATCCAATCAGGACTTCTTTAATCTCTGAACCTTTTCATCACAAATAGACCGGACAATAAACACTACTGTCAGCTTCTTAAGAATGAGCAACATACTATCTTTCTTTGGACAACAGAAAACTTTGCCCATGGCCACACACCCAAACCCACTACTGGTAGCAGGAAGCAATTTCAAGGGAATGCTGCTCCATTCTCAAAAGCAGGATTGGTTGATTTTGGTATTATGTTGAGTGAATTGTTAATGGTATAGGCCAAAGGGGAAACAAGACAAGGAAGATATTACACACAGGAATATCTTTCTCTCTTTTTCTCTCATCTTTCCTTTTCTCTTCTATCTAACGTTAGAATGAAGGGAGTATAAAAAAGAAAAACAGAGATATAACCTTTAGGTAAGATTATTGAGTCTATTATTAGGCCAAAGAGAATCAAAACACTAAATACTTTTATTTGGTATGGATTTTCTCTATTGATCTAAATTTAGGTTATATTTTGTTATATCAAATTATGTATACATGTTTCAATTCTTGTTTAAGGCATTGTACCTATGTAACTCTTAAAATATGTTAAATTCCAGTTCTGTTGAAAGATTCTTTAGAAAATATTTAGGATAAGTAAGAAATGCAAGGTACTAATGAATGAATCAGACATATTGGTCATGTTAGATACTGATTTAATTAATCACAAAACTAAGCTTTATTTAACTTACTTAGATAGTTTTTTAATTAAGTGCATATTAGAGTGCTAGAGACAAGCAAATCTGATATACTATAGTTCAAAAGATAATTTTCAGAAACATTGGAGATCTACAAACTATGGAATATAAAGAATTATTGTTAATAATAGGCTTGTTAAGTCAATGATGTCTACTTCTGGTTGCACCACCATTTTACTGCAAAGATAGTGATGAGTGGAAGAAGCTCCCTATGGTGTTTGGTTCAAATGTGACTAGCTATCTCCTAGGATGAAGAGTGGGGACAAAAACAAAATTAAGCCATTCTGCCCTGTCATTTTTGCTGGGGCAGACTCTTAGCTGGTCTGCCTCAGTGATACCCTAGGATATGGTGATATGTGTCACCATATCCTGACACATCCTAGAGGAACCACTGCACTCAGAGCAGTTGGTAAGAACCCCTATCCCCTTCTGGAATCCCAGAGCTGCTTCTGGAACTCATCAGCCACCAAACCCCTGCCCTTCTGAATACCACTCACCTTTTGTCCCTTCAGCCCCTTCCACATAGTCCTTTCTTCTGTTGCAGACTCCTATATGGTCAGGTCCCATGAAGACATGCTATCCTTACCAATCCTAGAGGACCCACTGCACTCAGATCAGTAGAGGACCCACTGCACTCAGAGCAGTTGAGGATCAGCTGCATTAAGAACAGTTGGACAACAGTTTGACTGCTCCACTGTAGACCCAACTGTCTGAAGGCCTCCCAGGAAATCTATTGCATACAGGGCAACAGATCAGCAGCTTCTCTGCCCTGTTGAAGAGGCCCCAGTTGGAAGGTACCACAGGTGGTATGCTATAGCCAGGGCTTCAGGCCTACCAGGAGACTAGAAGCAACCCAGTGACAAAAGAGGAAGACTCCTGATAATTACTGAGACCAACAAACACCAGGGATATCCAGATGGTGAAAGGCAATCACAAGACAATAAACAACAGAAGCAAAAATACAAGGGCATCATCAGAACCCAGTTCTCCCACCACAGCAAGCCCTGAATACAACATATCTAAAAAATCAGGAATCTGTCCTAAAATCCTATCTTAAGAAGATAATATAGGCCTGTAAAGAGGGTATCAATAACTCACTGAAAGAAATACAGGAAAACAGGTAAGCAGATCAAGGAATTGAACAAATCTACCAAGGACCTAAAACTGTAATTAGAAAAAATAAAGAAAACACAAATGTAAGCAATCCTGGAATAGGAAAACCTAGGAAAGAGGTCAGGCATTACAAATGTAAGTCTCACCAAAAAAATTCAAGAGATAGAAGAGAGGATCTCAGGTGTAGAAGATAATATAGAAGAGATTGATACAATTGTCAAAAAATTCAAAACATAAAACAACTTCTAACCCAAAGCATCTAGGAAATTCAGGACACAATGAAAAGACCAAATCTAAGAATAATCGGAATAGAGGAGAATGAAAAATCCCAGTTCAAAGGACCCGAAAACGTCTTCAACAAAATTATAGAAGAAAACTTTCATAAGCAGGAGAAAGAGATGGCCAAAAACATACAAGATGCCTATAAATAACCAAATAAATGGTATCAGAAAAATAAATCGTCTGGTCATAAATTGGCAGAATTAACATAGTAATAATAGCCATCTACCAAAGTGTATGTATAGATACAATGCAATCTCCATCAAAATCCCAACAAAAATTCTCAAAGATATGGAAAGAGCAATTCTCAAATTCATTTGGAAAAGCAAAAAACCCAGAAAAAAAATGAAATAATTGTTTTGGGTGAATTACCATCCCTGACCTCAAGCTTTAAAACAGCAATAGTGCTAAAAAATTCCATGTTATTGGTATATGTTGATCAATGGAATAGCATTGAAAACCCATAAATAAAACCATATTTGATACAGCCAAAAATATGCATTTTGAAAAAAGAAATCATCTTCAATAAAAAGTGCTAGTCTAACTGGCTCTCTGTATGTAGAAACATGAAAATAGACCCATATTCGTCACCTTGCACAAAGTTCTAGTCCAAGTGGCTCAAGGAACTCAACCTAAAACCAGACTTTCTGTATCTAATAAAAAAAGAAAGTTAGAAAGAACTCACTGACACAGGGGGCAATTTCCTAACCAGAACTCCAGTGGCTCATGCTCTAAGATAAAGTATTGATCTTGGAACCTCATGAAACTGGAAAGCTTCTGTAAGGCAAAGGACCTAGTCAAAAAGACAAGTCAGCAATCTACAGATTGTGACAAAAATCTTCACTAACACCACAGCCAATAAAGGGATAATATACAAAATTTATAAAGAATTTAAGAAACTCATCATCAAAAGACCAAACAACCCAATCAAAAAATGGGGTATAGAATTAAAATGAGATTTAGCAACTGAGGAATCTCAAATGGCAGAAAAGCATCTAAAGAAAAGTCCTTAGTGATCAGAGAGATGGAAACAGAAATGACCCTGAGATTCCATCTTACATCAATGGCTAAGATCAAAATCTCAAGTGACAACACATGTTGCAGAGACTTTGGAGTAAGAGGAAAACTTCTCCATTGCTGGCGGGATTGCAAACTGGTATATTCAATCTGGAGGTTCCTCAGAAAATTGGAAATAGATCTACCTGAAGATCCAGCTATACCACTCTTGGGAATATACCCAAAAGATGGCCCACCATGCCACAGGGGCACCTGTTCCACTATGTTCATAGTGGTCTTATTCGTGATAGCCAGAAGCTGGAAGTAACCTAGATAGCCCATGATAGAAAAATGGTCCTCTTTTGCCATATCCTCACCAGTATCTGCTTTCTCCTCAGTTTTTGATCTTGGTCATTCTGACTGCTGTGAGACAAAATCTCAGGGATGTTTTGATTTGCATTTCTGTGATGATTAAGGATGTTGAACATTTCTTTAAGTGCTTATCAGCCATTCGATATTCCTCAGTTGGAAATTCTTTGTTTAGCTTTGTATCCCATTTTAAATAGGATTATTTGGTTCTCTGGAGTCTACGTTCTTGAATATATCTATCTATATCTATATCTATATCTATATCTATATCTATATCTATATCTATATCTATATCTATCTATCTACATCTATAAATCTATATCTATATTTATATCTATCTGTAGATATTGTGTATTAGCACTCTGTCAGTGGTAAAAATATTTTTCCAATGTCTAAAATTTAAAAAATCAGGAGACAGTAGATAATAGAAAACATGTAGAAAAAGAGGAACTCTCCTCCACTGCTGCTGGGTTTACAAGCTGGTACAACCACTCTGGAAATCAGTTTGGTGGTTCCTCAGAAAATTGGGAATAATACTACTGGAGGACTCTGCTATACCATTCCTGGGCATATACCTAGAAGATTCTTATCATGTAGTAAGGACACATACTCCATCATGTTCATAGCAGTCATTTACAATAGTCAGGAGCTGGAAAGAACCCATATTCCCTCAACAAAGGAATAGATACAGAAAATGTTTTACATTTACACAATGGAGTACTACTCAGCTATTACAAACAATGAATTCATGAAATTATTAGGCCAGTGGATAGAACTAAAATATATTACCCTGAATAAGGTAACCCAATCAAGGAAGAACACTCATGGTATTCACTCACTGATTTGTGGATATTAGCTCTGAAGCCTGGACTACCCACTATCACTTTTTGCAGATGATATTATAGTATATGTAAGTGACCCAAAAATTTCCACCAGAGAACTCCTACAGCTGACAAACAACTTCAGCAAAGTGGCTGGTTATAAAATCAACTCAAGCAAATCAGTAGCCCTCCTGTACTCAAATGACAAGCAGGCTGAGAAAGAAATTAGGGAAATAACACCTTTCACAATTCTCACAAATAATATAAAGTATCTTGGTGTGAATTTAACCAAACAAGTGAAAGACCTGTATGACGGGAACTTCAAGTCCTTGAAGAAAGAAATTGAAGAAGACCTCAGGAGATGGAAAATTTTTCATGCTCTAGGATTGCCGGGATCAATATAGTAAAAATGGCCATCTTGCCAAAAGCAAACTACAGATTCAGTGCAATCCCCATCAAAATATCAAATCAATTCTTCATAGATCTAGAAAAAACAATTCTCAAATTCATCTGGAGTAACAAAAAACCCAGGATAGCTAAAACTATTCGCAACAATAAAAGGATTTCTGGGAGAATAAATATCCCTGACCTCAAGCAGTACTACAGAGCAATTGTGCTAAAACATGCATGGTATTGGTACAGCAGCAGGCAAGTAGATCAATAGAATATAATTGAAGACCTAGAAATGAACCCACAGACTTATGGTCACTTGATCTTTGATAAAGGAGCTACAACCATCCAGTGGATAAAAGATAGCCTTTTCAACAAATGGTGCTGTTTCAAATGGAGGTCAACATGCAGAAGAATGGTAATTGACCCACTCTTATTTCCTTGTACCAAGATCAACTCCAAGTGGATCAAGGACCTCCACATAAAACCAGACACACTGAAACTAATAGAAAAGAAACTTGGAAAGACCCTGGAGGACATGGGCACGGGGGAAAGTTTCTGAACAGAACACCAATAGCTTATCCTCTAAGATCAAGAATTGGTCACAAGACAGATGTCAACAAATACAAGAAGATCGAGCTAATCCCATGCCTTCTATCAGATCACCATGGAGTAAGAGTGGTCTTCAATAACAACAAAAACAACAGAAAGCCCACATACACATGGAAACTGAACAATACTCTACTCAATGACACCTTGGTCAAGGAAGAAATAAAAAAAGAAATCAAAGACTTTTTAGAATTCAATGAAAATGAAGGTACAACCTACCCAAATCTATGGGACACAATGAAAGCAGTGCTAAGAGGAAAACTCATAGCTCTAAGTGCATCCAAAAAGAAACTGGAGAGAGCATATACTAGCAGCTTAATGGCACACCCGAAAGCCCTGGAAGAAAAAGAAGTTAATTCACCCAGGAGGAGTAGAAGACAAGAAATCATCAAACTCAGGGCTGATGTCAATCAAGTAGAAACAAAGAGAACCATACAAAGAATCAACAAGACCAGGAGCTGGTTCTTTGAGAAAATCAACAAGATAGATAAACCCTTAGCCAGACTAACCAAAGGACACAGAGACAGTATACAAATTAACAAAATTAGAAATGAAAAGGGAGACATAACAACAGAAACTGAGGAAATTCAAAACATCATCAGATCCTACTACAAAGGTCTATACTCAAAACAACTGGAGAACCTGGAGGAAATGGACAATTTCCTAGACAGATATCAAATACCAAAATTAAATCAGCATCAAGTAGATCAGCTAAATAGTCCCATAACCCCTAAAGAAATAGAAGAGGTTATAGAAAGCCTCCCAACCAAAAAAAGTACGGGACCAGATGGTTTTAGTGCAGAATTCTACCAGACCTTCAAAGAAGACTTAACACCAATACTCTCCAAACTATTCCACAAAATAGAGACAGAAGGGACACTGCCCAACTCATTCTTCGAAGCCACAATTACGCTAATACCTAAACCACAAAAAGATCCAACAAAGAAAGAGAACTACAGGCCAATTTCTCTTATGAATATAGATGCAAAAATACTAAATAAAATTCTTGCTAACCGAATCCAAGAGCACATCAAAACGATCATTCACCATGATCAAGTAGGCTTCATCCCAGGGATGCAGGGATGGTTCAATATACGGAAATCCATCAATGTAATCCACTACATAAACAAACTGAAAGAAAAAAACCACATGGTCATCTCATTAGATGCTGAAAAAGCATTCGACAAAATTCAGCATCCTTTCATGCAAAAAGTCTTGGAAAGAGCAGGAATTCAAGGCCCATACCTAAACATAGTAAAAGCAATCTACAGCAAACCAGTAGCCAACATCAAAATAAATGGAGAGAAACTTGAAGCATTCCCACTAAAATCAGGGACTAGACAAGGCTGCCCTCTCTCTCCATATCTTTTCAATATAGTACTTGAAGTTCTAGCAAGAGCAATTAGACAACATAAGGAAGTCAAAGGGATACAAATTGGAAAGGAAGAAGTGAAACTATCATTATTTGCAGACGATATGATAGTTTACCTAAGCGACCCAAAAAACTCCACCAGAGAACTTCTACAGCTGATAAACAACTTCAGCAAAGTGGCAGGTTATAAAATTAACTCAAGCAAGTCAGTGGCCTTCTTGTACTCAAAGGACAAGCAGGCGGAGAAAGAAATTAGGGAAATAACACCCTTCACAATAGCCACAAACAACATAAAGTATCTTGGCGTAACTCTAACCAAACAAGCGAAAGATCTGTACAACAGGAACTTCAAGTCCTTGAAGAAAGAAATCGAAGAAGACCTCAGAAGATGGAAAAATATTTCTTGCTCCTGGATTGGCAGGATCAATATAGTAAAAATGGCCATCTTGCCAAAAGCAATATACAGATTCAATGCGATCCCCATCAAAATCCCAACTCAATTCTTCATAGATCTAGAAAGAACAATTCTCAAATTCATCTGGAGCAACAAAAAACCCAGTATAGCTAAAACTATTCTCAACAATAAAAGGACTTCTGGGGGAATCAATATCCCTGACCTCAAGCAGTACTACAGAGCAATTGTGTTAAAAACTGCATGGTATTGGTATAGCAACAGGCAAGCAGATCAATGGAACAGGATTGAAGACCCAGAGGTTAACCCACAGACTTATGGTCACTTGATCTTTGATAAAGGAGCCACAACCATCCGGTGGAATAAAGATAGCCTTTTTAACAAATGGTGCTGGTTCAACTGGAAGTCAACATGCAGAAGAATGCGAATTGATCCAATCTTATCTCTTTGCACTAAGATCAACTCCAAGTGGATCAAGGACCTCCACATAAAACCAGACACACTGAAACTATTAGAAAAGAAACTTGGGAAGACCCTGGAGGACTTGGGCACAGGGGAAAAGTTCCTGAACAGAACACCAATAGCTTATGCTCTAAGATCAAGAATCGACAAATGGGACCTCATAAAATTACAAAGTTTCTGCAAAGCAAAGAACACTGTCAGAAGGACAAAACGGCAACCAACAAAGTGGGAAAAGATCTTCACCAACTCCACATCCGACAGAGGGCTAATATCCAATATATACAAAGAACTCAAGAAGTTAGACCGCAAAGAAACAAATAACCCTATCAAAAAATGGGGCACAGAGCTAAACAAAGAATTTTCACCAGAAGAAATTCGGATGGCCGAGAAACACCTTAAAAGATGTTCAACATCATTAGTCATCAGGGAAATGCAAATCAAAACAACCCTGAGATTCCACCTCACACCAGTCAGAATGGCTAAGATTAAAAACTCAAGAGACAACAAGTGCTGGCGAGGATGTGGAGAAAGAGGAACACTCCTCCACTGTTGGTGGGATTGCAAAATGGTAAAACCGCTCTGGAAATCAGTTTGGCGGATCCTCAGAAAATTGGGCATGGCACTTCCAGAGGACCCTGGCATACCACTCCTGGGCATATACCCAGAGGATTCCCCTGCATGCAATAAGGACACATGCTCCACTATGTTTATAGCAGCCTTGTTTATAATCGCCAGAAATTGGATGGAGCCCAAATATCCCTCAAAGGAGGAATGGATACAGAAAATGTGGTATATTTATACAATGGAATACTACTCAGCAATTAAAAATAATGAATTCATGCAATTTGTAGGTAAATGGTTAGACCTGGAAAATATCATCCTGAGTGAATTAACCCAATCACAAAAGAATGCACATGAAATGCAATCACTGATAAGTGGATATTAATGAGCCCAGAAGCCCTAAATACTCAAGACACAAATAGCAAGTCAAATGATTCCCAAGAAGAAGAAAGGAGAGGACCCTGGGCCTGTAAAGATTGCATCCAGTTTAGTAAAGAAACCGAGGGGGGAGGGGGAATTAATGGGGAACAGATGGGGGGGGGAGAGGAACTATGGGAACTATGGTGGGTGGGAACTGGGAAAGGGGAAAGCCTTTGGAATGTAAACATAGAATATAGAAAATAAAAAAAAAAGAAAGAAAAAAAAAGAATTGACAAATGGGACCTCATAAAATTACAAAGTTTCTGTAAGGCAAAGGACACTGTCAGAAGGACAAAACAGCAACCAACAAATTGGGAAAAGTTCTTCACCAACCCCACATCTGACAGAGGGCTAATATACAATATATACAAAGAACTCAAGAAATTAGACCCCAAAGAACCAAATAACCCTAACAAAAAATGGGGTACAGAGCAAAACAAAGAATTTTCACTAGAAGAGAGATGTTCAACATCATTAGTCATCAGTGAAATGCAAATCAAAACAACCCTGAGATTCCACCTCACACCAGTCATAATGGCTAAGAATAAAAACTCAAAGGACAACAGGTGCTGGCCAGGATGTGGAGAAAAAGGAATACTCCTACACTGTTTGTGGGATTGCAAGTTGGTATAACAGCTCTAGAAATCAATCTGGTGGTCCCTCAGAAAATTGGGCATGACACTTCCAGAGGACCCTGTCATACCACTCCTGGGCATATACCCAGAGGATTCCCCTACATACAATAAAGACACATGCTCAACTATGTTCATAGCAACCTTATTTATAATAGTCAGAAGTTGGAAGGAGTCCAGATGTCCCTCAAAGGAATTGATACAGAAAATGTGGTATATTTATACAATGGAATACTACTCAGCAATTAAAAATAATGAATTCATGCAATTTGTAGGCAAATGGTTGCATCTGGAAAATATCATCCTAAGTGAGTTAACCCAATCACAAAAGAATACACATCAAATGCAATCACTGATAAGTGGATATTAATGAGCCCAAAAGCTCTGAATACTCAAGGCACAATTAGCAAGACAAATGATTACCAAGAAGAAGGAAGGAGAGGACCCTGTTCCTGAAAAGACAGGGTCCAGTTTTGTAGGAGAGTATCAGAACAGAGAAATGGGGGGTGTGTGATTGGGGAATGGGCAGAGGGATGAGGACTTATGGGACATATGGTGAGGGAGGAACTGGGAAAGGGGAAAGCCTTTGGAATGTAAACAAAGAATATAGAAAATAAAATAAAACAAAACAAAACAAAAAATCATGAATATTAAAATTAGCTTGTAATTATTACTAAGAGGGAACACTTGAGTGTAAGATTGTATGGGACATGTCCTGCTAGGACCCCAACAGCACCCAGTACCTGGGCAGCACCACATCCATCTGTGAACCTATACTGCCAGGGGATATCGTCCCTGCAGGGAGTCCTGCGGTTAGAGGGAGACCCTGTTTTAGAGGTGAGACCACCATCATTGCTCCAGTAACTGAGCAGCCAGGTACAGCCAGGAATACAGGGAACACCCCAGTGTAAGATTGCTTGGGACTCAGACAACCAGGGCCTCATCTCCACCCAGGAGCTAGGCCGGACAACCAAAGTCATCTGTGCACCTAGACTGCTAGGGGACATCTGCTCTGCCTGGAGTCCCATACTTAGAGATGAGGTCACCATCTTCACACGTGCAACTGTGCAGCTGTTACAGTTATGAACTCAGCAAACACCAAAGTGTAAGATCACTTGGGACTCAGACAACCAGGCCCCACATGCACCCAGGAGCTGGAGAGCCCCACAGGAATCTGTGCCAGGGGAAAGCTGGTCAGTCACCAAGGAGTGCTGAGATAGGTTTCCAGGCATACAGGAAGGAAAAGCACTAGCCAGTGACAACAGGACTAACTAACATCAGAGGCAATCAGAGAGCAAAAGGCAAACATAGGATCGTTACTAACAGAAATCAAGGCAGTATGTCACCATCCAAATCCATTTCTCCCACAACAGCAAGTCCTGGATATCCTAGCACACCAGAAAAGCAATATTTGCATTAAAAATCACAGCATGTGATGCTGTTAGAAGGCATCAGGAAGCACATAATTAACTCTCTTAAATAAATACAGGAGAACACAAGTTAACAGGCAGAAGCCCTTAAAGAGCTATAGGAAAAGATAACAAAACAGGTGAAGGAATTCAAGATCTAAAAATGGAGGTAGAAACCATAAAGAAATCACAAAGGTAAACAACCCTGGGCATAGAAAATCTAGGAAAGAAGTCAGTCATGGATCAAAGTCTCAACAACAAAATATAAGAGATAGAAGAGTGAATCTCAGATGTAGAAAATACCATAGAAAGCATTGACACATCCGTCAAAGAAAATGCAAAATGCAAAAAGATCCTGTCCCAAAACATCCAGGAAATCCAGGACAAAATGAGAAGGATTTTAGGATTCTATAACTAAGGATTATAGGAACAGAAGAGAGTGGAGATTTTCAACTTAAAGGGCCAGTAAATGTCTTCAACAAAATTATAGAAGAAAACTTCCCAAACCTAAAGAAGAGATGCCCATAAACATACAAGAAGCATACAGAATTCCAAATAGATTTGACCAGAAGACAAATTCCTCCCTTCATATAATAATTAAAATGCCAAACGTACTAAACAAAGAAAGAATATTATAACCAGTAAGGGGAAAATGTCAAGTAACTTATAAAGGTAGACTTATCAGAATTACACAAGAGACTATGAAACACAGAAGAGCCTGACAGATGTCATATAGACTCTAAGGGACCACAAATGTCAACCCAGACTGCTATATTCAGCAAATCTCTTAATTACCATAGATGGAGAAACCAAGGTATTCCATGACAAAATCAAATTTACACAGTATCTTTCCACAAATCCATCCCTCCAAAATAATGAATAGAAAACACCAACAAAAGGAAGGAAACTACACACTAGAAAAAGGAAAAAAATAATCTTTCAACAAACCCAAAAGAAGATAAACACACAAAACACATAAAAATTGCATCAAAATAACAGGAAACAAAAATCAGTATTCCTTAATATCTTTTATCATCAATTTACTCAATTTCCTAAAAAAAGACATATACTAACAGATTGGATACATAAAGAGGACACAACATTTTGCTGCATACAGGAAGCTCATCTCAGTATCAAAGACAAATATTATCTCAGAGTAAAAGGCTGGAAAACAGTTTTCCAAGTACATTGTACTAGGAAAAAAGCTGGAGTAGCCTTTCTAATATCCAATAAAATGGACTTTCAAACAAAAGTCACCAAAAGAGACACAGAACGACACTTTACACTAATCAAAGAAAAAAGAATCTACCAAGAAGAACTCTCAATTCTGAACACCTATGCCCCAAATACAAGGGCACACTCATTGGTAAAAGAAACTTTACTAAAGCTTAAAGCACATAATACAACTCAAACAATAATTGTGGGTGACTTCAACACCAAACTCTCTTCAATGGACAGATCAGGGAAACACAAACTAAACAGAGACAGAGTAAAACCAATCGAAGTTTTGGACCAAATGGATTCAATAGATATCTAAAGAACATTTCATCCTAAATCAAAAGAATATACCTACTTCTCAGTGCCTCATGATACGTTCTCCAAAATTGACCATACAATTGGTCACAAAATAGACCTCAACAGAAATAAAAATATCAAACTAAACTCCTGCCTCCTATCAGATCATTATTGAGTAAGGGTGGTCTTCAGTAGCAACAAAAACAACAGAAAGTCCACATACACATGGAAGCTGAACAATACTCTACTCAATTATACCTTGGTCAAGGAAGAAATAAGGAAAGAAATCAAATGCTTTTTAGAATTTAATGAAAATGAAGGCACAGCATACCAAAATTTATGGGAAACAATGAAAACAGTGCTAAGAGGAAAACTCATAGCTCTGAGTGCCTCCAAAAAGAAGCTAGAGAAAGCATACAATAGCAGCTTAACAGCACACCTGAAAGCTTTACAACAGAAAAAAGCTAATGCACCCAAGAGTTGTAGAAACCAGGAAATACCAGGGCTGAAACCAACCAAGTAGAAACAAAAAAAATTGTACAAAGAATCAACAAAACCAGTAGCTAGTTTTTTGAAAAAATCAACAAGATGGATAAACACTTAGCCAGACTAATCAGATGGCACAGAGACAGTATCCAGTTAACAAAATCAGAAATGAAAAAGGAACTATAACAATAGAAACTGAGGAAATTCAAAAAATTATCAGATTCTATTACAAAAGCCTATAATCAACACAATTGGACAATCTGGAAGAAATGGACAGTTTCCTATATAGATACCAAATACCAAAGTTAAATCAGGATCAAATAGACTATCTAAATGCTCCCATAATCCCTAAAGAAATGAAAGTGATCATTGACAATCTCCCAACCAAAACAAAACAAAACAAACAAACAATACAGGACCAGATGGTTTTAGTGCAGAATTCTATCAGACCTTCAAAGAAGACCTTACACCAATACTCTTTACATAATTCCACAAAATAGAAACAGAAATTATACTACCCAACCTAGTTTATAAAGTCACAATTACACTAATACCAAAACTACACTAAGAAAGAGAACTTCAGACCAATTTCCCTTATGAATATCAATGCAAAAATACTCAGTATAATTCTTGCCAACCGAATCAAAACACACATCAAAACGATCATTCACAGTGATCAAGTAGGCTTCATCCCAGGGATTCAGGGATGGTTCAGTATATGGAATTTCATCAATGTAATCCACTATATAAACAATCTCATAGCTAAAAACCACACAGCCATTCCATTAGATGCTGAAAAAGCATTTGACAATATTCAGCACCCTTTCATGTTAAATGTCTTGGAAAGAACATGAATTCAAAGCCCATGCCTAGTCATAGTAAAAGCAATATACAGCAAACAATAGCCAACATCAAACTAAATGGAGAGAAACTTGAAGCAATCCCACTAAAATTAGGGACCAGACAAGTCTGCCTTCTCTCTCCATATCCATTCAATATAGCATTTGGATTCTAGCTAGAGCACATATACAGAAAAAGGAGGTCAAAGAGATATAAATTGGAAAGGAAGAAGTCAAATAATCACTATTTGCAGATGATATGATAGTATACTTAAGCGACCCTAAAATCTCTGCCAGAGAACTCCTGCAGTTGATAACCAACTTCACCAAAGTGTTCAGATATAAAATTAAATCAAGCAAATCAGTAGCTCCTATACTCAAAGGATAAACAGATTGAGAAAGAAATTAGAGAAATGACCCCCTTCACAATAGCCTGAAACAAAATGAAGTATCTTGGTTTGACTCTAATGAAACAAGTGAAAGAACTGTAACAAGAACTTCAAGTCTCTGAAGAAAGCAATCAAAGAAGACATCAGAAGATGGAAAAATCTTCCATGCTCGTGGATTGACATATTTAATATAGTGAAAATGGCCATTTTGCTGAAAGAAATCTAAAGATTCAATGAAATCCTGATTAAAATTCCAACTCAATTCTTCCAAGAGTTAGAAAGAACAATTCTCAAACTCATCTAGAATAACAAAAAACCCAGGAAAGCTAAAACTATTCTTAACAATAAAAGAACCTCAGGCAGAATTACCATTCCTGACCTCAAGCTATACTATAGAGCAATAGTGATAAAAAGCAAACAAACAAACAAACAAAAAACAACTGAATGGTATTGGTGAAATGACAGACAGGTAGATCAATGGAATAGAATTGAAGACCCTGAAATGACCCCTCACACCTATGGTCACTTGATCACAAAGGAGCTATAATCATCCAGTAGTAAACAGATAGCCACTTCAACAAATAATGCTTTTTCAACTGGCAGCTAGTATGCAGAAGAATGAAACTCAATCCATGCTTATCTACTTGTACTAAGCTCAAGTCCAAGTGAACCAATGACCTCCACATAAAACCAGACATACTTGAACTAATAGAAAAGAAACTGGGGTAGAACCTTGAGCACATGGGTACAGGGGAATATTTCCTGAACAGAACACCAATAGCTTATGCATTAAGATCAAGAAATGAGAAATGTGACCTCATAAAATTAAAACGTTTCTGTAAGGCAAAGGACTCAGTCAGTACGACAAAATGGCAACCAATAAATTGTAACAAGATCTTAACCAACCCTTTATCTGACAGAGGGCTAATACCCAATATTTGCAAAGAACTCCAAAAGTTAGAATCCCAAGAGCCAAATAAACATCGCGGTATAATGCTACAAAAAGAATTTTCACTGGAGGAATATCAAAAGGCTGAGAAGTACCTAAAGAAATATTCAACATCCTTAGTCATCAGGAAAATGCAAATCAAAACAATCCTGAGATTTTACCTTACACCTGTCAGAATAGCTAAGTATAAAAACTCAGGAGACAGCAGGCTTTGGCGAGAATGTGGAGAAAGAGGAACACTACTCCAATGTTCATAGGCTTGCAATCTGGTACAACCACTCTGGAAATCATTCTGTCGGTTCTTCAGAGAACTGGACATGATACTACTGGAAGACCCCATTATACCACTCCTGGGCATATACCCAGAGGATTCCCCAGCATGTAATAAGGACACATGCTCCACTATGTTCATAGCAGCACTATTTATAATAGCCTAAAGCTAGAAAGAACCCAGATGTCACTCAATGGAGGAATGTATATAGAAAATGTGGTATATTTACAGAATGGAATAGTACTCAGCTATTATAAACAATGTATTCATGAAATTCTTAGGTAAATGGGTAGAAGTGGAAAATATCATCCTAAGTGAGGTAATCCAATCATAAAAGAACACACATGGTATTCATTGACTGATAAGTAGATATTAGCCCAGAAGCTCTGAATACCCAATTCACATATCATATGATGCCAAAGAAGAAGGAAGGAGAGGCCCCTGGTCCTGGAAAGGCTTGATCCAGATTTGTAGGGGAATACCAGGACAGGGGAGTGGGAGGTGGTTGATTGGGGAAGAGGGGCAGGGGAGAGGGCTTATGGGACTTTTGGGGAGGGGGAACCAGGAAAGAGAAAATCATTTGAAATGTAAATTAAGGATATGAAAAACCCAAGAATGTAAGCATCTAATAAAATAAATGTTTCTATAAGCCCACAAAACCGAAGAAGTTGCTGAATTTTCTCTAAATTACAAGTAGAATCCATTATGAAATGATGAGTTTCATTTTGCAAATATGCATTTGTAGATTAGAAAATCCTGAAGTCTAGCCAATTCCTATTGAACAGTCAGAAAAGCCTCTTGGAGTTAGACCTTCCATCTCTAGTCTTTGGAAGCTGATAATTGTTGACTTACATTATAACCAAAACTCAGGAACATTGGAGAGGCACATCATAATGAAATACCTGTAATTTCTGCTCTAGGAAGGATGAGGCAGGAGGATCACAAGAACAAGGCTTGTCTGGACTATACAACCAGACCTTATGTCAAATCAACACTGCTGTCTATGAATAAAATAAATGTAAAGCAACATAAATTGTCTCTGATACATAAGGAAATATGGTGAGAAATTGTGAATTATTTAAAATTGTGCTTCCAGAATGTTAGAGTTGGCAACAGCACTGTTTTCTCATGAGAGTCTATACCATATATGAAACAGTAATGTACACTGTATTGGAATCCTATATATTTTAAGTCTACTTATACATAAGATAAAAATTTTGGGACTCTGCACTTTATCTTAATAAAAAGTTAAAAGGTAAAATATATTATTAATAAAATTATTGTTCTGCATAATTCAACTTGAATTTAACACAATCATGTTTATACTTGAAATATATTAGAAAACAAAAACATTCATGCACCAATATGTCATGAAATTAAATGCAGTGGACACAGTTATGCTGCAATTAACAAAAAGAAAAATGATTTCTCCCACATGAGATTTACATAAAGCAGTGCTCCTGCCAGATTCTGTTAGATATTTCTATGATCAAGAAACCTTGCTTCAAATAGGATAGTGGTATTTGAGAAAAAATGTATGTCAATTAAAAATCCACTTGGAACTGGAGTAAATAAATTTTCCTTCATTAGATCATGATATAGAGATTCTTATTTATTAAGTACTTATTGATTAATATGATATTTTATATAGTTACAACATTTTGAAACTTCCTTTTCGGCAAAAAAATTTAAGTGTGTGCCCATCCATACTCTCCTTCAAATTCATGGCATGTTATTCACTGATTATCTTCATATGCTTATAGTTATCATAATAGTCACATTATATTTATGTTATTAAAATTATATATTAATTATATAAAATAATGATTTATGAAATATGAAATACACATTCATAAGTATAACACATTCAGTTCAAATAATGTAACTTAGATGTATTTCATATGTTTTTAATTATATTATACTTAAAATAACATTTAAAATTCTTTCATATAATCCCATCATTCCAAGGATACTACAACATATTTTTTCTATATTAAATCATTGAGTAAAGGAAACATTTTCTTATCTTCTAAATTGAAATTAAGAAATCAAGTATACAGCTTAATTTGACCAACTTTAGCAAAATATTCATTTATTTCTTGGCTTGATATTTGTTTGTTTTCTGCCACCTAGAATGATTCATTCATAAGTGCTTTTCCCACCCTCAATATTGGTTATGAACAGATAATGGTGATTTTACTCACTTTGGTGTAAGCCTCCCTTAATTGCTGGATAAAGGTAGATTTTTGGAAAATGATGAACTATGTCATGCAATTTCCAGGTACCAGGAATAGAAGCAGTCCCATTTCTTTTAGAAAATTTTCTTTGGAAGACATCCCCTCTCAAATGAGATAAAAAGGATTATTTATCCACTAAAGACACTCTTGATAAAGATCACATCCCTTACACAAAATGTAAATAATGCAGTCAATCCTGCACCAGTGATAATCGCATGGCACTGAGCAGTAATTCCACTCTATGTTTTTCAGCCCAAAATGTGTGTAGTTGGCACTTTCTGTTCTTCCTAAAAATGTATATTAGACAATACACATTCATTTCACCTTTATCATCACACATCTATTTTTGCCCCAAGAAAAATTTTCTTGCTGAAAGTGAGATACATTCTTGGCCTTGATCCTACCTCCGATGATGTTATTTTTTGGTTGTAAAGTTCTTCATTAACCATCCTTCAGTCTACGATTCCCATCGGGAATGGACTGACTTCCTGTGTGCACAAAGACATTTGAATGGGAATGGGGCATGGCCCTAAATTGAGAGGATTTCTCACAGTCACCAAAGCAAAGCAAGTGACCTCATTGATGCAATGCCAGTTATCAGGATGGTTTTCAATGAGAGATGTGTACATCTCAGTGAGGTTATAAAAACTGCTTTTTTCATATCTGATATCAGATTTTGCTTTATTTATATTCACATGTATTGATATTTTACTTTTAGCAAACCTAGGTTCATTAAACAATGTAATTTTTACAGTTTCATTAAACAATGTAATTTTTACGGTTTGTATTTTCACTATTTTAATATAGAAAAGATGTAAAGAAGATGGAGCAACTCCAGCTTTCCTAAAACATACTGTATGCCTTGATTCTTATTTCAACATAGTTTCTTCTATCCCAATAACTTTTCTTACCTGACATAGAACATCATGTTCATGACTCTCGATTGGTTAAAATACTTATCCTCATTCATCAGCATCCTTACTTGACTGTTTTCTGTTGTTTTACTCACATATATGCATGCTAGATAAATAGTATTAAATTTCCATGAAAATTAAAAATTAATATAAATTAATTCCATCAGTCAGGGCATATGAGTTTGAGTTCCCATGCCCACATGTTGGTGCATAATCTCCTATAACTACATTTCTTTGAGAGATCATATGGTCTTTGTGTGTACTGCATACATAAATCACTATGCAAAACAAACACTGACACACACAGAAAGGTTAAAATAAAATTAGTGAAAAATTTGTGGGTAGAAAAGTAAGTTATATATGTTCAAATAAAGAAATAGAAAATATTTAATATTAAGATAGAAAAAATCATATATAATTTTCTAATAGCATTTTTGTATGTTTCTGTTTATACCTCATCGTTGTCTAACATCTCTTTGAAACCGTGTTTACAAATATAATTGATAATTGTTTTATATCAAACAAAATATGATTAAGTGAAAAGTGTGATAAATAGATTTAAAGTTCTTATTAGGGAGATACACCAACATAAAAAAGAAATTTTAGAAAAAATGTAATAAAAATCCGCATACTAAATGCATTCAAAGTAAATAAAAAAGAAGTAATCATATTTGGATGGCAAAAGATTTTCCATGGAAAGGCATTAGGACTAATTTTCCCCTTAAAAATCACTCAGATTAAAATTGTACCCATCGTGTGACTTTGCCTCCAATTTTTTACATTTTTGCTGCAACATACCATTTAAAACCTATTGTCAGGGGCATACACCCACACTGACACACACACACACACACACACACACACACACACACACAGAGAGAGAGAGAGAGAGAGAGAGAGAGAGAGAGAGAGAGAAACATGCAAAATCAAATTTCAAAGTAATAATTACCTGTTTTGGAGATATTACTGGACTGCAACTAATATTAATATTTTTCTAACATATTGACCATAGTATAATAACTCTTAAAGATATATCTATTCCTCAAGTATACAACATATATTGGGTTTGCCCTGAAGGTATCAAATTGATTTTGTTTTCATTATTTTCATTAAGAGCCATTAATTAATTCATGTAGAATAGTGAAACATTTAATGCAAATGGATATGATGTTCAACTATAAAATTGATATTAACTATGCATTTTTTTAAAAAAATGTGGCATTTAGAAGACATTAATTTTAATACCATTTATCCAGGTAAAATAAGATGAGGCAATATGAGAAGCTCAAATGAGGTAATTATAACCTTAAACTTAAACAATGTTTTAGGACATGGGATATATTACAAGTCCAAAAAATAAAAGGAACCAATATATTCATATAATCACACTGACTGCCAGGTTGAACTGTAATAAATTCACCACAGCCACCTCTCTTTCTGCACAACTCCCTAAAAGCCCATCCCTGTACTGGTAAGGGTTCCTCAGCAGCAGAAACCAAACAGGCTAGAACAAGTAGAAGAAATTTTGTCTTCCACAATCTCCTCCTTCTTCTAGAACAGAAAAATAGAGTTGATCAGATTCTGGTGAAATGATCAATTGGAAATTCTCACATAGCAATTTATGCTGTACAAGGTGTGCTGAACATGTTAATTCACTTTATTTATTTATTAATTTATTTTTTGAATTTTCAGAAATGTTTGTCAGACTGGGTGGCAGTATTTGTAAATGTCTGGCATTGATTTATTTTCACAAATAGGATTAGAATTCAGTGGAATGTATTATAAATGTTCCTGAATTGTTGACATTCAGAAACAAGGTCAAGAAGAGGAAGCTGGTTTGGTGACATTGTACACACAAAAGAGCATAGACTTCATGAAATTGCCTAAGAACATTAATGTTAACCATCACTATTTTCAGGTTCATATATGACAAAGATCTAAGTGCTATGTGTTCATTTCCAGTTTACTATAAAAAGTTCTATACATGAGTCACATTGAGGTAATTTTTAATGTCTCTTCTAAATATCTTCCTTGTCTCAACTTCATTGTAATTAGAGTTTTGAATTTTATTTTCTTTAAAACACAGAAATAGTAGTGCCATGATTTTGTCAGCTGCAGATAGATAGTGTTCGTAGTTGTACGGCATTTGAAATTCAAGGTCCATCTCAGAGGTGTTTATTTATATATATGTTCTTGAGGAACAGAGTTGATTATTGGTCATTCAGTTTTGTTTTTGACTCCTTTTCATTCAGTGGGATTGGATGTGATTTTTTAATTGTATTTTTGTAAGATTTAAGAAGGAAAAAAGTAATTAGATGTTGGATTCAGATCTCTCTCTCTCTCTCTCTCTCTCTCTCTCTCTCTCCCTAGCTCTCATTTTTCCTTCAATAAAGTAATATCTAGGGAAGTCACCAACCCTGACATAAGCTGTAGTACAGAGTAATAATAATAAATATTATCGGATATTGGTATAAAGACAGCCAGGTTCATCAATGGGATAGAAGTGAAGACCAAGAAATAAAACAACATACCTATGGACACATTCTTTTACCAAGAAACAAAAACATACAGTGGAAAAAAAGAAAGCATCTTCAACAAATAGTGCTGGTTTAACTGGTACTCTGCCTGTAGTAGAGTGCAAATTGACCCATATTTATTACCTTGTACAAAGTTTAAGTCCAAGTGGATCAAGAAACTGCACATAAATCCAGATACACTAAATCTTTACAAGAGAAAGTAAAAAAGAGCCTCAAACACATTGGCACAGGTTAAATTTTCCTGAACAGAACACCAGTGACTCAACATCTAAGATTAACAATTGAGAAATGGGACCTCATGAAAATGGAGAACCTTGTTTAAGACAAAGGACACTGTCAATAGGAAAAATTGGCAAGCTTCATTAAACATATATCACATACAGAGCTAATATACAAAATATATAACAAACTCAAGAAATTAGACTCCAAAACAACAAATAACCCAATTTGAAAATGGGGTTCCGAGCTAAACAGGGAACTCCCAACTGAAGAATGTTGAATGACCCAGAAGCACTTATAGAATGTTCAAATTCTTAGTTGTCAGGGAAATGCAAATCCTCAGAATTTGAAATAGTTCAACATTAAGATCCAGCTTATAACTGCTTTTCCTACGACCAAAAGATGTTCAACCATAACACAAGAACTCGACTATGTTCAAAGCAGCCTTATTTGTCATAGCTAGAGGCTGGAAACAATAAAGATATTCCTTAGCTAAAGAAAATACAGCTCATTTAACAATGTAACGATACCCAGCTATTTAAAACAAAGACATCATGAATTTTGCAGGGAAATAAAATTAACTAGAAAATAACATATTGAGTGAGGTCACCCAGACACAAAAGGACGTGCATAGTATTTACTCACTGATAAGTGGATATTAGCCAAAAAAGTAAAGAATACCCATGAGACAACGCACAGATCCTATGAAACTTAACAGAAAGGAAGGCCCAAGTGTAGATATTTCAGTCCCACTTAGAAGGGAAACAAAATAATTATGGGAGACAGAGGTGTGGTGAGACATGGTGGGAATGGGGAGTGGAAGGGGGAAAGGGGAAATAATCAGATATGAGAGAGCAGGAGAGAATCCCAGAGGGCTAGGAATATGAATGAAAATATTCAGATTCTGGAGGATGGGGTAGGGGTAACCTCTAGATAGTGCCAAAGATCTGGGATGTGAAAGGCTCCCAGGACTCAATGAGGATGGCCTTAGCTGAAAACCTCAACAATGGGGAGATGGAACCTGAAGAGACCACCTCCAGTAGATACACAGGGCCCCCAGTTCAAGGATGGGATCACCCATCCATCTTAAAAAAGTATTACAGAACAGTTTCCTGTCTATAGGAGATGAAGGGATAAAAATTGCATGGCAATGACAGGCACAATTGGAATCCATCCCATACATAGGCATCAAACTCTGACACTATTACTGATGCCATGTTGTTCTTGTAGATAGGAAGCTGTCAGGCTGTCCTCTGAGAGGCTCTACCAGCAGTTGACTGAGACAGGTGTAGGTACTTTCAGTCAACCTTTTGACTGAGGTCAGGATCCCTTTAGAAGAGTTAGGGGTAGGGCTAAAGGAGGGGAAGGGATTGCAACCCCATAGGAAGAACAAAATTACCAACTATCCCAGACCCCTTAGAGCTCCCAGAGTCTAAACCACAAGCCAACATCATACATGGGCTGCTCCATGGACCATAGCACATATGTAGCAGTATACTGCCTTGTCTGGCCTCAGTGTGAGAGGATGTACTTAATCTTGTAGAAATTTGGGGCCCCCCAGATAAGGGGAATGCTGGTAGGAGTGAGGTGTGAGTAAGTGGGTAGATGGGAGAAGACCCCCTTTGAAGCAAAGAGGGATAAGGTTAAGAACTCAAAGTGGATTTTTTTGTTTTTAAGGTATATTAATAGAAAATTAAGTATTTCAAAAAATATTTTATACCACTATTTAAATTCTTTAGAAAGAATTTAAAGTTCTTTTGCCTATATTGTATATTAATAGACATTTAAGGTTGATTTCTTTGAATTACATTATACCAATAGGAATTTAAGATTGTTTTGTTAAATTTATTCCATACTAATAGAAATCTAAATTTGTTTTGTTAGACTATATATTTTATAAGCTCCTTGTCTAAATTATGATGCAAAGTTTAAATTTTTTGGTTCTTATAATGATCTTTATTTTATATGAATTCTTAATAACAGGGAAAAAGACAAGTTTTAAGCAATATAAAGTGGAAATTTCTGGATATGTCAAGTGATGCCCACTCAGATGGTGTTTTGCTAAGACAGACTCACCTGAGTTTTTCTGAGGCAAGACCCACGGTGGAAGACATGATCATTAGAGAGATTGTATATAGGACTTAATAATGATTGTGAGCTTACATGGCTATCTATTCAATGACTCATTGGCCTTGGATTTTAATCTTTACTGATCTTCACTTCATTCATAGATTTACAGCAGAGGACTACTCCTGGTGTCACAGCTACTTGGTTGCTACCACTGACTTGTGCAGATTAATTGAAGGACTAATGGTTTCTGCTAGATCCAGCCACAGGTGCTGGCTCATGTTTGGTATCCTAAGACTATTGAACTGAACTAGAGGTATCCTGAAAACGGAGATTGCAATTTCCTCAAAGATATCCTTATAAGTTTGTATATAACATCTTTTCTTCCATACCTTTGGATTGTGGGCGAAATGTGGGGTTGATATAATCGATAATATTTATTATAAGTGGGTTATTTTAAAAAATCTAAGCCTTTAGAAAGCCTTTAGAAAGAAACAATTCTACATGCTCCACTATGTTCATAGCAGCCTTATATATAATAGCCAGAAACTGGAAAGAACCCAGATGTCCCTCAACAGAGGAATGGATACAAAAAATGTGGTATATATACACAATGGAGTACTATTCAGCCATCAGAAACAATGAATTCATGAAATTCTTAGAGAAATGGATGGAGCTGGAGAATGTCATACTAAGTGAGGTGACCCAGTCTCAAAAGAATACCCATGGTATACAGTCACTGATAAGTGGATATTAGCCTAGAAGCTTGGAACACCAAAGACACAAATCACATATCAAGTGATGTCTCACAAGAAGAAAGGAGTGGACACTGGTGCTAGAATGGACCAAAACATCATTGTGGGAGAGTACAAGAACAGTAAAGTGGGAGGGGGTGGATGCGGGAGCAGGGGGAGGGAAAAGGACATGTGGGACCTTTGGTGGTGGGGAACCAGAAAAAGGGAAATGAATTGTAAATATAGAATATATACAATAAAAAAAATAAAAAAAAAAGAAAGAAACAATTCTGGATTATAGGTGAGCAGGAGGAGGGGGGTGAGATAGGAGACTTTTGGAGGGGAAACCAGGAAAAGGGATACCATTTGAAGTGTCCTGGATTTCCTGGATGTTTTGGGTTACAAGCCTTTGCAATTTTGTGTTTTCTTTGACTGTGGAGTCAATGGTTACTATGTTATCTTCAGCATCTGAAATTCTTATCTCTTTCTCTTGTATTCTGTTTTTGATGCTTGCATGTACGACCCCTGATTTCTTCCCAAGGTTTTCTATCTCCAAAGTTGCCTCCTTTTGTGATTTCTTAGTTGTTTCTACCTCTGTGTTCAGATCTTGGATGGTTTTGCTCAGTTCCATCATTTGTTTGTTTGTGTTTTCTTGTAATTCTTTAAGAGATTTTTGTGTTTCCTATTTCGTGACTTCTGCCTGTTGTTTCAAGTTCTCCTGCATTTCTTTAACTGATTTTCTTATTTCCTCTTTATTGGTTTCTGTCTGTTGGCCCATAAGCTCCTGGAGTTCTTTAAGTGATTTTTGTGTTTGCATTGTAAGAGCTTCTACCCTATTGATGTTCCCCTGCATTTCTTTAAGAGATTTGTTTATGTCTTTTTTGTGTTCCTCTAGCAGCATCATGACCAGTGCTTTTATATCCAACTCTTGTTTTTCAGGTGTGCTGGGGTATCCAGGATTTGCTCTCGTTGGCAAATTGGGTTCAGATGGTGCCATATTGCCTTGATTTCTGTTAGTAACGTTCCTACGTTTGCCTTTTGCCATCTGTTTATCTCTGGAGTTAGTTGGTCTTATTGTTACTGGTTGGAGTTTGAAGTTCCTGTGAGGCTGGCCTTTGGCACTGCTGTAGTAGAGGGCGTCCGTGCTACTGATCTCAGCCTCCAGTCATCCTCTGTGACCTGACCCCAGTAGCCAACAGTCTGCTGTGTCCTGAGGCAAGATGGCACCTCCTGTAAGCCCGGCTAGCCTGTCCCCAGTGGTGTGCAACCACAGCTGAGCTGTAGGTGCACAGATCTCATGCTGATCTCCTCTGACTCTTGGTGCCGGCCAGAGCCTGAAGGTGTTGTCTATGCTATGCTAAGCTAGGTCTCTGTCCACTCACCTGACTCCAGCCACTAGCAGTCCGAGCAGTGTCCCAATGCAAGATGGCACCTCGCTGCAAGCCTGGAGAGCCGGTCAGCAGAAGTATGCAACCGCAGCTGAACTGTAGGTGATAGATCTCCTGCCGAGAGCTTCTCTGGCTCTGGGCACATGCCAGAGCCTGACAGTGTTATCTATGCTAAGCTAAGCTAGGTGTCTGTCCACTCACCTGACTCCAGCCCCCGCCCCCCACAGTTCACGTGGTGTCCTGATGCAAGATGGCAGCCCCCACTGAAAGCACAGCAAGCCTGTCCCCAGTGGTCAGTAACCACTGCTGAACTGTAGGTGCACAGATCTGCAGATCTCCTCTGACTCTGGGTGCCAGCCAGAGCCTGAGGGTGTTGTCTATGCTAAGCTAAGCTAGCTCTCTGTCCACACACCTGACTCCAGCCGCCCTCAGTTCCCGTGGTGTCCCAAGGCAATATGGCGGCCCTGCTGCCACCCCGGAGAGCTCGAGACCTGATATTTTTATTAACACAATGCAAGCATAAGCTTCACGGGTTTTTAACTTTTCTTACTCAGCTAGGCTATGAATTCCCAGAAAAATGTCCCAAAACGGGCTATCTGGACTTGTCCTAGCTAATTCTTGTTCATGTTTTTCCTCATGGCTCCTACCTCACTGTAATACTCATGGTGAATTTTCCAGTTCTCTCCACATGGTTTCTCCACACATTCTTCTCCTAGTGGTTCTTCCCAACTCTTCTCTATTACCCTGTGGGACACACTACTTAAGATCAAAAGTCCTGCACTATTTTCTCATACCAGGCTAATTGGATCATCAGATATTTTAATAATCAATCAGAGATGATGGAAAACAATTTTTACACAACAGAGATCAAAGATAGCTGATAGTGGCATTATCCAGACTGCACCCAAAATGTGGACTTAAATATCAACATCTGAATACACAGTGGATAAAACTATCCCCCAACATTTTTTTTCGGTTTTTTTTTTAATTTTTATTTTCTATATTCTATGTTTACATTCCAAAGGCTTTCCCCTTTCCAAGTCCCCCCCCACCATACATCCCATAATTTCCCCATCCAGCTATTCCCCAATCATTCCCCCTCCCCCCACTGTTTCTCTGTTCTGGGTCTACAAAACTGGATCCAATCTTTACAGGTCCAGGATTTACTCCTTTCTTCTTCTTGGGAATCATTTGACTTGCTAATTGTGCCTTGAGTATTTAGGGCTTCTGGGCTCATTAATATCCACTTATCAGTGATTGCATTTCATGTGTATTCTTTTGTGATTGGGTTAACTCAGGATGATATTTTCCAGATCTAACCATTTACCTACAAATTGCATGAACTCATTATTTTTAATTGATAAGTAGTATTCCACTGTATAAATATACCACATTTTCTGTATCCATTCCTACTTTGAGGGATATTTGGGCTCCTTCCAATTTCTGGCTATTATAAACAAGGCTGCTATAAACATAGTGGAGCATGTGTCTTTATTGTATGCAGGGGAATCCTCTGGGTATATGCCCAAGAGTGGTATGCCAGGGTCCTCTGGAAGTGGCATGCCCAATTTTCTGAGGAACTGCCAAACTGATTTCCAGAGCGGTTTTACCATTTTGCAATCCCACCAACAGTGGAGGAGTGTTCCACTTTCTCCACATCCTCACCAGCACTTGTTGTCTCTTGAGTTTTTAATCTTAGCCATTCTGACTGGTGTGAGGTGGAATCTCAGGGTTGTTTTGATTTGCATTTCCCTGATGGCTAATGATGTTGAACATCTTTTAAGGTGTTTCTCGGCCATCCGAATTTCTTCTGGTGAAAATTCTTTGTTTAGCTCTGTACCCCATTTTTTGATAGGGTTATTCGGTTCTTTGCGGTCTAACTTCTTGAGTTCTTTGTATATATTGGATATTAGCCCTCTGTCGGATGTGGGGTTGGTGAAGATCTTTTCCCAATTTGTTGGTTGCTGTTTTGTCCTTCTGACAGTGTCCTTTGCCTTACAGAACCTTTGTAATTTTATGAGGTCCCATTTGTCAATTCTTGATCTTAAAGGATAAGCTATTGGTGTTCCCCAACATTTTATATATATAAATATATATATACATATATATGCATAATTTTAATTGTCAAAAAGGCTGTTAATACTATCATTCTATACTATATGTTTGAGATAGAATCTCCTTACACCTGACTGACAAGTGGACTGACTCTGAGATATTGCCATGGTTGCAAGCAGAGTTTCCACTTTACTCTGTCCAATGCTAGGATTAAAAATAAAGAAATGACACTCAAGTCTTTACATTTTTTCTTACATTGAGAAACAACTATTTTTTATTTCTTTTATTTTCCATATTATACTATAATTAAATCACTGTTTCTTTCTGCCTCTATTCCTCCCATATGCCCCCTCTTGCTCTTTTTTCTTTAATTACTAGTTTTATGTGTGTGTTTGGGAGTGTGTATTCCCACACAGTTTGAAACACAATTTGATGATGACCTTTAATATAAAAATATTTCAATATTTGCTGTTATATATGTATATACAATATTCATATGTATTATTTACTTATTCATTTACTTCCTTTTATTAAACAACTATACCATTCTTTATAATAATTCCAGATCAGATTTGTACATATGAGAATCTGCCAGCAAGGAAACACTGTATGATGTGTGTCCTTCCAGAAGCCAAAATTGAGAGAAGCTACAAACTGCTTTAGAACTCATGGACTGTGACCTACCCAGTAGCACAACTACTGTGGGCATGACCAAGGCAGGCAGAGCCCTGAGGACTAAGTGTCTTGAGGACTTCATGCTGTTATGGAGTATAGCTCTGCCTTTACTCATAGTCTTCATGTGCTTCCAAATCTAAGGGTTGTGTGTAAACTCAGATGGGCTTTCCAGCCCCTCACTGGGTAGTATGATTAGCACTCATAATAGTAATACTTGCTCTTCGTTAAGCATTGCCACTATAACAGATTAATGATTCAATCACCACCCTTGAAAAGAATTTAGAGATATAGTTTGTCAGCAATGAACACCACCCTTAGAATTTGAAGATATATCTTTTCAGTAAAGTTAGGTTATGTTGTTTTTAATCCATGGTTCTGCTGTACAAAATCTTAGAAAACAATTTGAAGTTAAGAAAGGCATGCTCTTAATAGTTGAGCTAGGGATATTTTATGGTCAGTGAACAAGAACAATGGCAGCCTTACCAGCACCACTTGATGATACTACTCTTTCAGAACTATGCCTGTGATCAAGGTGATGGTTATTTTTTGCCCTCAAATTCATGATGTGATTTAATAAAAACATTGATGATTAGTAGATATTCACCTTGATGATTCAAAGGAGAATGACTAACAGATTTTGATATAAAAGTTTATATACATATTAAAATCCACAAAATATTACCATTCTTAATATGGTAATGAATGTGACTTAGATATCAGCACCTGGTAAATTCCACTGCATGATGTGATTGAGTACTTCTATTAAAACACTTTTGCAATAGTGAAATCAATGCAATTAATCATACATAAAGGAAGTAATGGTTTTCAACAACATTAGGGTGTGCAGAAATTCCTGAGTGACAATTGTGAATACTTTGTGTTTCCAATCTTGAATCAACCTCAAAATTTAATTCCAGTGAAGCAATAGTGACTAATACGATTTTTCTCCTCTTAAGATCAAGGCTAACATTTAGAGCATTATTCTGTGAGGTGAGACAAAGAGGGATACATTTTAAAATACTATTCAATTTCCTTCATATTTTGTAAATATTTTATATTGTTAAGATGCAAAACATGAATATCATTTGCTTTAATTTTAAGTCAATTTTACAAGAAATAACTTACCTGTTTTATAGACATTTTCAATATTTCCATTATGAATTTTGGAGTCCTGAGTCAGCTTCACATATTCTTTCCAGATTTCTTCAATGATATTTGTTCCAGTTACTGCACTTCATGGAAGAAAGGTCTGAAGAGACAGACACTGTAATCACATCTAATAATCTAAGTTCATCATGTCTTCTCAACCTTTGATAAATGTTTCCGTATTTGTAAGTATCTGGCATTGTTTTATTTTGACCCATGGGTTTAGAGTTCAGTGGAGTGTCGTATAAATGTTCCTGAATCTTTGACATTCAGAAACAAAGACAATAAGAGCAAACTAGTTTGCTGACATAGTACACACAAATGAGAATAGACTTCAGAAATGTTTCAAGAAAATTAATGTTGACTGGTATTATTTTCAGGTTCACATTAGGACAAAATCTAAGTGCTACCAGTTTATTCTCACCTTACTTATTTAAAATTCTGTTTTTTATAAATGAATGACAGGTAATTGATCACATTTTTATTTATAAAAATGTATTAATTTTATTCAATAGCAAGCTTTTAAAAATATTTTCTTGTTTATTTTATTCATTTATATTTCAAATGTTATCTCCCTTCTTGGTTTCCCCTACCCAAATCCCTATTCTATCCACCCCCCTTCTCCTATGAGGGTGCTTCCCCACCCAACACCAAAATTCCCCGTTACTACCCTATAATTCCCTTACACTGTGGCATGGAACCATCACAGGATAAAAACCTCCCCTCCCATTGAGGCAAGATAAGGCCATTCTCTGCTTCATATGCAGCGTGAGTCATGGGTCCCTCCATCAGTATTCCTTGTTTGGTGGTTTACTCCCCGAACCTCTGGTTGTATAAAACAAATTATATATAGGTCACATTGAGATTATTTTTCCAGGGAAGTAAAATAATTTCTTAATTCTGAAGTGTATAACTTGTATATCAATAGCACAGCTTCAAAGTACAATAAACTCCTGTTTGCTGCCTGGGAAGGTGCTACAAGAAGTCGCATCAAGCTCAGGACTTTATTTGACTTCTTTTGAGAGTGGACCTTCATGTCAGAGGGCACCAGCTGGCATGCAACATGTTTTTACCCCAGGTATTGTCACTCACTTGGGACATTTCAGACTCTATGCCTGCTGAAGTATAAATTATTGGATATCACAGGTAATTAAAACTTGTAGTTTTTTTGTTAGAAAGATTCACATGATCTTAGCCACTCTGACTGGTATGAGGTAGAATCTGATTTTTGATTTGCATTTCCCTAATGACTAAAAATGTTTAACATTTCCCTATGTGCTTCTCAGGAATTCTGTATTTCTGAGTTGAGTATTCTTTTTTTTAGGTCTGTACCCCATTTTTAAATAGGATTAATGGGTTCTTTAATGTCTATCTTATTGGGTTCTTTGTATATATTGAATATTATCCCTTTATTGGGTGTTGGATTAGGAAGGATCTTTTCAAAATCACTTGTTTGCCTTTTTGTTTAATTGACAGTGTCCTATTCCTTACAGAAGCTTTGCAATTTTATGAGGTCCCATTTGTCAATTCTTGATCTTAGAGCATGAGCCTTTGATGTTCTGTTTAGGAAATTCTCCCCTGTGTCTATATGTTTTAGGCTCTTCCCCACTTTCTCCTCTATTCGTTTCAGTGCATCTGGTTTTATGTAGAGGTCCTGGATCCACTTGGACTTGAGCTATATACAGGAGATAAGAATAGATTGATTTGCATTCTTCTACATACTAACTGCATATAGATGAGGGCCATCTGTAGAAAACTCGGGTGACAGCTGATGCTGGCAAGGATGTTCAGAAATAGGAACACTCCTCAATTGTTGGTGGGGTTGAAAACTGGTTCAACAACTCTGGAAACAAGTCTGGCAGTTCCTCAGGAAAGAGGACATAGTATTATCTGAGGACTCCACCATACCACTCCTGGCCATATACACAAATGATGCTTCAATATATAACAAGGACACTCACTCCACTATGTTCATTGCAGCCTTATTTATAATTTCCATAAGCTGGAAAGAACCAAGATGTCCTTAAATAGATGAATGGATACAGAAAATGTGGTACATTTGCACAATGGATGGAGTACTTCTCAGCTATTAAAAACAATGAATTCATGAAATTCCTAAGCAAATGGATAGAATTAAAAAATTTCATCCTGAGGGAGGTAACCCAATCACAAAAGGACACACATGGTATGCATTCAGTGTAAGTCAGAAGGACTAGTCAAAATATTAAATATCATTAAAAAGTAAGTGTATAGGTACTTGTAAGTCTTAATATTTGCTTCTATAATAAATAAATCTTTTAGAGTTGATAAGTTGATTTTTTAAGGCATCCTTTGCTTGGAATAGTTTTTAAACTAAAAAGTCTCAGAATCTTCACCTCAGTTAACAAACTGATAAAGGTTTAAAGGTTTAAAAAGGAAGCTTAATATTTACTTAGCTTGCTTAAATATCATCTGACAGTGTCTTTTGTCTTTCATAAAGTGGAGCTGGTACATTAAGCAGATGAAATGATTATGACACATGAGCTTTCATTAAAATATCAAACACTCTTCCAACTGAAAGTTGGATGCTCCTATCTCCTTGAAAACTTAAATAACTACATTGAGAGAAACATAACATTGTGACCTGTAAGAGTTACAATTATAAAAATTTCAGTGTTTCACTATTTTATGTGACTTTTGCTCTGTCTTATCTTAAGACCATTAAAATCTCTGGAATGGATAGAACTGTTTCTATCCTCCCTGCAAATGGAGATCTGATTTCAAGGTTACTCCCACTAAATATCTAGCTACAAGAACATTGGAATAATATATGGAAGAATTCTAGCTTTCATCTCTTAGTGGCATATGTGGAAGCTTTGGGTTATACTTTCCTTAAATGGGACCTCTGCAAAATTAAAGGTGTAACTCACATGAGGCAGGTACCCAGGGTACCTACTTGCTTGCTACAGTAGAGAAATGGGAGAAATGATCAGCTGCCCAGCTAGAACACACACAAGTGCTTGCTACAATAATTTTATTATATTTAATGTGAAACTTACCTTTGTTAGTGTAGGTTCAAAAAGATATTAAAATATTTTAACAGAATGAGCATGCATTCTAAATCAAACTGTTATTAAATATTCATGTTATTATTTGGATCAGAAAATGCCCAATATACCATAAGCTTCATCCATTTAAAATAGAACAATGTCATGAACTTCCTTATAAACAAGCCAAAAATAAAAAAAGTAAAACAAAACACTATGTCCCTCTGCTTTGACAAATGATCCATTAGGGCAGCAAATGACAAAGGTCAGAGCAGGCTGACTCAGAATAAAGATCATTGTTCATAAAGAGAGGACTGGCAAAGTACACAGGAAATCCTGTTCTTATCCTCTCTTTTGCCTATTACACAGATCAATTTAAATGTTTTTACTGTTCTCTTTCACACTTGTATTTGTGATTCTTATAAACAGGTTAAATCTTATGCTTCACATATATTTGTATTTCAAATATGCCTATGTTCACTGAACAGGAAATGAAATATTATACAAATACACTTGTGATGTGGACGGTGAAATAAATGTAGATTGGAGAAATCTCTAAGTGAGCAAAGTCCCAATGTAAAGGTTTATCAGTGACATGGGCCCACAGACATGTAGAAGACTTTAAGACCTTGGTCCTACTGGGACAATTAAAAAAAACCAAAAGAACAAAACAAACAAAACAAACAAACAAGCAAAAACATCTCTTCTTTGGCATCAGGATTAAGAGGGACAGTAAAGCTTTCCTTTGGGGTGTCAAAATTAGTGTTTGTGAGGAACAATGTGTACAAAGAAAAGCAATCTTGCCTTCTCTTCCCAGATGTTTTCAGCCTGGGACTGGACTCCTACTAAGATTACATGACCTTTCCAGTGTTCTGTACTTAATAAAGTACTTATAAAAGTGAGGTTCCAGAGTAGTAGTAGACAACTCCCACCTGATCCTAGCTTTATTTTATATGTGTTTGCCCTTTCGTCAATTGGAGGTTTTGGTTGGTTGGTTGGTTTTGTTCAGCGTGCCAGGACCCAAGCCTCAATTATGATGGCAAAGCCATGCTGCTTAAGTATACCTGTATCTTAGGACAGAAAAAGCAATGCTGCTTAAGCTCACCCTCACATGAGATTTGGCAAGGTGAATGCAATGCTACTTATGCAAATGTGCAAACCATGAACCTTGATTTGTCAACATTCCCCCAATATTCATTACCCCTTGTTATCTAACCTTCTGAGCCATGAATGAAATCAATGAGACACTTGGCAGGTCATTGAAAAAAGACAACTTTTCACTAATGAAGCACCAATAGGAGATAACCGTGGTCAGATAAAATTTATGTGGGTATATGAAATTTTTGAAGCTTCAGGCAGAATTATCCCTAGAATCAGATGATTCTAGGATATCAGATAAATCTAGGAAATAAATTTGATCATAAGAATACTATAATAGAAATTCATAGCTAGCTATAACTTATGTGAAAGAACATAGTTTTGAAATAAATTCAGTAAGTGTCACATTTATCAAGGAAGCACCAATTTAAAGGTGTTTAACATTAGTACAGTTTGTTTTTAAGTGGGTTGTTCTCAAAATAACTTTATATTCTAGACAGTTAATTCTAATAAGATGAAATATTTTCTCAGTTGGAATGACCTGACATCATAGCAGACCACACAGAATGACTGAGGACGTGATAAAAGCCACTGCAAGACAATGCTGTAAGAGGGAGGCTCAGAGAAGTACTGAGTTGAGCGAGCATCAATTTGTACATAAAGCATCCATGAATTAAGAACATCAATACTGAGTTATACATAGACTTGTGGTGACCCTCAAGTAGGAAAAATGGATTTAAAAATATTTTTTGCCTGGTCTACAGAGTTAGGTCCAGGACTGCCTGGGCCAGGCAATGGTGGCGCACTCCTGTAATCCCAGCACTCTAGGAGGCAGAGGCAGGCAGATTTCTGAGTTCAAGGCCAGCCTGGTCTACAGAGTGAGTTCCAGGACTGCCAGGGCTATACAGAGAAACCCTGTCTCGAAAAAAAACAAAAAAAAATTTTTGTGGCCATCTCCCTATAGAATCACAAGATCAAATTTGAATTCTTCCTTATAGTTAAACAGAAATTGTAAGACTGCTGACTTAAAATTTCCAATATATAGTACAGGCAATTAAATGTGTTTTAATGAAGCACATTAGATAACAAACATAACGGAGGCTCCTATGTTGTCACTATGAAATAACAGAGACATGTTCTTCCTTATCTGGAGAAATCCTAAAAATGACCAGAAACACACCTGTAAAGTCAACAAAGGATTTCTCAATTGTCTTTGTGAAGGAGAGTCTAATATCAATCTTAATCTCCCTCATATAGTTATACATCAAAACCACACAAAAGTCATCAGGAGAAATGCCCAATGTGCACACATAAATTTCTTTTACAGAAAGTTTTTGGAGACTTAAGTTAACACCATCTTTCCAAAAAGAAATCTTCCATTGGTGTCTATTCGCTTGTAAAATACCCCATGTCATTAATGGTATTAGTAGGCATGGCATGAAAGTTGGATGCAAAGTAATGATCAGAAAAAGTTGTTTCAATGACAAGAAAAATGGGAAAAAAACTTTTATTTTTATTTGTGAACTAGAAGCACTAGTATTAATTAGGTGTTTAATTTTGTTTTTATTGCTGTGATAAACACAATGATGAAAAACAGCTTTGGGGAGGAAATCGTTTATTTTGTTCTTTGCTTGCTTTTTTGGCTCATACCCTTTATCCCATCATTGAAGGATGCAAAGACAGGAGCTGACACAGAAACCACTGAGCAATGTTGTTAATGAATTTCTTTCCATGCTTTACCTGTTTTCTTATACAACCAAGAGCCACTTACTAAGGGGTGGTACCAGCACAATCGCTGAGCACTGCCATATATATCACTAATCAAGAAAATGCTTCCACAGACTTGCCTACAGCTCAATCTAGTGGAAGCATACTCTCAAATGAGGTTCCTTCTTCATAGTCTACTCTGGCTTGTGTCAAGCTGACAAAACAAAAGATAAACAAAGAAACGAACAAAAAGTCCTCACCCCCCAAAAAAAAACCCAAATCTAACCAGTATATTACCATTCCTTGAAGAAACGGAACAACATATAAAGAGATTTATCATAATGAAGCAAACCAAACAAAACTCAAAGACTGATAAATCATGTAGTGCAGAGTTCCAGAAAAGTTGGTAGCATTGTTTTAAGAGAATTAAAATTTAGAAAACTAAATATAGGTTCTGGTCTGGGTCTGAGAGCCAGAAAGAGTTAAGGGTAAGACATAAATTCCAACCTCAGGCCTTCAGAGAATGAATTTAAATTTTTGACTGTTTTGTTCTACTTAAATTCTCTACTGTACAGGAAAAGGCTGTCAGATTTCCAAGTCCATTGGTTCAGATCCTAGTCTTCAGGAACATTTTAACAGATAAACACCTAGAAATAATGTTTGACCACTGTGAACTGAAGGTCTCTGAAATAACAACTCCATGCTGAGGATTCTGAAGATAGAGTGGCTGGAATACTGTACATGAAAGCACAGAGTTAAAATTACCTTGTGCTCTCTTTACATTCCCTTATCTAACCAAATATTTAGCCCTTTTGACTACCAGGTAATGCATCTGGAATATGTTATTAGCAGCACACCAACTTCCACTGAGGCAAGCTAAGAATGAGCTGAAGCCTGTTGCTTGCTTGTCCCACACTCCTCCTCTTGTCCTCACTGGTACATTTGGAAACACAGTGTTTATGTGTAATTTCTAGAGTTTATTTCTGTCGTAAGGCACACTAGAATCTGTGTTCCAGGGATACACTAACACATACATGGATCTTCATAAACTACCTCATTTTGGACATAATTTCTCTTTTCTAATGTGTTCAGATGTGTTGTTAAGTTACTAATAAAAGATCTCTGATGTATGCAATTAATGCTATTTCCTTAACTCTTATAACTGTCTTCACTATGTCCCATAGAAAGAATATGTTGTGAGGTGTTTTTTATTCAAATCTAAGCATTTTTCTTCAATTTTTATTGATATCCTGTGAATTTCACATTATGTACCCCAATCACACTCATATCCCAGTCCCTCCATATGTGTTTTCTGCCATTGAAACACTTGTCCTCCACAGTTTTTAAAAATCTTGCCGTGGAAAATTCACTTTTGCCCAAACAATTCATTGCAGTGAGTTATTGGTGGGTTCAAGGTTCTCTAACTCTCTGACATTATCAATACTGTATCCTAACTGAGAGGATCTTTTGCCCGGGGTCCTGAAGTTGCTGGTTGAGCAGGACTGGCTTCTTCATATACTGTAGCAGTCCACTGATGGGGTTAGCTGTTGGGAGGCGCCAACTCAAAGCCCTGGATTTGGGCCTGGTTGGTAACAAAGATGGTCAGCTCCCCAGCTCTCCTCCAGTCAGGCCATCAGGGACAGCTCTCCAGCACAGCTCTGCCCCAGCAAGGGGCAGGGACAGCTTTCACAAGCTTTGCAGTCTACAAGACACATGGCCATATTTCTCTTATCCTTACTCTCTGGGTCAGATTCTTTATTTCTGTCTCAACTCAGTTTCCATTCAGTATGGAGTTGCTCAGTTTCCATGAGATTGTAAGCCTTCTGTTGTTTCAAATAGCCATGTTTAATCCAGAATGGATAGATAGGAGGCAGAGTGTTATATCAATATTTTTAAATCTGTGTATATGTGGTGTGTCAGTGATCAGCTTGTGTGTGTGTGTGTGTGTGTGTGTGTGTGTGTGTGTGTGTGTGTGAATGTACATGTGTTTGGATCAAATATTCTATAAGTGTCTGCTAGGTCCATTTAATTTTTGTGTGTATTTAACTACAGCATTTCTATGTTTGTTTGTTTTGTCTGGATTACCTGTATTTTGATGAGAATAGGGCACTGGAATTATCCACTATCACTGTGCGATGAACAATATGTGATTTTAGTTGTGGTAGTGTTGCTTTTATGGGCTTGGATACATACATAGATATTTAGAATTACAATATCCTCTTGGTTGACTTTTCTTTTGATGAATATGTAATATCTTTACCTAGTTTTATTTTGATGTCTAATTTATCAGATAAGCTATACCTACTTGACAATTGGATCCATTTGCTTGAAATACATTTTTTTTCTGTGATTTTAATCCTGAAATAATACCTATTCTTCATGGTAAGGTGTTTTTCTTAGAAGCGGCCTAAATATGAATCCTGTATTCTGATCCAATATGTTGTTCTCTTACTCTTTGTGGGATAATGGAGACAAGTAATGTCCAAAATTGACAATGGGATCTATTTATTGATTACTGCCATTTGATTTAGTGGAACGGACATTCTTCTTTCTTTTGATATGCAATCCTTGGGCTATTTATTCTTTATGTCTTTTTTTGGTGTAGTTAATTTCTTCAAACTGAAGTATTCCTTCTAGTCCACTTTGCAGAGTTGGATCAGTAGAAAAAATTGCCTAAAATTGATTTTATTGTGGAATGTGGAATGTTTTTCCCCATCTGTTCATTGTGATTGGGAGTTTTGCTAAGTATATAATCTGTACTGTCTCTGGGGTCTTCTACAGTGTGTATAACAGTTATCCAGGCCCCTTTCACTTTTAGAGCCTTCACTGAAAAGTCTGCCATTTTTCTAATGATATTGCCTTTATATGTTTCTTATTTTTTTCCATTGTAGGTTTTACAATCCTTCCATTTGTGTGTGTATGTGTGTGTGTATGTTTTGATGATTCCAAGTCTTCCTTTTCTGTTCTTGTTTCTTGTTCTGCAGGACCTTTGTCCTTTGAATCTTTGTCAGATTGGGAAAATCTTGTTCTAAAGTAATACAAAGGATTTTTCCTGCCTTTGACCTAGTTATTTTCTTTCCCCTCCAGTCTTATTACTTGTAAGCTCAGTTTTTTCTTTTTTTGTTCATTAGATATATTCCTTTTTTAAATTTTTAATTTTTTATTGGATATATTCTATATTTACATTTCATTTCCATTTTCCTAGTTCCCTGCCCCCCAAAGGTCCCACATGCTCTTTTCCCTCCCCTTGTTCCCCCATCTACACATTCCCACTTCCCTTTTCGGGTATTCCCCTACACTGATGATATGAGCCTTTCCAGCACCAGGGTCCATTCCTTCCTTCATCTCAGACATAATTTGGTATACAGATTGTGTTTTGGTGTCCCAAGATTCTAGGATAATATCCACTTATCAGTGAGTGCATACCATGGGTATTCTTTTGTGATTGGGTTGCCTCACTCAGGATGACACTGTCTAGTTCCATCCATTTGTCTAAGAATTTCATGAATTCATTGTTTCTAATGGCTGAATAGTACTCCATTGTGTATATATACCACATTTTTTTTTGTATCCATTCCTCTGTTGAGGGGCATCTGGGTTCTTTCCAGCTTCTGACAATTATAAGTAAGACTGCTATGAACACAGTGGAGCATGTATCCTTATTGCCTGCTGGAGAATCTTCTGAGTATATGCCTACGAGTGATATGTCTGGGTCTTCCAGAAGTATCAAGTCCAGTTTTCTGAGGAGCAGTCAGACTGATTTCCAGAGTGGTTGTACATGTTTGCAGTCCCACCAGCAGTGGAGGAGTGTTTCTCTTTCTCCACATCCTCACTAATACCTGCTGTTTCCTGAGTTTTTAATCTTAGTCATTCTGGCTGGTGTGAGGTGAAATCTCAGGGTTGTTTTGATTTGCATTTTTCTAAAGACTAATGATGTTGAACATTTTTTAAGGTGTTTGTCAACCATCCAAATTTCTTCAGGTGAAAAGTCTTTGTTTAGCTCTGTACCCAATTTTTGATAGGGTTATTTGGTTTTCTGGGTCTAACTTCTTGAGTTCTTTGTATACATTGGATATTAACCTTCTGTCAGATGCAGGGTTGGTGAAGATCTTTTCCCAATTTGTTGGTTGCTGATTAGTCTTTTTGACAGTGTCTTTTTCCTTACAGAAATTTAGTAATTTTATGAGGTCCCATGTGTCTATTCTTGATCTTAGACCATAAGCTATTGGTGTAATCTTCAGGAACATTCCCCCTGAGCCAATGTCCTCAAGGATCTTCCCGAGTTTCTTTTCTATTAGTTTTACTGTGTCTGGTTTTATATGGAGGTCCTTGATCCACTTGAAGTTGAGCTTAGTGCAAGGAGATAAGAGTGGATCAATTTCCTTTCTTCTGCAGGTAGACCTCCAGTTGAGACAGCACCATTTGTTGAAAAGACTATCATTTTTCTACTGGATGTTTTCAGCTCCTTTGTTGAATATCAATTGGCCATAGATGTGTGGGTTCAATTCTGGGTCTTCGATCCTACTCCACTGAGCCACTTCCCTGTCACTGTACCAATACCATGCAGTTTTTAATATTACTGCTCTGTAGTATTAGCTTGAGGTCTGGGATTCTGATTCCTCCAGAAGTACTTTTACTGTTGATAATAGTTTTAGCTATCCTGGGTTTTGTGTTATTCCAGATGAATTTGAAAATTGCGCTTTCTAACTCTATGAAGAACTGAGTTGGGATTTTGATGTGGATTGTGTTTGAATCTCTATATGGCTTTTGGCAAGATTGTCATTTTATCTATATTACTCCTGCCAACACATGAGCATGGAAGATTTTTCCATTTTCTGAGTTCTTCTTCCATTTCCTTCTTTAGAGACCTGAAGTTTTTGTCATACAGATCTTTCACTTGTTTGGTTAGAGTCACACCAAGATACTTTATATTGTTTTTGGCTATTGTGAAGGGTGTCATTTCCCTAATTTCTTTCTCAGCCTGCTTATCCTTTGAGTATAGGAAGGCTACTGATTTGCTTGAGTTGAGTTTATAATCAGCCACATTGCTGAAGTTGTTTATCAGCTGTAGGAGTTCTCTGGTGGAGTTTTTTGGGTCACTTAAGTATACTATCCTATCATCTGTGAATAGTGATAGTTTGACTTCTTCCTTTCCAATTTGTATCCCTTTGACTTTCCTATGTTGACGAATTGCTCTCGCTAGAACTTCAAGTACTATATTGAAGAGATATGGTGAGGGGGGCAGCCTTGTCTAGTCCCTGATTTTAGTGGGATTGCTTCATGTTTCTCTCCATTTACTTTGATGTTGGCTACTGGTTTGCTGTAAATTGCTTTTACTAAGTTTAGGTATGGGTCTTGAATTCCTGTTCTTTCCAAGACTTTTAGCATGAAAGGATGTTGATTTTTGTCAAATGCTTTTTCAGCATCCAATGACATGACCATATGTTTTTTTTTCTTTGAGATTTTTTTTAGGTAGTGTATTACATTGATGTATTTTTGTATATTGAACCATCCCTGCATTGCTGGGATGAAGCCTACTTGATCATGGTGAATGATAGTTTTGATGTGTTCTTGGATTCAGTTGGCAGGAATTTTATTGAGTATTTTTGCATCGATGTTCATATGGGTAATTGATCTGAAGTTCTCTTTATTAGTCAGACTTTTGTGTGGTTTTGGAGTCAGAGTAATTGTCGCTTTGTAGAATGAGTTGGGTATTGTACATTCTGTTTCTATTTTGTGGAATAGGAAGAGTATTGTTGTTAGGTCTTCTTTGAAGGTCTGATAGAATTCTGCACTAAAATTTGTTCCTGAGCTTGCTTGCTTGCTTGCTTTCTTTCTTTCTTTCTTTCTTTCTTTCTTTCTTTCTTTCTTTCTTTTTTTTTTTTGGTTGGTTGGAAGACTTTCTATGACCTCTTCTATCTGTTTGGGGATTATGGGACTGTTTAGATGATCTATTTGGTGCTGATTTAATTTTGGTATTCGGTATCTGTCTATAAAATTGTCCATTTCTTCCAGATTCTCCAGTTGTGTTGAGTATAGGTTTTTGTAGTAGGATGTGATGATTTTTTGAATTTCCTCAGTTTCTGTTGTTATATCTCCCCTTTCATTTCTAATTTTGTTACTTTGGATACTGTCTCTGTGACCTTTGATATGTCTAGCTAAAGGTTTATCTATCTTGTTGATTTTCTCAAAGAACCAGCCTTGATTTTGTTGATTCTTTGTTTGGTTCTCTTTGTTTCTCCTTGGTTTATTTCAGCCCTGTGTTTGATGATTTCCTGTCTTCTACTCCTCCTGGGTGAATAAGCTTCTTTTTGTTCCAGGGCTTTCAGGTGTACCATTTTTCTTTTTGGAGGCACTCAGTGCTATGTGTTTTTCTCTTACCACTGCTTTCATTGTATTCCCTATATTTGAATATGCTGTGCCTTCATTTTCATTTAATTCTAAAAAGTCTTTGATTTCTTTATTTCTTCCTTAACTAAGATATCATTGAGTAGACTATTGTTCCATGTGTATGTGGATTTTTTGTTGTTTTTGTTGCTATTGAAAACCTCTCTTACTCCATGGTGATCTGATAGGAGGCATGGGATTAGTTCAATCTACTTATATTTGTTGAGGTCTGTCTTGTGACCAATTATATGGTTGATTTTGGAGAAGGTACCATGAGGTGCTGAGAAAAACATATATTCTTTTGCTTTAGGATGAAATATTCTATATATATATATATATATATATATATATATATATATATATATATCTGTCAAATCCAATTGGTTCAAAGCTTCAATAAATTTCCCTGTGTCCCTGTTGACTTTCTATTTTCCTGACCATTCCATTGAGGATAGTGGAGTGGTGAGGTTCCCCACAATTATTGTGTTAGGTGCAATATGTTCTTTGACCTTTAGTATAGTTTCTTTTGCAAATTAATGTGTCCTTGCATTTGGAGCATACATGTTCAGAATTGTGAGTTCTTCCTGGTGGATTTTTCCTTTGACAAGGAAGAAGTGAACTTCTGTTTCACTTTTGATGACTTTAGGCTGAAAGTCAATTTTATATGATATTAGAATTGCTATTCCAGCTTGCTTCTTGAGACCATTTGCTTGTTAAGAGATATTAAGGAATAGTGATTATTTCTTCCTGTCATTTTTTATGTTATTTTTGTTTTTGAGTGGTTATCTTCTTTTGAGTTTGATGGAAGAAGGTTACTATCTTGGTTTTTTCAGGGTGTAGTTTCCCTCCTTGTATTGGAGTTTTCCTCCTATTTTCCTTTGTTGGGCTGGGTTAGTGGAAAAATATTGTATAAATTTGGTCTTGTCATGGAATAATTTTTTTCTCCATCTACATTGATTGAGAGTTTTGCTGGGTATAGTAGTCTTGGCTGACATTTGTGTTCTCTTAGAGTCTGTATGACATCTGCCCAGGATCTTCTAGATTTCATGGTTTCTGGTGAGAACTCTGGTGTGATTCTGATAGGTCTTCCTTTAAATGTTACTTGACCTTTTTCTCTTACTGCCTTTAATATTCTTTCTTTGTTTAGAACATTTGGGGGTTTGAATATTATGTGACAGGAGGTATTTCTATTTTGGTCCAGTCTCTTTGGAGTTCTGTAGGCTTCTTTTATATTCATGGGCATCTCTGTCTCTTTAGGTTACGAAAGGTTTCTTCCATAATTTTGTTGAAGATATTGGCTGGCCCTTTAAATTGCAGATCTTCATGCTCATCTATCCCTATAATCCTTAGGTTTGGTCTTCTCATTGTGTCCTGGATTTCCTAGATGTTTTGGGTTACAAGCCTTTTGCATTTTTCATTTTCTTTGTCTGGGGAGTCAATGGTTTCCATGCTAACTTTAGCATCTGAGATTCTTACTTCTATCTCTTGTTTCTGTTGTTGATATTTGCATCTACAACCCCTGATTTCTTCCCAAGGTTTTCTATCTCCAAAGTTGTCTCCCTTTGTGAATTCTTAGTTGTTTCTACCTCTGTGTTTAGATCCTGGATAGTTTTGCTCAGTTCGTTCATTTGTTTGTGTTTTCTTGCAATTCTTTTTCTTTTCTTTTTTCTTTTCTTTTCTTTTTTTTTCTTTTCTTTTCTGTTGTTTTTTTTTTTCTAGACAGGGTTTCTCTCTGTAACTCTGGCTGTCCTGGAACTCACTTTATAGACCAGACTGGCCTTGAACTCAGAAATCTGCCTGCCTCTGCCTCCCAAGTGCTAGGATTAAACGCATGTGCCACTATGCCTGCAGGACTGGAGCTTCCCTGGTTTCAGTGCTGGAGTCCACAGGGCTCTGTCTGGTTAGCTGTCTGTGGTACCCCAAGGCAAGATGGTGTCCTCTGCTGTACTCCAGGCACAGACCCCCGAGCAAGTTGGTCTGCACAGAGACTGCCTGCCAAGCAGATCTGGCTCTGGGTGCAGGCAAGAGCCTTACAGGGTAGTAGATATTAGACTTGGACTTTGTCTAAGCACCTGGCCCCAGCTGCCAACTGTCTGCAGTTACTGGAGGCAAGATGGCAGCCTCAGCTGCAAGCAGAGAGAACTGGCCCCCAGCAGTAGACAGCCTGCTGAGCTGTCGGTGCACAGACCTCCTGCCAAGCTGATCTGGCTCTGGGTGCAGGGATGAACCTGCCAGGTAGTAGATGCTCACTCTTTTCAATGTGTCCCAGCCTTCTTCAATTTTTTGTGCCAAAATGTTTTGATTTAACATTTTCATTGACTGAGCTATCTCTTGTAGAAGTTTGAATAAGAATATCTCCCACAGCGTATTTATACATTTGAATGCTTAGCCTCCAAGGAATGTCAATATTTGAAAGGATTAGGAGATGTGTTCTTCTTGGAGTGAGTCACTAGTACCTAATTTTGAGGTTTCAAAAGCCCATGATAAAGCAAGAGGTTCTTTAGAGTCATAATAATGTTCCTAAATATTTCTCTAGCACCATATTTGCCTATTAGCATGCTTGCTCATGTCATGCCTCCTGCCATTATTTTAATGGTCTAAACATATAAAACAGTGAGCAAGGAACCAATTAAAGGTTTTCTGTAATAACAGTTAACCAGGAGTCTGCTCACAATAAAACAATGACTAAGATAATGTTCCTGTTCATTTTCTTCAAGAGCTAAATTCCTCTCTTTTATGTCTTTTAATTTATTGGCAAAGATACTTCTCTGGTTTCTCTTCTTAGGAAAACTCCTAAGTTTTTCAATTTTCAGCTGTTTGTGTTTTTGTTCAGTGTGTGTGTGTGTGTGTGTGTGTGTGTGTGTGTGTGTGATTCTATTTCTTTCTTGTCATGAACAGTTTTTCATAATTTTATTATAACCTATTTGGTGGTATTTTCATGTTCTTCCTTAAGGCATTTATTCATATTCCCTTTAAAGTTATTGAATATATTTTTAATTCTATTTTGAATTCCCTTTTTGTGCTTAAACTAAAATGTATTTCTCAAGTCCTATTTCAAGAGGATGACTGGCTTCCAGGGAGGCATTTTCTTTTAGAAGATCATGTTTGTGTGCTTGTATTGGGGTATAGGTATCTAGAATTATGAAGTTTGATGTGTTTCATGGCATAAATATCAGATGCTGTCTTCATTGGTAGAGTATTTCATTCTTTCATTACTGTTTTCTACTATGGATCCTAGACAAATATTTCTTTGGGGTCAGGAATGTTTCTAGGTGTAGATAAGTGACACAAATGGATAGAGATGTGCTGAAAGGAAAGCCTGCAAGAAGCAGTGGGAAAGAGCAGGGATGGGGTGTACTGTCATGGTCTGCACCAAGGGAAGGCATCTCCAGAGAGCAGAGGTAGGGTGGGAGGAGAGGCTCCTGCTGACAGGTTCCTGAAGGACTAAAATTAAATCTGGAGGTATTTGGATAAGTGGTCAAGAAGGATAGTGAAAGTTACCCAGTCCAGTGTGGCCACTGGGGATTCCTGGTAGAAAGTGTTTCTGCATATCAGTTGCTGACATAATAGAATCAAGATTAGCTAGAAGAGAACATTGAGTGGTTAAGCAGGGAAGAACTAATTGGGACCAAGAGGAAGAATCCCAGGGTAATAGAGAGAGGATAGAATGAGGGACTGCAGAAGAATAAAGAGTTAGTCTGGAGAGTAAGGTATGAGAGGGCTGGGGGATCCTGGGTCTGTCTCAGGAATAAGAGCAGTACACTGAATTTTTATTGACCGTCTGCATATCTTACTATCTAGCGAAGGCAGCATCTAAAATTAATCACCAAATCTCAACAAAGAAGTTATGCAGTGCTCATTTGAAGGTTAATATGCTTTCAATGCAATCATCTACAGAAAAAAAGAATAAATATTCAAAATGTAATCATCAGTAAAGAAACTTAATAAACAATATAATTATGAAATAGATTATCTACTCGAAAGCTAATGCAACTATGGAAAAAACACACAAAAAGAGTATATGTTCATATTTAAACAGCTAACAAACAAACAACAACAACAAAAAAAAATGATCCTGCACTCCCTGCTGTCATCTTTGCTGCTGCTCAGATGGGACAAAAGGACCCAGGTTCCAGAGATATCCGGAGTTTAAGATCTCTGGGGAATCAGGCCACCAGGCAGTGACCTGCACACAGGAGCTAGGCAGAGCAGTGGTTCCTGTGTGCCAATCAGGCATGGGTTCTGGGTGCTGAGGGGTATCCTACACTCCCTGCTGCTATCTTTGCTGCTGCTTGGATGGGACAAGTAGACACAGGCTCCCAAGATATCCAGAGTTTAAGATCTCTGGGGTCAGGCTGACAGGCAGCAACCTGCATACAGGAGCTGGGCTGAGCAGCAGTTCCTATGTGCCAGCCAGGTGTGGTTTCTGTGGGGTGTTCTGCACTCAGAGGAGTCCCAGCCTCCATCTCTGCTTCTGTTTAGATGGAACAAGCAGCCCCAGGTATCCGAGATATCCTGAGTTTAAGATCTCTGAGGACTCAGGCCACAAGGTGGTGAACTGCACACAGGATCTGAGCAGAGAGGTAGTCCATCTGTGTGCCAGTCAGACCTAGGTCTTGTGCACTGCGAGGTGGTCAGCACTTGGAGGTACTCCCAGCCACCATTTTCACCCCCTGACAGAGCAGACAAGCAGCATCAGGTCCACAGAGACAACCAACTATCATTGCTTGGAGCAAGATACACCAGGGGTCCAACAGCACCCAAGAGGAGGGCAGCACATCAGCAATCTGTGGCAGAGGAAAGCAAGTCATCCAGTGGTGGGGAAATAGCCTTATGGGCCCAGAGGTGGTTCAAGCACCAGCCAGTGACTACAGGACCAAGGAACACCAGAGATAACCAGATGGCAAAAGGCAAGCATAAGCAACTTACTAACAAAAATCAAGGTAATATGACAGCATCTGAACCTAATTCTCTGACAACAATAAGTCCTCAATACCGCATCATACCCAAAACACAAACTTTAGATCTAAAATCACTGGTCATGATGCTGTTAGAGGAACACAAGACGGACATAAATAAATCTCTTAAAGAAATAGAGGATAAAATGGATCAAAAGTTAGAAGACCTTACAAGGCAAACACAAAAATCACTTAAAGAAATTCAGGATCTTGCGCCCAAGTCACCAGCAGAGAGGTACAAGTATCCAGACCTAATCAGGGCCTGCCATCGCTCAGGTGGGAAACCACCAGGCAAGGCGCAGTAACCAGAGTTGGGGCAGACCAGCGGAACTCCTCCATGGCATAGCTGGGAGCTGCATGCCCCGAAGTTCTCCTAGGTCCCTACACTGAAGGTCTCCCTCCATCTTGTACCTGGGTTACCAGTAGAGAGGTGCAGGTATCCAAACCTAATTGGGGCCTGCCATTGCTCAGGTGGGAAACTGTCAGGTGTGGTCCAGGAGCCAGAGTCGGGGCAGATGGGGGGATCATCTCCACAGCATGGCTGGAAGCTACTTGCCCTGTGGTTCTTCCAGGCCCCTAAAAAGACCATCTCCATCTTGTCTCTAGGTCACTAGTAGAGAGGGCCAGAGACGCAGACTTAATTTGTTACTACCATCACTCTGGTGGAATTCTGCCAGGCTCTTGCCAGTGGCCAGTGCCTGGGCAGCCCAGCGGGATATATCCACTGCCACCGGGCCTTGTACCAACTCGTTTGGGAACCGACTACTCTGAGGTCCTCTTATCACTCTCAGCAGCAGTTTCCATCTTGCCACCTGGTCATGAGTAGAGAACCAACAGGGAGGCCCAGCCTCACAGGAGGTTCAAACAGCAGCCAGTGACAAGGTCAACTAACGCCAGATAACCAGATGACAAACGGCAAACGTAGGAACATTACTAACAGAAATCAAGGCAGCATGCCAGCATCCAAATCCAGTTTGCCAACAACAAGAAGTCCTGGATCCCCCAACATACCAGAAAAAAAAATTGGGATCTAAAATCACTGGTCAAGATGCTGATAGCTGAACACATGGATAAATCCCTTAAAGAAATACAGGAGAAAATGGATCAAAACGTAGAGGCCCATACAAGGCAAATGCAAAAAACACTTAAAGAAATTCAGGAGAATATGGATCAAAAAATGGAAGCCAATAAGCAGGAAACACAAAAATCACTTAAAGAAACACAAGAGAACGCAGGTCAACAAGTAGAAGTTATAAAAGTGGAAACACATAGATCCCTTAAAGAATTACATGAAAACACAAATAAGCAAACGAAAGATCTGAGCAAAACCATCCAGGATCTAAAAACAGAAGTAGAAATAACTAAGAAATCACAAAGGGAGACAACTTTGGAGATAGAAAACCTTGGGAAGAAAGCAGGGGACATAGATGCAAATATCAACAATAGAATACAAGAGATAGAAGAAAGAAGCTCAGATGCCGAAGATACCATAGGAACCATGGATTTAACAGTCAAAGAAAATGCTAAATGCAAAAAGCTTGTAATCCAAAACATCCAGGAAATCCAATACACAATGAGAAGACCAAACCTAAGGATTATAGGTAAAGATGAGAATGAAGATTTACAATTTAAAGGGCCAGCAAATATCTTCTACAAAATTATGGAAGACAAGTTCCCAAACCTAAAGAAAGAGATGCCCATGAATATACAAGAAGCCTACAGAACTCCAAACAGACTGGACCAGAACAGAAATACCTGCTGAATTTTGTCAAATGCTTTTTCAGAAAAAAAAAATCAACACATGGTCATCTCATTAGATGCTGAAAAATATTTGAGAAAATTCAGCATCTTTTCATGCTAAAAGTCCTGGAAAGGGTAGGAATTCAAGGCCCATACCTAAATGTAGTAAAATAAATATACAGCAAACCAGTAGCCAACATCAAAATAAATGGAGAGAAACTTGAAGCAATCCCACTAAAATCAGGGACTAGACAAGGCTGACCTCTTTCTCCATATATTTTCAATATAGTACTTGAAGTTCTAGTGAGAGCAATTAGACAACATAAGGAAGTCAAAGGGATACAAATTGGAAAGGAAGAAGTCAAACTATCACTATTTGCAGATGACATGATAGTATACTTAAGCGACCCAAAAACTGCACCAGAGAACTCCTACAACTGATAAACAACTTCAGCAAAGTAGCTGGTTATAAAATCAACTTAAGCAAATTGATAGCCTTCCGGTACTCAAAGGACAAGCAGGCTGAGAAAGAAGTTATGGAAATAACACCCTTCACAATACCCACAAACAATATAAAGTATCTTGGCATGACTCTAACCAGACAAGTGAAAGATTTGTATGACAGGAACTTCAAGTCCTTGAAGAAAGAAATCGAAGATTACCCCAGGAAATGGAAAAATATTTCATGCACTTGGATTGAGAGGATCAATATAGTAAAAATGGCCATCTTGCCAAAAGCAATCTACAGAATCAATGTAATCCCCATCAAAATCCCAACTCAATTCTTCATAGATCTAGAAAGAGCAATTCTTAAATTCATCTGGAATAACAAAAAACCCAGGATACCTAATACTATTTTCAACAATAAAAGGACTTCTGGGGGAATCAATATCCCTGACCTCAAGCAGTACTACAGAGCAATTGAGTTAAAAATTGCATGGTATTGGTACAGCAACAGGCAAGTAGATCAGTGGAATAGAATTGAAGACCCAGAAATGAGCCCACTTGACTTATGGACACTTGACCTTTAATAAAGGAGCTACAACCATCCAGTGGAATAAAGATAGCCTTTTCAACAAATGGTGCTCGTTCAACTGGAGGTCAACATGCAGAAGAATGCGAATTGACCCACTCTTATCTCCTTGCACTAAGATCAACTCCAAGTGGATCAAGGACCTCCACACAAAACCAGACACACTGAAACTAATAGAAAATAAACTGGGGAAGACCCTGGAGGACGTGGACACAGGGGAAAAGTTTCTGAACAGAAAACCAATAGCTTATGCTCTAAGATCAAGAATTGACAAATGGGACCTTGTAATATTACAAAGTTTCTGTAAAGCAAAGAATACGATCAGAAGGACAAAACAGCCATCAACAAACTGGGAAAAGATCTTCACCAACTCTACATCCCACAGGGGGCTAATACCCAATATATACAAAGAACTCAAGAAGTTAGACCCCAAAAAAACAAATAACCCTATCAAAAAATGGGGTACAGAGCTAAAAAAGAATTTTCACCAGAAGAAATTCAGATGGCCAAGAAACATCATAAGAGATGTTCAACATCATTAGTTATCAGGGAAATGCAAACCAAAACAACTCTGAGATTTCACCTCACACCAGTCAGAATGGCTAAGATTAAAAACCAAGAGACAAAAGGTACTGGTGAGGATGTGTAGAAAGAGGAACACTCCTACACCGCTGGTGGGACTGCAAGATGGTACAACCTCTCTGGAAATCATTCTGGCAGTTCCTAAGAAAATTGGCCATGACACTTCCAAAGAACCCTGTCATACCACTCCTGGGCATATACCCAGAGGATTCCCCTGCATGCAATAAAGACAAATGCTCCACTATGTTCATAGCAGCCTTATTTATAATAGCCAGAAGTTGGAAGGAGCCCAGATGTCCCTCAAAGGAGGAATGGATACAGAAAATGTGGTATATTTATACAATGGGATACTACTCAACAATTTAAAATAATGAATTCATGCAATGTGTAGGCAAATGGTTGGATCTGGAAAATATCATCCTAAGTGAGTGAACCCAATCACAAAAGAATACACATAAAATGCAATCACTGATAAGTGGATATTAATTAGCCAAGAAGCTCTGAATACTCAAGGCACAATTAGCAAGTCAAAAGATTCCCAAGAAGAAGGAAGGAGAGGTCTCTAGTCCTGAAAGTACTGGATCCAGTTTTGGAGGAGAGTACTAGAATAGAACAGAGAAATGGTGGGGTGTTGATTGGGGAATAGGCAGGGGGAAGGGAATGAGGACTTATGGGACATATGGTGAGGGGGGAACTGGAAAGGGGGAAAGCCTTCAGAATGTAAACATAGAGTATAGAAAATAAAAAAATAACATAAAAAAGGAATTCAGGAGAATATGCATCAAAAGAAAGAAGCCAATAAGGAGAAAATGCTAAAATCATTTAAAGAAATACAGGAGAACATGGGTCAACAGGCAGAAGTCATGAAAGAGGAAATATAAAAATCTGTTAAAGAATTACATGAAAACACAAACAAGCAAGTGAAAGATCTGAGCAAAACCATCCAGGATCTAAAAACAGAAGTAGAAACAACTAAGAAATCACAAAGGAAGACAACTTTGGAGATAGAAAACCTTGGGAAGAAATCAGAGGCTATAGAAGCAAATATCAACAATAGAATACAAGAGTTAGAAGGAAGAATATCAGATGCTGAAGATACCATAGAAACCACTGACTCAAGAATCAAAGAAAATGCAAAATGCAAAAAGCTTCTAACCCAAAACATACAGAAAATCCATGACACAATGAGAAGACCAAACCTAAGGATTATAGGGATAGATGAGAGTGAAAATTTACAAGTTAAAGGGCTAGCAAATATCTTCAACAAAATTATGGAATAAAACTTCCCTAACCTACAGAGAAAGAGTCCCAGGAATATACAAGAAGGCTACAAAACTCCAAACAGACTGGACCAGAACAGAAATACCTCCTGTCATATAATAATCAAAACCCCAAATGGACTAAACTAAGAAAGACTATTAAAGGCAGTAACAGAAAAATGTCAAGTAACATATAAAGGAAGACCAGAATTACACCAGACTTCTCAACAGGGACCATGAACGTGAGAATATCCTTGCCAGATCTCAAGCCGATCTAAGAGAACACAAATTTCAGCCAAAACTACTATACCCAGCAAAACTCTCAATCACCATTGATGAAGAAACCAAGATATACCATGACAAAACCAAAATTTTGGGATATCTTTCCACAAACCCTGTCCTACAAAGGATAATAGAAGGAAAACTGCAATACAATGAGGGAAACTACACCCTGGAAGAAGCAAGATAGAAACATTCTCTCATCAAACCCTAAAGAAGATAATCACTCAATTATAAAAAATAACTTCAAAAATGACAGGAAGTAATAATTACTATTTCTTAATATCTCTTAACATCAATGGACTCAGTTTCCCAATAAAAAGACATAGACTAACAGAGTAGATATGGAAACAGGACCCTATATTTTGCTGCATATAGGAAGCACACCTGAGTGTCAAACACAAACACTACCTTGGAATTAAAGGCTGGAAGACAATTTTCCAAGAAAATGGTCTCAGGAAACAAGCTGGAGTAGCCATTCTAATACCAGATAAAATTGACTTTCAACCTAAAGTCATCAAAAGAGACACAGAAGTAAACTTGGTCGTCAAAGGAAAAATCCACCAAGAAGAACCCTCAATTTTGATCATCTATGCTCCAAATGCAAGGGCACCCTCATTCCTAAAAGAAACTTTACTAAAACTCAAAGCACCCATTGCACCTAACAAAATAATTGTGGGTAACTTCAACTTTCCACTCTCCTCAATGGACCTATCAGGAAAACAGAAAGTAAACAGGGACACAGTGAAACTAAATGAAGCTTTGGACCAATTAGATTTTATATATATATATATATATATATATATATATATATATATATATATAACATTTATATATATAACATTTATATATATAATATTTATATATATAATATTTATATATATAACATTTATATATATATATATATATATATATATATATATATATATAAAACATTTCATCCTAAAGCAAAAGAATATAGCTTTTTCTTAGCACCTCATGGTACATTCTCCAAAATCGATCATACAATTGGTCACAAGAAAGACCTCAACAAATAAGAAGATTGAACTAATCCCATGCCTCCTATCAGATAACTATGGAGTAAAAGTTGTATTCAATAGCAACAACAACAACAACAACAACAACAACAACAACAAAAAAGAAACCCCACATACACATGGAAACTGAACAATAATCTACTCCATGATACCTTGGCCATGGAAGAAATAAAGAAAGAAATCAAAGACTTTTTTAGAATTTAGTGAAAATGAAGGCACAACTTACGCAAATCTATGGGACACAATGAAAGCAGTACTAAGAGAAAAACTCATAGCCCTAAGTGCCTCCAAAAAGAAACTGGAGAAAGGATACACTAGCAGCTTAACAGCACACATGAAAGCTCTGGAACAAAAAGAAGCTAATTCACCCATGAGGAGTAGAAGACAGAAAATCTTCAAACACAGGGCTAAAATCAACCAAGTAGAAACAAAGAGAACCATACAAAGACTCAACAAAACCATGAGGTGGTTCTTTGAGAAAATCAACAAGATAGATAAACCCTTAGCCAGACTAACCAAAGGGCAAAGAGACAGTATCCAAATTAACAAAATTAATAATGAATAGGAAAATATAACAACAGAAATGGAAGAAATCCAAAAAAGCATCACATCCTACTACAAAAGTCTATACTCAACAAAAGTGGAAAATCTGGAGGAAATGGACAATTTCCTAGACAGATACCAAATACCAAAATTAAATCAGGATCAAATAGATCAACTAAACAGTCCCACAACCCCTAAAGAAATAGAAGGGGTCATAAAAAGTCTTCCATCCATAAAAAGCACAGGGCCAGATGGATTCAGTACAGAATTCTATCAGACCTTCAAAGAAGACCTAACACCAATACTCTTCAAACTATTCCACAAAATAGAAACAGAAGAAAATCTACCCAACTCATTCTACGAAGCCACAATTACTCTGATACCAAAACCACACAAAGAAAGAGAACTTCAGGCCAATTCCCTTATGAATATCAATGCAAAACTACTAAATATCAGTCTTGCCAACCAAAGCCTAGAACACATCAAAATATTTATCCACCATGATCAAGTAGGTTTCATCCCAGGGATGCAGGAATGGTTCAATATGTGGAAATCCATCCATTCAATCTACTACACAATCAACCTCAAAGAAAAAAACCCACATGATCATTTCATTACCTCCTGAAAAAGCATTTGACAAAATTCAGCATCCTTTCATGCTAAAAGTCTTGGAGAAATCAATGTACAGCAAACTGGTAGCCAACATCAAAGTAAATGGAGAGAAACTTGAAGCAATCCCTCTAAAATCAGGGACTGGACAAGGCTGCCCTCTCTCCATATCTTTTCAATACAGTACTTGAAGTTCTAGCCAGAGCAATTAGACAACTTAAGGAGGTCAAAGTGTTCCAAATTGGAAAGGATGGAGTCAAACTATCACTATTTGCAGATGATATGATAGTATACTAAAGTGACCCAAGAAACTCCACCAGAGAACACATACAGCTGATAAACAACTTCAGCAAAGTGGCTGGTTATAAAATAAACTCAGGCAAATCAGTAGCTTTACTATACTCAAAGGATAAGCAGGCTGAGAAAGAAGTTAGGGAAATAACACCCTTCACAATAGCCACAAGCAATACAAAGTATCTTGGTGAGAGTATAACCAAACAAGTGAAAGATCTGTATGACAGGAACTTCAAGTCCTTGAGGAAAGAAATCAAAGAAGACCTCAGAAGATGGAAAAATCTTCCATGTTTTGGATTGGTAGAATTAATATAGTAAAAATGACCACCTTCCCAACAGCAATCGACAGCTTCACTGCAATACCCATCAAAATCCCAGATCAATTCTTCATAGATTTAGAAAGGGCAATTCTCAAATTCATCAGGAATACCAAAAAACCCAGGATAATTAAAACTTTTCTCAACAATAAAAGAACTTCTGACAGAATCAATATCCCAGACCTCAACTAATACTACAGAACAACTGTGTTAAAAACTGCATCATATTGGTACAGTGACAGGCAAGTAGATCAATGGAATAGAATTGAAGATGTGGATTTGAACCCATAGAATTATGGTCACTTGATCTTTGATAAAGGAGCTGCAACCATCTAGTGGAAAAAATAGCCTTTTCAACAAATGGTGATATTTCAACTGGAGGTCAGCATGCAGAAGAATGCGAATTGATCCTCTCTTATCTCATCGTGCTAAGCTCACATCCAAATGGATCAAGGACCTCCACATAAAAACAGACACAGTGATTCTAATAGAAAAGAAACTGGGGAAGACCCTTGAGGACATGGGTGCAGGGGGAAAGTTCCTGAACAGAACACCAATAGCTTTTGGTCTAAGATCAAGAATTGATAAATGGGACCTTATAAAATTACAAAGTTTCTGTAAGGCAAATAACCCAGTCAGAAAGACATAACAGCAAGCAACTAATTGGGAAAAGATCCTCACCAACCCTACATCCAACAGAGGGCTAATATCCAATATATACAAAGAACTCAGGAAGTTAAACCCCAGAGAACCAAATAACCTTATTAAAAAATAGGGTACAGAGCTAAACAAAGAATTTTCCCCTGAAGAAATTCAGATTGCTGAGAAGCATCTTAGGAAATGTTCAACATCATTAGTCATTAGGGAAATGCAAATCAAAACAACCCTGAGATTTTACCTCACATCAGTCAGAATGGCTAAGATTAAACACTCAGGCAAGAGCAGGTGTTGGCAAGGATGTGGAGAAGGAGGAGCACTGCTCCACTGCTGATGGGATTGCAAGATGGTACAACCAATATGGAAACCAGTCTGATGGTTCCTCAGGAAATTGGGCATGACACTTCTAGAGGACCTGTCATACCACTACTGGGCATATACCCAGAGGATTCCCCTGCAGGCAACAAGTACACATGTTCCACTATGTTCATAGCAGTCTTGTTTATAATAGCGAGAAGCTGGAAAGAACCTAGATGGCCCTCAATGGAGGCATGGATACAGAAAATATTGTATATTTATACAATGGAATACTACACAGCAATTAAAAACAATGAATTCCTGAAATTTGTAGGCAGATGTTTGGAACTGGAAAATATCATCCTAAGTGAGCTAACCCAATCACCAAAGAATACACATGAAATGCAATCACTGATAAGTGGATATTAATTAGCCAAGAAGCTCTGAATATTCAAGACACAATTAGCAAATCATATGATTCCCAAGAAGAAGGGAGGAAATGGCCCTGGTCCTGAAAATGCTTGATCCAGTATTGTTGGTGAGTACCAGAACAGAGAAATGGGAGGGGGGTAATTGTGGAATGGACAGAAGGGAGAGGAATTATGGGACATATGGTGAGGGGGGAACTTTGAAATGGGAAAGCATTCAGAATGTAAACAAAGAATATAGAAAAATTTTAAAAAGCAAAAAAATATGTTCCTTTTTTAAAATGGGGAAAATGTGTATTTTAGGTTTTTTTTCAGTGTTCTTGAAGAAGTAAAAGGTTGAGTAATAGGTAAATATTGCTGATAATTGCAGAATATTATAAGAAAATCCAAAACAAAACTATATTCTTTTATTATATTACATAAACAACTTTCTGGGGAAAAGATACTAAACCTAATACAGCCATGTCATGGTATTAGTAATGGTGAGAAAATTCTGTCCAACGTTTTTAAATTTCTTGTAAAAATCCAAAAGAAAATTATTATTATTATTCCTCTGTGTCCAGAAATTTTCACCTGAGAATTACCCCCAAAATGTACATAATTATAGAATAACATTTTATGTAATTTTGACAAGAAATTTTTATATATTCATATAGTCTCAGTGTGTCAATGGGCACAGAAGCATTCCTATACCTATGCTATTTTGCCTCTCTGTCACCTGTGAGTCAATTCTCCAGTGAGACATCTTCCAGGAGTCAGTTCTCACCTTCCACAATATGAATTCAAAAGAGTTAACAAGCTCAAGCCATCGAGCTTTGCACATATAACCATATCCACAGTGCAATCTCACTGGCCTTTTAAAGAAGGCTTTTGCATGTTTATTAATGGTTTGTTTGAAGTTTCATATTTGAAAATATTTTCTAGAGAGTGGACAGAAAGGTGTTCAATTTGATTTTGCTTTGTGGAGGACTAGATTAGAGTTTTACCACTTTAAGAATATGCAGCTTGGCTGGGCGCTGGTGGAGCACGCCTTTAATCCCAGCACTTGGGAGGCAGAGGCAGGCTGATTTCTGAGTTCGAGGCCAGCCTGGTCTACAGAGTGAGTTCCAGGACAGCTGGAACTATACAGAGAAACCCTGTCTCGAAAAACCAAAATAATAATAATAATAATAATAATAATAATAATATAATAATAATAACAACAATAATAATAATAATAATAATAATAATAATGATAAAAGAATATGCAGCTTGGTAAATTAATGCTACACTCACAGGGGGAAAAAGGAGACAATTTCAGGACCAAAGAAAGGTGCTAGAACAAAACATTAGTCACCTGCCCTTGACTCTGTGCTCTTGATCCCTATGAGAAAAAAGTTAAACTTTTATTCAGCTGCGTATCATCTGTGTTCTTGATCACTGTGATAGGAAAAATCCTGGTCTCATTCCAGGTGTGGGTCTTCTGTGTTCTTGATAACTGTGATAGGAAAAGTCCTAGTCTCTATAGAGCGGTGGGTCATCTGTGTTTTTGATCACTGTGATAGGAAAAGTCATGGTCTCTATCCAACTGCAGATCACTTGTACTGTTGTTCCCTGGGACATGAAAAATGAGAGTCCCTATGTTGAGATCCTGAGCTTCTGGTGCTTTCACCTCACTCATGATTTTACTTATAAAACCAAATAAATAAGCCTTTCAGCATCTTTTTGAAAGAATATAACTTTTACTATGATCTCCTATGTAACCCATATTAAAACTGATCTCAAAATGCTAACATTTCCCCATGTGTCTTTCAACCATGCCTTCCTGTTTATAGGTGCCACCAGACTCCCACACCTAGTTTTATGTGATATAAAACTTTTCTCTATTTTTCTCTCTTGAAACTCTATGCATGACAGAAGATGCTCAATTTACATTGTGACCCTGAGATTTGCTGATATGTACATAGAAGAATGCTAAACATCTTAGGGGTCATTAAAAGCTTTTCTTAATAAAATTAATTAGGCCACATATAATTGTATGTATTCTTTGTTGCAAATCAGCTTTTTCTTTAGAGATCTTATAAAATTAAATGATATGGCAATCATTTGTTCTCCAGGAATGATTGACTACAGTAAGTATAAGTAGTAAGATCTAAGGTTTTGAAAAGTGGAAATACAGAAAGAAGTTCTAATTGGTATGGTCATAATCCTCATTGTATCCTCACAGACATGCATTGTTTCTATCATAGCTTGCATGTATTTGCTTTGTTCTCTGTTGATACTGGTTTGCAAGAAATTTTAAGACATGGCTCCTAGTCTTAGATATCAGAAGATATTCTAAAGAAGCCCACAAATAAATTGAAGTAGGTTAGGATGAGTAAAGACACAAATTCTAGTTCACTCTCATAAGAGAACATCCAAACTGGAGATGTTAATGTTAGTGAAGGATGTGGAAGAGATACCATACAGCCATGTCTACACAATGCAATCCCAAGCTGATTTCTGAGTGAGATACTGGCAACATCACTGTTCTCAAATTCTTATACAATGTAAGGAATGATATTATTCTTTTCAACATAAAATGAAGATTCAAAATAGCTGTCTACACAAATTCACAGATCTAATGTCTTCAGTCAGTTGTTAGTAAAATCAAAATTATGTCAAAATAAATATCAACACTGTAGGAAGCCACTTTCGCCATTACAAGATGGCGCCCATTTCCTGTGATGAATCAGCGATGTGCTGTTGTTACTCCACTCTGCACCCTACTACGCATGCACGGGTAGAGGTTTGGCAGGCCATAGCTCAGTCCCGGATCATGCTAATGAGGCATCATGGCGTGCACCAATCAGGTAGAAACACGTCCAGCCTAGGCCTATTTAAGTAGCACCGTTCCTTTCTGGGTCTTTTGCCTCTGCAATCAACCCCGCAATAAACGTCTGTGGAAGGATCCTGATTGTCTCGTGTCATTCTTGCTGGTGAGATAGACGTGACCTACAACTGGTGCTGAAACCCAGGAACCTTTACATCAACGGCCTGCGAAGTCCCCTCGGAAGTTTCTTCTGAGGAGGATCCAGAACCATATGACGGAGGTAAGCGACAATGAAAAGAATCCTGAATAAACTGCTCTGAGAAGGACTTACATTTGTCTAACGCAGTTCAGAACTCTTTGCAGTCAGGCAGCCGACTGGTAAGTTCCAGGTAAAGGGAACCAATTCAAGTCTCCGGGAAGGAGTGATAAAGTCCTCAGTAAAGAGGCTAGAAAGAAAAGCAAAAGTATGGGTAACTCTACTTTGTATCCAACTTTTGTGGCTCTAAGGGAGCTGTTAAAGGGAAAGAAATTAGAGTTGAAAAGGAGTATAAAGCAGTTGAAAAGATTTGTTAAGAAGAAAGGAACAGTGGAAAAATGAGAAAAGGAAATTGGATTTCAAGACTCCTGGGGACAAGGGGAAACATGGAGACGTCCTGTTTCCTGTATGGACCCCAATGGAGATATTCTTAGTACTGGTACAAGTGTTCTTCCCTCTCTGTGTATTGTTTGACTTTGGTGCACCAATTTGTCTATGTGTGTCTGTCCTTGTTTTGTGGTTCGAGTGACTGTTGCTCTATGTTTTATGTAGAAAAAAAATGGTAAAAACTTTATTTGCTGGAAGTCCATCTCTTGATCCAGTGTCAGTTTACACAGCAGAGGCTGATTTAAGTTGCTCTGCAATTAGCTAGGAGTCAAGTACAGCTGGAGAAAAGCTGCTTTTGAAAAGGGCCAGCAGCTGCTTAAGTTCTAGGACAAGTAGGCTGATGGTTATTTTTCTTTTTGGGTACAAAGTGCTTTTTCTCTTGAATTGCAGCTAGAAAACAATTGTTTGATTCAAATTTATAAGATTCATGTAGTTTCATTTTTGGTTCTGATTGGTCTTAAAGGTATAAATATGTTTTGCATGTTTTGACTATGGAGTATTGGCTTAAGTTATTGGGCATGATTAAAAATTACATTGGTAACAAAAAGAGAATTTAAAACTGGTAAATCAGGGTTGGCGTTATCTTAAACGAGAACATGTGGCATGACCCAACCCAGGAAAAACAGGCCTTTAAAGATACTTCTAAATTGAACTTTGTAATGTGAAAGTAATACATTTGCCATTGATTTTTAAAGAGAATAAATTGTTTAAAATTGGGTTTTGCTTTCCAAAGTTGTAGTTATGCTCTAATATTGCAAGAGAAAGAATTTTGGTTAACAACTGCCAGTGTACCATAGACTAAAGTTTGGAGTCTGATCTAAGGCTTACGATTCTTAACCCACTCATATTTTGCAATTAAGATGATTTCGATGATTTCAAGAGTAAGTTAAAAACAGCTATGGCCAGTATAGACCTGTTGCCACTTTTTCACAAGCTTTATTAGATACAGTGTTAGAAGCAAGAATTAACCACCCAAGATTGAAAAGGAGATCTCAGTGGGAATTTATTTGATATCAAACAGGTTCTTTTTGAACTGTTTCAAAAATTTGTTGATATGACTACTAAAAACAGCTAGTAGAATTTTTTTGGGAACCTTCAAATTTCAGGTTCCTTTTATTATTCAACCCTTATACAATGGGGTCCAGGTGTAGGCTACTGCCCTACAGGACAGGTGAGTGTTGGGCCTGGCCTTGGCCAATAGGCTCAGATTAGAAAATAATTTACAATTGAGTAAATTATTAAAAGGCTCAGAGCTGCCTCAGTGGAGACTTGTGAGGCACTGCTTTTGTCTTGCAATTCCCACCTAGGAAGTTTCAGGCCAATGTTAATGCCCACCTAAAAGGTGGCATAATGATCCTTAATCAAAGAATTGATTTGGTGCAGGAACAAGTTGATACCCTTTGGCAGGTTGCTCAGTTAGTGTGTGAATGGTGATACACGGGGCTATGTATTACCTCAGTGCCCAAACAGAATTTTACCCATGCTGCTAATTTGTCAAAGAGCTTGTCTAATTCATCTTGCAGAAAACTGGTCCGGAGAATTTGATCATCTGCTACAAGAATTGAGGATTGCCATCGTCCATGCGAATTCCACCCGAGTAGATGTGTCCTTCACTGCTGGATTGGGAACCTGGATTGCCAATGCTATGAATCACCTTAAGGAGTGAGCGGGAGTTTGTCTTTTTGGTGCCCTAATATGCTGTGGAGGAGTGTTTCTGCTATGGTTGCTGTGCAAGCTACGTGCCCAACAAAAACGCGACAAGGTGGTGATTACACAGGCACTCACTGCATTGAAAAATGGTGCTTCCCCTGAAGCATGGCTGTCCATGCTTAAGAATTAGTTTTACTCATGCAGAAGTCAGCCCTTGTACCCCGAGTCCTTGAAAGGACATTGCACTGGGATGGGTGACATGCTGTTTGCCACAGTCCTTGCACCTCACAGAGACTATCTCATTGCACGTGAGAGGGTGTTGGTCATGAGATCATTTATGGATTGCCTTGAACCCTGATGGTCCAACAAGAACCTGATGGTTGATCGGCAGCCCTAGAACTGGTTTCTAATAAAACAAAAAAGGGGGAGTTGTAGGAAACCACGTTTGCCATTACAAGATGGCACCCATTTCCTGTGATGAATCAGCGATGTGTTGCTGTTATTCCACTCAGCACCCTACTATGCATGCGCGGGTAGAGGTTTGGTGGGCCGCAGCTCAATCCTGGAGCATGCTAATGAGGCATCATGGCGTGCACCAATCAGGCAGAAACACGTCCAGCCTAGGCCTATTTAAGTAGCACCGTTCCTTTCTGGATCTTTCGCCTCTGCAATCAACCCCGCAATAAACGTCTGTGGAAGGATCCTGATTGTCTCCTGTCATTCTTGTTGGCGAGATAGACGCGACCTACATAACACTTTAAGCACAACTAGGTGCTCTTGTTAGAGGACAGAAGATGTATCTTAATGTTACAGAATTGGAATCCCATATGCAAAGCTCTGGATATGAATCTCTGTCTCTCATCACAAACAAAAATCACCATTAAGTTTCAAGAAATGCCTCAGCAGTAGGTTAAAAGCACTCACTGCTCTCTCAAAGGACAGAGATTCAAATCTTAGCACCCACATGCCTGTAATTCCAGTCCCATGGAATTTAAAACACAGACATACATGGTTTCAGAATGCCCATGTAAATAAAGGAATGAAAGAAAGAAAAGATTCAGTTAAAAAAATCAAGAGTTTTCTCTTTGATTAAGACCAAGGATCATCTCCACAGAGTCATATTTCTTGTTTTTACCTTGAAGGGTAGACTTTAGACACAGTTCCTCATGTTTATAGTTAGATACTGTCAAGTTGCAGAAGAAAAAATTACTACAAAATTCACAGAGGTATACAGTACTTCAAAATTTATTGTATTTTCAGTTATTTTTTCATTTTAATTGTTCGAAATAAAATCAGTAAAGACAGTAAATAATTGTATAATTTCGGCAACTGTTTCAAAGTTAATGAACTTTATTAAAGATCCTTTCATCATACACATCTCCAACAAAGCTAATGATTAATAACCAAATAGGGAATTTTCCCTACAGTTTGGCTGTCAGGAAGAATTAAAAAAAAATAATTAACATAAGACCTTATAGGAACTTGAGATCATTTATTATCTTGATAAAATGGAGAAAATCAGTATAACAAAAGAAAAGATAGTTTTTAATCAGAAGTTTGTTCTTTTTTAATAATATGAATCAGGGAAAGCAAGCTAATAAAATGTATTCAGGAAAACAAGTAATATTCAAAAATAAGAAGTAAGAATTCATAAGCAAAAGCAGTAGAAAACACAAATTGAAAAATACAAATTGGTAATTTACTTAGTAATCAAACTTTGAAAGAATGTTTAAAGCATCCAAAGCAAAAATAACTATTCTAGTAATGTGAAAATTGATAATAGTTTTTGAAATTTTTTTACCATATATTCCAAAATTTGTGTAAACATTCTTATATTTAACACTGTCATGATACTTTAGAACATTTTCCCAAGTATTATTTAAAGAAATGAGTGTTCCAATTCATTGTAGACTTATTTATTATAAGAAAATATCATAGCTACTTAGCTAGGAGAAAAGTTTAAATATAATCTATAAACAATACTGTATTATGAAGATTCTATAGCACCATGTAAAAAATACTAAATGAAAACAACTTTCTGAAAGCTATAGCAGTGTAGAAAATATGAAAAAAAAAACCTGACACAATAACTTTTTAAAATTCTAATAGAAATCTAAACAATCCACTCCTCTACTTCCTTCTCTACAACTTTTAGCACCCCCCCCAAAAGGCAAAAACAAGGATTAAAAGTTACATTTTTATAATGCTGTCCAATTTTTAATTGTTCAGATTTCTAGAGAAATGTAATAATCTCATGATAGAATACAGTCTTTGAACCAAATTTGCATCACAATATCTTTAAAACACCACCCTTTAGTGATTAAAAATATTTGGTCAATATTCAACTCAGACAGCTGAAATCTGACAGGAGATTTTACCCAAGTAACAGTGTTTCATACTCAGGAAAGAAGGAAGGAAGAAAGGAAGGAAAGAAGGAAGGAAGGAAGGAAGGAAGGAAGGAAGGAAGGAAGGAAGGAAGGAAAAAAGAAGGAAGGAGGGAAGGAAGAGAGGGAGAGAGGGAGAGGGAGAGAGGGAGAAAGGGAGAGAGGGAGGGAGAGACAGAGGGAGAGAGGAAGAAAGAAAGGAGATAAGGAGGGAAACAAGACTTGTAGAGATCTAGATAGTTAACTTAGTGCTGAACTCCTTACTTGAAATCATGTGGGCATCTAGGATCAGGAGCAAGGGCGTCTCCTCCCTTTGGTGTTCAAAGAGGTCATCTTCGGTTGAATATGCTTCTGGAGCCATGGGTACTCTTTGGTTCCTGGTTTAATCCCTGGGAACTCTGGGGTTACTGTGAGATTCATATTGTTTTTCCTCCTATGGTGCAGCAAACCCCTTCAGGTCCCTGGGTCCTTTCTCTACCTCCCCCATTAGGGAGCCTGTGCTCACTTCCAATGTTTGGCTGAGGGTTTCCCCCTCTGTATTTGTCATGCACTGGTAGAGTCACCCAGGTGACAGCTGTATCAGACTTCTGTCAGCTAACACTTGATGGCATCCACAATAGTGTCTGGTTTTTTTGTAACTGTATTTGGTGGGGCAGTGTTTGGATGGTCTGTGGCTCAGTCTCTGCTCCAGATTTTGTCTTTGTATCTCCTTCTGTAGGTATTTTGTTCCCCCTTTTAAGAAGGACCAGAGTATTCATACTTTGGTCTTCTTTCTTCTTGAGCTTCATTTGGTCCTTGAATTGTATCTTGGGTATTACAAACTTCCAGGCTAATATCGACTTATCTGTGAACGCATACCATGTGTGTTCTTTTGTGATTGGATTACCTCACTCAGGATGATATTTTCTAGTTCCATCTATTAGCCTAAGAATTTCATGAATTCATTTTTTAATGGCTGAGTAGTTCTCCATTGTGTAAATGTACCACATTTTCTGTATCCATTCCTCTGTTGAGGGACATCTGGGTTATTTCCAGCATCTGGCTATTAAAAAATAAGACAGCTATGAACATAGATAAGCATGTGTCCTTATTACATGCTGGAGAATGCCCAGGAGTGGTATAGCAGGACCTCCTGTAGTATTATGCTCAATTTTCTGAAGAACTGCCTAAGAGATTTCAAATGTGGTTGTACAAGCTTGCAATCACACCAGCAGTGGAGGAGTGTTCCTCTTTCTTGGTATCCTAACCTTCAACTTCTGGCTACATAGTTTTTGATTTCAGCCATTCTAACTGGTATGAGGTGAGACCTCAGGGTTGTCTTGATTTGAATTTCCCAGACGACTAAGGATGTTGAACATTTCTTTTCATGATTATCAACCATTCCATGTTCCACAGATGAAAATTATTTGATTAGCTCTGTACCCCATTTTTAATAGTTATTTGGTTCTTTTGGGTCTAACTTCTTGAGTTCTTTGCATGTATTAGATATTAACCCTTTGTCAGATATAGGGACCTTTTTTTATTGGATATATTCTATATTTACAATTCATTTCCCTTTTTATGGTTCCCCACCCCCAAAGGTCCCACATGCCCTTTTCCCTCCCCCTGCTCCCTCATCCACCCCCTCCCACCTCACTGTTCTTGTACTCCCCCACAATGATGCTTTGGTCCATTGTAGCACCACTGTCCACTCCTTTCTTCTTGTGAGACATCACTTGGTATGTGATTTATGTCTTTGGTGTTCCAAGCTTCTAGGCTAATATCCATTTATCAGTGACTGCATACCATGGGTATTCTTTTGAGACTGGGTCACCTCACTTAGTATGACGTTCTCCAGCTCCATCCATTTCTCTAAGAATTTCATGAATTCATTGTTTCTAATGGCCGAATAGTACTCCATTGTGTATATATACCACATTTTTTGTAACCATTCCTCTGTTGAGGGACATCTGGGTTCTTTCCAGCTTCTGGCTATTATATATAAGGCTGCTCTGAACATAGTGGAGCATGTATTCTTATTGCATGCTGTGGAATCTTCTGGGTATATTCCCAGGAGTGGTATGGCTGGGTCCTCTGGAAGTATCACGTCCAGTTTTCTGAGGAACCGCCATACTGATTTCCCAGAAAACCAAATAACCCTATCCAAAAATGGGGTACAGAGCTAAACAGATACTTTTCACCTGAAGAAATTCGGATGGCTGAGAAACACCTTAAAAAATGTTCAACATCATTAGTCATTAGGGAAATGCAAACCAAAACAACCCTGAAATTTCACCTCACACCAGTCAGAATGGCTAAGATTAAAAACTCAGAAGACATCAGGTGTTGGCGAGGATGTGGAGAAAGAGGAACACTCCACTGCTGGTGGGAATGAAAGCTGGTACACATATAGGGATATTAAAACCTTTTTCCAATTTTTTGATTGCCTTTTTGTCCTATTGACAGTGTTCTTTGCCATAAAGAAACTTTGTAACTTTATGAGGTCCCATTTGTAAATTATTAATCTTAAAGCATAAGCTATTGGTGTTCTGTTCAGGAAATTTTTTTTATCACTGTTTTTTTTTTTATCCCTTTCAGCCCCAACATATCCCATCTTGCTGTTTTTCAATTAATTGGTGTCACAGGCCTGCATATATATGTGTATATATATATATATATATATATATATATATATATATACATATATATATTATGCTCACAAGCATATGTTGTGAAAGAATTCGTCCTCATGAATATTCTTTCATGAGATTCTGTAAAGATGGCACTTCTCATTTATCATATTTTACCTCTTGATGAGTTGTAGAATCTTCTTGGTTATGACCTTTAGCAAAAATCAAAGTATGAAGTATATGTGGTCTGAATGATTCATCTAACACATTAAGACACCCATATTTCCCTATGGGTAGCAAAGCAGAAATCCAAACCGGTTACATTTGTTTCATAAAAAATACACTCCAACCAACAAACTTGCAAATTCTTCAATTTATTGGGAAGGTTTTCAAACTTGTTCTTAATTATATTTTAGTGTTCACTGACTTCCTTAGAAAGTATTGCATTATTATGAAGAGACACTAAGTCCAAGGCAATTATGATAAGAAAAAGTATATAATTGGAAAACTTCATACACATGGAACTTTCACAAGTAGAAATCATAGGTCTTAGGATCACATTTCTTATACACATTACTGTCCTCACCTTTCAGATGATTTAATGAAAATATTTACAACTGAGTAAGATGCCATTGCATACATGTACCATATTTTTATTATTAATCTATTGAAGGACATTTAAGTTGTTTCAGTGTCTTAGCTCTTGTGAATGAGATAGCTATGAAGACACCTGTGCATGTATCTATAAAATAGAATGTGAAGATTTTGGAGCATATGTCAAGGCATGGCACAACTGTGTTATATGGTAGATTCATTTTTAAGGTTTTTTGGAGTGGATGCCATCTCTATAATGATTTATAGAGTGGCTGTGCCAATTTCTATTCTTAGTGACAGTAAATCTCCCATCACTCACAAACTTGCTATATTTTTTATTAGGTTTGTCTTTTTGTTTGATTATTTTTAATGTTTGCTTTCTGACTGGATTAAGAAGAATCACAAAGCTGATATAATTTGAATTTCTGAAATAACTAAGGATGTTGAAAAAAACAAAATAGCACATTTTCATGATCTGTAAATGTGTGCCCGGAGGGTTGAATGTAGAAAGTCTTTTAAACTTGATATAAAATGTAGATTTCTGATTCTTTTAAGATTTATAGGATTAATTTTAAAGAAAAATAATGAAATAATTCTTTATCTCTTTATTAGCTACAAACTACAGCCTGTCCATAAAAACAAAATGGCTGGGAAAATTATATGCCTTTCTTATACCTTCTTAATTTATATCAAGTTACTTAGTTATGAATGTATGTGGGTTCTTGGGAGTGATTTGTTTTCTCCATCATGTGTAATATTTAAGTTGTTTTTCAAGTAAATATATTCCAGAACACACTTTTTAGATATAATCTTTCATTTAAAGAAAAATAGAATGTCATCAATCTGTAATGTTTATGCTGTTTAGAATACTTGGCTGGGATATATAAAAAATAAGATATTTTAATTTGTCATGCTACATTCAATGATTGTGTGATTATGGGTGTATATATGTCTGTGATTGTGTGTTTGCATATGTGTGTTCGAATCTTTTCATTGTTATCTTTTATATTGTCTTCTCTCCACCACCAAACCCAAAAACTTCCAGTAGACACTTGTACATCACAGGAATTGCTAGCACCAATAAGTCAAGTTTTATTCCCTCAGAGAATATTCTGGTATGTGATAAATTGCCAACTCTATGCCTTAGCCTCAGTTTACCCTAAACTGACAAGGCTGCCCTCCTACATGTCCCTTTAAGATATTTTTTGCAAACTACCTGAAATAAGCAATACAAGAAAAAAGTAATTGAAATACCTGATATCCTTATTAGTTTTTTTTTATAATTGTAGATCCTACATTTTGAAATGCTCAAAAATCAGACGTACAGGAAGTCAGACATCGTCGAAGACAAGCGAGGAGAGGTACATGCTTAAAAGTGAAGCCAAGAGGCACAAAAGATTGTATCTGAAACATCCTGAGAGGTACTCTGCTAAATTCCATAATAAGATATGTAGCAATAAGAAATATCAACTAAAACTAGCATGCCTATATTGTTAAAATGACTGAAATTTGGTGATAACAATGGAGCATGCAGTCTGCAAACTTAGTGTTCACTGATATATGCAATTATATAGTACTGATATGTGCAATTCCATATACCAATTAAGATATCCAAACTCCATCAAACTGCTAAGATATCTATAAAGATGTTCTGCTACATAATTCAAATTGAAATGAATGATGTATGGGTGATAAATATGAATGAAACAAAATGAAATTTATATATTGAAATGCCATAATTAAGCCCATCACTTTGTACGCTAGCTTAAATAGTTGTGAAGGAAATAAAAAAATCATATTTCCCTAATGATTCATACTAGTTTTAGAGAATCATAGGGAGTGCATACATCAAGAAATGCCAGTCTTGAAGGATTTCTGGTGATATGGTGATTAGGAGAGAGAGAGAGAGAGAGAGAGAGAGAGAGAGAGAGAGAAACAGCATTCATCATGAATTTGTGAAATTATTCATGCCCAGTAGAAGAAGTCATTTCCTTTACCTCTGGCAAAAGGGACAAATGGCTCTCAATTAACGTATACTTGTGCACCCTTTCAGGATAGAAACACTCATTCTGCCATCTAGATTACCTGAGTTTCTACTCACAAGTACTGGTATATGTACTAACACTCCCACCTAATTTCATGTCTTCATAACTACCAGCTTTTCCTCTTGCACTATGGTAGCTCCCAAAATGTTGCAGATTCCCCTTTTCTCTCTTTAAGCTGGAAAGAATTCCCCTAGTTATTTTATTGATCTCTCCTACTATTCTGCATTTTCTCTCATAAACATATGGTCTTATCCAGTCTGCTTGTTTTTCTCTATGCTATGAGCTCTTCGAGATGCCTCTGGGTATTTTCCCTCCCACAATAAAGATCTTCATAATTATGGAATGACTACTCTGGAGGTTTCTTTTCTGTGTCCTGCTTATGCAGTTTGTATATTTAAAGTACATATTTCCTTCAACAAATTATTTCAAGGATTATGGACAATGATACCATAGATTTTGCTCATCCATCAAGCACGTGTCAGTGACAACAGTTAGTGGCTATCCTTATGCATGTGAAGCAATGAAAAACAGTAGGATTTATGCTTCATAATACAAAAGGTGAAGGTAAGTGAGGATGTTTGCTAATTATTTTTATTTAATCTAAATTGGTGTTAATATACTGAGAAACAGGTTGTCAAGAACCATTTTTCAGTCATGAAAAGCATACCAATATGAACAAATAGATAAAACATGTAAGACTGACTTGAGAAAAAATATCTGGGATCTTACTCAGGAATACTGTATACCCTTGGATCTCTCTTCCTGCAGAATCTGTATCATTGGATGCTTACTGCCTCTGCCTTGGGGTTAACCTTGTGGCCTGGTGGACATCCTTGCCCTTTAATTTCATTATATAGAGAAGGAGGAACCAGTGTTTAAATATTTTAACTACTTTTCAATTCCTTAAAAAGGCTGTTTTTCTTCTTTAACACTATAAATCCTGTGTTCTCCTAGCACTGGAGTGTGCTGGGTAAGTTAATCCTCAACTCTCTTGCATCCTGTCCTGTTTGTAGATTATAAGGATAACAAAATGTGAAAGTCTCCAAACATTCCCAGGATTGTTAACAGTTTGATTTTAATGCACTTCTGCATGAGACTGCATTGCTGATAGCAGCCAGTGAAACCAATGTGAAATTTGGTGTGGATGCTTCATGTACTGAGGTGAGCTTGTTGGACAGGAAGGCTTCTAAGGATCTCCAGCCTTATGTACTGTTTCAGAGTGGGGTCTAGGCCATCAGAACAGCTATTACTGTTCTTTTGATATTCAAAAACTTCCCCCTTCCCCCTTTTTTAGCAGAGACTAGTTGTCAAGTGTCTTGACAATCACTGGACTGGGAGTGAAAGGCTGCTACTGTGCTCTTAGAGCATTATCAATGGCAGAGTTAGCTGATACCAAGTCATTTTTTTCTCTCGGCTATAGAAAAATAAGTATCCTCCTGATTTGAAGTGATTAGACTCTAAAGTAGCACTCCTAGTAATAGTCTGAACCTTGTGATTCAGAGTAGAAAAGACTAATAGGGAAAAATACTTACCCAGCCACACTGATGAAGATCAGTATGTTTGAAACAATTGGCATGTCCCTCATCTACTGAAAAGGAAGAGGAGGTAAAGCTTGTAATCCAGATCCAGGTCTTCCTCACACATGCTGTCTAGTGATGCTAGAGCAAGTGTTGTAGTTGTGAAGAGAAGCAGACTGTAAGGTACAAGCACTGCACTGGTAGATCTGTCTTCCACACCTGTGGCTTCACTGTGCAACTCGGCTGCAAACAGTGTCCTTCTCAAGACCTATTTGCTTTAAGGATGCAGGGTATTGTTTGCTTCAGACATGGTGTTCCTCCTGCTCTAGCCTCTCAAATACTAGGATTATAAGCAGGAGCCACTACAACAGAAGCAGCAGGCTTTTTTTTTTTTTGGTTAAAAATTTATTTTCAAACCACATTGCACATCAGCTATTACACTTATAGATTTTTTTCTGAATGATTTGGATCATTTAACTTGCTTCTAGTACACTTTCCGTTTCCTGGTTTTGTTAGGTCATCTTAACTGTCTTCCAGATATGTCCCTGAAGTCCTCTGAACCTTTAGCTCCATTATGGACCCAAGCAAGACTATATATGAACGTTTAATTCTGATTGTTTTGGTACATGGAAACTTTTGAAAATAGTTGCACTAATTATTTATTTAAGTAGTCTTTTCTGAACAAGCTTAGTGGATTAATAAGACTTCTGGAAACCCAGCAAACAGGTAGCTTTTATAGTCATAGAAACTGGTAGTAGGTACCAGGAATACAGCATACCTTCTAGATCCCTGATCAATTGAGGTTTGCAGAAATTACTTATGAAATCTTTTGTGCTGAAGACATGCACTGGGAGTAATCCATGGGACAGATAATTCCCCCTTGTATTATTGAGTATTGATATGATTTTTAAAACAAAACACAAAATACTGTCTGTTGGCCTTTTCTCTCAATCTTAAATTTTTGCGATTTTGAATCCTACAAATTGTCTTGGAAGTATACTCTGTAACAATGAGCCAGGCCTACAGTGATTGAAGACTTTTAATGTATGTAATATTTATAGATTGCATGCTGTTAATACTGTGAGGTTATTTCCTGTTTTATTGTAAATTTTCCCATTTATTTGCCCATAAACTAAAATATGGTTGATATTAAAAATTTTAAACAAATGTTAAAACTTTGCTGATCAGAATGCAACCACTTTACCAAGACACAGGTACTGAGGGCTCTGGTCTATCCTGAAATGTCTGATTCTATGCACAGTTCCATTACCTTTAAAAAAGAAAAAAGAAAAGAAAAGAAAAGAAGAGAAGAGAAAAGAAAGAAAAGAAAAGAAAAGAAAAGAAAAGAAAAGAAAAGAAAAGAAAAGAAAAGAAAAGGACAACTTGCTAGGATTGCATCGGGGCTGCCATCTTGCCTTGGGTACCTGCAGATGACTGGTGGCTGGGGTCAGGTGAGTAGACAGAGACCTAGCCTAGCATCAACTACCACATCAGACTCTTGCCTGCACCCAGAGCCAGAGCAGCTCGGCAGGAGATCTGTGCACCGATGGTGGCTGTCACCTCTGACCACTGGGGGCTGGCTCACTGGGCTTGTAGCAAGGCCACCGTCTTACAGCGAGGCCACCATCTTCGCTTGTGGTCACTTCGGATGGCTGGCTGCTGGGGTCAAGTGCATGGACAGAGACCTAGCCTAGCATCGACAACCCCATCAGGCTCTTGCCTGCACCTAGAGCCAGAGCAGCTAGGCGGGAGTTCTGTGCACTGACAGCTCTGTGGTCCACCCATAGCCAGATCAGCTTGGTGGGTGGTCTCTGTGCATACTCGCTCAGGCACCAACCTGCTCATGGATCTGTGCTGGAGTACAGCCAGAGGCCGACATCTAGCATCAGGACACCACAGAGAGCTAACCAGACAGAGCCCTGCTGACTGGGAGCACCACCATCTAGGTTCCAGCAGTCCAACCAGGGAACCTTCAGTCTGCAGGGAATCCTGTGGATAGACAGAGCCCTGAGACCCACCACCATCTTGGAGGTGGTGGCCTGAACAGGTCACCATAAAGATCTAACAGACAAGCTCAGATCGGTGGAAAAAAAGATCTGATTCTTAAGAGCTGGCAACTAGGCAGGGCAGGAGGAGACCACAGGAGGCCAATTGCAGGTCTAGCAGCAAGCCCAGGGGAGAATTGGGTCTGGCCCAGCAGAGCTGAGGATGAAATTCGGAGCCCAGTATCAGAAACCTTCTGGGCTCCACCTCAGGAGCAAAGACACCCTCTACTACAGTGGCTCCAAAGGCCAGACTCACAGGAGCTTCAAACTCAAACCAGTAACAACAAGACCAACTAACTCCAGAGATAAACAGATGCTAAAAGGTGAATGTAGGAACATTACTAACAGACATCAAGGAAATATGGCAGCATCTGAACCCAATTCGCCAACCACAGCAAGTCCTGGATACCCCAACACACCAGAAAAAAAAAGAGTTGGATTTAAAAGCACTGGTCATGATGCTGCTAGAGGAACACAAAAAAGACATAAACAAATCTCTTAAAGAAATGCAGGGGAACATGAATAGAGTAGAAGGCCTTACAATGAAAACACAAAAATCACTTTAAAAAATCCAGGAGAATATGGATCAACAGACAGAAGCCAGTAAAAAGGAAATGAAAAAATCACTTAAAGAAATGCAGGAGAAATTGAGTCAACAGGCAGAAGTCATGAAAGAGGAAACACTAAATTCTCTTAAAAAATTGCAAGAAAACACAAACAAACAAGTGAAGGAACTGAGCAAATCCATTCAAGATCTGAGCACAGAGGTAGAAACAACTAAGAAATCACAAAGGGAGACAACTTTAGAGATAGAAAACCTTGGGAAGAAATCAAGGGTCGTAGATGCAAATATCAACTACAGAATACAAGAGATAGAAGTAAGAATCTCAGATGCTGACGATACCATAGAAACCATTGACTCCACAGTCAAAGAAAATGTAAAATGCAAAAGGCTTGTAACCCCAAATATCCAGGAAATCCAGGACACAATGAGAAGACCAAACCTAAGGATTATAGGGATAGATGAGAATGAAGATCTACAATATAAAGGGCCAGCAAATATCTTCAACAAAATTATGGAAGAAAACTTCCCTAACATAAAGAGAGAGAGATGCCCATGAATATACAAGATGCTTACAGAACTCCAAACAGACTGGACCAGAACAGAAATACCTCCCATCACATAATAATCAAAACCCCAAATGTACTAAACAAAGAAAAAATATTAAAGGCAGTAAGAGAAAAAGACCAAGTAACATATAAAGGAAGACCTATCAGAATCACACCAGACTTCTCTCGAGAGACCTTGAAAGCTAGAAAATGTTGGGCGGATCTCATGTAGATGCTAAGAGAACACAAATGTCAGCCAAGACTGCTATACCCAGCAAAACTCTCAATCAACATAGAATATTCCATGACGAGACCAAATTGACACAATATCTTTCCACTAACCCAGCGCTACAAAGATAATAGGAGGAAAACTCCAATACAAGGAGGGAAACTGCACCCTAGAAAAAGCAAGATAGTAACATTCTTCCATCAAACTCAAAAGAAGATAACCAGTCAAAAAAAATAAAAAATGTCAGGAAGAAATAATCACTATTCCTTAATATCTCTTAACATCAATGGACTCAATTCGCCCCCAAAAGACATAGACTAACAGACTGGATATGGAAACAGGACCCTACATTTTGATGCATACAGGAAACACACCTCAGGGACAAAGACAAACACTACCTTAGAGTAAAAGGCTGGAAGACAATTTTGCAAGCAAATGGTTGCAAGAAGCGAGCTGGAATACCCATTCTAATATCAGATAAAATTGACTTTCAACCTAAAGTCATCAAAAGAGACACAGAAGGTCATTTGTTGCTGGTCAAAGGAAAAATCCACCAAGAAGAAATCAAAATTTTAAACATCTATGCTCCAAATGCAAGGGCACCTTCATTCATAAAAGAAACTTTACGAAAGTTCAAAGCACACATTGCACCTAACACAATAATTGTGGGGGACCACAACACTTCACTATCCTCAATGGTACAATCAGGAAAACAGAAACTAAACAGGGATGCAGGGAAACTCATTGAAACTTTGGATCAATTAGACTTAACAGATATATATAGAACATTCATCCTAAAGCAAAAGAATGTAACTTTTTTTTCAGCACCTCATGGTACCTTCTCCAAAATCAACCATATAATTGGTCACAAGACAGACCTCAACAAATATAAAAAGATCGAACTAATCCCATGCCTCCTATCGGATCACGATGGAGTAAGAGTGTTCTTCAATAGCAATAAAAACAACAGAAAATATTCATAAACATGAAGGATGAAAAATATTCTTCTCAATGATACCTTAGTCAAGGAAAAAAATAAAGAAATCAAAGACTTTTTAGAATTTAATGAGAATAAAGACACAACATACCAAATCTATGGGACACAATGAAAACAGTGCTAAGAGGAAAACTCATAGTCCTGAGTGCCTCCAAAAGGAAACAGGAGAGAGCATATACTAGCATCTTAATAGAACACCTGAAAGCCCTGGAACAAAAAGAAGCTATTTCAACCAGGAGGAGTAGAAGACAGGAAATCATCAAACTCAGGGCTGAAATCAATCAAGTTAAAACAAACAGACCATACAAAAAATCAACAAAACCAGGCCTAGTTCTTTGAGAAAATCAACAACATAAATAAACCCTTAGCCAGACTTACAAAAGGGCACAGAGACAGTATTCAAATCAACAAAACTAGAAATGAAAAGGGAGATATAACAACAGAAACTGAGGAAATTCAAAAACTCATCAGATCCTACTACAAAAGCCTATACTCAACACAACTGGAGAATCTGTAGGAAATGGACAATTTCCTAGACAGATACCAAATACCAAAATTAAATCAGGATCAATTAGATCGTCTAAACAGTCACATAAACCCCAAACAAATAGAAGAGATCAGAGAAAGACTTCCAACCAAAAAAGAATAGGACCAGATGGTTTTAGTGCAGAATTCTATCAGACCTTCAAAGAAGACCTAATACCAATACTCTTCAAACTATTCCACAAAATAGAAACAGAAGGAACACTACCCAACTCATTCTACAAAGCTACAATTAGCCTGATACCAAAGTCACACAAAGATCCAACTAAGAAAGAGAACTTCAGACCAATCTCCTTTAATCAATGCAAAAATACTCAATAAAATTCTTGCCAACCGAATCCAAGAACACATCAAATCAATTATTCACCATGATTGAGTTGGCTTCCTCCCAGGGATGCAGGGATGGTTCAATATATGGAACTCCATCAATATAATCCACTACATAAACAAACTCAAAGAAAAAACCACATGGTCATCTCATTGCATGCTGAAAAAACATTTGACAAAATTCAGCATCCTTTCATCCTAAACTTCTTGGAAAGAACAGAAATTCAAGGCCCATACTTAAACATAGTAAAAGCAGTTTACAGGAGACTGGTAGCCAACATCAAAGTAAATGGAGAGAAACTTTAAGCAATCCCACTAAAATCAGGGACTAGACAAGGCTGCATCCTCTCACCATGTCTGTTCAATATAGTACTTGAAGTACTAGCTAGAGCAATTCGACAGCATAAGGAAGTCATAGGGATACAAAATGGAAATGAAGAAGTCAAACTATCACTATTCGCAGATGATATGATAGTATACTTAAGTGACCCAAAAACTCCTCCAGAGAATTCCTACAACTGATAAACAACTTCTGGAAAGTGGCTGGTTATAAGATCAACTCAAGCAAATCAGTAGCCTTCCTATACTCAAAGGATAAGTAGGCTGAGAAAGGAATTAGGAAAATGACACCCTTCACAATAGCCACAAACAATATAAAGTATCTTGGTGTGACTAACCAAACAAGTGGAAGATTTATATAACAAAAACTTTAGGTCTCTGAAGAGGGAAATGGAAGAAGAACTCAGAAAATGGAAAAATCTTCCATGATCTTGGGTTGGCAGGAATAATATAGTTAAAATGGCAATATTGCCAAAAGCAATATACAGATTCAATGCAATCCCCATCAAAATCCAAACTCAGTTCTTCATAGAGTTAGCAAGAGCAATTCTTAAATTCATCTGGAATAACAAAAACACAGGATAGGTAAAACTATCATAAGCAGTCAAAGAACTTCTGGGGTATCCCAGACCTCAAGCTATACTACAGAGCAGTAGCTTTAAAAACTGCATGGTATTGGAAGAGTGACAGGGAGGTGTATCAGTGGAATAGGATTGAAGAGCTAGAATTAAACCCTCACATCTATGGTCAATTGATCTTCGACAAAGGAGCTGAAAACATCCACTGGAAAAAAAGATAGCCTTTTTAACAAATGGTGCTGGCTCAACTGGAGGTCAACATGCAGAAGAATGAGAATTGATCCACTCTTATCTTCTTGTACTAAGCTCAACTCCAAGTGGATCAAGGACTTCCACATAAAACCAGACATACTGAAAATACTAGAAAAGAAACTGGGGAAGATCCTTGAGGACGTTGGCTTAGGGGGAAAGTTCCTGAACAGAACACCAATAGCTTATGCTCTAAGATCAAGAATTGACAAATGGGACCTCATAAAATTACAAAGTTTCTGTAAGGCAAAGACACTGTCAAAAGGACAAATTGGCAACCAACAAATTGGGAAAAGATCTTCACCAACCCTACAGCTGACAGGGGGCTAATATCAAATGTATACAAAGAACTCAAGAAGTTAGACCCCAGAAAGCCAAATAACCCTATCAGAAAAATGGGATACAGAGCTAAACAAAGATTTTCACCTGAAGAAATTTGGATGGCTGAGAAACACCTTAAAAAATGTTCAACATCATTAGTCATTAGAGAAATGCAAATCAAAACAACCCTGAGATTTCACCTCACACCAGTCAGTTTGGCTAAGATTGAAAACTCAGGAAACATCAGGTGTTGATGAGGATGTGGAGAAAGAGGAACACTCCTCCACTGCTGGTGGGATTGCAAGCTGGTACACCCACTCTGGAAATCAGTCTGGTGGTTCCTCAGAAAACTGGACACAATACTTCCGAAGGAAGCAGCAATACCACTCCTGGGTATATACCCAGAAGATTCCCCAGCATGCAATAAGGATTCATGCTACACTATGCTCATAGCAGCCTTATTTATAATAGCCAGAAGCTGGAAAGAACCCATATGTCACTCAAAGGAGGAATGGATACAAAAAAAATGTGGTATATATACACAATGAAGTACTATTCAGCCATTAGAAACAATGAATTCATGAATTTCTTAGAGAAATGGATGGAGCTGTAGAACATCATACTATGTGAGGTAACCCAGTCTCAAAAGAATACCTATGGTATGCACTCACTGATAAGTGGATATTAGCCTACAATCCTGGGACACCAAAGGCACAGTCCACATCAAATGATGTCTGACAAGAAGGAAGGAGTGGACCCTGGTGTTGGAAAGGATCAAAGCATCAGTATAGGGGAATACCAGAACAGGGAAGTGGAAAGGGGTGGATGAGGGAACACGGGGAGGGAAAAAGCCATGTGGGACCTTTTTGGGGGTAGGGAACCAGAAAAAGGGAAATGAAATATACATATCTAATATATTCAACAAAAAATTTAAAAAAAGAAGGAAAAGAAAAGAAAAGAAAAGAAAAGAAAAGAAAAGAAAAGAAAAGAAAAGAAAGAAAAGGCTTGCCTGCAGCTTCCCATCCAGCCGGTGGTAGGGAAGGCAGACCCAGCCAGCTTGCCAGGTGCTCAGACCCTGTTGGCGGAACCAGGTACCCGAGACAGCCCGAGTTTAAGACCTCCAGGGACTCAGGTCTGGAGCAGGAGCTGCGCACAGAGTAGCGGTTTGGGGTACAACGGCCGTGCCTGCGCTCTGCGCTCACAGGCCAGACCCCGAACCCCCTGCAGGCATCGCCATCTTGCCTGCAGCTTCCCATCCAGCTGGTAGCAGGGAAGCCAGACCTAGCCAGCTTGCCAGGTGCTCAGACCCTGCCGGTGGAACCAGGTACCCGAGACAGCCCGAGTTTAAGACCTCAGGGGACTCAGGTCTGGAGCAGGAGCTGTGCACAGAGTAGCGGTTTGGGGTACAGCGGCCGAGCCTGACCTCTGCGCTCGCCGGCCAGACCCCAAACCACCTGCAGGCAGTGCCATCTTGCCTGCAGCTTCCCATCCAGCCAATAGCAGGGAAGCCAGACCCAGCCAGCTTGCCAGGTGCTCAGACCCTGCCGGCGGAACCAGGTACCCGAGTCAGCCTGAGTTTAAGACCTCCGAGGATTCAGGTCTGGAGCAGGAGCTGTGCACAGAGTAGCAGTTTGGGGTACAGCAGCAGTGCTTGCACTCTGCGCTCGCAGGCCAGACCCTGAACCCCCTGCAGGCAGCGCCATCTTGCCTGCAGCATCCCATCCAGCAGGTGGCGGGGAAGCCAGACCCAACCAGCTTGCCAGGTGCTCAGATCCAGCCGGCGGAAACAGATAACTGAGATATCCCAACCTTACGACCCCTGGGGAAACAGGATACCAGACAGCAAACCCTGAGCAGGAGCAGTGCAGAGCAGCTGCCCAACAGGCAAAACCAAGTACCTGGTATATTCTGAGTTTAAGACCTCGGGAGACTCAGGCCACCTGTCAGCAATCTGTGAGCAGGAGCCCTACAGGGCAGTAGTTCAGGTGTCCCAGATGCTGGAAAATAGTCTTTCGAGCCCACAGGAAGGTCAAGCACCAGCTAGTAACTACAGGACCAACAAACACCAGAGTTAACCAGATGGCAAAAGGCAAACATAAGATCGTTACTAACAGAAATCAAAGCAGTATGGCTGCATCCAAACCCAGTTCCCCGACAGCAATAAATCTTAGATACCCCGAAACACCAGAAAAACAAGACTCAGATCTAAAATCACTGGTCAGATTGCTGTTAGAGGAACACTTAGATAAATCTCTTAAAGTAATACATGAGAAAATAGATCAAAAGCTAGAAGCCCATACAAGGAAATCACAATTAAATCTCGGATATCTCAATGCACCAGAAAAACAAGACTCAGATCTAAAATCACTGGTAAAGATGCAGATTGAGGATCACTTAGATAAATTTCTTAAAGTAATAGAGGAGAAAATAGATCAAAAACTAGAAGCCCATACAAGGCAGACACAAAAATCACTTAAAGAAATCCAGGAGAATATAGAGCAAAAAATGAATCCCAATAAGGGGGAGAAACAAAAATCACTTAAAGAAATACAAGAGAACATGGGTCATCAAGCAGAAGTCATAAAAGAGGAAACACAAAAATCCCTTAAAGAATTACAGGAAAACACAAACAAGCAAATGAAAGATCTGAGCAAAACCATACAGAATCTAAAAGCAGAAGTAGAAACAACTAAGAAATCGCAAAGGGAGACAATGTTGGAGATAGAAAACCTGGGGAAGAAATCAGGAGTCATAGATGCAAATATCAACAACAGAATACAAGAGATAGAAGACAGAATCTCAGATGCTGAAGATACCATAGGAACCATGGATTCAACAATTAAAGAAAATGCAAAGTGCAAAAAGCTGGTAACCCAAAACATTCAGGAAATCCAGGACACAATGAGAAGACCAAACCTAAGGATTATAGGGATAAATAAGAATGAAGATCTACAACTTAAAGGGCCAGCAAATATCTTCTACAAAATTATGGAAGAAAACTTCCCCAACCCAAAGAAAGAGATACCCATGAATATACAAGAAGCATATAGAACCCCAAATAGACTGGACCAGAACAGAAATACTTCCTGTCACATAATAATCAAAACCCCAAATATACTAAACAAAGAAAAAATATTAAAGGCAGCAAGAGAAAAAGGACAAGTAACATATAAAGGAAGACCTATCAGAATTACAGCAGACTTCTCACCTGAGACCATGAAAGCTAGAAGATCCTGGGCAGACCTCATGCAGACCCTAAGAGAACACAAACTTCAGCCAAAACTACTATACCCAGCAAAACTCTCAATCACCATAGATGGGGAAACCAAGGTATTCCACGACAAAACCAAATTTGCACGATACTTATCTACAAACCCAGCCCTACAAAGGATAATAGGGGAAAAATACCAACACAAGGGGGGAAACAACACCCCAGAAGAAACAAGATAGAAACCCCATCTCATCCCATCCAAAAGAAGAGAACCACTCAAATACAAACAAACAAACAAACAAACAAAATAATGCCCAAAATGTCAGGAAGTAATAATTACTATTCATTAATATCTCTTAATATCAATGGACTCAATTCCCCAATAAAAAGACACAGACTAACAGACTGGATAAGGAAACAGGACCCTACATTTTGCTGCATACAAAAAACACATCTCAGTGTCAAAGACAAACACCACCTTAGAGTAAAAGGCTGGAATACAGTTTTACAAGCAAATGGTCCTAGGAAACAAGCCGGAGTAGCCATTCTAATATCAGATAAAATTGACTTTCAACCTAAAGTCATCAAAAGAGACACAGAAGGTCACTTCCTGCTTGTCAAAGGGAAAATCCACCAAGAAGAATTCTCAATACTGAACATCTATGCGCCAAATGTAAGGGCACCCTCATTTGTAAAAGAAACCTTACTAAAGGTTAAAGCACACATCGCACCTAAAATAATAATTGTAGGTGACTTCAACACTCCACTCTCCTCAATGGACCGATCAGAAAAGCAGAAACTAAACCGAGACACAGTGAAACTAATTGAAGCTTTGGACCAATTAGATTTAACATATATATATATATATATATATATATATATATATATATATATAACATTCCATCCTAAAGCAAAAGAATATACCTTTTTCTCAGCACCGCACGGTACCTCCTCAAAAATTGATCATATAATTGGTCACAAGACAGACCTCAACAAATACAAGAAGATCGAACGAATCCCATGTCTCCTATCGGATCACTATGGAGTAAAAGTGGTCTTCAATAGCAAGAAGAACAACAGAAAGCCCACATACACATGGAAACTGAACAATACTCTACTCAATGACACCTTGGTCAAGGAAGAAATAAAGAAAGAAATCAAAGACTTTTTAGACTTCAATGAAAATGAAGGTACGACCTACCCAAATCTTTGGAACACAATGAAAGCAGTGCTAAGAGGAAAACTCATAGCCCTGAGTGCCTCCAAAAAGAAACTGGAGAGAGCATACACTAGGAACTTAACAGCACAACTGAAGGCCCTGGAACAAAAAGAAGCTAACTCACCCAGGAGGAGTAGGAGAGAGGAAATCATCAAACTAAGGGCTGAAATCAATCAAGTAGAAACAAAGAGAACCATACAAAGAATCAACAAAACCAAGAGCTGGTTCTTGGAGAAAATCAAGAAGATAGATAAACCCTTAGCTAGACTAACCAAAGGGCACAGAGACAGTATCCAAATTAACAAAATTAGAAATGAAAAGGGGGATATAACAACAGAAACAGAGGAAATTCAAAAGATCATCAGATCCTACTACAAAAGCCTATACTCAAAACAACTGGTGAATCTGGAGGAAATGGACAATTTCCTAGACAGATACCAAATACGAAAATTAAATCAGCATCAAGTAGATCAGCTAAACAGTCCCATAACCCCCAAAGAAATAGAAGGGGTTATAGAAAGCCTCCCAACCAAAAAAAGTACGGGACCAGATGGTTTTAGTGCAGACTTCTAACAGACCTTCAAATAAGACTTAACACCAATACTCTTCAAACTATTCCACAAAATAGGGACAGAAGGGACACTGCCCAACTCGTTCTTCGAAACCACAATTACGCTGTTACCTAAACCACAAAAAGATCCAACAAAGAAAGAGAACTACAGGCCAATTTCTCTTATGAATATTGATGCAAAAATACTAAATAAAATTCTTGCCAACCAAATCCAAGAGCATATCAAAATGATCATTCACCATGATCAAGTAGGCGTCATCCCAGTGATGCAGGAATGGTTCAATATACGGAAATCCATCAATGTAATCCACTACATAAACAAATTAAAAGAAAAAAACCACATGGTCATCTCATTAGATGCTGAAAAAGCATTTGACAAAATTCAGCATCCTTTCATGCTAAAAGTCTTGGAAAGAGCAGGAATTCAAGGCCCATACCGTAACATAGTAAAAGCAATCTACAGCAAACCAGTAGCCAACATCAAAATAAATGGAGAGAAAGTAGAAGCAATCCCACTAAAATCAGGGACTAGACAAGGCTGCCCTCTCTCTCCATATCTTTTCAATATAGTACTTGAAGTTCTAGCGAGAGCAATTAGAAAACATAAGGAAGTCAAAGGAATACAAATTGGAAAGGAAGAAGTCAAACTATCACTATTTGCAGACGATATGATCATCTACTTAAGCGATCCAAAAAACTCCACCAGAGAACTTCTACAGCTGATAAACAACTTCAGCAAAGTGGCTGGTTATAAAATTAACTCAAGCAAATCAGTAGCCTTCTTGTACTCAAAGGACAAGCAGGCTGAGAAAGAAGTTAGGGAAATAACACCCTTCACAATAGCCACAAACAACATAAAGTACCTTGGTGTAACTCTAACCAAACAAGCAAAAGATCTGTATGACAGGAACTTCATGTCCTTGAAGAATGAAATCGAAGAAGACCTCAGAAGATGGAAAAATATTTCTTCCTCCTGGATTGGCAGGATCAATATAGTAAAAATGGCCATCTTGCCAAAAGCAATCTACAGATTCAATGCAATCCCCATCAAAATCCCAAATCAATTCTTCATAGATCTAGAAAGAGCAATCCTCAAATTCATCTGGAGCAACAAAAAAACCCAGGATAGCTAAAACTATTCTCAACAATAAAAGGACTTCCGGGAGAATCAATATCAATGACTTCAAGCAGTACTACAGAGCAATTGTGCTAAAAACTGCATGGTATTGGTACAGCAACAGGCAGGTAGATCAATGGAATAAGATTGAAGACCCAGAAATGAATCCACAGACTTATGGTCACTTGATCTTTGATAAAGGAGCCACAACCATCCAGTGGAAAAAAGATAGCCTTTTCAACAAATGGTGCTGGTTCAACTGGAGGTCAACATGCAGAAGAATGTGAATTGACCCACTCTTATCTCCTTGTACTAAGATCAACTCCAAGTGGATTAAGGACCTCCACATAAAACCAGACACACTGAAACTATTAGAAAAGAAATTTGGGAAGACCCTGGAGGACATTGGCTAAGGGGGAAAGTTCCTGAACAGAACACCAATAGCTTATGCTCTAAGATCAAGAATTGACAAATGGGACCTCATAAAATTACAAAGTTTCTGTAAGGCAAAGGACACTGTCAGAAGGACAAAAAGGCAACCAACAAAGTGGGAAATGATCTTCACCAACCCCACATCCGACAGAGGGCTAATATCCAATATATACAGAGAACTCAAGAAGTTTGACCCCAAAGAACCAAATAACCCTATCAAATTGGGGTACAGAGCTAAACAAAGAATTTTCACCAGAAGGAATTCGGATGGCCGAGAAACACCTTAAGAGATGTTCAACCTCATTAGTCATCAGGGAAATGCAAATCAAAACAACCTTGAGATTCCACCTCACACCAGTCAGAATGGCTAAGATTAAAAACTCAAGAGACAACAGGTGCTGGCGAGGATGTGGAGAAAGAGGAACACCCCTCCACTGTTGGTGGGATTGCAAAATTGTAAAACCACTCTGGAGATCAGTTTGGCGGTTCCTCAGAAAATTGGGCATGTCCCTTCCAGAGGACCCTAGCATACCACTCCTGGGCATATACCCAGAGGATTCCTCTGCATACAATAAAGACACATGCTCCACTATGTTTATAGTAGCCTTGTTTATAATAGCCAGAAATTGGAATGAGCCCAGATATCCCTCAAAAGAGGAATGGATACAGAAAATGTGGTATATTTATACAATGGAGTACTACTCAGCAATTAAAATAATGAACTCATGCAATTTGTAGGTAAATGGTTAGATCTGGAAAATATCATCCTAAGTGAGCCTACCCAATCACAAAAGAATACACATGAAATGCAATCACTGATAAGTGGATATTAATGAGCCCAGAAGCCCTAAATACTCAAGACACAATCAGCAAGTCAAATGACTTCCAAGAAGAAGAATGGAGAGGACCCTGGGCTTGTAAAGATTGGATCCAGTATTGTAGACCCAGAACAGAGAAATCGTGTGTGTGTGTGGGGGGATCAGTGGGGAATAGCAGGGGGGGAGGAATTATGGGACATATGGTGGGGGGGTAATTGGGAAAGGGGAAAACCTTTGGAATGTAAACATAGAAGATAGAAAATAAAAAAATAGCAAATGAAAAACAATAAACAAATGAACATTTAAAAAAAGAAAAGAAAAGAAAAGAAAAGAAAAAGAAAAGAAAAGAAAAGAAAAGAAAAGAAAAGGAAAAATAGGGAAAAAAGACTGGACATTCTCTCTCTCTCTCTCTCTCTCTCTCTCTCTCTCTTCTGTTAATATTTGAAGGTCCAAGGATCTGAGTGAAAATACATTCTTGCATTTGATCTTATAGACTAATTAGAAACAAAAATAGTGCCAATGTTTTGAAATCTAGACCCAAGATTTCAGTCTGCTGTGTTTGGAATAATTATGAATTTTTAGGGATATCTCCTCCAAATATTTTACTTTTGCCTACTTCTATCTTCCTGAGAGGTACTTGCTCTCCTCATCCAGGGATTAGCACAAGGATGCTGAGTTTGCTATTCTTTTTTTTTCATTTTTCCTTTTTTTCACTTTCTATATTCTTTGTTTACATTCCAAAGGCTTTCCCCTTTCCCAGTTCCACCCTCACCATATGTGCCATGAGTCCTCTTTCCCCCATCCATTCCCCAGTTACCCCCTCTCCCTACCTTTTCTCTGTTCTGGTACTCTCCTACAAAACTGGATTTAGTCTTTTCTGGCCCAGGGTCCTCTCCTTCCTTTTTCTTAGGAATCTTTTGCTTAGCTAATTGTGCAGTGAGTATTCAGAGATTCTGGGCTCATTAATATCCACATATTAGTGATCGCAATTAATGTGTATTCTTTTGTGATTGAGTTAACTCACTTAGGATAATATTTTCCAGATCCAAACATTTGCCTACAAATTGCATGAATTCATTATTTTTAATTGCTAAATAGTATTCCTTTGTATAAATATACCACATTTTCTGTATCCATTCCTCCTTTGAGGGACATCTGGGTTCTTTCCAGCTTCTGACTATTATAAATAAGGCTGCTATGAACATAGTGGAGCATGTGTCTTTATGGCATGAAGGGGAATCCTCTGGGTATATTCCCAGGAGAGGTATGCCAGGGTCCTCTGGAAGTGTCATGCCCAATTTTCTGAGGAACTGCCATACTGATTTCCAGAGCTGTTGTACCATCTTGCAATCCCACCAACAATGGAGGAGTGTTCCTCTTTCTCCACATCCTCGCCAGCACCTATTGTCTCTTGAGATTTTAATCTTAGCCATTCTGATTGGTGTGAGGTGGAATCTCAGGGTTGTTTTCATTTGAATTTCCCTGATGACTAATGATATTGAACATCTCTTAAGGTGCTTCTCAGCCTTCCAAATTTCTTCTGATGAAAATTCTTTATTTAACTCTGTACCCCATTTTTAATAGGGTTATTTGTTTCTTTGGGGTCTAACTTTTTGAGTTCTTTGTATATATTGTATATTAGCCCTCTGTCGGATGTGGGGTTGGTAAAGATATTTTCCCAATTTGTTGGTGGTCATTATGTCCTTCTGACAGTGTCGTTTGCCTTACAGAAACTTTGTAATTTTATGAGGTCCCATTTGTCAATTTTTGATCTTAGAGCATAAGCTATTGGTGTTCTGTTCAGGAACTTTCCCCCTGAGCCAATGTCCTCAAGGGTCTTCCCCAGTTTCTTTTCTATTAGTTTCAGTTTGTCTAGTTTTATGTGGAGGTCCTTCATCCACTTGGAGTTGATCTTAGTACAAGGAGATAAGGGTTGGTCAATTCACATTCTTCTGCATGTTGACCTCCAGTTGAACCAGCACCATTTGTTGAAAAGGCTATCTTTTTTCCACTGGATGGTTGTAGCTCCTTTATCAAAGATCAAGTGCCCATATCTCTGTGGGTTCTTTTCTGGGTCTTCAATTCTATTCCATTGATCTACTTGCCTGTCGCTGTACCAATACCATGCAGTTTTTAAGTAGGTTTCATCCCAGGGATGCAGGGATGATTCAATATATGGAAATCCATCAATGTAATCCACTATATAAACAAACTAAAAGAAAAAAATCACATGGTCATCTCATTAGATGTGGAAAAAGCATTTGACAAAATTCAGCATTCTTTCATGCTAAAACTCCTGGCAAGAACAGGAATTCAAGACCCATCCCTAAACATAGTAAAAGCAATATACAGCAAACCCCTAGCCAACATCAAAATAAAGAGAAACTTGAAGCAATCCCACTAAAATCAGGGACTAGACAAGGCTGCCCTCTCTATATATATCTTTTCAATATAGTACTTTAAGTTCTATCAACAGCAATTAGACAACATAAGGAAGTCAAAGGGATACAAATTGGAAAGGAAGAAGTCAAAGTATCATTATTTTCAGATGACATGATAGTATATGTAAGTGATCAAAAAAAAAAAAAAAACTCCACCAGAGAACACCTACAGCTGATAAACAGCTTCAGCAAAGTGGCTGATTATAAAATCAACTCAAGCAAATCAGTAGCCTTCCTGTATTCAAAGGACAAGCAGGCTGAGAAAGAAGTTAGGGAAATAATGCCCTACACAATAACCACAAAGAAAATAAAGTATCTTGGCATGACTCTAACCAAACAAGTGGAAGATCTTTATGACAGATACTTCAAGTCCTTGAAGAATGAAATTGAAGAAGACCTCAGAAGATGGAAAATATTTCATGCTCTTGGATTGGCAAGATCAATATAGTAAAAATGGCCATCTTGCCAAGAGAAATCTACAGATTCAATGTAATCCCCATCAAAATCCCAAATCAATTCTTCATAGATCTAGAAAGAGCAATTCTCAAATTCATTTGGAGATAAAATAAAAACCCAGGATAGCAAAAATATTATCAACAATAAAAGGACTTCTGGGGGAATCAATATCCCTGACCTCAAGCTTAGGAATTGAGTTTGCTATTCTTAAGTCACTGGGTGACAATTTTATCCCCTCCTTTCCTTATCAGTACTACTGCTGTTTATGTTGCCTGGCTAAAGAGTGGTTTGTGCATCTTTACAAATGATGTCTACCATGTTGTTGCCTCATTAACAGTCTTATGTTGATAAAAGATTATTCTTAAGTGTGGAACATGAATATGATAGCTTGCTTTTATATTTCAGTTCTCATTTTCTTTTAAGGTCATCTTTCTGCAGTACAACTTATTTTACTCTTTTCTTATGGAGAGAACATGGTTAGTCCTGAAGACTGCCTTACTCTTAAAAGGGGTTTTGGTGTAAGAAATGGCTGGTAGACTGCCAAATCTTTGAAATGAATGGGAACTGTTTACTTCTGAATAGCTTTGGCCAGGAACTCCTTCCGAAAGTGACATTTTTCTATCAGCATTTACTTGGAATCAGAGGTTTTGAACTAATAAACCTTAACAATGTTTGTCTGGGCTCACTTTAATGATGGGGTTAGATGCTTTGCTTTAGATAAACAGTTAGTTAGTTCTTGACTCAGTGCTTGGTTCTCTTTCCACTGTACCAACTGTTGTAACTAAACATGCTGTACTTTTCTTTAGAAATAGAGTTCTACTTGTTCACAGGATTATACTTGAACAAATATGATATGTTTTGATAAATAACCAACAAACTATTCAGATTGCTTAGAGGAATTCAAGTGAAACCTGAGTGGAAATAATCATTCACCCCTTCTAAAACTTAATTCATAAATACCTTCCTATAATGCTGTGTGCAGCAAGAATGCATTATATTAGTTCTGTGCTGGCAGGAACAGAGAGAGCACAACAAAGCACACTGCCTTACTTACGAGAGCCTTACAGAGTTACTGAACAGAGGCACTGAGTGGGCTACCTAAATTCACTTTATGTTCTTTGTTTTATTGAGAATCTCTATTAAAAAACAACAACAACAACAACAAATGAAATGACAGGGCCTAGTTGTGTAAATGACCTTGCTAAATATGTTAATTTTTTGTAAAAAAAAAAAAAAAGCTTATTTTCACATTAAACTGAAGCCTCTTTTGCAAGTTCAGAAATCTATGAAAAAAGCAGTTTTTATTCATATTTTATGTCCATGTACCATTTTCTTAATAAAATGGTTTACAAAAAGAATATTAACAATTTATGATCTGGCAGTTACACTAAGAGTTCCTAGAGAGTTGGTAGTACTGAGTGAAAAACCATTCAGCCAACTTGAGCAGACAACTGTTGCCAGTGACATTCCTTATGTGTGCCATTAAGCACCTCCAGATGAATGAGGGACATTCACTTAATTTTTAAATTGTATTTGAAATAATTATTGCTGTGTACTAAGAACTTGACCCAATAAAAAAATCACACGAAGTAAAAAATAAATAAATAAAGGATAAAAAAGTAAAATGAAAATTTCAATATTGTAAGTAGGAATTCTGAGTTGCTGAGTCAGCTTTACATATTCTTCCCTCATTTTTTCAGAGACATTTGTTTCTGTTGCTTAATTTCATGAATAAAAGTCAGAAGAGACAGCCATTATGATCACACCAAATAGTCTAAGGTCATAAAGTCCTCACATAAGTTGATAAGTCTTGCTACTTTACCCAAATCCCCCTACCATTAATGATGTTAGTCAGGGAAACATTCTGAAGTCAAGTTAGACATTCTCTCTAATGGTAAGGTAAGACTCCATCCCATCATATCTATGATACTGATTTAAAATCAAGAATATGAAAATTAGAATTGAATTATGATTATAATTTTTATCCTGCATAATCCAACTTAAATTTCACACAATTATGGTTACTTGAAATATATTAGTAAAGACATTCTTCACCAATGTGTCATGGAACTAAACACAGGTGGCACAGCTATTTTGTATTTACCAAAAAAATGTTTTCCACCTTATAAGATTTACATACCTAGTGTTCCTGTCAAATTCTCCTTGCAATTTGTGTCATTAAGAAACTGAGCTTTAAATAGGATCATAGTGCTAGAGGCAAATGTATCTCAATATAAAATACTATTTGTCCTTGTAATAAATACACTTTCTTTCATAAGAAGATGATATTGGCTTTCCTATTCACTTATTACTTACTGCTTAGTTTTGAGATGTTAGTGTAATTACACCATTCTGAACCTTCTGTTCCCCCATAAAAATATGAGTATGTGACCATCTGCATCCTCCTTCAAATTCAGGGCATCAGGTTTTACTGATTATCATCAAATGCTTATATTTATCTTATTATTATAATAGTTGTGTTTTATTTTGTATTATAAACAGTATGCATTGTTTTATATAAAATAGCTTGCAAAATATGAAAAACTAATTCATAAATATGACCAATTCATTCCATATAATGCTACTCAGTTTTATTTCACATTATTTAATTGTATTGCTTCTCCACCTTATGATTTACATACCGAGTGTTCCTGTCAAATTCTTGCAATTTGTGAATTGTAACATTGTAAATTATTTCAGTATAATCCCACTTTTCCTAGCATAATATAACATATTATTGTGTCCACATTAAACTATTGAGCCATGGAGACATTTTCATATCTTCTACCATGAAACTAAAAAATCCAGTATATGCTTGTATTTGACCAATGTTAGAAAAACCTGAATTTAAATATTTGCTTGATAGTTGTTGTTTTTATGACACCTAGCAATATTCATCCATAAGTACATTTCACTCCATACTGCTGGAGAACAGATAATGGCAATTTTACTTACTTCATCCTAAGCCTCCAAAAGGTGTTGGATGAAAGTAAATTTTTGGAAAATGATGACTTGCATCCTGCAATTCCCAGGGCCTATAGATGGAATCAGTCCCATTGGTTTTGAGACATTTTCTTCATAAGAAATATTCTGTAAAATTAGAGATAGTGCACCATCTATCCACTGAAGACACACTTGATAAAGATCTTATCTCTTACAGAACATGTAACCAATATAGTCAATTCTGAATCTGTTATACTCACATAAAAATAATCATTCCATTGATATTTGTCAGTCCAAACTTTGTGCAGTTGGCAATTCACATTTTTTCTAAACAATACATATTAAACAATAAACACTACTTGTTTCACATTACTATTACATCTCTATTTTCCCCCCAATGAAACACATCTTGCTGAAAGTGAAAGAAATTTCTTGCAATGATCCTATGATCCTATTCTTCAGTTTATACATATCTTCATTATTAGTATTTCCAATCTATGATTCATCTTTGAAATGGACAGACTCCCTGTATTCACCAAGACTTGTGGATGGGGATGGGACCCAGATCCTTAATTGACACTATTTCCCAAGTCACCAAAGCAAAGCAAGTAACCACATTGATGCAATGTTAGGTATCCAGTTATTAGGGTGGTTTTCAAGAGGAGGAACATTCTTCACAGTGAGGTTACAAACACTGTTTTTGTCATATTTGATATCAGAATTTCCTTTACTGATTGTACTGACTGGTTTTGTGTGTCAACTTGGCACAGTCTCGAGTTATCAAAGAGAAAGGAGCTTCAGTTAGGGAACTGCCTCAATGAGATCCAGCTGTGGGGCATTTTCTCACTTGGTGATCAAGGAGTGAGTGCCCATTGTGGGTGGTACCATCCCTGGGCTGGTTACCTTGGGTTCCATGAGAAAGCAAGCTGAGCAAGCCAGGGGAAGCAAGCAATAAGTAATATCCCTCCATGGCCTCTTCATAAGCTATGGCTTCCTGACCTACTTGAGTTCCATTCCTGACTTCCTTTAGTGATGAACAGAAATGTGGAAATGTAAGCTGAATAACCCTTTCCTCCCCAACTCGCTTCTTGGCCATGATATTTTGTCCAGGAATAGAAACCGTGACTAAGACAATTTGGTACCAGTATAGTAGGGTATTCCTATGAAAACCTAACCATGTTTTGGGGAGTACTGTGGAATGACCTTGGAACTTTGGGCTAGAAGATTCACTCAGTGTTAAGAGCTCTATGAGATGTTGTATAGGAGCTTGGTAGAAAATGTTGATAACAGTGCAGAAGATGGAGGCCTGGCTTGTGAAATTTTAGAGGAAAGATTAAAATCTCTTATCAGCGGCATGTTTTGATTGTGAAGATTCTGTGGTTTTGTTTACCTGGGGCTGAAGATACCAGAACCACTAAAGCAAACCTTTGTGTTACTGGGACTATTGATGCTGGTTAGCTAGAGCTAAGAAATTAGCAGTGATTAAGAAGAGACCAGCATCACTGAGGGGAAATCTTCTGGGTAGTGTTTTCTGAGAGCAAAGATGCTGTGCTCCAGAGATTGTCAAGGTTGTACTTTGTGCTATGGCTGGCCTTAGTAATGTGCAGGAATTACCTAAGTGGTACTGATTTTGAGGATATGAATGGGTCATGAAGGACAGCTAAGGCTCAGCACTGTGAGAGGCCACAGAAGGTCATTTGTGAATATGCAGCCTCAGTTGCAATTGATGGTCCAGGATCGAAGGGGTCATGCAAAGAATTTGAGCCCTGGTACCATGAATAGAACCTATGAAAGGCTATTGGTGAAGCCTAAATGGATAGAGAGACAGCAGTGTTTTGGAGATGCCAGTACCATGAGATGACCAGGAAAAACAGCAACAGCAGTGGAGTACAGACATCTGGAGTTTAGAAGACAAGGTGTGTGCTACAAAGGGCAGAGATGTAGCAGTGGCACAAGCCCTTGGAGGAACACAGAAGATCTAGAGTGGATCCCAGACATTGGAGGATTAGTTTGATTTTGCTTTTGTGCTGTGCACTAATATGTTTCCCTCTTGAAAAAAGAAAACATTTTAGTGGAGCTCACAGTTAAGAGACTGAATTTTTTCAAGACTTTAAATTTGAAAAGAAATCAGATATTTTAAAGAGATTGAACTTTTAATATATAACAACTGTAGGAATCTTAAAGTTATTTAGATCTTGGGGATAAATAAGAAAGCAAGTTCGAGACAATACTGATGTGTTTGTGTGTCAAGTTGACAGGGGGTCAATTGTATTGGCTGGTTTTGTGTGTCAACTTGACACAGACTGGTGTTATCACAGAGAAAGGAGATTCAGTTGGGGAAGTGCCTCCAAGAGATCCAGCTATGGGTCGTTGTCTCTTTCAAGGATCTAGGGGGGAGTGCCCATTGTGGTTGGTGCCGTCCCTATGCTGGTAGTCTTGGGTTCCATAAGAAAGCAAACTGAGCAAGCTAGGGATGTAGAGAGCCTTATTGGGGCCATGCTACCTGGAAGGAACTTGACATTGACCAAGGTGAAGTTCCTCTCTCAGCCTTTGAGTAGGGATTCCTGTGTTAGTCATAATCCCCTCCACCTAGGGTAGAGCACTCAGACCAAGGTGAATTCCATTTTTCCTCCAGATCTATAAATTCCAGAGTTAAGCAGGTGTCAGGCCCAGCCTCCTGAGCAGTGGAGCCAATGCCCAGTGAAGAGCCAGACCAGTTCCCCAGAACACACTCTGGAATTTGGGGAAAGGGTCTTCCCTGAAACCTTAAAATTCTGAGTCCTCCATTAAACCTTGAGTCTTTGAGTGTTGTCTTAGTCTCCATCTCTTTTTGCTGCCTTCCCATACACCCCCAGCTTCCCTTACAGGTAACCCGTTCAATGTAAGAGCAGGCAGTTACAAGAGGAAGCAAGCCAGTAAGTAACATTACTCCATGGTCTCTTCATCAGCTCTGGCTTCCTGACCTGCTGGAGTTCCAGTCTTGACTTCCTTTAGTGATAAACAGCAATGTGGAAGTGTAAGCTATGAATAAACCCTTTCCTCCCCAACTTGCTTCTTGTTTATGATATTTCGTTCAGGAATAGAAACACCTACTAAGACACTAATATTCACATTTATTAATATTTTACTTTTTACAAAAAGTATCAGCTATTTTCCTTTTTTACATTTCAAATGTTATCCCCTTTCCCAGTGCTACCCAAGAAACCCCCACTACCATCAACTTCCCCTGCTTCTATGAGGGTGTTTTCCAACCCACCCAATTGCTCCCATCTCCCGGCCCTTGAATTCTCCTACATGGAGTCATTGAGCCTTCACAGGACCAAGGTTCTCTCCTCCCATTGATGCCTGACAAGGACATCCTCTGCTAGATTTGGAGCTGGAGCTATTTGTCCCTCCATGTATACACCTTGGTTTGTTGTTTAATCCTTGGGAGCTCTGAGGTGACTGGTTGGTTGATATTATTTTTCTACCTATGAGGTTGCAAATACCTTCAGCTGCTTTCTCTAACTCCTCCATTGGGTAGCCCATTGGGAACCCCATGTTCAGTCCAGTGGTTGGCTGCCAGCATCTGCCTCTGTATTTGTCAGTGCATGGCAGAGCCTCTCAGGAGAAAGCTATATCAGGTTCCTGTCAGCATGTAATTCTTGGCATCCACAATAGTGCCTGGGTTTGGTCACTATACATGGGATGGATCCACAGGTGGAGCAGTCTTCAGATGGACTTTCCTTCAATCCCTGCTCCACAGTTTGTTTCTTTATTAGCTCCCGTGGGTATTTTGTTTTGCTTTCTAAGAAGGACCAAAGAACCAACACTTTGCTGTTCCTTCTTCTTGACCTTCATATGGTCTGTGAATTGTATCTTGGGTATTCCTGAGCATTTGCGATAATATCCACTTACTAATGAGTACATAGCATGTGTATTCTTTTTGAGATTGTGTTGCTACACTCGGGATATTTTCTAGTTTCATCCATTTGCCTAAGAATTTCCTGAGTTCATTGCTTTAATAGCTGAGAAATATTCCATTTTATAAATGTAGCTGTATCCATTCCTCTGTAGAAGGAAATCTGGGTTGTTTCCACTTTCTGGTTATTAAAAATAAGGCTGCTATGAACATAGTGGAGCATGTGTGCATGTTATATATTGGAAAAGACTGTCAGTATATTCCCAAGAATAATATAGCTGGACACTCAGGTAATACTATGTCCAAATTTCTAGGAAAAAGCCAGACTGATTTCTGGAGTGGTTGTACAAACTTGAAATCCTACCATCAAAGGAAGAGCTTTCTTCTTCTCCTTGTCCCTCTTTCTCCATATCCTTGCCAACATCTGCTATCATTCAACATTTTGATCTTAAACACTCTGACTGACGTGAGTTGGAATCTCAGGGCTGTTTTGATTTATGTTTTCCTGATGACTAAGGGTATTGAACATTTCCTTAGGTACTTCTCCACCATTCAGTATTAGTCAGCTGGGAATTCTTTGTTTAGCTCTGAACCCCATTTTTAATAGTGTTATTTGATTCTCTGGAGTCTAACTTCCTGAATTCTTTGTATATATTGGAGATTAGCCCTTGATTGGATGTAGGATTTGTAAGGATCTTTTGTTGGTTGCTGTATATTTTGTTAGTGCTTCACAAAAGCTTAGTAATTTTATGAGGTGCCATTTGTTCATTCTTGATCTCAGAGCATAAGCATTGGTGGTCTTTGCAGGAAAATTTCCCCTATGTCTATGTGTTCCAGGCTCTTCCCCACTATCTCTTCTATTTGTTTAAGTGTATGTGGTTTTATGTGGAAGTTCTCAATCCACTTGGACTTGAGCTGTGTACAAGGAGATAAGAATGGGTTGATTTGCATTCTTCAACATGTTATCAACAACTTGAATCAGCACCATTTTTCAAAATGTTATCTTTTTGCCACTGGATGGTTTTAGATTCTTTGTCAAATATCAAATGATCATAGGTATGTGGGTTCATTTCTGGGTCTTCAATTCTATTACATTGATCTATCTGTGTGTCTCTGTACCAAAACCATGCCATTTTAATCGCTATTGCTCTGTAGTACAGTCAAAAGAGCCAGTGGATAGAGAGCAACAGGGATGAGACATGGTGTGTGATACCAGGAATGTGCTGCATGATAAAAAAAAGGGGGGGAAGAAAAACAGGCTGGAAGATAAGCTGCTTCCTTGAACTGCTCCATCTGTTTTGGCCCCAGATTTCAGGAGCATGTTTGTGAAAGTAGGGGTTGAGAAGAGTAGGGAATGCTATAGACAAAACCATATAGTATTCAGGTGAGTGCACAAACAGGATTTACTTATGCCTACACATGAACCTTAGTTCCTCCCAATTTGTGAAGCATATGCCTGATAATGATGCTGTTCCTGCTTAGAATGAGCTAACCTGGCATCAAATAGAAATGGTAGATCTAAGCCATTTTAAAGAAACAATAGTATTGTATGCCTTGTACCCTCCATTTTTAAAGAAATATTAAATACTTGGGCTATGCAGAATAGAGTTATCCACAATAATGAAAAGAATAGGTGTCAACTCTTCTAGAAGCAGGACAATTGCAGTAGTTGTCATATTAAAGTCATGAAACCACAAAATAGAACAGCAGAATACAGAAAATGGTATAAATGTTATGAAAGACCAACTACTTGGTGAAGGGTGTCATGCTAATATTCAAAAATCAATCAAATCTGATGATAGCTTAATTGAAAAATGTCCTATCACTGGCTTTAAGGAGGCAGGGGAAAATAACCCCATTCATGAAGGAAATAACCCCATTCATGAAGGAAATACAAGAAACTAGACAAACATTAGTTGTTTTCTTACAGATATTTCATTCACTTATAAATAGAGCCACATCAAAGCCTGAAACTAGACAACCATTAACAGAAATATTGTCCTTTGAAAAAGAAAATATTGAATGTAAGGGTACACTCAGACCACTGAAAGCATGAGGAGTCCCAATAGATAAATGGAAAAGAGAAACTACTGGTATTGGTTTTCAGGAGCATCGTGCTAATGTTGTCAAGCTAGTCATAGTTAGAAGTCATAGAAATCAAAATGCCCAGGATTTAATTGTTGTGAATTTGCCTGATTCCAAAGAAATAATAAGGCTAGGAGATTTAGAGATCAAAATATCAAGTATATTGGATCTAGAGAACATGATATTTATAGAAGAGAATGGGAAGATTCTGGCTGTTAGTGACACCAAACTTTTCCAGATTATTGGAACCATTATGGAAAGGAAAAGAATTGTTCAAAAGATTGCTAGTCCAAGAGAGACAAATGAGGTAAGATGTTTTCTTAGGGAAACAAGAGTGAGGCTTGTCAGCTCAAGGCCCAACAGTAAGCAGTCAAACTGCCTTCCTTTGTCCAGTTAGAAAGTACTAAGCAGGCAAGAAACTGAAAATTTAATATTTCTTACCTTATATGTACAGAAGAAGGAATTACTGTTATGTATATGGCCACAGGCATGCCTTTTACCTTATCCCCAAAAATTCAGTGTTATAAATTAACCACTGGTATGTATGGTCCTCTATCATCAGGAATAGTGGGAATAATCTTGGGAATAATCAAGTTACCCTCTGGTGGATTGATTGATCATCCATCTACAGTAGATGGCGATAGAAAGCAAGAAATTAGAATCATAGCATATATAAGACAGAAGATGCAAATTTATGCAGGGAATAGAGTTGCTCAACTGCTATTGTTTCCTTACATTAATGGCAAGGCTGCTCCAGTAGAGAGGACAGGAGCTATTGAGCATAGTGGAAAATAATGGTTAATGGTCAGAGACCCAAAGGATTGGGGCAAATGAATAGTGTTGACATTGAATGTCTGGATGATACATCATCAAATATTAATATAAGTTCCCCAGAATCTTGAATCCTCATTGGTCATGTCAGAAGGTTTACACACAGTTTATAGGAATAGGTAAATTACCAGGAATAAGACAAAGTTTCCAATATATTAACTGTGTGAGACCAAAAGGGAGAGCATGGAAGTTGAAATTGGGTATGGCTGACAAACCCATAATTTGAGGGGGGAAGTATCTCTTATAACAATAGAGTATGCCAATTAATTTTCCTGAAATTCAAAAAGAAGCAAATGAGGAAATTAAATGTGATATACTAATTGCTCCTGAGGAAGTTATTGATACAGGTGAGTGAGAAATTTCACAAGCTGTGACCATGATCTAAAAACAGGACCACAAAGGGATATTTTTCCAAATTTATAAAAGGGAATACTGCTGACATACCAATAACCTTGCCCTTAATATGTTTATCAAAGCAACCTATGGCAAGAGCAGTGGCCCATAACAAAAACAAAACTTTGTAGCCATTTGAACAACTGGTAGTAGAATAGCAAGAGGCTCAACATATAGAAGACTCCACGAGCTCATGGAATTCTCCTGTTTGGTTATGGAAAAGATATCAAGAAAATTGGGAATGATAATTGATTTGAGTGCTGTCAATTAGGTAACTCAACCAATGTGTCCTTTACAGCTCATTAGAATTCCTTTATGATCTTTGTGACTGAGATCACTGCCTATAATCATAATTGACTTGAAAGATTGCCTTTTAGCAATACTCTTGCATAAGGATAGGGAAAGAATAGACTTCTCAGTACCTTCTTTGACTAATAGTCACCAACAAATGAGATACCACTGGAAGGTAACAACAGGGAATATTAAGTAGCCCAATATTATGTCAGTATTTTTAGAAACAATTATTAGAAATAAATTGAAAGTAATTCTGTCTGTCTATGACTTGTTTTCATGTGAATGAGATTTTGTTGGATGATGTTGACAAAGTTGTTTTAGAAAAAATTATTAAGGTAAACAAAAAAATTCTCCACACTGGGCATTATAAATTGTTCCAGAAAAGAAACATAAAGAAGAAATTTGCTTAATTATTTTGGAGTGTAAAATCAATCAACAAAAAACTCAACCAAAAATGTCACATACCATAAATGTCAAATTAATGGTAGATATTAACACACTGTGCCAGACATTTGTATTAGTTATATATGAATAAAGTAATGTGCTTTAATCATTACAATGTGGTTCACATTTAAACAGTCCAAGATATCTTAACAGCTGAAGCAAAAATGTTGCTACTTCTTGTAGTTTAAGAACTGCAGTATACATAGGTGGATCAAATTGATCCTAAACCTAATTGTATTTTCGTCATTTCATTCTTCAATTTATTCTCTTACTGGGTTCATTATGCAGAGAAGATAGTACTGTGGAAAGAATTAGCTTATGAACAAACTGAAAAAGTGAAGGCATCTATAAATAAAATTTCTAAGTTAATTATAAAAGGAAGAAGAAGATTATTCCAATTATCAGGAACAAATCCAGCCGAAATTTGTAACACCACCTACATGTGCTGGGATCATGTCATTATGGATGATTGTTTAAGACTTTCAAAGATCTTGTGGTTATCAATTGTGTGAAATTAGGGACAAACACCAGGGAAGCAAATGTATACAGTTTATGAAAGAAATAATTGTGTCTTGTACATATCGTAAAGAAAACACCAGTTCCAGAGACATCAATATTCTATACAGTTATAAAAAAAAATGGTGATGACAGGTGATAAATCAGACCAAGTAAGCAAGGTTCTTAAAAGTCCATAAGTCGCTTGTGGTGGTGCACACCAGTAGGATTTGCTGAAAGGAGGCAGAGGCAGGAGGATCATGGGTTTGAGGCCAGCCTGGGCTACACAATTGACTGGCAGTGGTGGTGCACGCCTTTAATCCCAGCACGTGGAAGGCAGAGGCAGGTGGATTTCTGAGCTAGAGGCCAGCCTGGTCTACAGAGTGAGTTCCAGGACAGCCAGTGCTATACAGAGAAACCCTGTCTCTTCGAAAAAGGAGCTGAAAACATCCAGTGGAAAAAAGATAGCCTTTTCAACAAATGGTGCTGGCTCAACTGGAGGTCAACATGTAGAAGAATGAGAATTGACGCACTCTTATCTCCTTGCACTAAGCTCAACTCCAAGTGGATCAAAGACCTCCACATAAAACCAGACACACTAAAACTAATAGAAAGGAAACTGGGGAAGACCCTTGAGGACATTGGCTCAGGGGGAAAGATCCTGAACAGAACACCAATTGCTTATGCTCTAAGAGCAAGAATAGACAAATGGGACCTCATAAAATTACTAAGTTTCTGTAAGGCAAAAGACACTGTCAAAAGGACAAATTGGCAACCAACAAATTGGGAAAAGATCTTCACCAACCCCACATCCAACAGAGGGCTAATATCCAATGTATACAAAGAATTCAAGAAGTTAGACCCCAGAAAACCAAATAGCCCTATCCAAAAGTGGGGTACAGAGGTAAACAAAGACTTTTCACCTGAAGAAATTTGGATGGCTGAGAAACACCTTAAAATATGTTCAACATCATTAGTCATTAGAGAAATGCAAATCAAAACAACCCTGAGATTTCACCTCACACCAGTCAGAATGGCTAAGATCAAAAATTCAGAAGACATCAGGTGTTGGAGAGGATGTGGAGAAAGAGGAACACTCCTCCACTGCTAGTGGGACTGCAAGCTGGTACAACCACTCTGGAAATCAGTCTGGCGGTTCCTCAGAAAACTGGACATGATACTTCTGGAGGACCCAGCCATACCACTCCTGAGAATATACCCAAAAGATTCCCCAGCATGCAATAAGGATACATGCTCCATTGTGTTCATAGCAGCCTTATTTATAATAGTCAGAAGCTGGAAAGAACCCAGATGTCCCTCAACAGAGGAATGGATACAAAAATGTGGTATATGTATACAATGGAGTACTATTCAGCCATTAGAAACAATGAATTCATGAAATTCTTAGAGAAATGGATGGAGCTGGAGAACGTCATACTAAGTGACGTAACCCAGTCTCAAAAGAATACCCATGGTATGCAGTCACTGATAAGTGAATATTAGCCTAGAATCTTGGAACACCAAAGACACAATTCACGTATCAAATGATGTCTGACAAGAAGAAAGGAGTGGACACTGGTGCTGGAAAGGATCAAAGCATCAATGTAGGGGAATACAAGAACAGGGAAGAGGGAAGGGTTGGAAGAGGGAGCAGGGGGAGGGAAAAGGGCATGTGGGACCTTTGGGGGGGGTGGGAAACCTAAAAAAGTGAAATGAATTGTAAATATAGAATATATCCAAGAAAAAAAAGAAAAAAAAAAAGAAAAAAAAGGCGATAAACCTCAGGGGAAATGTTGGAAATATATGCAGGCCTCTTACTATTATTAGATTATCCTGATTCTCTTAACATAATCTCACATTCTTTACATGCAGGAAGAGTTGTTTGCCATATAGACACTGCTAAAGTTGTGCCAGATAACTCAGAAAACATTATTTATACAACTACAATAGGACATTAGAAGGAGAAAACATTCATTATATATTATTCTTACTCAAACACATACCAATTTACCAGGTTGATTACCTCAAGGAAACGATGAAATTGATGAGTTACTAATGGGAAATGTGTGAGAAGTCTCAAATTTTCATGGGAATACCTTATGAATGAAAGAGGCTTAAAGAATGAATTCCATCACTTGACAACTCAAAGAAATAGAAATAATAATAATGATAATAATAATAATAATAATAATAATCTTTTTTCTGTGTTCTCTATACAATGAAATTTGATTACATGTGGATTCCTAGGAGCACCAAAACAAATGACATTTTGTTTTGGAAGATGGTTGTTTTCCATATTATAGAAGTTAGGCAACAAAGTTGTGTGTACCATATCACTGACATGTATTCGGGGTTTCAATGGGTAACTCCTTTAAGTGTTGAAATGGCTAAGAGTGTTATTACACACTTACTGGAAATAATGACAATTACTGGAGTACCTGAACAAAATAAAACTGATAATGCCCTGCATGCATATCTAGTAAAAGGAAACAATTTTTTACATATTACAATATGAATCATGTTACTGGTGTAACATGATACTACATTATCCCAAAGGACAAGCAGTTATAGGAAGAGCTTATATTTAGGAAGGAAGAGTAAAAACCATCAGGAACATATTAAATACTTCCTTCTTAACTCTAAGTACCTCACACTGTACTGCAGACCTATAGTTATTAATACCACATGGTAAGTATTGTCACAGATATAGATAAGTTGATTAATGGAATAGAATTGAAGATCAAGAAAACAACCCATACACCTATGGACATTTGATCTTTGACAAAAAAAAAGGCAAAACCATACAGTGAAAAAAAGACACCATCTTCAGCAAATGGTGCTGGTATAAAACTGGCAGTCTGCCTGTAGAAGAATGCAAATTTATCTGTAGTTATCGCCTTGTGCTTGTGCAAATCTCAAGTCCTAGTGGACCTCCATATAAAAACAGATATAATATAATAGAAAAGAAACTGGAAAGTAGCCTCAAACACATTGTCACAGGAAGAAAATTCCAGAACAGAACAGCAATGTCTCATATCCTAAATATACAGAGAACTCAAAATATTAGACTCCCAAAACACCAAACAACCCAATTAAAAAGGGGCTATAGTACTAAACAAAGAATTCTCAATGGAGGAATTGTGAATGTTCCAGAATCACTTACAGAAATGTTCAAAATACTCAGAGAAATTTAAATGGTTCTACATGAAGACCCAGATATACTACTCCTGGTCATACAACCAAAAGATGCTTTTCAATTTCTTATATTTATTTTTGTTGTATGTAAACTGTTAATGTTCAGTGTAAAAGAAAAATTTTAAACAAAGGGGGAATATGAATTGTAAATGTTTGGATATGCCAGGTGATACCCACGTAGGTGGTGTTTTGCTAAGACAGACTCACATGGGCTTTGCTGAGGCAAGACCCATGGGGGAACACATGATGTTTGGAGATATTATAAAGAGGACTCAACAGACAATGATTGTGAGCTTGCATAGCTAGCTTTTCAATTACTCATCGATCTTGCATCTTCATTTTCACTGATCTTCACTTTACTGAAAGAGTCACAGCTGAAAACTTCTCTTGGTATCCCATCTAGTCCTGATTACTGCCTCTGACTTGTGAAGTTTCAGCAGAAGACTGGTGGTTTCTGGTAGATCTAGACACAGCTGCTAATTCATGTTTGGTGTCCTAACAATACTGAAATGGACTCCTTGTAACCTGTACAGAAATTGGTATCAGCCCAAAGAACTACTTCTAAACAGGTCTACATTCACTTGTAATGTTTACCAACTTTTCTTCCCTACCTTGAATGATCAGCTAGAAGTAGGATTTAAAAACCCAAAGCCTACAAAAATGTGTCTCATTACTTGTCATCTAGGCTTCTCTTTGTATGTTCTGGTCCAAGTGACCTAATGGCTTCTCAATTATTGCAAGCCTCATGGTGAAATCTCCTTTTCACTCCACGTGGTTGCTCCAAACTTTATTCTACTAGTGACCCTTATCTACTCTTCTCTGCCACCCTCTGGAATCCCCTGACTAGGATAAAAAAATCCAGCACTATTCACTTCTGGCTGGCTAATTGACTCTTCAGAATTTTTATTGACCAATCAATGTGACTGAAAAATTTTTTTACATAACATAGAGACTGTAGATAGTTGACAGTGACATTATCCAGATTACAACCTAATATCTGGATATACAAGTTCTTATCTGAATACAGAATGCACAAAACCAGGCCCACACAGTCATATATATATTTGTGCATATTTGTAAGTGTCTAAAAGATTGTTATTTCTGTCTTTCTATGTGATATCTTTGAGACAGAGTCTCCTTACACATGACTGACAAATGGAGCTTAGATGTTGTCATGGATACAAGAATAGACTCCACCCTACTCTCTTCAGTGCAATGAGTGATGATACAGAAATGACACTTCAAGTCTTTTATTATTTACTTTGAGAAACAACTGTTTTGTATTTCTTTTATTTTCTTTATTATATTACAATTATATCACTGTATTTTTCTAAATCTAAATTTTCCCTACTTAGTCACAATCCTCCTACCTCTGACTACTGTAGTGCTAGGTTATGGGCTTGTAGATCAGCTAAAGAATCCCATAACCCCTAAAGAAATAGAGGAGGTTATAGAAAGTCTTCCAACCAAAAAAAAAAAAAAAATACGGGACCAGATGGTTTTAGTGCAGAATTCTATCAGACCTTCAAGGAAGAACTAAGACCAATACTCTTCAAATTATTCCACAAAATAGAAACAGAAGGAACACTGACCAACTCATTCTACAAAGCCACAATTACACTGATACCAAAACCACACAAAGATCCAACAAAGAAAGAGAATTACAGGCCAATTTCCCTTATGAATATCAATGCAAAAATACAAAATAAAATTCTTGCCAACCAAGAGCACATCAAAACAATTATTCACCATGATCAAGTAAGCTTCATCCCAGGAATGCAGGAATGGCTCAATATATAGAAATCCATCAATGTAATCCACTACATAAACAAAAGAAAAGAAAAAAAAACACATGGGTATCTCATTAGATATGGAAAAAGCATGTTACAAAATTCAGCATCCTTTCATGCTAAAAGTCTTGTAAAGAACAGGAATTCAAGACCCATACCTAAACATAGTAAAAGCATTATACAGCAAATGAGTAGTCAACATCAAAATAAATGGAGAGAAACTTGAAGCAATCCCACTAAAATCAGGGACTAGACAAGGCTGCCCTCTCTCTCCATATCTTCAATATAGTACTAGAAGTTCTACCGAGAGTAATTAGACAGCATAAGGAAGTCAAGGAGATACAAATTGGAAAGAAAGAAGTCAAACTATCACTATTTGCAGATGATATGATAGTATAATTAAGCTACCCAAAAACCCCCACCAGAGAACTTCTACAGCTGATAAACAACTTCAGCAAAGTGAACGGTTATAAAATCAACTCAACCATATCAGTAGCCTTCCTGTTCTCAAAGGGCAAGCAGGCTGAGAAAAGAGTTAGGGAAATAACACCCTTCACAATAGCCACAAACAATAAAAAGTATCTTGACATGACTCTAACCAAACAAGAGAAAGATATTTATGACAGGGACTTCAAGTCCTTGAAGAAAGAAATAGCTGAAGACCTCAGAAGAAGGAAAAATATTTCATGCTCTTGGACTGGCAGGATCAATATAGTAAAAATAGCCATCTTGCCAAACGCAATCTACAGATTCAATGCAATCCCCATCAAAATCCCAAATCAATTCTTCATAGATCTAGAAAGAGCAACTCTCAAATTCCTTTGGAGTAATAAAAACCCAGGATAGCTAAAACTATTCTCAACAATAAAAGGACTTCTGTGGGAATCAATATCCCTGACCTCAAGCAGTACTACAGAGTAATTGTGTTAAAAATTGCATGGTATTGGTATAGCAACAGACAAGTAGATCAATGGAATAGAATTGAAGACCCAGAAAAGAATCCAGAGTTATGGTCACTCGATCTTTGATAAAGGAGCTACAACCATCCAGTGGAAAAAAGATAGCCTTTTCAAAAAATGGTGCTGGTTCAACTGGAGGTCAGCATGCAGAAGAATGCAAATTGACCTACTCTTATCTCCTTGTACTAAGATCAACTCGAAGTAGATCAAGGACTTCCACATAAAACCAGACACACTGAAACTAATAGAAAAGAAACTGGCGAAGACCCTGGAGTACAAGGGCACAGGGGGAAAGTTCCTGAACAGAACACCAATAGCTTATGCTCTAAGATCAACAAATGACAAATGAGACCTCATAAAATTACAAAGTTTCTGTAAGGCAAAGGACACCATCGGAAGGACAAAACAGCAACCAACAAATTGGGAAAAGATCTTCACCACCTTCACATCTGACAGAGGGCTAATATACAAATATACAAAGAACTCAAGAAGTTAGACCACAAAGAATCAAATAACCCTCATAAAAATGGGGTACAGTGCTAAACATAGAATTTTTACCTGAAGAATTTCAGATGGCTGAGAAGCACTTAAGGGATGTTCAACATCATTAGTCATCAGGGAAATGCAAATCAAAACAAACCTGAGATTCCACTTCACACCAGTCTGATGGCTAAGTTTAAAAACTCTAAAGACAACAGGTGCTGGCAAGGATGTGGTGAAAGAGGAACATTCCTCCATTGTTGGTGGGAGTGCAGAATGGTACAAGCACTCTGGAAATTAGTCTGGGGGTGCCTCAGAAAATTAGGCATGACACTTCCAGTGGACCCTGTCATACCACTCCTGGACATATATCCAGAAGATTCCCCAGCATGCAATAAGGATACATGCTCCACTATGTTCATAGCAGCCTTATTTTAATAGCCAGAAGTTGGAAAGAACCCAGATGTCCCTCAAAGGAGGAATGGATACAGAAAATGTGATACATTTATACAATGGAATACTACTCAGCAATTAAAAATAATGAATTCATGCAATTTGTAGGCAAATAGTTGCATCTGTAAAGTATCATCCTAAGTGAACTAACTCAATCACAAAAGAATACACATAAAATGCAATCACTGATAAGTGGATATTAATGAGCCCAGAAGCTCTGAATACTCAAGGTACAATCAGTAAATCAAAAGATTCTCTAGAAGAAGGAAGGAGAGCACCCTGGTCCCTAAAAGACTGGATCCAGTTTTGTAGAAGAATATTAGAACAGAGAAAATGGGGGGGGAGGTGATTGGGCAGAGGGAAGAGGACTTATGGGACATATGGTGAGGGGGAACTGGGAAAGGGGAAAGTCTTTGGAATGTAAACAAAGAATATAGAAATTTAAGAAAAGAACTCTTTCTGCATTGCAAATTTCCCATCCCTGTGTATTTCATTATATTATGCAAAACAGGTTAACACACCTAGCATAGCATATCAGTTTGGTCATCTATGATTCTCTCATGAGACCACATACAATGTGTAATAGGGTGTTTTTGTGTGTCAGTTCAATTGCAATACTCACGGACATTAAGAAGTCATAGAAGAAAAAAAAAAGAAGTCATAGAAGAAAACCGCAGCTAGGGAAAAAAAAAACAGAAAGCAACAATCTGTCCCAATCTTCAGGACAGGCAACTGGGTTCCCTGGATCACCTAGGAGAGAATGGGGGGACAAGATATGCAAGAAAGGGATAGCAAAACAGGATTCTGATCAAGATGTCAAATTTTATTTTCACACACTGCAATATAAAGGAAAGTAAGCAAGTTATAGGGAGGTGGTAAAAAGGGGTCAAGAAATTATCTTCAGGGAACAGTCTCTCAGGGGGCAAGCATTGTTTCTAGGGACAGTTTCTCAGAACTGTCTCTCAGAATCTCATGGGGAAGCTGGCTACTACTACAGGAAGTTGGCTAACTAAAATAATCAAGAGGAGGTGAAGTGCAAAGAGATTGCTATGATAACCTAACTGCAGGTGAGCTCTGTTTGTTCTAACCAACTCAGGTGAGCTCTGTATGTACTGACCACCTTGTTATTTGGCAAACTTGAGAGCTAGTATTTTTCCTTCTAAAACCATGCTTGAGCATGTAAGATGGCTGAAAGAAGGAGGTTTTGAGATCTATGTGAAAATGGCTCCTGGAAACAATCACTATTCTTTAATATCTGTTAACATCAATGGACTCAATTTCCCAAAAAAGACATAGACTAACAGACTGGATATATAAACAAGATCTAGCATTTTGCTGCATACAAGAAATGCACCTAAGTGTCAAACACAAACATTGCCTCAGAGTAAAAGGCTGGAAAATGATTTTCCAAGCAAATGGTTCCAGGAAATGAGCTGGGGCAGTCATTCTAGTATCAGATAATATTGACTTTCATCCAAAAGTTATCAAAAAAGACATGGAAGGACACTTCTTACTCACCAAAAGGAAAAATATTCTGATACACGAACTCCAGTGGAGTCTATGTGACATGGCAAAAGTCGTGTTTTCAGACCGGAGGTGTGAGTTTCCTGGAACTTGGCCTCCTGGAGGTCCCAGCATTGTGCTTATGAAAGTTTTTCCAATGCATTGATCAAATTCTGTGGGTTTGGATTCTGTGCCTTGTCTTTCTTGACTTTTATAATACTTAGCATAACACAATCTGGCCAGATCTTGATAGATCAAGGCCCCAAGGGATGTTCCAGGAAAAGTTTCTGATAGTGTGATCACTTCAGGGCCTACAAAGACTGATGCCAATAAAACTGATAACCAACAGAAAGATCAGCTGCGGGTGCAGACTAGCAGCCGGGACCAGCTCTCCGAGCGGACTAGCAGCGAGGGGCCACCAGGCCGCCTCGGGGCACAGCTCCACACTCTAGCAGCTGGAGTCAGGGGCCTGGACTCAGAGCGAGCATAGTCCAGCACAGTCAATGCAGCCAGAAGGGAGCAGCAGAGCCGGGTACGAACAGCTCAGCCAAGGACACGCGGTGCTTTCAGCAGGGGCAGCCATCTTGCCCCAGACCCCCGCGCGCAAACAGCGGGCAGACTGGACGCAATGAGCGGCTGGAATCAGGTGCGCGGCCAGAGTTATAGCTTAGCTTAGCTCTGCAGGAGATCCGGGCACAGAAAACTCAGCTGCGGGTGCAGACTACCGGCCGGGACCAGCTCTCTGAGCGGAGTAGCAGCGAGGGGCCACCGGGCCGCCTCGGGGCACAGCTCGGAACTCTAGCAGCTGGAGTCAGGGACCTGGACTCAGAGCGAGCATAGTCCAGCACAGACAAGCTGCCATACGGGATCTGTCTCCTGGGGACAGGCGTGCTGTTCTTTCAGCAGGGCACCATCTACAATAAGACCAACTAGCGCCAGAGATAAAGAGATGGCAAAAGGCAAACGTAGGAACGTTATTAACAGAAATCAAGGCAATATGGCACCATCTGAACCCAATTCGCCAACCACAGCAAGTCCAGGATACCCCAGCACACCAGAAAACCAAGAGTTAGATATAAAAGCACAGGTCATGATGCTCCTAGAGGAACACAAAAAAAGACATAAACAAATCTCTTAAAGAAATGCAGGGGAACATCAATAGAGTAGAAGCTCTTACAATCCAAACACAAAAAACACTTAAAGAACTCCAGGAGAATATGGGCCATCAGACAGAAACCAATAAAGAGGAAGTGAGAAAATCAGTTAAAGAAATGCAGGAGAACTTCAAACAACAGGCAGAAGTCATGAAGAGGGAGCACAAAAATATATTAAAGAATTACATGAAAACACAAACAAACAAATGATGGAACTGAGCAAAACCATCCAAGATCTGAACACAGAGGTAGAAACAACTAAGAAATCACAAAAGGAGGCAACCTTGGAGATAGAAAACCTTGGGAAGAAAACAGGGGTCGTAGATGCAAACATAAACAACAGAATACAAGAGATAGAAATAAGAATCTCCGATGCTGAAGATAACATAGTAACCATTGACTCCACAGTCAAAGAAAATGCAAAATCCAAAAGGCTTGTAACCCAAAACATCCAGGAAATCCAGGACACAATGAGAAGACCAAACCTAAGGATTATAGGGATAGATGAGAGTGAAGATCTACAACTTAAAGGGCCAGCAAATATCTTTAACAAAATTATGGAAGAAAACTTTCCTAACTTAAAGAGAGAGATGCTCATGAATGTACAAGAAGCCTACAGAACTCCAAACAGACTGGACCAGAACAGAAACACCTCCTGTCACATAATAATCAAAACCCCAAATGTACTAAACAAAGAAAGAATATTAAAGGCAGTAAGAGAAAAGGGCCAAGTAACATATAAAGGAAGACCTATCAGAATCACACCAGACTTCTCTCCAGAAACCATGAAAGCTAGAAGATCCTGGGCAGACCTCATGCAGACCCTAAGAGAAAACAAATGTCAGCCAAGACTACTATACCCAGCAAAACTCTCAATCAACATAGATGGAGAAATCAAAATATTCCATGACAGGACCAAATTTACACAATATCTTTCCACTAACCCAGCTCTACAAAGGATAATAGGAGGAAAACTCCAACACAAGGAAGGAAATGGCACCCAAGAAAAAGCAAGACAGTAAACTTCTTCCATCAAACTCAAAGGAAGATAACTACTCAAAAACAAAAATAACATAAAAAATGTCAGGAAGTAATAATCTCTATTCCTTAATATCTCTTAACATCAATGGACTCAACTCCCCAATAAAATGACATAGACTAACAGACTGGATACGGAAACAGGACCCTACATTTTGCTGCTTACAGGAAACACACCTCAGAGTCAAAGACAAACACTACCTTAGAGTAAAAGGATGGAAGACAATTTTGCAAACAAATGGTCACAGGAAGCAAGCTGGAATAGCCATTTTAATATCAGATAAAATTGACTTTCAACCCAAAGTCATCAAAAGAGACACAGAAGGTCACTTCCTGCTAGTCAAAGGAAGAATCCACCAAGAGGAACTCACAATTCTAAACATCTACGCTCCAAATATAAGGGCACCCTCATTTGTAAAAGAAACCTTACTAAAGCTCAAAGCACACATTGCACCTAACACAATGATTGTGGGGGACCTCAATACTCCTCTATCTACAGTGGACCGACCAGGAAAACAGAAACTAAACAGAGACACGGAGAAACTCATCGAAACTTTGGAGCAATTGGATTTAACAGATATATATAGAACATTTCACCCTAAAGCAAAAGACTATACCTTTTTCTCAGCCCCTCATGGTACCTTCTCCAAAATCGACCATATAATTGGACACAAGACAGATCTCAACAAATATAAAAAGATCGAACTAATCCCATGCCTCTTATCAGATCACCATGGAGTAAGAGTGTTCTTCAATAGCAACAAAAACAACAGAAAATCCCCATACGCTTGGAGGCTGAACAATATTCTACTCAATGATACCTTAGTCCAGGAAGAAATAAAGAAAGAAATCAACGAATTCTTAGAACTTAATGAAAATGAAGGCACAACATACCCAAATCTATGGGACACAATGAAAGCAGTGCTTAGAGGAAAACTCATAGCCCTGAGTGTCTCCAAAAAGAAACAGGAGAGAGCATATACCAGCAACTTAATGGCGCACTTGAAAGCTCTGGAACAAAAAGAAGCAATTTCACCCAGGAGGAGTAGAAGACAGGAAATCATCAAACTCAGGGCTGAAATCAATCAAGTTGAAACAAAAAGAACCATACAAAGAATCAACAAAACCAGGAGCTGGTTCTTTGAGAAGATCAACAAGATAGATAAACCCCTAGCCAGACTTACTAAAGGGCACAGAGACAGTATTCAAATTAACAAAATTAGAAATGAAAAGGGAGATATAACAACAGAAACTGAGTAAATTCAAAAAATCATCAGATCCTACTACAAAAACCTATACTCAACACAACTGGAGAATCTGGAGGAAATGGACAATTTCCTCGACAGCTACCAAATACCAAAATTAAACCAGGATCAAATAGATCATCTAAACAGACCCATAACCCCCAAAGAAATAGAAGGGGTCATAGACAGTCTTCCAACCAAAAAGAGCACAGGACCAGACGGTTTTAGTGCAGAATTCTATCAGACCTTCAAAGAAGTCCTGATACCGATACTCTTCAAATTATTCCACAAAATAGAAACTGAAGGAACACTACCCAACTCATTCTATGAAGCCACAATTACCCTGATACCAAAACCTCACAAAGATCCAACTAAGAAAGAGAACTACAGGCCAATTTCTCTTATGAATATCGATGCAAAAATACTAAACAAAATACTTGCCAACCGAATCCAAGAACACATCAAAACGATCATTCACCATGATCAAGTTAGCTTCATCCCAGGGATGCAGGGATGGTTCAATATACGGAAATCCATCAACGTAATCCACTACATAAACAAACTCAAAGAAAAAAACCACATGGTCATCTCATTAGATGCTGAAAAAGCATTTGACAAAATTCAGCATCCTTTCATGCTAAAGGTCCTAGAAAGAACAGGAATTCAAGGCCCATATCTAAACATAGTAAAAGCAATATACAGCAGACCAGTAGCCAACATTAAGGTAAATGGAGAAAAACTCGAAGCAATCCCTCTAAAATCAGGGACTAGACAAGGCTGTCCCCTCTCGCCATATCTCTTCAATATAGTACTTGAGGTACTAGCTAGAGCAATTCGACAACAGAGGGAAGTCAAAGGGATACAAATCGGAAAGGAAGAAGTCAAACTATCACTATTTGCAGATGATATGATAGTTTACTTAAGTGACCCAAAAACCTCCACCAGAGAACTCCTGCAACTGATAAACAACTTCAGCAAAGTGGCTGGCTATAAAATCAACTCAAGTAAATCAGTAGCCTTCCTATACGCGAAGGATAAGCAGGCCGAGAAAGAAATTAGGGAAATGACACCCTTCACAATAGCCACAAATGATATAAAGTATCTTGGAGTGATGCTAACCAAACATGTGAAAGATTTATACGACAAAAACTTCAGGTCTCTGAAGAGGGAAATTGAAGAAGACATCAGAAAATGGGAAAATCTTCCATGCTCGTGGGTTGGCAGGACTAATATAGTCAAAATGGCAATCTTGCCCAAAGCAATATACAGATTCAATGCAATTCCCATCAAAATCCCAACTCAGTTCTTCATAGAGCTAGAAAGAGCAATTCTCAAATTCATCTGGAATAACAAAAAACGCAGAATAGCTAAAACTATCATCAACAGCAAAAGAAATTCTGGGGGAATCAATATCCCGGACCTCAAGCAATATTACAGAGCAGTGGTATTAAAAACTGCATGGTATTGGTTCAGTGACAGGGAAGCAGATCAATGGAATAGGATCGAAGACCCAGAATTGAACCCACACATCTATGGCCAATTGATCTTCGACAAAGGAGCTGAAAACATCCAGTGGAAAAAAGATAGCCTTTTCAACAGATGGTGCTGGCTCAACTGGAGGTCAACATGCAGAAGAATGAGAATTGATCCACTCTTATCTCCTTGCACTAAGCTCAACTCCAAGTGGATCAAAGACCTCCACATAAAACCAGACACACTAAAACTAATAGAAAAGAAACTGGGGAAGACCCTTGAGGACATTGGCTCAGGGGAAAAATTCCTGAACAGAACACCAATTGCTTATGCTCTAAGAGCAAGAATAGACAAATGGGACCTCATAAAAATACAAAGTTTCTGTAAGGCAAAAGACACTGTCAAAAGGATAAATCGGCAACCAACAAATTGGGAAAAAATCTTCACCAACCCCACATCCGACAGAGGGCTAATCTCCAATGTATACAAAGAACTCAAGAGGTTAGACCCCAGAAAACCAAATAACCCTATCCAAAAATGGGGTACAGAGCTAAACAGAGACTTTTCACCTGAAGAAATTCGGATGGCTGAGAAACACCTTAAAAAATGTTCAACATCACTAGTCATTAGGGAAATGCAAATTAAAACAACCCTGAGATTTCACCTCACACCAGTCAGAATGGCTAAGATTAAAAACTCAGAAGACATCAGGTGTTGGCGAGGATGTGCAGAAAGAGGAACACTCCTCCACTGCTGGTGGGAATGCAAGCTGGTACAACCACTCTGGAAATCAGTATGGCGGTTCCTCAGAAAACTGGGTGTGATACTTCCGGAGGACCCAGCCATACCACTCCTGGGAATATACCCAGAAGATTCACCAGCATGCAATAAGGATACATGCTCCACTATGTTCATAGCAGCTTTATATATAATAGCCAGAAGCTGGAAAGAACCCAGATGTCCCTCAACAGAAGAATGGATACAAAAAATGTGGTATATATACACAATGGAGTACTATACAGCCATTAGAAACAATGAATTCATGAAACTCTTAGAGAAATGGATGGAGCTGGAGAATGTCATACTAAGTGAGGTGACCCAGTCTCAAAAGAATACCCATGGTATACAGTCACTGATAAGTGGATATTAGCCTAGAAGCTTAGAACACCAAAGACACAAATCACATATCAAGTGATGTCTCACAAGAAGAAAGGAGTGGACACTGGTGCTAGAATGGACCAAAACATCATTGTGGGAGAGTACAAGAACAGTAAAGTGGGAGGGGGTGGATGCGGGAGCAGGGGGAGGGAAAAGGACATGTGGGACCTTTGGGGGTGGGGAACCAGAAAAAGGGAAATGAATTGTAAATATAGAATATATACAATAAAAAAAATCAAAAAAAAAAAAAAACTGATGACCAGCATCAGGTAATACCATACTTGGGTCAAAGAAGATTCATGAACTATTCAACACAAGATCTCCCATTTTTCCAAACTTTATTCAGAGTTAAGTGAAGGAAAATGAGACATTTGGAAATGCAATGAATCAGTTATAAACGGAAGAGTTGTTTGTGAAAAATCCAGATGTAGTGGATAGTGAAAAGATAAAAGTTCAGCAGTTGGTAGGGAAAGACCAGGATGGTGTGTCAGAAGTTAAGGAAGATAGTCTGAGAATTCCAACAACTGTAATATATGGTAGAAAGCATTACTTACTAAGAGGTTGTTGGTGAACTCCTTCAGTAAATAGGGAAACTCCACAAAAGCTCACGACAATAGCTCTTCTAATGCCATATACAGGAGTTCATACAGTGTTTCAAATTGGCCTGACTGACCATAAAATATTAATAAAATTTACTAGCTACAGCAAATTTGTTCAGACTACAGCTTGGCAGAATTCTAAGGATAGAGTGACCTCAAGTCTGGGGTGATTAACCACTGTCTGGGTGACAAAAGGTTCCCTGAAAACACTTCCTTTTTAGTTTCAAGTTGTAAACATGTAATCCCCCATCTGATCATAACCTGATGTAACCTGGCATAAAGTCAAAAAGTAGTTCCTAAAATTATGTGTATATATCTAAGACATTTGCAGAAGTAAAATTGCAGCAAGTTCAAACCACTCTTTTTTTTTTTTTTTTTTTTTTTTTTTTTTTTTTTCGAGACAGGGTTTCTCTGTGTAGTCCTGGCTGTCCTGGAACTCACTCTGTAGACCAGGCTGGCCTCGAACTCAGAAATCCGCCTGCCTCTGCCTCCCAAGTGCTGAGATTACAGGCGTGCGCCACCACGCCCGGCTCAAACCACTCTTTGGTGTGTTGTGTCTGTCTGTAACTCACTGAATATTTACCTACCTGAGTACCAGAACCCTGCATTTCCCACAGGAGGAGACCCGACTGGATCAGTCTGTGGTAATATACCAAGGGGAACTCCCAATTCTGAACATCTATGCTCCAAATGCAAGGGCACCCATATTCATAAAAGAAACTTTACTAAAGCTCAAAGCACAAGTTGCACCAAACACAATTATTGTGGGTGATTCAACATCCCACTCTCATAATTGACAGATCAGGGAAGCACAAACTAAACAGTGACACAGTGAAACTAACAGAAATTTTGGACCAAATGGATTTAACATATCTATTGAATATTTCATCCTAAATCAAAAGAATATACCTTCTAGGCACCTCATGGTACCTTCTCCAAAATTGACCATATAATTGGTCACAAAACAGAACTCAGCAGATATAAGAAGACTGAATTCATCCCTTGTCTCCTATCAGATCACTATGGAGTAAGTGTAGTCTTCAATAGCAAAACAAAACAAAACAAAACAAACAAAAACAGAAGGTCCACATACACATGGAAGCTGAATAATGCTCTACTCAATGATACCTTGGTCCAGTAAGAAATAAGGAAAGAAATCAAAGACTGGATATTAGCCCAGAAGCTTGGAATACATAAGACACAATTCACATATCAAATGAAGCTCAAGAAGAAGGAAAAACAAAGTATGGATACACTGGTCCATCTTAGAAGTGGGAACAAAATGCCCACAGAAGGAGATACAGAGAGAAAATGTAGAGCAGAGTCTGAGGATGCCCCATCTAGGGATCCATCCCATATACAGCTACAAAACCCAGCCACTATCTTGGATGCTCACAAGTTCTTGCTGACTGGAGCCGGACATAGCTGTCACCTTGGAGGCTCTTTTAGTGCATGACAATTACAGAGGAGGACACTCTCAGCCAGCCATTGAACTGAGCACAGGGTGCCCAATGGGGGAGCTAGAGAAATGACCCAAGGAGCTGAAGGGGTTTGCAGTGCTATAGGAGGAACAATGATATGAGACACCCAGTACTCCCAGAACTGCCAGGGACAAAACCATCAACCAAAGAGTACACATGGAGTTACTCATGGCTCCAGCTACATAGGCAGCAGAGGATGGCCTTGTTGGATATCAAGGGGAAAAGAGGCTCCTGATCTGTGGAAGACTTGATGCAGCAGTGTAGAGGAATACCAGGACAGGGAAGTAGGAGAAGCTTAATTGGGGAACAGGAAGAGGGGAGATGAGTTATGTGACTTTCAGGGGTGGGGAGATCAGGAAATGGGACATTTGAAGTGTAAATAAAGAATGTATCTAATAAAAAAAATCTTGTATATATTTTTTTCACTCATCTTCCAGATATTCTTTAATTAAAAAAATTGATGATCAGTAGATGTACACATTAAGGATTAAAAATAGAAATGACTGAAAATTTTTTATTTAAAAGTTTAGATTTGTGATTTTTTTTAAATTTATACTTTTTAACATAAATAATGAAATAATTGATTTCTTTATTAACCACAAATTACAGCCTGTCAGTGAAAAGAAAATAGCAGTGAAAATTACATGGCTTTCTTATACCTTCCTAATATGTAACAATTCGTTTAGTTATGAAATTGTGTGCATTCTTGGGAATGATGTGTTTTCTCCTTCATGTGTAATATGTAAATTATTTTCAAGAAAATGTATTTGGGAGAGCTAGACAGTGGTGACCAATGCCTGTAATCCCAGCACTTGGGAGGCAGAAGCACTGGATTTCTGAGTTCGAGGCCAGTCTGTTCTATAGAGCAAGTTCCAGGACAGCCAGAGCTATTCAGAGAAACCCTGTCTTGAAAAAAAGAAAAGAAAAAATAAGAAAATGTATTTGAGAACATACTTTGTAAATATTTTAATGCCTTATTTATTATGTGTACATACACTGTTGCTGTTTATAGGCATGCCAGAAAAGGGCATCAGATCTCATTATGGATAGTTGTGTGCCACCATGTGGTTGCTGGGATTTGAACTCAGGATCTTTGGAGAGCAGTCAGTGCTCTTTACTGCTGAGCCATCTCTCTAACCCCAGGAACATACTTTTAAAAATAATCATCCATTAAAAGAAAAATAGAATGTAATCACATTGTAATTTTTATGCTACTTAAAAGAATTTGCTGGGATATATAAGCAGTGGGAGAAAAAACAAAAGGAGCATGTTGTGCTTCATTTACTGAGTGTGTGTGTGTGTGTGTGTGTGTGTGTGTGTGTGTGTGTGTGTGCGCGCACGCGCGCACCGGTATATGTTTGTGTGTGAGTGTGTGTGTGAGTGTATGCCTGCCTCTGTGTGTGTGCATGTGTGTGTGTGTGTGTGTGTGTGTGTGTGTGTGTGTGTTTGATTCATTTCCCTGATTTTTTTCTTTTTACCTAATCTCCAGCCATCAAAGAGTTCCAGTAGACTCTTATAAGCCAGAGGAAGTTCTGGCCCCACTGAATCAAGCTTTATTCCCTTACAGAAGAGTTTGCTGAGTGATAAATTGCTGCCTCTATATCATCACCTCATTATACCCTAATGAGTCTGGCCTTCAACAAGTCCCTTTAAGATATTTTTGGAAATTTCCTGAAAGAAACATTACAACAACAGAAAAGTAATTGAAATTCCTGATATCCTTAGGACTTTTATATAGTCTTAACTCCTACATTAGGAAATGCACAAAATGTGCCAAGAAGTGCATTCTGACAGGAGTCTAATATAGCTGTCTCTTGAGAGGCTCCACCAGAGACTGACATATACAAAGGTGGATACTTGCAGCCAACCATTAAAATGACAAAGGGGTCCCCAATGGAAAAGTTAAAGAAAGGACTGAAGGAGTTGAAGGAGTTTGGAACCCCATAGGAAGAAAAATAATATCAACCAACCAGAGCTCCCAGGTTCTAAACCACCAATCAAGGAGTACACATTGAGGGACTCATGGCTCCAGCAGTATATATAGAAGAGGATGGCCTTGTTGGGCATCAATGGGTGAAGAGACCCTCAGTGCTGTCCTGTTAATATCTCTGTTTAGGGAAATGCAAGGGCAGGCAGGCAGGAGTGGTTGGGTGGTGAGGGTACACCCTAATAGATGCAGGAGGAAGGTGGATCGGATAGGGAGTTTCTGGTGGAAAAGTCTGGAAAGGGGATAATATTTGAAATGTAAATAAATAAAATATCTAATAAAAAAAAGAAATCCACAAAATATTCTCTTTCACTATAGGATGACAAATGTAAGTTTGATCTCGGCTCCTGATAAAGTTCACCGATAAATAAAGTGCATATAGTGCTTTATTGAAAAATGTTTTATAATATTAAAATCTATGTAATTATATATACATAAATCCAATTATGATTTTTCATAACAGAAGGGTTTGCAGAAATTCCTGAGTGACAATTGTGACTACTTTGCCTTTACAATCTTGATTCAACCTCAAATTTTATTTCCAGTGACTCAAGGCAAATATATATTTTTTTCTGCTCATGAGATCAAGGCCCCCATTTAGGGCATTCATCTGTGAGGTGAGACAAAGAGGGAGACAGTTTAAAATAGTGTTGAATTTCCATCATATTTTTATGTAAAGATTTTATATTACTGAGTTGGAAAACAAGAATCTCTATTTGCTCTAATCTCAAGATATCACTTGTCTATATTTACAGGAACCAACTTACCTCTTTCGTAGACATTTTCAATATTTTCAGTAGGAATACTGAGTTCCTGAGTCAGGTTCATGTATTCTTTCCACATTTCTTCATTGATATTTTCCCCAGTTGCTACATTGCATGGAAGAAACGTAAGAAGACAGTCACTATAATCACAGCATAAAGTCTAAGTTCTTCAAATCTTCTCATCAGTTAGTAAATCCTGATTCTTTACCCCACCATAATGGTGATGCTACTCAGGGAAACATTCTTAGGTCAGTTCAGACATTCTTACTGAATGAATCAGATCATATATCTCCATTCAATCATTTCTAAGTCACTGAATTAAAATCAGGAATAATGAATGTCATAAGATTATTATTGAAATTATGTTGCACAATTCAACTTGAATTTCACACAATCCTGACTATACGTGAAATATGTTAGGAAACACATTCCTGCACCAGTGTGTCATGAAACAAAATGCAGGGAACACAGTTATGTTGCAATTAACAACGAAAAAAAATGTTTTGTCCCATATAAGATTTACATACCCAGTGCTCCTGCCATCTTCTGGAAGTAATTCAAATCATTTATAAACTGGATTTCAAATAGGATGGTGGAGTTTGAGACAAAATGTATCACAATAATTAAATCACTTGGGGCTGGAATAAATAAATTTTATTTCATAAGAACTTGAAGTAGACATTCCTATTTATTTACTTACACATAGTTTAGGTTTGAGGTTTAATATAATTACACTATCTTGAAACTTTCCTTTCCCCACAAAAATCTGAGTATGTATACATCTATTCTCTCCATCAAATGCATGTGATCTTTTTTCACTTAGTCTCATCATATGCTTATATTTATCATATTATAATAGTTATGTTATATTTTATATTTTACAAATAATTTATTATTGTATATAAAGTAATAATTCATGAAATATGAAATCTTCATTCATAAACATAACACTTTTAGACTATATAATGAGTGAAGTCTGATGTATATTATTCTTAAAACAACATTGAAAATTCTTTCATAATAATCCCATTTTCGTAGCCTACTTAAAAATATTTTTCTACATTATATCATTGAGTCAGAGAAACATATTTTGTTAACTCTCATGAAGTTAAAAGACAAGTGCATGTCTGTATTTGATCAATTTAGCAATACCTGTATTTAAATATTTCTTTGATTTTTGTATGTTTCATGACACATACAAAGATTTCTTGATATCTTCTTTGAAAAGATATATATGTGTATATATATATATATATATATATAGCAATGGTTTTATATCATACAAAATATGATTAAGAAAAAAGTATAATAACAGATTATAACATCCTGTTTGCATGCTGCATCAGCAAAAAATGTAATCTTAAAATTTTTAGTAAAAATCTACAGAATAAATTCATTCAAAGTAAATAATAAAGAAGCAATCATATTTTGATGTCAAAAGTCTTTGTGTGGCAAGGCATTATGACCAATGTTGCTTTCATGACACATACCAAGTGCATTTCCCCACCATACTGCTGGACTATAGATTTTACTCACTTCTATATAAGCCTCCCTCATATGCTGGGTAATAGTAGATGTTTGGAAAATGGCGAACTGTATCTCGTACCTTCCATATCCCAGGGACGGAATCAGTTCCATTTCTTTTGGGACATTTCAAAATAATCCCATTCCAGGGTATTGGGAAGATATACCCTGCAACATTAGACACAATGGAACATTTATTCAAAGACACTGTTGGTAAATATCAGATCCCTTACAGAACATTTAAATAATACAATCCATCTTGAACCATTGCTACTCACATTTCACTGAGCAAAAATTCCACTCAATTTTATCAGCCCATACTGTTTGTAGTTGGCACTTCCCATTTTTCCTAAATAATACATATTAAACAATAAACTACTTATTTCACATTAATCTTCACACATCTGTTTGTCCCTAAAGAAAACACATATTATTAAAAGTGAGACACATTTCTGGTGCTGCTCCTGTCTTCTATGATGTTATTTCTTATTTGATAAATATTTTTATGGATCATCTTTTCCGTCTATGATTCCTGGAATGGACTGAGTTACCATGTGCACATAGCCTTGTGGATGGGATTGGGGCTCAGAACCTTAATTAATAGCACTTCCCAAGACAGCAAAGCAAAGCAAAGCAAGTGACCTCATTCATTCCCATTAAAACAAATTGTTTGCTCTATCCAAAAAATTTTATCTTACCTGATATAGAACATCATGCGCATGACTCTGTATTGATTAAAATAGGTAACTTCACGCATCAACATCCTCACTTGACTATTTTCTGCTATTAATCCAACAGATTTGCCAGCTAGGTAGATGGTATTAAATTTCCCTGAAAACTAATAATTTAATTCATCAGTCAGGGCATATGATTTTGAGTCCCCATACCCACTTGTTGGTGCATAATCCCCCATAACTTTATTTCTGAGGAATATCTTATGGTCACATTGGGAACTACATATACATATTTTAGCATGTAGACCAAACAACCATACACATAAAATGATAATATGAAATAAGTAAAAATTTAAGGTTAGAAAATTAAGTTAGCGATGTTGAAGTAATAGCTTATGCTCTAATATCAATAATTGACAAATGGGACCTCATAAAATTACAAAGTTTCTGTAAGGCAAAGAACACCTTCAGAAGGACAAAATAGCAACCAACAAATTGGGAAAAGATCTTCACCAAACCCACATCTGACAGAGCACTAATATACAATATATACAAAGAACTTAAGAAGTTAGACCCCAAAGAACCAAATAACCCTATTAAAAAATGGCTTACAGAGCTAAACAAAGAATTTTCACCTGAAGAGTTTTGGGTGACTGAGAAACACCTTAGATGTTCAACATCATTAGTCATCAGGGAAATGCAAATCAAAACAACCCTGAGATTCCACCTCACACCAGTCAGAATGGCTAAGATTAAAACCTCGAGACAACAGGTGCTGGCGAGGATGTGGAGAAAGAAGAACACTCCTCCACTGTTGGTGGGATTGCAAGTTGGTACAAGTGCTCTGGAAATCAGTCTGGCGGTTCCTCAGAAAATTGGACATGACACTTCGAGAGGACCCTGTCATACCACTCCTGGGCAAATACCCAGAGGATTCCCCTGCATGCAATAAAGACACATGGTCCACAATGTTCATAACAGCCTTATTTATATTAGCCAGAAGTTGGAAGGAGCCCAGATGTGCCTCAACGGAGGAATGGATTCAGAAAATGTGGTATATTTATACAATGGAATACTACTCAGCAATTAAAAATAATGAATTCATGCAATTTGTAGGCAAATGGTTGGATGTGGAAAATATCATTCTAAGTGAGTTAACCCAATCACAAAAGAATACACATGGAATGCAATCACCGATAAGTGGATATTAATGAGCCCAGAAGCTCTGAATACTCAAGGCACAATTAGCAAATCTAATGATTCCCAAGAAGAAGGAAGGAGAGGACCCTGGTCCAGAAAAGACTGGATCCAGTTTTATAGGAGAATATCAAAATAGAGAAATGGTGGGGGGGTGATTGGGGAATGGGCAGAGGGAAGAGGATTTATGGGACATATGGTGAGGGGGGAACTGGGAAAGGGGAGAGTAAACAAAGAATATAGAAAATTAAAAAAAGAAATGGAAAATATTTAATATTGTAATATAAACATTTTATAATGTCCCAATAGAATCTTTTATATTTCTGTTTATAACTTACAATTGCTTAATATTTTCTTTGAAAACATATTTACATATACATATACATGTATTTATATATATACTTTATGTATATATATGTATGTATATATATATATATACTTATATATATATATATACACATATCTGGCAATGGTTTTATATCATTTAAAACATGATTAAGAAAAAAGTATGAATAACAAAGTATAGGTTCCCGTTTGGATGCTGCATCAGCAAAAAAAGTAATCTTTAAAATTTTAGTAAAAATCCATAGGCTAAAGCCATTCAAAGGAAATTTAAAAAAAGCAATCATATTTAGATGTCGAATATTTGTGTGTGCCAAGGCATTAAGACCAATGTTCCTTTTAGAAATCATTCAGATCACAGGATGAAAGACATAAATTGTACACATTGTGTGGCTTTGTCCCTGATTTCTATATTTTTGGTGCAATATTCCTTTTAAAACCTATAGTCACAGGCACACACACAGAAACATAGATATACATATGTGCAAAACCAAACTTTGAATTTAAATCCCTGTTTTGGAGATATTACTGGATTATAATTAATATTAACAATATCTCATATATTGACCATAGTATAATGACTCTAATGGAGAGAAATCTATTCCTCAATTATAAGATATATAATATATTTGCCTTGCAGATACAAAATTTACTTTAGGTTTCTATTTTATTAACAGAGAGTCATTCTTGAATATATGTAGAATAGTGAAACATTTAATGCAAATGTCTATTGACTTCCAAATAAGAAAATAAAATTGATTATGCAAATGTTAAAAAGCATGTTATTAAGCCGGGCGTGGTGGCACACGCCTGTAATCCCAGCACTTGGGAGGATTTCAGAGGCAGGCGGATTTCTGAGTTCGAGGTCTGCAAAGTGAGTTCCAGGACAGCCAGGGCTATACAGAGAAACCCTGTCTCGAAAAAAGCAAAAACAAAAACAAAAACAAAAAACAAAAAACAAAAAACAAAAAGCATGTTATTAGTAGGTTAATTTTCATACCATTTACCCAGGTGAAATAAAATTAGGCAATGTAAGTAGTTTAAATGAGTCTCATTATAACCTTAAACAAAAGCAAATCATTTTTTTAAGACATGGGACATATTCCAAATACAAGAGTCATAAAGAAACCAATAAGTTCATAGATCACACTGATAGTTCAGTCTATGAAAAATTCACCACCTCTACCTTTCTTCCTACATAACTCCCTGAAAGTCCAACCTTGTACCGGTAATGGTTCCTCAGCTTTAGAAACCAAACAGGCTGAAGCAAGGAGAAAAAACTTCATCTTCCAGATTATTGTCTTTCTTTGGAAGTAGAAATATACATGTGTTCAGCTGCTGATGAAATGATGAACTGAAGAGGATCACAAAGCACTACATTTTTCACAATGTGTAATGAATCTATTAATTCACTATATTTTTTTTTAGCTATCAGAACAAGTTGGACGAGTGATTAGCAGTATTTATAAGTGTCTGGCATTGATTTATTTTAACCTGTGGGATTAGAATTCAGTGGTGTGTAAGATAAATGTTCTGGAACTGTTGACATCCAGAAAAAAAGTCAAGAAGAGTAAGCTGGTTTGGTAACATTATCACATACAACAGTGACTAAGAAAGCTAGTAAACATCAAAAGATTAAAAACAAGTTGAAAAGCTCAAACAGTAAATTGAGAAATTTGTAACTTTGTAGGTTATAACTTATTTTTAATGGAGGGGTATTAAAGAATTTTAAAAAGTTATATATAGAGTATATCTTTATCATAGCTACCCTCACATTCTCTTTTCAGATTTCCAAGATTCTCTTGTATTTTTCATACAACTTCATTGCAATTAGAATTTTGGAATTTTAATTTCTTTAAAACACAGAAATATTATAAGAATGTGCTCTCATTTAATACCTTGTGTGAGGCTGTTTCAACACAGCAACTGATTATCATTTCCCTCATCATCTAGCAGGGTGGTGATTTTGCCAGTTGCAAATAGTTTTACAGTTGTGTGACATTTTAAATTCAGGCACCTTCTTTGGCAAGGTTGGGTGATGGTCATGTATTTTTGGTCCAGAATTTTGGTAACTCACTGAGATTAGTTGAGATTTATTAATTGTATTACTCAAGGATGAAACAAGAAAAAAAAGAAATTAAATCAGGACTCTGTGTTTCTCTCTCTCTCTCTCTCTCTCTCTCTCTCTCTCTCTCTCTCTCTCTCTCTGCCTCGCTTCCCCCCTCCCCATATCCTCTATCTCTTTTTTTCTCTCCTGTCTATTGTTAGAGTGTTTAATGGAAAAAAAACATGGACAGAGATGCAAGAAAGAATACCACATAATATATCAAAGATCAGCTACACTATGTTATTTCTTCCCCACAATATCCAGTTACTCTTTGCTTTAGAGGGGTGTATACAGGCACATCCACCTATTTATGGGAACCCTATAATAATGCCTGCTCTCAATAACAGTTAACCTAAATGCCTCACTATGTAATCTTTTGTTCTTGTTTGTTTGGTTTTTAGTTTGTTTTTCTATCATTTTTTAATTTTTTTTATTGAAAATGTGGTATATTTATACCATGGAATACTACTCAGCAATTAAAAATAATGAATCCATGCAATTTGTAGGCAAATGGTTGGATCTGGAAAATATCATCCTAAGTGAGCTAACCCAGTCACAAAATAATACACATGAAATGCAATCACTGATAAGTGGATATTAATGAGCCAAGAAGCTCTGTATACTCAAGGCACAATTAGCAAACCTAAAGATTCCCAAGAAGAAGGACGGAGAGGACACTGGTCCGGAAAAGACTGGATCCAGTTTTGTAGGAGAGTATCAGAACAGAGAAACGGTGGGAGGGTGATTGGGGATTAGGTGGAGGGAAGAGGACATATGGGACATATGGTGAGGGGGGAGCTGGGAAAGAGGAAAGCCTTTGGAATGTAAACAAAGAATATAGAAAATAAAATTAAAAAATGAAATCTAATATAACCTAACAGAGAATAAAGAAATGTAACCAAGAAAATATTTATTGGTTATTTTATTTATTTACTTTTCATATGTTGTCCCCCTTCCTGGTTTACCCTCCTCAAATCCCCCATTCCTCTATATTAGTCAGAGTTCTCTAGGCTCACAGAATTTATGGGTAGTGTCTACATAGTAAAAGAATTTGTTGATGACTTAGAGTATGTAGTTCAGCTCCCCGACAATGGTCACCAGCACCTGTGACTAGAAATACACGTATCTAGTAGTTGCTCAGTCCCACAAGTCAAGCAGGCAATGACGAGAGCAAATCTTCCAATGTACTTATGTACCAAACAGGATAGAGCAGGAAGAAGAAAATTCATCTTAAGAATCTCTTTCTACTAGGGCAGAAGAGTAGAGTTGTTCAGCTGCTGGTGGAATGATGAACTGAAGAGACCCAGAAAAGTTTTCAGTTTGTACAATGTACAATAAACCTGCTAATTCCATATATATATATTTTTGAAGAAGTTTGGCAGATTGGATGGCAGGATTTGTAAGTATTTGGTATTGTTTTATTTAGTCAATGGGATTAGAATTCAGTGAATTATAACATAAATGTTCCCAAAATGTTGAGATTTAGAAACAAAGTCAAAAACAGCAACCTCATTCGGTGACATAGTACCCGGAAAAGGACATAGACATCATGAAATGTTTCAAGAACATTAATGTTGACTAGTATTATTTTCAGGTTCATATATGATCAAGATCTATGTACTACCTGATCATTCCCAGATTACTATAAAAAAATCTATACATGTGTCACATTGAGATTATTTTTCCCAATCAAGTAAAATAATTTCATAGGTCTACAATGTATAAATTGAAAATTAGTTTCAAGGTAAAATAAATATAACAGGTGAGGTAATATTCATTTTGTTGTGAGCAAATAAAACACTCAGATATGGAGACAGTTTGTTTGATTCTTCCCGAAGAATAACGTCTCCTACTTGGAATATAAGCGGACCTCATAGCCCATAGTTGTTCCTCCTATGGGACTTCAAACCCCTTAAACTCCTTGAGTGCTTTCTCTAGCTCCTCCATCAGGAACCCTGTGAATAGTTCAATAGATGACTGAGAGTGTCCCCCTCGGTAGTTATCATGCACTGGCAGAGCCTCCCATGTTAGAGCTATATCAGGCTCCTGTTAGCAGGCACTTGTTGGCATCCACAATAGTGTCTTTGTTTGGTAACTGTACATGAAATGGGTGGATGTAACTAGAAAATATCACCCTGAGTGAGGTAGCCCAATAACAAAAGTACATACAATGTATGCACTCACTTATAAGTGAATACTAGCTCAGAAGCTCAGAATACCCAAGATACAATTCACAGACCAAATGAAGCTCAAAAAGAAGGAACACCGAAGTATCCATACTTTCGTCCTTCTTAGAAAGGGGGGGGAACAAAATACCCACAGGAAGAGATACTGAAACAATGTGTGGAGTAGAGACTGAAGGAAAGACCATGCCGAGACAGTCTACTTGTTAAACTTTCATGTGAATTATCTAGTTTTCTTCCAATCACCTTCCAATCACCAGTTTGAGTGTCTTGCCAGACCCACATTGATATTCTCTCTGTGTCTCTGTGTCTCTGTGTCTGTCTCTCTCTCTCCCTCTCTTCTTCTCACTCTCCCCACCTCTCTCTCTTCCTCTCCCTACCTATGAAACAGGATGTAGCTCAGCTACTGCTAAAGCCCCATGCCTGCTGCCATACTCTTTACCATTATAATGGATTAAAACTCTGAAACAGTAATAAAATCCAAATATACACTTTCTCTTACAGTATTTGCCTTAGACTTAGTGTCTCTTCACAACAATACAACAATGACTAAGAAATCCAGTGAACATAAAAGAAAATAAAGAACAAGTTTGAAAATCTCACCCAAACAAATTGAGAAATTTGGAAATTTGTTGTTTATAATGTATTTTAATGGGGCAGTATTATACATTTTTTTAAATTTTTTATAGTGATATGCAGTGTATTTTGGTCATAGCCAGCCTCACATTCTACTTTGAGATTTCAATGATTCTCTCTGAAATATCCCATATCTTTCTCTCAAATTCATTGTAATAAGAATTTTGGATTTTAGTTTCATTAAAACACACAGAAGTATAAGAATGTGCTTTCAGTTAATGCAGGTATGGGACTGCTTCAGATTTTCCAATGCAGCTGACTACCATTTACTTTACCATTTAGCAGGGTCATCATTTTTCCAGCTGTAGATAGTTTTTGCCATTGTGTGATATTTGGAATTCAAGGACCATCTCAGGGTATATAAATACTAGGTTCTTAAGGGTTGTGTTACTTATTGGTAATTCGTTGTTGTTCGTTAATCTTGGTCATTCAGTGAGATCAGTTGTTGTTTGTTAATTTTATTGCTCAATGAAGAGAAAAGTAATTGGATACTATATTCAGAGCTGTCTGTCTCTCTGTTTCTCTGTCTCTCTGTCTCCCTCTTCTCTCTCACCCACTCTTTCTCAGTCTCTCTCTTTCATCTATCATTTATTTTCCTTCAATAAAGGAACTTCTGGGGGATAAACCATCCCTGATCTCAAGCTGTACTACAGAGCAATAGTGATAAAGACCACATGGTATTGGTACAGAGACAACCAGATCAATCAATGGCATAGAATAGAAGACCAAGAAATAAAACAACATACCTGTAAAAACTTGATCTTTGACAAAGAACCTAAGACCATTTAGTGGAGAAAAGAATGTTTCTTCACGAAATAATCCTTGTCTAACTAGAGGTCTGAATGTAGAATTATGCAAATTAACCCATATTCATCAGCTTGTACAAAGCTCAAATCCAAAGATCAAGGACCTCCCTATAAATCCAGATACATTAAATCTAATACAAGAGAAAGTGTAAAGTAGCCTTGAACACATTCATGGTGGGGAGATGTTCCTGAACTGAATACCAATGGCTCAACCTTTAAGATCAAAAAGTGACAAATGAGACTATGAAACTGAAAAGCCTCTGTTAAAGTAAAGGACACTGTCAACAGGCCAAACTGGCAACCTGCAGATTGGGAAAAAAATCCTCACTAGCCCTACATCCAATAGAGGGCTAACAATCTAAATATATAAAGAACTCATGAAGTTTAACTTCAAAACACCAAATAATACTACTTAAATATGGGGTGCAGAGCTAAACAAGGAATTCTCAGCATAGGAAATTTTAATGGTCCCCAAGCACTTACAGAAATTTTCAAATTCTTAGTCATCATGGAAATGAAAATCCTCAGAAAATTTGAAAAATATATACAAGAAAATCCAGCTATACTACTCTGGGAATATAACTAAAAGTTTCTCAACCATATCCCAAGGAAACATGCCCTAATGTTCATAGCAGCCTCATTTGTAATAATCAGGCACTGGAAACAACTCAGATGTCCTTCAACCAGAGTATTTACAGAAAATACAGTTTATTTACACAATTGACTACTATTCAACTACTAAAAATAAGGAAATCCTGAATTTTGTATCCCACTTTGAAGGAGAACAAAATATAATTGAGAGGCAGAAGTAGGGAGGGACCAGGGTGAGGAAAGGGAAGCATATGGGAAAAGGGAGATAGAATAAGGTATTGGGGGCAGGAGAGAATGCTAGAGTGCCAGGGGGAAGAATGAAAATTGTAGTTGCTGGGGGGTGAGTGTAAAAGGAATCTCTAGATAGTACCTGAGACTGGGGTTGTGAAAGGCTCCCCAGACTAGGTGGGAAGAGTCTGAAATGCCCATAGCTGAAAAGCCCAGTAATGGAGAAATGTAACCTGAAAAGACTCTCAAGTAGATGCACAGGGTCTCCAGTTGAGGAATGGGGTTACTACCCCATCTTCAAATTTTGGACCTAGAACTCCTCCCTGTCTAAAGGAAATGCAGGGATAAAAACCAAGCAGAGATTGAAGTAAAGACTGTCCAGTGACAGGCCCAATGTGGGATCCATCCCATGTATAGCCAACAAACACACTGTTACTGATGCCATGTTGTGCTAGCAGACAAGAAAATCACATGACTGTCCTCTGAGAGATTCTACCATCAACTGACTGAGACAGGTGCAGGTACTTACAGCTAACCATTGGACTGAGATCAGGACCTCTTTGGAAGAGACAGGGAAAGGACTGAAGGAGAAGGGGATTGCAACTCCATGGGAAGAACAATAGTATCAACTATAGAAGTCCCCTTAGATCTCCCAGAGACTATACCACCAACCAAATAACATACCTGGGCTGGTCTATGACCCTAGCACATATATAGCAGTGGACTGACTTGTCTGTTCTAAGCAGGAGAGGATGCACTAATTCCTTTAGAAATTGAGGCCATATGGAAAGGGGATGATGGTTTGAGTGACCTGTGAGTAAGTGGGTGCATGAGGGAACACGCTCTCAGAAGAAAGTGGGGATAGGATGAAGAACTCAGGGTGTCTTGTCTTGTTAAGGTATATTAAGAGAAAATTAATAGCTTTCAAAATTATTTTATAGAGATAGGTATTTTATTTTTATTATATATTAAGATAAATTTAAGGTTTTGTTTGAATTATAGTATACTAATAGGAATTTAAGATTGTTTTGTTAAACTTTTATATACTAATTTCAATTTAATGTTGTTTTGTTACACTAGACTGTTCACAAGCTATTTGTTAATATTCTCATTAACAATAGGGTGATGAATGTAAGTTTGATCTCGTCTCCTAATAAATTTCACTGCAGGATGTGCATTGGGTACTTTATTGAAAAATCTTTTGTAATATTGAAATCCATGTAATTAGCCATCCATAAAGCCAGTAATCATTTTCAATAACAGTAGAGCTTACAGAAATTCCTGAGTGAAAATTGTGAATATTTTGCCTTTATAATCTTGAATTGACCTCAAACTTTAATTCCAGTTACTCAAGAATAGTGAATAATACATTTTTTTCTGCTCAAGAGATCAAGGCTCCCATTTAGGGCATGCATCTGTGAGGTAAGACAAAGAGGGAGATGAGTTAAAAATACTATTGGATTTCCATCATATTGTCATGTAACAATTTTATATTACTGAGATGGAAAACAAGAATCTTTGTCATTTGCTCTAATTTCAAGTTATCACTGGTCTAAATTATAGGAACCAATGTACCTCTTTCATAGACATTTTCAATATTTTCTGTAGGAATCCTGAGTTGCTGAGTCAGCTTCACGTATTCTTTCCACATTTTTTTCTTTGATATTTGTTCCAGTTGCTGCATTGCATGGAAAAAATGTCAGAAGAGACAGCCCCTATAATCACAGCAAAAGTCTAAATTCATTAAGTCTTCTCATCATTTGGTAAATCCTGCAATTTTACCCTACCCTCCCAACCATAATGGGGATACTATTCAGAGAAACATTATGAAGTCACTTCAGACATTCTTACTCAAGATGAGATAATATCTCTCCATCCAATCACATCTAAGTCACTGAATTAAAATCAGGAATATTGAAATCATTATTAAATTACTATTGAAATTATGCTGCACAATTCAACTTGAATTTCACACAATCATTACTATATTTGAAATATATTAGGAATCACCCGTGTGTCATGAAACAAAATGTAGGGGAAACAGTTATTTCATAATTAACAAAAAGAACAAAAACGATTTGTCCTGTATAAAATTTACATACCCAGAGCTCCTGCCAGATTCTGGAAGTAATTCAATTCATTAATAAACTTGGCTTCAAATAGGATGGTGGAGTTTGAGACAAAATGTATCACAATACTTAAATCACTGGGGGCTGGAATAAATAAATTTTCCTTCATAAGAACATGACGTAGGCATTCCTATTTACTTACTTACTTACATATGGTTTAGTTTTGAGATTTACTATAATTATACTATCATGAAACTTCCCTTTCCCCCACAAAATCTGAGTGTGTGCCCTTCCATACTCTTCTTAAAATTCATGTGACCTTTTTTCACTGATTGAAATCATATGCTTTTATTTTTCATATTATATTTATGTTATATTTTATAATATACAAAATATTATTTTATATAAATTAATAATTCATGAAATGTAAAATCTTCACTCATAAATGTAATATTTTCCTCCATATAATGTATGTTTGATGTATATTATTCTTAAATAACGTTGAAAGTTCTTTTATATCAATCCCGTTTTCCTAGCCTACTTCAAATTATTATTTTCTACATTAAATCATTGAGTCAGGAAAACATTTTCTTATTTCCTAAAATGAAGGCAAAAACCAAGCTTATGCCTGCATTTGATCAAATTTAGTAAAACTAGTACTTAAATATTTCTTTGATTGTTATTTGTTTTTGCCATTACAAGATTCATTCATAAGTGCATTTCCCCACCATACTGATGGAGAATAGATTTTACTCACTTCGATGTAAGCCTCCCTCAATTGCTGGGAAAAAGTAGATGTTTGGAAAATGATGAACTGAATCACGCAACTTCCATAACCCAGGGATGGCATCGGTCCCATTTCTTTGGGGACATTCTTTTAGTAATAAAGACTCTGTAACTTTAGACACACTGGACCATTTATCTACTGAAGACACTGTTGGTAAAGATCACATCCCCTACAAAACATATAAATAATGCAGTTCATCCTGGATTATTACTACTCACATTTCTCTGAGGAAACATTCCACTCAATTTTATCAGCCCAAACTGTGTGTAGTTCGCACTTCCCATTTTTCCTAAACAAGTCACATTAAACAATAAATACTACTTATTTCACATTTATCATCACACATATGTTTGTCCCTAAAGAAAACACATATTACTGAATGTGAGACACATTCCTGGGGCTAATCTTGACTTCTATGATGCTATTCTTTGGTTTGTAAATAGCTTCAGTATTCATCTTTTCAGTCAATGATTCCTATCATGAATGGACAGATGACCTGTGTGCACCCAAGACTTGTAGATGGGATTGGGGTTCAGAACTTTAACTGACAGCATTTCCCAATTCAACAAAGTGAAGCAAATAACCTCATTGATTCCCATTTCAACAAATATTTTTACCTACCCAAATAACTTTTCTTACCTGACATAGAATGTCATGCTCATGACTCTGTATTGGTTAAAATACTTAACCTCATGTATCAGGATCCTCACTTGACTATTTTCAGCTGTTAAACTCATATATTTGCCTGCTAGGTAGATGGTTTTAAAATTCCCTGAAAACTAATAATAAAGAAGAATTAAATTCATCTCTCAGGGCATATGATTTTCAGTTCTCATACCCACTTGTTGGTGCATAATCCCCTGTAACTTTAGTTCTGAGGGATATCTTATGGTCTTGGTGGGTACTACATATACATATTATACAATGTGGACCAAAAAACTGTACACATAAAATGATAAAATGAAATTAGTGAAGATTTAAGGTTAGAAATGTAAGATATAGACATTCAAGTAAAGAAATAGAAAATATTTAATATTGCAAAAGAAAAAAATTATATAAAATATCCTGACAACATTATAGTGTATTTGTTTATACACTATAATTGCCTTATATCTTCTGTGAAAACATATATAGATATACATATATATAGCAGTAATTTTATATAATGCAAAAGATGATTAAGAAAAAATAAAGAAAACAGAATATAAGTTCGTGTTAGGATCCTGCATCAACAAAAATGTAATCTTAAAAATTTTAGTAAAATCCACATACTAAATGCATTCTAAGTAAATAATAAAGAAGCAATCATATCTTAATGTCAAATGGCTTTGTGTGTTAAGGAATTAGGACAAATGTTCCTTTAGAAATCAGTCAGAGGATGAAAGAGATAAATTGTGCACATTGTTTGGCTTTGTCTCTGATTTCTACGTTTTTGCTACAATATTCCTTTTAAACCCTGCAGTCACAGGCACACATACATAAACAAACAGAGATACACATATGTGCAAAACCAAACTTCAAAATAAGTCACTGTTTTTGAGATATTACTGGATACTTATGAATATCAATATTATCTCATATATAGACCATAATATAATAATGACTCTAAAGGAGAGAAATCTATTCCTCTAATATACAATATATAATGTGTTTGGCTTGAAGATATCAAATTGATGTGAGGTTTCTATTTTATTGATAGAGAATCATCTCTGAATTCGTGTAGAATAGTGAAATATTATAGCAAATGTATATTGCCTTCCAACTATGAAAATAAAGCTAATCATGCAAGTGTTAAAAAGCATGGCATTACTAAGCATTTAATTTTCATACCGTTTACCCAGGTAAAGAAAATTAGGCAATGTAAGTAGCTGAAATGGATTTAATTAGAACTTCAAACTAAAACAAATAATGTTTTAAGACATGAGATAGATTCCAAATACAAAAGCCATAAAGAGCCAATATGTTCATAGATCACACTAATTGTCAGTTCAGTCTGTAATAAATTTACCACATCTACTTTTCTTCCTACATAACTCACTGAAAGCCCAACCTTATACCGGTAAGGGTTCCTCAGCTTTAGAAAACAAAAAGACTACAGCAAGGAAAGAAACTTCATCCTGAGTGAATTAACCCAATCACAAAAGAATGCACATGAAATGCAATCACTGATAAGTGGATATTAATGAGCCCAGAAGCCCTAAATACTCAAGACACAAATAGCAAGTCAAATGATTCCCAAGAAGAAGAAAGGAGAGGACCCTGGGCCTGTAAAGATTGCTTCCAGTTTAGTAAAGAAACCGAGGGGGGAGGGGGAATTATTGGGGAACAGATGGGGAGGGGAGAGGAACTATGGGAACTATGGTGGGTGGGAACTGGGAAAGGGGAAAGCCTTTGGAATGTAAACATAGAATATAGAAAATAAAATTAAAAAAAAAAAAAGAAAACAAAAAGACTACCGCAAGGAGAAGAAACTTCATCCTCCAGAATATTCCCTTTCTTTTGTAGAAGAAATAGACATGTGTTAATCTGCTGATGAAATGTTGAACTGAAGAAGGTCAGAAAGCATTACAATTTGCACAATGTGCGATGAACCTGTTAATTCAGCATTTTTCTTTAATTATCAAAAAAGGTTGGCAGACTGGGTGGCAGTATTTGTGAATGTCTGGCATTGCTTTATTTTAACCATGGGATTAGAATTCAGTGATGTGTAAGATAAATGTTCTGGACCTGTTGACATCCAGAAAAAAAGTCAAGAAGAGCAAGCTGGTTTGGTGACATGGTTGCAACAATACAACAGTGACTAAGAAAGCCAGCTAATATCAAGAGATAATTAAGAACAAGTTGAAAATCTCAAACAAAAAGTTGAGGAATTTGCAAATTTGTATTTGTGGTGGAGGGTTATTAAACAATTTTAAAATTTTTTATATAAATACATAGTGTATCTTGATCATAGCCACCCTCACATTCTCCTTTCAGATTTCAAAGATTCTCTATGAAATATCTCATTTTTTCTCTCAACTTCATTGTCATGAGAATTTTGGAATTTTAGTTTTGTTAAAAACACAGAGAAATATTATTAGAATGTGATTTCATTTAATGCCTTCTGTGAGACTGCTTCTCCACACCAGCTATCATTTCCCCCATCATCTAGCAGGGTGGTGATTTTGCTAGCTGCAAATTCTTTTTGCAGTTGTGTGACATTTGAAATTCAGGCACCCTCTTTGGCTGAGTTGGGTGATTGTCATGCATTGTTGGTTCTGAGTCTTGCTCATTTACTGAGATTGGTTGTGGTTTGTTAATCTTATTGCTTGAAGATGAAATAAGACAAAAATAATTTAGATCAGGACTCTCTCTCTCTCTCTCTCTCTCTCTCTCTGTCTCTCTCTGTGTGTGTCTCTGTCTCTGTCTCTCTGTCTCTGACACTGCCTCTCTGTCTCTGTCTCTGTCACTCTCTCTCTCCCTCTTCCCCCTTCCCATCTCTATCTTTTTCCTTTCCAAAATATTCTAAGAATTTTGAATGGGTAAAAAGCAAAACAAAACAAAACAAAAACAGTGGACAATGATGAAAAAAGAGGACCCAATAAAGTATCAAAGGTCAGCTACACTTTGTTTTTTCTTACCCATAATATCGAGTTACTGTTTCCTATATGGGTACATATCTGGGCTCATACAAATGGTTATGGGAACAATGCCTGGTCTCAAGAAGAGTTAACCTAGATGCTTCACTAAGTAATTTTTTGTTTGTTTGGTTGGTTTTTTTTGTTTGTTTCCTATTATTTTTTTTATTTTTTATTGGTTATTTTACTTACTTACATTTCAAATGTTGTCTGCCTTCCTGATTTACCCTCCTCAAATCCCCTATCCCTTCAGTACTAGTCAGGGTTCTCCAGAGTCACAGAACTTATGGGTAGTCTCTATATAGTAAGGGAATTTATTGCTGACTTACAGTCTGTAGTCTAACTCCCCAACAATTGTCACCAGCAGCTGTGAATGGAATTCCAAGGATGTATTAGATGCTCAGTCCCACAAAGCAAGCAGGCAAAGAAGAGAGAGCAAATTGTCCTTCCAATGCCCTGACGTAGGTATCCAGTGGAAGGGATGGCCCAGATTAAAAGTGTGTGCCTGGATCTGAGAATTACTTTATCCCAGATGAGCTTGAACTCAGGGATCTCCCTGTCTTAGTCTTCTGGGATTCATAGCCACTATGCATCAAGATCCCCATGCCAAGATCCAGCTCAGAAACTTGGATCTCCCAGACTCCAGGTTAGGATCACAGGTGAGCCTTCCAATTCTGGATTACAGTTCATTCCAGATATAGTCAAGCCACTACACCAACCATGCAATCTGAATCCACAGATCCAGACAGGACACAAGTGTATAAACAATGCAGCCTTCTGACAGTTGTCCTTCTCTGGGCTTCTGAGAATTAGGCTTGGAAGCTCCAGCAATCAGAGGATCCTTTCAGTTTCTGTTTTTGCAAGGTTTCTGCTTATGTGTGTTTGTCTTTCACCTTTGACCTTCAGAAGAACCATCCTAGACTGATGTGATGGGAGATAAATCCTGCACCTGTGATGTGGTGGGTAGTCCTACAACTCTGATTATGTTGATTGTTCTGGGTTATGTGAAGAACCACCCGTGATAAGCAGGAATGTCCTCACATCTCTCTATATAATTGATAACTCCAATTACTCCATTTTTTTTCCTCCTCAGATGGAGCCAAACTATGGAAAGAATTTAAATTGTGAGTGAGAGACTGGGATTTTCAAAGTTCTAAGGTTATTTACTTCTCAATTTCCAAAATGTCAGTCTTGGTCCTCATATCCTTTGGTAGGATTTAAGGATCCAAACAAGTGTTGCGTTTCAATGGCAGATTTGTGTTCTCTGCTGGCAGTATTACACAAAAGTACAAGGACTGGTGTTTCCAAAAAACAGGAAGGGGATTGCCTCTAGTTATTCTTAGGGATTCTTTATTGCACACAAGAAATTTCAGTGCAAACAAAGACAAGGAAAATTGTTAGGTGAGAGGATTCCAAACAAAGCCACAGACTTTCTGGGTGAACATTTAATCTGGAATTTTATGTATGATATGAAGGTTACCTGGAGCTGACCTCACAAATTTAGGTTCATCCACACTATACAGCTGTCTGGATATTTAAAAGAATTTACAGTTATAAGACTGATATCAGGAATATATTAGGGTTCTTAAATCATTTTCTATCAAAACTTGCATTTATAACCTAGGAATATCTTCATAGATTTAAAACCATTTTTTCAAAATTATAGTATATGCTTAATAGTATGAATATACCTATCAAGTCTACAACCCAATCAGAGATGTGAGCATGAATAAATATTACCTGAGTATGTAGGAAAAGCAGCTTCCAATATACAGAATTAACAGACACAGCTGACTGCCTGAAAAATTGTACAAAATTTCTAAGAACCCTGGGAACATCTATCACAGGCCTGATGGCACGTGATTGCTGGTTTTATGTGTCAACTTGACACAAGCTGAAGTTATCACAGAGATAGGAGCCAACCTTGAGGAAATGCCTCCATGAGATCCAACTCTAAGGCATTTTCTCAATTAGTGACCAAGTGTTGGAGGGCTCATTATGTTTGGTGCCCTCCCTGAGCTGGTAGTCTTGGGTTCTATAGGAAAGCAAGCTGAGCAAGTCAGTAGGTAATATCCCTCCATGGCCTCTGCATCAGCTCTGGCTTCCTGACTTGCTTGAGTTCAAGTCCTGACTTTATTTTGTAATGAAGAGCAATGTGGAAGTGTAAGCTGAATAATCCCTAAGACAGCCCAGGATATGTCAGATTTGTTATGAAGCAGGAATTTTGAAGGAGTTGCCAATCTCCTCCTTGCAAACTTGGCAGCCATATTCCATGTCTCCAAATTATCCAGTTTGGACAGCATTCTGTCTGTATTTGAGGCAAGGGAAACTTTTGATTGTTTTGTTGTTGTTTGTTGTTCTTTTTCTGTTATTCTGTTTTTGTTTTTCCTTTTAAGGGCTTTTTGTTTGTTTGTTTGTTGTAATTTTTGAACAGTGGCTAGCTGACTACATTTGAAGCAAACATCATAAGGAGGTTCTACAATGCTACAAGTAGAATGAAGTAGAAGCTGCTTGAAGCAGTCATATCATCTTAAGAAAAAAGATATTTGTTAATAATATATCTTTATATACCATATTCTGCTGATCTCTGAGGTTTTAAAGACAATCTACCTATAGCTATCTATCATCTATATATCTATAGTATATCTGATTTGCTCATTTCTGCATATCCAATATCTACTTAAATTTGAAAGCAAATTTAATGAAACTAAATGAAGCTTATTCTATAATTAATAAACAAGTATCTAACATGCCTATATGTTTGAGTCATTGATTACTAACTTGGATTTCTTATTTATCCTAAAGTTTTTATAAAGAAGCTTTTAAAAGGTATAGAACTTAACATATATTTCTCCTTTTTATTAATTATTAATTTTTATACACTCCATATTTTATCCCCATTCTGTCAACCCCTGACCACCCTCTGACTGTTCCACATTCTATATCTTCTCCCCTCCCTGCTGACTCCACATGGATTTTCCCATCTGCATTCCACCTGACCTCTAAACACCCCAGGTCTTCCAGTCTCTCGATGGTTAGGTGCATCATCCCTGAATGAACACAGACCCAGCAGTCCTCTACTGTATGTGTGTTAGGGGCTTCATATCAGCTGGTGTATGATGCCCATTTGGTGGTCCTATGTTTGAAATATCACTGGGACCCAGATTAATTCAGACTGCTGGTCCCCCTACAGGGTTGCCCTAAGCTTTATTCAGCTTTCACTAATTCAACAACAGAGGATTAGCTGCTTCTGTCTATTGATTGGATGCAAATATCTTCATCTAACTCTTTCAGCTGCTTGTTGGGTCTTTCAGAGTGCTATCATACCAGGTCCCTTTTTGTGAGAACTCCATAGCCTCAGTAATAGTGTCAGTCCTTTGGGCCTCCTTTTGAATCCCACTTTGGGCCTGTCATTGGGCCTTTTTTTCCTTGGGCTTCTTTCCATTACCATCATTGTAATTCTTTCAGACAGGAACAATAATGAATCAGAGTTATGATTGTAGGATTGTGTGAGTTAATAATGGGGTCCCATATCTTGCCCCGAGTTTGGGCCACTGGGCTAGGTGGGACATGGGAAGTTTGACTTGCATGCATCCCATGGAAGCACCACACAGGTGTCAGGTTGTCAGAAGCTGAAGAACCCAGCTCCTGGGATGGGGAAGTGCAGTCTGAGTTCCCCACAGACCTTGCTTGAATTGGCTTGGGATTCTAGGCCATGCACAGAGCCTGAGTATAATAGGTTCTCAGGCTCTTGGTCACCACAGATGCAGCTGAATGCTGCAGAAGAGGTGAGAACAGAGTGTGGGCCCAAGGGCAGGCTCTGGCTCAGGGCCAAAAGAAAAAGGGGAGGGAGAGAGAACACCAGCTGGGTCCCATGGAAACAGGAGTATTCTGGCTTGCATGGCAAGTGACTTCGGTTGGTGACAGCATGGACAGGAACACTGGGAGGCCTAACTGAAAGATTAGAGTCATAGCTTTTAGGGGATGACCTGCTCCATTGTTCCAGCAAATCAGGTCCAGATGATAAAAGGCAGTCCATGGTTTTAGAGATTTGATTATAGAGAAGTAGAGAGAGGGAGAAGGTAGAGAAGTAGAGGCCAGCCATGGCCACATGGCAGAGAGTGGGAGGCATAAGAGAAGGTGGAGAGATGGGGAGCAAAGGGGCAAGAGAGAGGGGAAAAAGTAAGACCTCAAGAGAAAGAGAGCAAGAAAGAGAGAGGAGGGGGCAAGCATCCCCTTTTATAGTGGGCTGGGCATACCTAGAAATTGCCAGGTAACTGTGGGGAGGAGCACACTTGACTATTGCCAGGTGACTGTGGGGGTCAAGTCCAGACAGGATACCAGGTGCTGACTAGTATTCCATGGTGTAAATAAACCAAATTGTCTGTGTCCATTCTTCTGTCATGGGACATCTAGGTTGTTTCCACCTTCAGGCTACCACATATAAGACTGCTATGAACATAGTGGAATAAGTGACCCTGTGGCATGGTAGGGAATCTTCAGGTAGATCTGTTTCCAATTTTCTGAGGAATCCCCAGGTTGATTTAGAGAGTAGTTGTACCAGTTTGAAATCCCACCAGCCATGGAGGAGTGTTCCTCTTTCTCCACATCCTCTCCAACATTTGTTGACACCTGTAGTTTTGATCTTGGACATTCTTATTGGTGTAAGGTGCAATGGGGTCATTTTGATTTGTATACCTCTGATCACTAAGGACTTTGAATTTTTCTTTAGGTGCTTCTCAGCAATTTGAAATTCCTCAGTTATGAAATCGAGGTTTAGTTTTATATTCCATTTTTATTGGATTGTTTGGTTTTATGGTGATTAGCTTCTTGTTTTTGTTTTTGTTTTTTATAAATTTTGGATATGTGCTCTCTATCAAATGTGGGGTTAGTTGAGATTTTTCCCCATTCTGTAGATTGCAGATTTGTGTTATTGACTATGTCCTTTTCCTTACAGAAAATTGCCAATTTCATCAATTCTTGATTACAGAACATGAGACATTGGAGCTCTGTTTAGGAAGTTGCCCCCTATTCCCATGAGTTCAAGGATTTTTCCCACTTTCTCTTCTATTAGATTCAGTGTACCTGGATATTATGTTGAGGTCCTTGACAGACTTGGACTTGAGCTTTTTTCAAGGTAACAAGTATGGGTCTATTTTCATTGGTCTACATACAGATAGTCAGTTAGACCAACACCGTTTATTGAAGATGCTTTCTTTTTTCCACTGTATATTTTTGGCTTCTTTGACAAAGATCAAGGGTCCTTAAGTGTATGATTTTATTTCTAGGTCATCAATTTTATACCAACGATTAATGTGCCTGGGTCTGTTTCAGTACCATGCAGTTACTATTGTTCTGTAGTAAATCTTGAGGTCAGGGATGGTGATTTCCCAAGCTGCTCTTTTATCGTTAAGAATTGTTCTCACTATTCTGGGTTTTTGCCTTTCCAGATGAATTTGAGAATTATTCTTTCCAAAACTTTTGAGAATTGTGTTGGGATTTTGATGGGGATTTCGTTGAATCTATAGATAGCTTGTGGTGGGATGGCCATTTTTACTACATTAATTCTGCCAATTCATCAACATGGGTGAGCTCTCCATTTTCTGAAATCTTTTTCAATTTCTTTATTGAGAGATTTAAAGTTATTGTCATATAGATCTTTCACTTGTTTGGTTAGCGTTTCCCCAAGATAGTTCATATTTATTGTGTCTATTGTGTCGGGATGTGTTTTCCTAATTTCTTTCTCAGCCTGTTTGTAATTTCTATAAAGGAAGTCTACTGATTTGTTTGAATTAATTTTATATCTTGCTACTTGGATGAAGTTGTTTATCAGCTGGAGAAGTTCTCTGATAGAATTTCTGAAGTCACTCATGTATACTATGATTTCTTCTGCAAATAGTGATACCTTTATTTTTTCTTTGCCAATTTGTATCACCCTGATCTCTTTTGTTGTCTTGTTGTTCTAGTATCACTTTGAGTACTATATTGAATAGATTTTGGCAGAGTGGAATCCTTGTCTTGTTCCTGATTTCAGTGGGATGGCCTCAAGTATATCTCCATTTAATTTTGTATTAGCTATTGGTTTGCAGTAAATTCCTTTTCTTATGTTTGGCTATTGGCCTTGAATTCCTGATCTCTCCAATACTTTTAATATGAGTGTTGTATTTTGTCAAATGTTTTGTATGCATCTAAGGAGATGACCATGTGGTTTTTTTCTTTGAGTTTGTTTATATACTGGATTATGTTAATGGATTTTCATACATTAAACCAACCTTGCATCCCTGGGAAAAAGCCTACTTGATCGTGGTGAATAATGGTTTTGATAATTTCTTGGATTTGTGTTGTAAGAATTTTATTGAGTATTTTTGCATTGATATTCATAAGTGAGATTTGTCTAATGTTCTCTTTTTTTGACTGGGTCCTTGTGTGGTTTTGTCAGGAGCCATAATGGGACAAGCTAATATACTAGCAGAATATCATCCTGAAATTTCTGACTCGTATTATCATATAATCTGCGACAGGTGAGCCCCCATTCAGCAAGGCTGTGGGGAACTAATTTTAGGAAAGATTCCTGCTATTTATATGCTTTTCCTGTTATTATTATACATTTACAATAATCAATAAGTAATAGCACACCGCTTTGGAGCAGATCTCTGCAGATCCACAAAGATGTACTATCTTATAGTGATGCTATGTAGACAAATAGATGACTTAAGTTTTAATGATGATCCTACAAGAATTCCTAAAATTATATCTGTGATTATTAAGCTCTTTTATAATGGGACTCCTACTATGTCCTTTTCTATAGACAAACTGCAATGAGAACTCTGCCAGTCTCCCAAGTGTCACAAGATAATTTCTCTTAGATGGCAATCAGACTTTCTCCTACTCATCGCACATTCCAAGAGGTTGTAAAACAACTTACCAAAGGTCATAAAAAGGGAACTAACAATTTATTATAGGTGCTAGGACAGAAGATAAACTATTGACTGGGTTTATCTATACAAAACTTCACTTATAACTTAGTTATGGTTTTAAACTGTTTAAACTGTAGAGAAGACAAATGATAGATGTTAGATAATTACTCCTAATGGATATGCATGTAAACATTCTCTGTTGTAAACTTCTATTTCAATTTATGATTTGATTTTTGTGTGAACATCTGATGAACTTTGTAAGATGTGATCATGAATTCTGAAAGATGTATAAGTACTGAAGACAAAAGAGAAAGGGCACTTTTACTTCTACTACTACTTCTACTTCTACTTCTACTTCTACTTCTACTACTACTACTACTACTACTACTACTACTACTACTTCTCTCTCTCTCTCATGCGCGCCTTTTTTCTCCTTCTCTCTCCAGTGCTCTCTCTCACTTTTTACCTTTCTCCAATTAGAAGAATTGTTCTCTTTCCCCGCTTAGGATCTTTCTGCTTTTCCCTCTTAGACAGCTTTACATAGGAAACTTTTACAACTTAGTAATAAACTCATTAACCAGTTCTTTAAGCATCCTATTTTCTCCCTGCAAAAACTTCTGACTAGCAAGCTGAAATTTAGAGCCCAGCAGTTCCTGCTGAGATAGAACAAAGACCATATTGCTTAATCCTCTGCTGTTAGGTTACAGGTGTTAATCACCTAAACCAGCAGTCTTTCACTCTCAGAAAGAGCAAGAAAGTTTCTAGGACATTTGAGAAGTTATCATCAGCATTTTAGTACAGTTAGAAAGCCCTGAGACTCTCAGACTTCAAAGCCATTTTCACCAGAGTCCTACTCCATGCGTCCACCACTACCTTCCTTATGGCTGGGTAACTCCTAGCCATGAGCATGGTTTAAGTGTCAGCGTACTTGTGGCTTCATAGAACCAGTTAGGTAGTGTAGAACTTAACATATATATTAAAGAATTACATAGGCACAATACCTTAGAAAGGAGTTGAAAGATAAATATACAACAAGTTGTGACAAAATATAATTTTAATTTGAATCAGTATACAAAGCCTATATAAAATAAAATTATATCACTTATCAATGTTCTTTGGTGTAAAGTAGAGTCAATAGTTTATGCTTTAAAATATCATTGTTATAAACCAAACTTTGGCTCTCAGCCAAGATCTGCTTTCCCCGAGAGAGGACAAAGACAAGGAACAAGGAAAGAAATCACTGAAAAGAACCTGCCTTGTCTTGTTCCTTCCCTGACCAAGGGCACTAACAATTTACCCAACAACAGACCAAAAAACACCCATTCTGCTTTTTGGAAATGAAGCATTGTTCTCTTGAAATTGTTTCCTTTTGCAAGTGGTGCATATGGGGGTGAGGTGGGGTGTACTTTCTTTTGGGTGCCCAAAGAAATTAGGATAATATCCAGTCTTACGAAACCCAACTCTAATGTGTACATTTGGTAGATACAGGAGCTAATATTAGCATATTGTCCAAAAAGTCTTGAAATCCAGATTGGTGACTTGAGAATGTTCACACATAATTTACTGGAATTGGTAAATTACCAGGAATAAGATAACATATTCAATATATTAATGGTGTGGGATCAAAAGGGAAACAAGAGGAGTTGTGACTTTATATGGCTCACATATCCATAAATTTATAGGGAATGCATCACTTATCACAATAGTGTATGCCAATTAATATTCCTACAATTCCAAGAACAGCAAATGAAGAAACTGAGTGTGACATGGTAGCTGCTAATGGACAAAGTTACTGACACAGGTAAGTGAGAAAAATCAAAAGCTCTGCCTATGATGCAATAACAGGATCGTAAAGGGATTAAATTTCCAAATTATAAAAGGGGCCACTGTTAACATACCAACAGCCATTTTCCTTGAAAGGTTATCAAGCTAACCTGTATGGCAAGAGTAGTGGCCCATAACAAAGGGAAAGTTGCAGTCACTGGAACAGCTGATAAATGAACATCTTGGGGCTCAACCTGTGGAACACTAGACCAGCCCAAGTAACTCTCCTGCGTTTTTTGTAAAAAAGAAATCAGAAAATGTAGAATGATAACTGATTTCAGAGTAGTTAATTAAGTAATTCAATTAATCCTTTACAGCCTGTAATTGCTTTACCATCTTTGTTATTGAGATCATGGCCTATAATCATAACTGACTTGAAAAATTGCTTTTTTTTTTTTACAATATCCTTACATAAGAAGAATAGAGAAAGTTTTGCTTTCTCAGTACCTACTTTGAATAACAGTCATCCACTAAAGAGGTACAACCTGAAGGTTCTTCCACAGGGAACATTAAATAGCCTAATATTATGCCAGTATTTTGTGCAACAACCTTTAGAAATAATTTGTAAGCAATTCCCTCAGTCTATAATTTATTTCATGTGAATGATATTTTGTTGGCTGACTCTGACAAAGATGTTTTAGAAAAAAAATTTAAGGTAACACAAATAATTCTCAACACTGGGCATTACAGATTGCTCCAGAAAAAAATACAAAGAGAAGTTTCACTTAGTTGTTTTGGTTATAAATTCAATCAACATAAAATTCAACCAAGTATGCAAGTAAGACCAAGTAAGCAAGATACTCAAAGTCCATATACCTCGGTTCAAAGATACAAATGTCTGTAGATTACATGAAAACACTTAATGATTTTAAAAGAGATAATAACTGGCTGTGACTTCCAATTGTATTAAGTACATGTGAGTTAAATAAATTGTTTTTGTCATTACAAGTAGATTCAAATGTAAACAGTCCAAGATGTTTAACAACTGAAGTAGAAAAGGAGTTAATACTTGTAGAACAGGAACTGCAAATTGCATATTTGGATCAAATGGATTCTAAACTTGATTGTACTTTGGTCATTTTGCTTTCAACTCGCTCTCCTGCTGGGGTCATTATACAAAGAGAAGATTATCATATGAAATCAATTTTCTTTGCTCATGAGCAAAGTTAACCATTGAAGATATCTATACAAAAATTTTCTATGTTAAATATAAAAGAGAGAATAAGATTATTCCAATTGACAAGAACAAATTCAGCTGTAATTATAGTACCCCTTACATGTGTTAAGATTATGTCATTATGGGTGATTGTTGAAGACTGGCCAAGATCTTGTAGTATTCATTTTGGTGACATTTGTAAAGAAAATGAAAAAGTAAATAAATACAGTTTATATGAAAAAGAACTGGATATACCAAATGTTGTAAAGAGAACACCAGTTACAGAGACACCAACATTCTATACAGTTAAAAAAAAGGATGGGGATTACAGGTTATAGATGAGACCAAGTAAGCAAGATACTCAAAGTCCTTATACCTAGGTTCAAAAGTCAGAAATATATGCAGGCATTTTCTCTTATGAGACGATGCTCAATCTCTTAATATAATCATTGATTCTTTATATGCAGGAAAATTTGTTTGGTATATACAGACTGTTTATGTATATTCATGTTTTGTATTACTCATACAGATTTGGCAGGTTGATTACCTCAAGGAAATGATGAAATTGATCTATTAATAATAAGAAATGTATGAGAAGGCTCAAATTTTCATGAAAACATTTTATGAATAGGAGAGGTTCAAAAATTTACAACACCTGACAAGAAGTCAAAGAAATAATAATAGGGGGCTGGAGAGATGGCTCAGCAGTTAAGAGCATTGATTGTTCTTCTGAAGGTCCTGAGTTCAAATCCCAGAAACCACATGGTAGCTCACAACTATCAGTAAGGAGATCTGATGCTCTCTTCAGAGGTGTCTGAAGACAGCTGTAGTGTACTTATGTATAATAAATAAATCAATACATCTTTTAAAAAAGAAATGATAATAATAATGATAATAATTGACCTACATGTTCTCTATATATTAAATTACATTACCTGCTAGTACCTAGGAGTACAAAAACAAATAATATCTGTGAGATGGATGCCTTCCATTTTGCAGAAGTTCAAATGCAAAGGTATATATACCATACCATTGACATATATTCAAGGTTTTAATTAGCAACTGCTTCAAGTGCTGAAAAGACTGATGGTGTTATTATACACTTATTGGAAATAATGCCAAGTAAGGGCAGTACCTGAATGAACAGTGATCTGGATACATATCTAATAAAGAGAGACGATTCTTTACATAATAAATATAAAGCATGTTATTGGTGTACCATGCAATCTCAAATGACAAGCAGTTATAGGAAGAATCAAATGTGCCTTAAACAACATGCTCTTCATTAATAGAGATGGGACAGTAAAATCCCCCAGAGAAAGACTAAATAATACCTTGCTAACTCAAAATTTGCTTAATGTTGGTGAAAAAGAAACAACAGCATCTGAGCGACACTGCCTTAACTTAAATACTAAGGAACTATGGTAACCAATATACTATAAGGGTATGTTGACATTGGAATGTAAACCCGCAGTCATTTTAAGATTGAGATATGGTTATGCTTATTAATTACAGAGAATGAGAGAATAGTTATAAACAATGTTTATAAGTATTAGGTCTGACCAGGGAAAACTTGTCAGGTAGGACATAAATATCTTTAAAAGAATAAAGAGCCCAGTTGATTTACTCTCACAGATTGCCTCAATTACTGGTTTATCCACCATATGCATGCAAATCAACTTCAAACTGCTTGCCGAAATGATCAATCACACTGAGAGTAAACAATACACAAACTTAACAAACAACACATAGACGCATAGACTGGATCTAAAATAAATAGACCCAACAACACATAGACTGTATGGTCAACACATAGACTAGATACAAACACAGAGTTGCCAACAAAGGCTAATTCTAAGGTTTTCTCTTTTCTCTTTCTATTCTTTCTTTCTTTCTTTCTTTCTTTCTTTATTTATTTATTTATTTATTTATTTATTTATTTTTAGGTTAGCAGTACTTTTCCTTAGGCTCCAAATTGGAGTTCTTTCAAACAATTCAGATGAAACAATTTCAATAAGAAAATCAAACAATCTGCAATTAGTGATACATTTACATCTACCTTTTCAAATTGTACCCCCTTGAACTTCTATTGTTACATAATTGCTACTTTGAGTACTATTTTGAATAGATAAGGAGAGAGTGGTCAGCCTTGTCCCTGATTTCAGTGGCATTTCTTCCAGTTTCTAAAGTTATCACTATATACGGATGATATGATAGTATACATATGTGACCCACAAAATTCTACGACAGCTTCTACAGATGACAAAGAAGTTCAGCAAAGTTTACAGATATAAAATTAACTTGAACATCTCAGCAGCCTTCTTTTATACAAATGATAAATGACTGAGAGAGAAATTAGGGAACAGCATATTGCACAATAGCCACAGATAATATAAAACATCATGGTGTTACTTTAACCAAACAAGGGAAAGATCTACATTACAAGAAATTCAAATCTCTGATGAAAGAAATCCAAGAACTCAAAGATATAAACAGGTCCAATGCTCATGGATCAATAAATAGGATTAACATAATAAAAATACCCGTCTTACCAAAATCATCCTATAGAAAATGAAATGCCCATCAAAATCCAAGCAATAAATCTTCACCAATATGGAAAGAGCATTTATCAAATTCATATGCATAAATAAGAAATACAGAATACTGAAAACAATTCTTCTCAAAATAGGAGCTTCTGAGGGAGTTACTATCCCTGAATTCAAGCTATACTATAGAGATATATTAATAAATACCACAAGGCATTAGTATAGAGATAGTTAGGTTGATCAATGAAATAGAATTAAAGACAAAGATATAAATCCATAAGCCTTTGTACACTTGATCTTTGATAAAGGAACCAAAATGATATAGTGGGAAGAAGGATGCGTCTTTAACAAATGGTGCTTGTCTTATTGGAAGTCTGAATGAAGAAGAATCAAATTGATGCATGTTCATTTCCTAGTACAAAGCTCAATTTCAAGTGGATAAAAATAAATTCAGATACTATGTCTAATAAAAGAGAAAGCTGGATATAGCTTCAAACACATTGACACAGGATAAATTTTCTTATACAGAACAGTAATAGCACAGTCTCTAAGTTCAACACTTGACAAATGGGATCACTTAAAAATCAAAAGCTGCTGCTAAGGCAAAAGACACTGTCAATAGGACAAATGGGGAACCTAGAAATTGGGTAAAGATGTTCACTAACCCTCCATCTAATAAAGGACTAATATCCTAATTATACAAAGAACTCAAGTAGTTAGATTCTAAAACACCATGTAACCTAATATAAAAATTGGAAGGAGCTCAATAGAGAACTTTCAGCAGAGTAATCTAAAATTGCCCAGAATCACTTAGAGAAGTGTTGAAATTATTAGTTATCAGGGAAATGCAAAAAAAAAAAAATAGAAAATTTGAAATGGTTCTACATGAAGACTCAATTCTATTACTCCTGGGTATATAACACAAACATGCTTGACAATACCACAAGGACACATCTACCATTATGTCAATAGCTGCCTCATTTGTAATAGCCAGATACTGGAAAATACCCAGATGTCCATTAAACAAAGAATAGATACAGAAAATATAGTTCATTTACACAATGGTATACTATTCAGCTATTAAAAATAAGGATACCATGAATTTTGAAGGTGCATGTATAAAACTAGAAAATATCATCCTTATCAAGGTAAGCCAGACACAAAAATATATTCATGGTATGTATTCACTGATAAGTAGTTATTAGCCCAAAAGCTCAAAAACCCGTGATACAACTCACAGACCTTATGAAGATTAACAGGAAGGAAGGGACAAGTGTGGATACTTCAATCCCACATAGAAGGGGAACAAAATAATCATGGGGCCAGTAGTATGGAGAGATCGGGGTAGGCAAGTGGAGGGGAGGGGAAAAGGGAAATAGAATCAAGGGTGGGAGTCAGAAGAGAATCCTCTTGAGCCAGGAGGATGAATGAAAACATGTAGCTGCTGGAGGATAGGTGTAGGGGGAACCTCTAGATAGTATGAGAGACCTGGCATGTGAGAGGATCACAGGACTCAATGGAATGACTTTAGACAAAAAGTCCAACAGTGTGGAGACAGAACTTGAAGAGAATACATGTAGTTGATTCACTGGGCCACCAGTGGAGGAATGGGCTCATCAACTTATCTTTAAAATTTTTGTCCCAGGATTATTCTTGTCTAATGGAAATGCAGGTATACAAAAGGAGGAGGGACTGAAAAACAGTCCATCCAGTGACAGGCCAAACTTGAAAACCATTCCATGAATAGGAACAAAACTCTGACATACCATGTTGTACTTAGACAGAAGCCAACCATGGCTGTACTCTGAGAGGCTCTGCCAGCAGCTGAGTGAGTCAGGTGCAGATAGCTCCAACCAACCATTGAATTGAGGTCAAGACCTCTTGCAAAGAGACAGGGGAAGGACTGAAAGAATTGAACGGGACTGCAACTCTATAGGAATAACAACAGAAACAACTAACCACGACCCCGTCAGAGCAATCAGAGACTAAGCTACCTATCAAGGTCATTGGGCCCTGCACATATGTAACTATGGACTACCTTGTCTAGTCTCAGTGGAATAGGATAAACTTAATCCTATTAATTAGAATTGTGAGGCCACAGGGAAGGGAGATGCTGTCAGGAGTAAGCAGTGGGTGAGTGGGTAAATAGGGGAGCACTCTTTCTGAAGGAAAGGACAAATGTGGTGAAGAATCTAGAGTAGGCCTATGGTTTTTTAATAAGTTTGATTAATAGAATTTTAAGGATTTTAAAAATTATTTTATACCTATAGTGCTAATAGCCAAGAAGACTCCTGGTCTGGAGAAGGTAGTGGTGGAGGTACAGAGTAGGACTCTGGTGATGATGGTTTTGAAGTCTGAGGGTATCAGGGTTTTCTATGATGATAACTTTTTAAATGTCCTAGAAACTTTCTAACTCTTTCTGCAGGGGGGAAAAACACCCACTGGCTTAGGTGATTAACACCTTTAGCCTAACAGCAGAGGATTAAGCAATGTGGTCTTTGTTCTATCTCAGCAGGAACTGTTGGCCTCTACTAGTCAGAAGTTGCAAGGAGAAAAATGGGACACTTAAAGAAGTGGTTAAAATGTTTATTACTAAGTTTTAGAGTTTCCTTTGAAAGCTATCTAGGGGGAAAAGCAGAAAGATTCTTAGTGGGGAAAGGGAGAAATTCTAAATGTGGAAAGGCAAAAGTGAAATAGAGAGAGAGAGAGAGGAAGAGAGGGAGAGCACAAGAAAGAGGCAGAGAGTGAGAGAAAGAAAGTAGTAGTGCTTTCTCTTTTGTCTTCAGTACTTATATATCCTCACAGCACTGCTGTCTTTGGGTCCCATAAGTTTTGGTATGATGTGTCTTCATTTTCATTAACTTCTAAAAAGTCTTTAATTTCTTTCTTTATTACATCCCTGACCAAGTTATTGAGTAAAGCATTGTTCAGCTTCCTTGCATACGTGTGCTGTCCATTGTTTTTGTTTCAATAAGACCATTCTTAGTCCTTGGTGCTTGGATAGGGTGTATTGGATTATTTCAATATTTTTGTATCTGGTGAGGACAGTTTTGTGACAGATTGTATGGTGAGTTTTGAAAGAAGGTACCATAACATACTGAAAAGAGTGTATATACTTTTGCTTTAGGATGAAATGTTCTATAAATATCTGTTAGATCCATTTGGTTTATAACTTCTATTTGTTTTACTATGCCTCTGCTTAGTTTGTGTTTCCATATTCTGTCCATTCCTGAGAGTTGGGTGTTGAAGTGTGCCAATATTATTGTGTGGGGTGCAATGTGTGCTTTGAGCTTTAGTAAAGTTTCTTTTATGAATGTGAATGCCCTTGCATTTGTACCAAGATGTTCAGAAATGAGGGATCATCTTGGTAGATTTTTTTTCTTTTGTCGAGTATGAAGTGTCCTTCCTTGTCTTTTTAGATAACTTTAGATTGAATGTTGATTTTATTCAAAATTAGAATGGCTAATCAAGCTTGTTTCTTAGGACCATTCATTTGGAAGTTTTTCCAACATTTTACACTGAGGTAGAGTATGTATTGTTCCCTGAGGTGAGTTTCATGTATGCAGCAAAATGTTGGGTCCTGTTTACATATCCAGTCTGTCTATGTGTTTTTATTGGGGAGCTGAATCTATTAATGTTAAAAGATATTAAGAAAAGTGAACGATACTTCATGTTATATTTATTGTTAAAGATGGAACTCTGTGTGGCTATCTTCTTTTAGGTTTGTTGAAAGATTGCCTTCTTATTTTTCTAGGGTGTAGTTTCCCTCCTTGTGTTTGTGTTTTCCATCTATTATCATTTGAAGAGCTGGGTTTGTGAAGAGGTATTGTGTAAATTTTGTATTGTCTTAGAATATCTTGTTTTCTCCTTCTATCGTAATTGAGAATTTCTCAACAATAAAAGAACTTCTGGAGAAATCACTATCCCTTACCTCAAGCTCTATTACAGAGTGATAGTGATAAAAACTGTATGATATTAGTGCAGAGACAGGCAGGAAGATTAAGGGAATAGAATTGAAGACCCAGAAATGAACCCACACATCTATGGTCACTTGATATTTGACAAAGGAACTAAAAACTTCCAACAGAAAAAAGAAAGCATTTTCAACATATGGTGCTGGTTGAACTGTCAGTCAGAATGTAGAAAAATGCAAATTGACACATATTTATCTCCTTGTACAAAGCTCCAGTCCAAGTGGATCAAGGGCCTCCACATAAAACAAGATACACTGAAACTTATAGGGGAGAAAGTGGGGAAGAGGCTCAAACACATGGGCACAGGGGAAAATTTCCTGAACAGAACACCAATGGCTTATGCTAAAAGATCAAGAATCAACAAATGAGACCTCATAAATTACAAAGCTTCTGTAAAGCAAAGGACACTGTCAATAGGACAAAACATCAACCAACAGATTGGGAAAAGACCTTGATCAATCCTACATCTGACAGAGGGCTAATATCCAATAAATATAGAAGAATTCAAGATGATAGACACCAGAGAATCAAATATCCATATTAAGAATGGAGCATAGAGCTAAACAAAGAGTTTTCAACTGAGGAATATTGAATGGCTGAGAATCACCTAAAGACATGTTCAACATCCTTAGTCATCAGGGAAATACAAATCAAAACAACCCTGAGATTCCACCTCACACCAGTCAGAATGGCTAAAATCAAATACTCAGATGACAGCAGATTCTGGCAAAGATGTAGAGAAAGAGGAACACTCCTCCATTGCTGGTAGGATTGCAAGCTGGTACAACTACCCTGGAAATCAGTCTGGCAGCTCCTCAGAAAACTGGACATAGTAATACTTGAGGACCCAGTTATTCCACTCTTCAACATATACCCAGAAGATATTCCAACATGTAATAAAAACACAGGCTCCACTCTGTTCACAGCAACCTTATTTATAATAGCCAGAAGCTGGAAAGAAACCAAGTGTCCTACAGAAGAATGGATATAGAAAATATCCATTTACACAATGGAGTACTACTCATCTACTTAAAAAAATGTATTCATGAAATTCTTCTGCAAATTGATAGAACAAGAACATATTCTGAGTGAGGTAGCCCAATCACAAAAGAAGACAAATGGTTTTCACTCACCGATAAATGTATATTAGCCCAAAAAGCTCCCAATGCCCAAGACACAATTCTAAGACCACATGAAACTTAAGGAAAAGGAATACCAAAGTGTGAGTACTTTGCTTCCTCTGAAAGGGGAACAAAATGCCAACAGGAGTAAATATGGCAATAAAGTATAGAGTAGAGACTGAAGGAAAGGCCAACCAGAGAGTGTCCCAACTGGGGATTCATACCATATACAGTCACCAAGCCAGGACACTGTTGTGGATGCCAAGAAATGCTTGCTGAAAGGAGCCTGATGTAGCTATCTCCTGAATGACCCTGACAGAATCCTACAAATACTGAGGCAGATGCTCACAGCCAATTATTGGACTGAGTACAGGGTCACCAAAGGAGGAATTAGAGAAAGTACTGAATCTGCTAAAGGGGTATGGTACCTCATAGAGAGAACAACCAACCGGACTCCCCAAGCTCCCAGGGACTAAGCAATCAACCAATGAGTGCTCGTTGTTCCAGTTGCGTATGTAGCAGAGGATTGCCTTGTCAGGCATCAATGGGAGGAGAGGTCCTTCGTCCTATGAAGGCTTGATAGATGTCCCAGTGTATGGGAATAGAGATCAGGGAGGTGGGAGGTGGGTGAAACACCCTCACAAAAGTAGTGGGGGGGAGGATGGGATAGAGAGTTTCTAGTGGAGGAGGGGGAGGAGGAAAGGGAATAACATTTGAAATGCAAAATAAAAAAAAAGTATTCAATGAAAAAATATTCTAATGCTATAGCCTGGTTTTTTGAAGGTTTTATTTCTGTCTCAGTGTAGCTATTTACTAACTTCTTGCCCCAAGTTCATTGTGCCAAATGAAAGAGAATTTCTTAGGGAGAGTACAGATTCTTACATCCCATCATATTCCAAGTAAATGCAAGGCATATCTACACTTGTGTTACCTGATTTTAATGCTCAAGTGAAGACACATAGACCTGGTATTTTTATGAACACACTGCAAGCCTGAGCTGGTAAGGTTCTGCAATTTTCTAATCCAACTAGACTGCTAATACCTAATAAACTGCCCCATTATGTGCCATCTGGGCTTTCCCTGACATGTTCTGAGGCATGTGTGTCCTCAAGGGTTCTCCCTCATTACAATCCTCATGGACAATACTCCTCTCCACATGGTTTCCCCACACATTCTTCTCCTAGTGCTTCTTCTTTACTCTCCTCTGTCATCTTCTGGGACACCCTTACTAGGATCAGATGTCCTGCACTATTCTCTCCTGCCTAGCTAATTGGCTCACCAGAATTTTTATTAACCAATTAAAGGTGATAGAAAACAATTTTACATAACATAAAGACCTGAGATAGTTGAAAGTGTCATTATCCTGCCTGCAACCAGATATCTGTAAATAGAAAGCAGCATCTGAATACAGTGTACAAACCATCCCCCAACAGACATATATGTATTTGTACATAGTTTTAAATGTCTAAAGAGTGTTATTTCTGTTATTCTGTGCCATATGTTTGAGAAAGGGTCTCCTTATACCTGACTGAAAAGTGGGCAATGAGATATCGCCATGGTTACAAACACAGTCTCCACCCTACTCTATCCAGTGCAATGACTGATGAAATATAATGAGGAACAACTGTATTCTATTTTTTTAATTTTTTTATTATACTATAATTATATAACTGTTTTTACTCCCTTCAAATTCTCACATATATACACTCTTGCTCTTTAACAACTAATTGCTCTAAAAGGCATGGGTATGTGTTTGTGTAGTGTGTGTGTGTATGTCCACAAGTTTGTGAAACAATTTTACCATGAAGATTAATATAACAATATTTCAATATTTGCTGTTACTTGCATATACACAAATATAAACACACACAACATATATATATATACATATATATATATATAATTTACTTATTTAGTTATTTACTTGCTTTCTACAAAACAACTATATCACAATTTGTAATAAAATACCCAAGATAAAATTCACAGTCCACATGAAGCTCAAGAAGAAGAAAGATCGAAGTATAGATACTGCAGTCCTTCTAAGAAGGGAAAACAAAATACTCACAGGAGGAAATACTGAGACAAAGTATTGAGCAGAGACTGAAGGAAAGGCCATACATAGACAGCCCCACCTGGGAGTCATCCCTTATAGAGTCACCAAACCCAGACATTATTGTGAATGCTAAGAAGTGCTTGCTGAGATGAGCCTGATATAGTTGTCTCCTGCAATGATAGCTGAAAGCCTGACAAATGGAGATGTGGATGCTCACAGCCAACCTTTGGACTGAAATGGGGTCTTCCAGCATGGCAGTATTATTAGCACTCACAATAATAATACTTGATCTTCATTAAGCATTGCTGCTCTAACAGATTAATGATTCATTCAGCACCCTTGAAAAGAATTTACAGATGTAGATTGTCAACAATGAACACCACCTTTAGAATTTGAAGATGTTGCTTTTCAGGAAAGTTAGGTTAAGATGTTTTATCCATGGTTCTGCTGTACAATATTGTAGGAAACATTTTGAAGTTCAGAAAGGCTCTTAATAGTTGAGCTAGGGATTTTTGTGGTCATTGAATAAGCACAATGGCAGCCCTACCAGCACTACCTGACATAACACTCTTTCTAGAACTGGGCAGGTGATCAAGATGATGATTAATTTCTTGTACCCATTATTGCCCTCAGCTTCCTCTTGATTTAATAAAAAGATTGGTGATCAGTAGATGTGTACCATGAGGATTTAAAGTTAGATGTTGATTTTTATACACTTAACACAGGTTAAAAATATAGGCAATATAAGAAGCTTAAATGAGGTAAATATAACCATAGAGTCAAACAAATAATATTTAAAGCCATGGGACATATTCCAAGTACTAAAGCCAAAAGGGAACCAATATGTTCATAGAGTCACACTGATTATAGAACAAACAGTGATAAATTCTCTACAGCCACATTTCTTTCTGTGTAACACCCTGAATGCCCATTTTTGAACCAGTAAGAGTTCCTCACTGACAGACAACAAATGGCCTAGAGCAAGGAGAAGATGATGCTTCATATTCTAGTCTTCATTCTTCTGAAGTAGAAGATTAGAGGGATTCAGCTCTTGGGGCAATAAGGAACTGAAGAGGCTCACAAACACTTCAGTTTGCACAAGGTATTCGGGACCTATTAATTCGCTCTTTTTTTTTTAATTTTCAGTACAGTTTTCCAGACTGGATGGCAGCATTTGTAAATGTCTGGCAATCCTATCATAAAACCCATGGGATTAGAATTCAGTGGAGTGTAATATAAATGTTCCTGTATTGTTGACATTCGGAAACAAAGTCAAGAAGAGCAAGCAGGTTTGGTCACAGTGTACACAGAAAAGAACATAATCTTCATGAATCGTTTCAAGAACATTAATGCTGACTGGTATAATTTTCAGGGTCATATAAGACCAAGATCTAAGTGCTGCTTGTTCATTCTTGTATACATACATCACATTGAGTTTATTTTTCCAGTGAAGTAAAAGAATTCTTCGTTCTTCTTGTTTAAATTGCACCATTTCAAAGTAAAATGTATATAGCATGGGCACGTTTATATTCATTTTGCTCTCAGCACTAAAACACACAAATATGGAGAAATTTTATTGAATTCTTGCCAAATAAAAGCTTCTAATTGGAATAAAAGTGATCCTCAGATCCATTGTTTCTAATTCCTAAACTATCATGTGTACAATCTTATTTTCTTCCTATCAACTTACAATCAAGTCTCTATTCTCTCTTTCCCTCCCTCTCTCTCCCTCCCTCCCTCCCTCTTCTCCCCCTCCCCCTCTCTCTCTGGCTCTCTTGCTCTCTCGCTCTCTTGCTCTTGCTCTTGCTCTTGCTCTTTTGCTTTCTCTCACTTGCTCTCTGTCTTTTGCCTTTCTCTCTCTCTCTCTCTCTCTTTCTCTCTCTTTCTCTCTCTCTCTTTCTCTCTCTCTTTCTCTCTTTTCTCTCTCTTTCTCTTTCTCTCTCTCTGAAACAGGATGTAGCTCTAATCTAATACTCTAGCTCAATGGCTGGTGACATGAGTATAATGGACTAATTGCTCTGAAACTGTAAGCAAAACCCAATTATTCATTTTCTCTTATAATAACTGCATTGGACTTAGGGTCTCTTCACAATTATATAACATGACTAAGAAATCCAGTTACATGAAAAGATAATTAAGATCATTTTTGAAAATATCATCACTATAATTTGAGAAATTTGTAAATTTGTTTGCTTTAATTTAATTTTATACAGTGTTATTATAAATTTTTAAAACTCTCTCTCTCTCTCTCTCTCTCTCTCTGTGTGTGTGTGTGTGTGTGTGTGTGTGTGTGTGTGTGTCTTGGACATAGCTACCCTAACATTCTCCTTTCAGAATCCAAACATTCTCTCCCATTATCATGTATTTTCCTCTCAACTTCACTATAATGAGAATTTTGAATTTTAGTTTCTTTAAAACACACAGAAATATTGTGAGAATGTGCTGTCATTTAATGCCAGGTATGGGACTGCTTCAGATTTTCTAATGCAACTGATTACCATTTCACTTGTCATAGAGCAGGGTCAGGATTTTGCCAGCTTCAGATAATTTTTGCACTTGTGTGACTTTTGGAATTCGAGACAGGCAGGGTTCAGTATTGGTTATTTATTTTTTGTTCGAAGTCTTGGTCATTCAGTGGAATTGGTGGTGGTTTGTTAATTGTATGGAGCAATGATGAAACAAGAAAAAGAAATTATATATTTGATTAAGAGCTCTCTCTCTCTCTCTCTCTCTCTCTCTCTCTCTCTCTCTCTCCCACTCTCCCACTCACTCTCTTTCTGTTTATCATTTTTTTCCTTAAAAAAAGGAACTCTTAGGGTAGTTAACATCTCTGACCTCAATCTGTTCTACAGAACAATAGTGATTAATACCACATGAAATTGTGACAGAGATAGACAAGTTGATCAATGGAATAGAACTGAAGATCAAGAAATCTTTGACCATTTTGGATCCCGCAGTTCATCCCGGGAAGCTCCTGATCTACAGAGAGTCCCATGGTTAGACAGAGCCCCGTGGTCTGACACTATCTTGGGGTGACCAGCTCAACCAGAAGTCCTGCGGATTGAGAGAGTCACTGTCCAAGCTCCAGCAGTCCTGCCAGGGAAGCTCAGGTCCTGCAGGGAATCCCACGGTTAGACAGAGCCCTGAGACCCGCCGCCATCTTTGAGCTGGTAGCCTAGCAAGGTACACAGTGGGCACCAGAGTGAAGGATTTTCCAGTGCATAGCCTGCCTGAGTGACTTCTGCACCAGGGAGCTGGGCAGCTCTAGAGCTGCCTGGGCAGGCGGGGGAGTGTCTGACCTGCAGGAGAACCCATAGATAGGTGGAGACTCACGGACTGAGATCCTCACCATCCTGGATCCTGCAGTTCAACCAGGGAAGCTCCTGATCTACAGAGAGCCCCATGGTTAGACAGAAACCCGCGGCCCAACACTATCTTGGGGAGAGCAGCTCAACCAGACAGAGCCCTGTAGACTGAGAGAGCCACTGACCAGGCCCCAGCAGTCCAGTCAGGGAAGTTCTGGTCCTGCAGGGAATCCCACGGATAGACAGAGCCTGGAGAACCACCACCATCTTGGAGCTGGTATACTAACCAGGAAAACCAGGAAGAGACCATGGGAGGCCAGTTAAGCACCCAGCAGCAAGCCTGGAGGAGAATTGAGTCCTTCCCAGCAGAGCTGAGGAGGTAACTCAGAGCCCAGTGGTGGAAATTTCATTAACCATCTTTGTAGTCTATGATTTCTGCCAGGAATAGAAGGACTTTCTGTGTACACCAAGACTTGTTTATGGGAATGGGACTCAGACCTTTAAATGACAAGGTTTCTCAAGTAAACAAGGTGAAGCAACTGATTTTAATGATCAATGCTAGATATCAAGTTATCAGGAGAGTTTGTAAGAGAAGGAAAATTCTTCACAAATAAATACTGCTTTTGTAATATTTGATATCAGATTTTCTTTTGCTTATATTTGCATTTTTTTTAAATTTTACTTTTAGCTAACATAGGTTTCATTACACAATATATTTTGTACTGGGTTGGTACTTTTTTGATTTTAGTATACAAAATTAAACCATCAAGATGTGAATACTTTGCTTTAATACATTTTAGTTGCAGGCACTTTCAATTCTAGCTTTCCTCACATTGCTATTAGATCCAAACCATTTCATTTCCAGAGACATACTGTATGCCTTGATTCTCATGTCAAAAAATTGTTTCTTCTACCCCCAATTTTCTTTTTTCTTTTCTTTTCTTTTTCTTTTACTTTTTTTTTTTTTTTTTTTTTGGTTTTTTGAGACAGGGTTTCTCTGTGTAGTCCGGGCTGTCCTGGAACTCACTCTGTAGACCAGGCTGGCCTCGAACTCAGAAATCCACCTGCCCCTGCCTCCCAAGTGCTGGGATTAAAGGCATATGCCACTATGCCGGGCTCTCAATTTTGTTTTTACCTGACATAGAATGTCACACTGTTGACTCTGTATTGGTTAAAATTCTTAACCTCACACACTAGCATCCTTACTTGACTATTTTCTGCCATTGTAATCAGATACTTGCCTGATAAACAGATGACATTAGATTATCCTGAAACTACAAATTAATGTGAATTAAATTCCTCATTCAGGGCATATGAGTTTGAGTCCTCAAACCCAAATGTTTGTGTTTAAATCCTGAAACTTTATTTCTGAAGGATATCTTAAGGCCTTTGTGGATAATACATATACCTAGTGCACCATGCAGACAAACACACACATACATTTAGCGATAAAATCAATTTGCTGAAATTCCAATGTAAAGCAATGTTTAGAAAAGCAATTTATAGATGTTCAAATGAAAAATAGAAAGGATTTAGCATTGTGATAAACTTTACATGTAATGTGCTAATAGCATTATTGTATATTTCTATTTACACCTTATAGTTGTCTAACATCTTACTTGAAAACATATGTACATATATACTTGACAACAGTTTTATATCATGTATAAATTGCATAGCAATAGCACAGCTTCAAGGTAAAAATATTCATGCATATAAGTCCAGATTCCTTTTGCTCTTAGCACCAAAACACCCAGATATGTCAAGAATTTATTTAAATATTGCCAAAGAATTACTCTCATACTTAGAAAATAAGTGATGCTAAGACCCATGATTTCCACTTGTGAAACCTCCATGTTTGTGATCTTATCTTCTTACAATCACCTTCTAAGCACGACCTTTGAGAGCTTTGCCAGGCCCCATATACATATACTCCGCGTGTGTGTGTGTGTGTGTGTGTGTGTATGTGTGTGTTTATATGTGTGTGTGTGCATGTGTGTTTGTCTGTGTGTGTTCTTTGTCTGCATATAAATCAGGTTGTAGCTCTCAGCTACTGCTCAGCTCTATGCATGCTACCATGCTCCCTGCAATGATGATAAGAGACCAAACGTATAATATTGAAAGCAAACTTCCAATTTTCCAGTTCTACACTTTTTCTTATAATAATTTCCATGGACTTATTCTCCCTTTGCAACACTATGACACTTGACAAGGAAGCCAGTGAACGCTGAAATATAATTAAGAATAAGTTTGAAAATCTCATCACAATAAAATGAAAAATTTGCAAATTTGTTGTTTGAGCTACAAATTGGCACTTGAACATGGAGCTGGACATGGGAAGGTCTCTCCTGAGGGACCCTGTTTTGGCAGAGCTTAGCAGAAAATAAAAAAAGACAGTATCCTGCACAGTGAGCAACTATAACTAGTGCTAGTCTTAAACTTCGTCTTTTTCCAGCTATTGTAGGTGCAGAGGGATACAGGATAGGTGGGACAGCATCGACCCAATGCTGAGCTTACTTAGGGGTTGAGAGTAGAAAATGGGACATGAAACTTCTAAAGAGGCATTTATCTGCAGCCTTCAAGAGCTGCTCCAGGCAAGAGGAGTAGGGTTTGAAGAACAATGGTTAGAAGGTTAGAAGACCTTCAGATCAAAAAGATTATTGTTGCCCATGGTTCCATAAAAAAAAAGAACTTTACATAAGAGGACCTGGGAAAAATTTGAAAAGCATTAAGAGCCACCAAGGCAGATCATACTATTCTCTGCCTCTGGATGCTTATAAAAGATACTATTGATGGAGAGACTTCGCAGGCATAAGAGAACATGATGAATCTCAAAAAGGAAGCCTGCCAGAAAGGACTTTCTCAGAAAAGGGCCCTCTCAAACCTACATTAGAAAGATATACAGATCCTATTGATGAGTTAACATTTGAGGAGGAAGCTTATTCAGATGAAAGAGTTGCCAAATATTATGGTTAGGATTGGCCTCCTAGCATATCTTCTGCTCCACCTATGGCCTCTACTGTACAAGATGATACCCAGATCGATATGCAACTGCAAAAATTGAAGTTTGAAATTAAGTTGCAGAAATTGACTAATGAGCTATAGGAGCTAAAAAATTGGTATCAAGTGCAGGAAGGATCAGTGATTCTGTGATACATCAATCACTGCTAGAAAGAGCTGTGAGTCACGTTCTCTGGAAAAGACAGGATAAGTCTGATGTGCTGGCCTTCCCTGCCATTGAGATCATGGAACAGCAGAACAATAGAGTTAGACAATATTAGTTAGACCTTGGAGTTCAAAGTGATAAAAGAATTAAAAAGAGCTGTGGTACAGTATGGCTCTATGGTTCCTTTTACACAAGCTTTGTTGGATACTGTTGTAGAGTAAAATTTAATCCCACAAGATAGGAAGACTATGTAGGCTACTTTGTCAGGATATTTCTTGCTTTGGAGTTCTGAATGGTGTGAAGCTAGTAAGAGAACAGTTCTTCCTCACGGTATGGTAGACAGTTCTTCCTTATGTCAAATGTTTGTGGCACAGACAATTCAGCTTGTAAGACAGCAAAGGCCATTACACAGACGGCATCCTAATAGCAGGAAAAGATCCTCAGGACTTGTTATAGAGATTTACAACAGGCTTTAGCTGATAAATGACTGCAAATAGTTCCAGAGAAGGTGCAAACTCAGGATCCTTATAATTATTTGACCTTCAGACTTACAGATCAAGCCATTTTCCCCCAGAAGTTAATTATTCCCAGGGACAATTTAAATGATTTACAAAAGTTGTTAGGTGACATTAATTGGCTTTGCCTTATTTAAAGTTTACTACAGGAGAATTACTACTATTATTTGATATTCTAAAAGGGAGTGATGATCCGACCTCCCCTAGATCTTTAACCCCAAAAATGTTGCTGGCCATACAGCAAGTAGAAAGAGCTATTGAAAAGTAATTTGTTACCTATATAGACTATTCTTTGCCAAATACAACTCATATGCTTCCAACTTGGAAGTGATGTGGGACTTGTGTATCTCCTTCTCCAGGGAATGACTGAAACTGTGCTTACTATTCAGAAGAAGATTGATTCTTTGGCAGCCGTGGTGCTTCAGAACCCACAAGACCTAGATGTCCTGACAGTTGAAGAAGGTGGTCTTTGCTTGTTTCTTCAAGAAGAATGCTGTTTCTATGTCAACCAATCTGGGATAGTGCGAAACAAAATCCTGGAGCTTCAGTCAGACATAAAGAACTTCAGAGATCTTGAGACCTCCAGTTCTGATATTTTCGCAATCCCTATATGGAAATGGATCCTCCCTTTTGTAATGCCTTTTCTAGTCATCTTCCTTGTGTTATTGTTTGCTCCCTGCCTCATTAATCTTTTTTCTACATTCCTCCAACGGCAAATACAAAAAATTTCTAACCAAACTATTAATCATCTTCTGTTACAGAATTACCAGCCACAGCCCACAGAAAAGACACTATCCACAGAGGTATCTGATGCCAATGTGGACCCTGATGGTGAAAGTCAGCTACACACCCAAACTGACAGCGCCCCTAGACAGCAGGAAGCAGTTAAGAGACAAGGCGTCCTCATTCCTTTTCACCATTGCCTCCCCTTCTTTCCTTTTATTTATTTATTTTTTGTAATAACAGAAATGGAAGAATGTTAGTACTGAGACCTGTGACATCATACAGCTGACAATAAGCACAACGCAACCTATAGGCCTGTTGCCAAGGCAACAGCCGCCATATACCCATAATTAAATGTGCCTACATTCACCTGTAATTTACTTCATCATTTGGATATAATGGGGCAGTGTCTCCCCTCTCTCTCTCTCTCTTTCTTTTCCTTCCTCCTTCCCACCCGCTGCCCATTTACGCCATCTTAAATAAAGCCTCACGTGGAACTGTTTGGTCTGGTGTGGCCCTCATTGTGGCCTGCATCTCTGCCGCATCTCTGCAGCCCGTGTTGTGGGCAAACAGGTGATGCAGGCATACAACCTGAGCAGAAAAAACAACACAGATAACCTCATATGTCTCTCTTGGACTAGAAATCTTTGGACCAATATTTGAATTTTCCACCAAGGTAACAATTATCTGGAAAATTCTGTGGTCCATAATAGCCAGAATCAGCCTTTTCTCTTCTATATACACTACATTCTTTAGATCAAATGTACCTGCTTGTGTGATCTCTGAATCTTCTAGCCTTGTAATTTCTTTGGATGAAGACAAATTCCCAACAATTAAAACATTGGACAGTTTGATTTCTATGACTTCTAACTATGGCTCTCTCTATGATATTTGCATGATGATCCAGAAAACTAATACCAGTACTTTCTTTCATCTATTCATCTATTAGGGCTCCTCATGCTTTCAATGGTCTGAATGCACGCTTACATTCATAATTTGCTTTTCAGAGGCCAATATTTTTTATCAATGACTGTCTGGATTCTCTGTATGAAATCTGCAAATGCTTTTGCAGAAGCACTTCATTAATGAGGTAGATTTTTTCCCTTGCTCCATAATCACATCCCACACCCTTATAGCCACAATAGGACATTTTCAATTATGCCACCATCAGATTAGATTCTTGTAAATCAACATAAAACCCTTCAGCAAGAAGTTTGGCTTTTTATATTCTATTTATCACTTTTGCTATATTCTGTTGTTTTATTTTTGTGATTTCATGTCTTTACAGTGACAACAACTGTAATTGTTTTCCAGCTTCTAGAAAATCCTTTCGAGAAGGATTCTGAAACCAATCCTTTCCAATCTTGTGGGATAACTCTATACTTCCTAGCCCAAGTATTTAGCATTTCTTTAGCAAACAGAGACACAAAGAATAAAATACTAGAGCTTCTTTGGCATGCTTTAGATCTATAACTTCTATTAGATCCCAGTTTAGCTCATTATCAGCATCAGCACAAGGCTAGGAAGGTAGAAGTTGCCTCTGCAGGCCCAAGGAAATGCTGTGGTAGTGCACTGGGCTGAATACTCTACGGTTTTATCTGCACCATTCCTTGTTCTTCTCATATACAGTTTCATGAAGGTTTTCAGGCAATCTGGCAGTCAAAATGAATACTTCTTAACCTCCCAGCCTACCTGTCCTGCCTTTTTCTTCATGCAGTACATTCCTGGTGTCAGACAGCCAGAATGAACACTTTTGTTCTCCTCCCACTGCTCATTTTTTGCTCTGTAAGCAGTTCTATCTCTATTCACAAACTCTGTACATTCTTATTCATCCCCACAATATTTTTTAGCATATGAAAATGTAGTTTTTCCCCAAATGTTTTTCAAATGATTATAAATGAAAACCAGGAAAAAAAATAAAACCAATTCCAGATTTCATCTTCACCTAGAAAAAAAGCCCTGGATTCTGGCTCTCAACTAACTCTGCCCACACCCAGAGTCAGATGAACACCCAGGAGTTCTGACACATTGAACATCACAGGATCACAGTGTCAGAGATACAATTAAACTTTAGGAGTTCTGATACAAGCAGGGTCACAGAATAATAGGCTCAGAGGAGATACAAGCCTAAGTCAGAAAAAGCAAGGCCAGATAGTATCAGAGATTTTCAGATGGTAAGAGGCAAGCATCAGAGCATAAGCAAAGGAAGCAATGCTTGATAATATCAGAACCCAGTTTTCCCACTGCAGAAAGTCCTATTTACACCAACATACCTGAAATGCAAGAGACAGATCTAAAATCCTAACTTATAAAGATGATAGAAGACTTTAAGAAGGACATAAATAACCCCTTTAAAGAAATATAAGAGAACATGGGTAAACGGGTAGAACCTCTTGAAGAGGAAACATATAAATCCCTTAAAAATTACAGGAAAACAAAATCAAAGATTTGAAGGAATTGAGCAAAACCATCCATAATCTAAAAATAGAAATTGAAACAATAAAGAAATCAAAAAGGGAACAATGCTGGAGATAGAAAACCTAGGAAAGAGATCAGAAGTCATCAATGCAAGCATCACCAAGAGAATAAAAGAGACAGAAGAGAGGATAGTAGGCAAAGAAAAGACTATAGAAGACATTTGCAAAACAGTTAAAGAAAATACAAAAAACAAAGTTCTTAACTCAAAACATTCAGGAAATCTAGGACACAATGGAAAGGTCAAAGCTAACCATAATAAGTATAGAAGAAAGCGATTATTCCAAACTCATAGGGCCAGTGAATATCTTCAACAAAATTTTCAAAGAAAACTTTTCTTTTTTTTTTATTGATATACTACATTGCTTTATTGAGGGAAAATATTTCTTTTCGTTGTTCACAGCTTCTTACATGTATTCAATGAAGTATACTCTTGCAGTACATACCTATATCAAAACATGACTTTGTACACAACTCAGCTAGAATAATTTTTAAAACATATTCAAGTGTATGAACAGGAAAAACAAGTCACATATCAAATATTTTTTTTACCATTTAAATCATCAAGGCAAATTTAATTAAAGCAAGCATATTCAAGTACACAGGCTGTATCCCTATGAGGCAGGATTCAAGAAGTTAGCAATGGATAAGAAGAAAATAAGGGATTTTTTTTAAATAAATTAAGGATAGGATGTTTCAAAATGAGTGATTTGGTGGGTACAATACTCATGGTTACAGGAGAGTAATGTAAACATAACAAGTTAGTCTTTTTTTTAATTTTTATTTTATATATTATATGTTTACATTCCAAAGGTTTTCCCCTTTCCCAATTCCCCCCCCACCATATGTCCCATAATTCCTCTCCTCTCCAACTATTCCCCCCACAGTTTCTCTACAAAACTGGATCCAATCTTTACAGGCCCAGGGTCCTCTCCTTTCTTCTTCTTGGGAATCATTTGACTTGCTAATTGTGCCTTGAGTATTTAGGGCTTCTGGGCTCATTAATATCCACTTATCAGTAATTGCATTTCATGTGTATTCTTTTGTGATTGGGTTAACTCACACAGGATGATATTTTCCAGGTCTAACCATTTCCCTACAAATTGCATGAATTCATTATTTTTAATTGCTGAGTAGTATTCCATTGTATAAATATACCAAATTTTCTGTAACCATTCCTCCTTTGAGGAATATTTGGGCTCCTTACAATTTCTGGCTATTATAAACAAGGCTGCTATAAACATAGTGGAGCATGTATATTTATTGTATGCAGGGGAATTCTCTGGGTATATGCCCAGGAGTGGTATGCCAGGGTCATCTGGAAGTGACATGCCCAATTTTCTGAGGAACCACCAAACTGATTTCCAGAGTGGTTTTACCATTTTGCAATCCCACAAACAGTGAAGGATTTATCCACATCCTTGCCAGCACTTGTTGTCTCTTGAGTTGTTAATCTTAGCCATTCTGACTGGTATGAGGTGGAATCTCAGGGTTGTTTTGATTTGCATTTCCCTGATGACTAATGATGTTGAACATCTCTTAAGGTGTTTCTCGGCCATCCGAAATTCTTCTGGTGAAAATTCTTTGTTTAGCTCTGTACCCCATTTTTTGATAGGGTTATTTGGTTCTTTGGGGTCTAACTTCTTGAGTTCTTTGTATATATTGGATATTAGCCAAATGTCAGAGGTGGGGTTGGTGAAGATCTTTTCCCACTTTGTTGGTTGTCCTTTTGGGCCTTCTCACAGTGTCCTTTGCCTTGCAGAAACTTTGTGATTTTATGAGGTCCAATTTGTCAATTCTTGATCTTAGTGCTTAAGCTATTGGTGTTCTGTTCAGCAACCTTCCCCCTGTGCCTATGTCCTCCAGGGTCTTCCCAAGTTTCTTTTCTAATAGTTTCAGTGTGTCTAGTTTTATGTGGATGTCCTTGATCCACTTGGAGTTGATCTTAGTGCAAAGAGATAAGAGTGGGTCAATTCGCATTGATCTGCATGTTGACCTCCAGTTGAACCAGCACCATTTGTTGAAAAGGCTATCTTTATTCCATTGCATGGTTGTGGCTCCGTTATCAAAGATCAAGTGACCATAAGTCTGTGGGTTAATTTCTGGGTCTTCAATCCTATTCCATTGATCCACTTGCCTGTTGCTGTACCAATACCATCATTTTTTAACACAATTGCTCTGTAGTACTGTTTAAGGTCAGGGATATTGATTCCCCCAGAAGTCCTTTTATTGTTGAGAATAGTTTTAGCTATCCTGTGTTTTTTGTTGCTCCAGATGAATTTGAGAATTGCTCTTTCTAGATCTATGAAGAATTGAGTTGGGATTTTGATGGGGATTGCATTGAATCTGTATATTGCTTTTGGCAAGATGGCCATTTTTAGTATATTGATCCTGCCAATCCAGGAGCAAGAAATATTTTTCCATCTTCTGAGGTCTTCTTCAATTTCTTTCTTCAAGGACTTGAAGTTTCTGTCATACAGATCTTTCGCTTCTTTGGTTAGGGTTACGGCCAAGGTACTTTATGTTGTTTGTGGCTATTTTGAAGGGTGTTATTTCCCTAACTTCTTTCTCAGCCTACTTGTCCTTTGAGTACAACAAGGCTACTGATTTGCTTGAGTTAATTTTATAACCAGCCACTTTGCTGAAGTTGTTTATCAGCTGTAGAAGTTCTCTGGTGGAGTTTTTTGGATCGCTTAAGTAAACTATCATATCGTCTGCAAATAATGATAGTTTGACTTTTTCCTTTCCAATTAGTATCCATTTGATTTTCTTATGTTGTCTAATTGCTCTTGCTAGAACTTCAAGTACTATATTGAAAAGATATGGAGAGAGAGGGCAGCCTTGTCTAGTCCCTGATTTTAGTGGGATTGCTTCAAGTTTCTCTCCATTTATTTTGATGTTGGCTACTGGTTTGCTGTAGATTGCTTTTACTATGTTTACGTATGGGCCTTGAATTCCTGCTCTTTCCAAGACTTAGCATGAAAGGATGCTGAATTTTGTCGAATGCTTTTTCAGCATCTAATGAGATGACTATGTGTTTTTTTTTTTTTTAGTTTGTTTATATAGTGGAGTACATTGATGGATTTCCATATATTGAACCATCCCTGCATCCCTAGGATGAAGCCTACTTGATCATGGTGAATGATTGTTTTGTGTGCTCTTGAATTCAGTTGGCAAGAATTTTATTTAGTATTTTTGCATCGATATTCATAAGAGAAATTGGCCTGTAGTTCTCTTTCTTTGTTGGATCTTTTTGTGGTTTAGGTATTAGCGTAATTGTGGCTTCAAAGAATGAGTTGGGCAGTATCCCTTCTGTCTCTATTTTGTGGGATAGTTTGAAAAGTATTGGTGTTAAGACTTCTTTGAAGGTCTGGTAGAATTCTGCACTAAAACCATCTGGTCCTGTACTTTTCTTGGTTGGGAGGCTTTCTATAACCCCTTCTATTTCTTTAGGGGTTATGGGATTATTTAGCTGATCTACTTGATGCTGATTTAATTTTGGTATTTGGTATCTGTCTAGGAAATTGTCCATTTCCTCAAGATTTTCCAGTTGTTTTGAGTATAGACCTTTGTAATAGGATCTGATGATCTTTTGAATTGCCTGTTTCTGTTTTGTCTCCTTTTCATTTCTAATTTTGTTCATTTGTATACTGTCTCTGTGTCCTTTGGTTAGTGTGGCTAAGGGTTTATCTATCTTCTTGATTTTCTCAAAGAACCAGCTCCTGGTCTTGTTGATTCTTTGTATGGTTTCCTTTGTTTCTACTTGATTGATTTCAGCCCTGTGTTTGATGATTTCTTGTCTTCTACTCCTCCTGGGTGAATTAACTTGTTTTTCTATAAGGTGTGCCATTAAGCTGCTAGTGTATGCTCTCTCCAATTTCTTTTTGGATGCACTTAGAGCTATGAGTTTTCCCATTAGCCCTGCTTTCATTGTGTCCCATAAATTTGGGTAGATTGTACCTTCATTATCATTGAATTCTAAAAAGTCTTTGATTTCATTTTTTATTTCTTCCTTGACCAAGGTGTCATTGAGTAGAGTATTGTTCAGTTTCCATGTGTATGTGGGCTTTCTGTTGTTTTTGTTGCTATCGAAGACCACTCTTACTCCATGGTGATCTGATAGGAGGCATGGGATTAGCTCGATCTTCTTGTATTTGTTGACATCTGTCTTGTGAACAATTATATGATCTATTTTGGAGAAGGTACCATGCGGTGCTGAGAAAAAGGTATATTCTTTAGCTTTAGGATGAAATGTTCTATATATATCTGTTAAATCCAATTGGTCCAGAGATTCAATTAGTTTCACTGTGTCCCTATTTACTTTCTGCTTTTCTGCCCGGTCCATTGAGGAGAGTGGAGTGTTGAAGTCACCCACAATTATTGTGTTAGGTGGAATGTGTGCTTTAAGCTTTAGTAAGGTTTCTTTTACGAAGGAGGGTGCCCTTGCATTTGGAGCATAGATGTTCAGTTTTGAGAGCTCTTCTTGGTGGATTTTCCCTTTGACCATCAAGAAGTGACCTTCTGAGTCTCTTTTGATGATTTAGGTTGGAAGTCAATTTTATCTGATATTAGAATGGCTACTCCAGCTTGTTTCCTGAGACCATTTGCTTGTAAAATTGTCTTCCAGCCTTTTACTCTAAGGCAGTGTTTGTCTTTAACACTGAGATGTGTTTCCTGTATGCAGCAAAATGTAGGGTCCTGTTTCCATATCCAGTCTCTTAATCTATGTCTTTTTATTGGGGAATTGAGTCCATTGATGTTACGAGATATTAAGGAATAGTAATTATTACCTCCAGACATTTTTGAAATTATATTTATTTATTTTATAATTTTATTTTTTATATTCGAGAGGTTATCTTCTTTTGGGTTTGATGAGAGCAGGTTTCTATCTTGCTTCTTCCCGGGTGTAGTTTCAGTCCTTGTCTTGGTGTTTTCCCCCTATTATCCTTTGTAGGGCTGGATTTGTGGAAAGATATCTTGCAAATTTGGTTTTGTCATGGGATACCTTGATATCTCCATCTATGGCGATTGAGAGGTTTGCTGGGTAAAGTAGTTTTGGCTGAAGTTTGTGTTCTCTTACAGTTTGCATTATATCTGCCCAGGATCTTCTAGCTTTCATGGTCTCAGGTGAGAAGTCTGGTGTTATTCTGATAGGTCTTCCTTTATATGTTACTTGGCCTTTTTCTCTTGCTGCCTTTAATATTCTTTCTTTGTTTAGTACATTTGGAGTTTTGATTATGTGATGGGATGTATTTCTGTTCTGATCCAGTCTGTTTGGGGTTCTATATGCTTCTTGTATATTCATGGGCATCTCTCTCTTTAGGTTGGGGAAGTTTTCTTCCATAATTTTGTAGAAGATATTTGCTGGCCCTTTATCTTGTAAATCTTCACTCTCATCTATACCTATAATCCTTAGGTTTGGTCTTCTCATTGTGTCCTGGATTTCCTGGATGTTTTGGGTTACAACCTTTTTGCATTTAGTATTTTCTTTGACTGTTGAATCAATGGTTCCTATGGTATCTTCGGCTTCTGAGATTCTGTCTTCTATCTCTTGTATTCTATTGTTGATATTTGCATCTATGGCCCCTGATTTCTTCCCAAGGTTTTCTATCTCCAATGTTGTCTCCCTCTGCGATTTCTTTGTTGTTTCTACTTCTGTTTTTAGTACCTGGATGGATATGCTCAGATCTTTCGCTTGTTTGATTGTGTTTTCATGTATTTCTTTAAGAGATTTTTGAGTTTCCTCTTTCATAGCTTCTACTTATTGGCCCATGTTCTTCTGTATTTCTTTAAGTGATTTTTGTCTTTCTTCCTTATTGTCTTTTTTTTTTTTTTTTGATCCATCGTCTCCTGAATTTCTTGAAGTGATTTTTGTATTTGCCTTGTAAAGGCTTCTAACTTTTAATCCATTTTCTCCTCTATTTCTTTACGATATTTTTCTATGTGTTCAGCTACCAGAATCCTGACCAGTGATTTTATATCCAAGTCTTGTTTTTCTGGTGTTTTGGGGTTTCCAGGACTTCCTGTTGTTGGCGAACTGGGTTCAGATGCTGTCATGTTGCCTTGATTTTTGTTAGTAAAGTTCCTTCGTTTTCCTTTTGCCATCTGGGTATTTCTCGTGTTAGTTGGCCTTGTTGTCACTGGCTGGTGTTTGAATCTCCTGTGAGGCTGGGCTTACCTGTTGTTTCTCTACTGGTGGTTATGCATGACTGCTGCTCAAAGGGCTCAGGAGCTGGCTGCCACCCCACTGCCTTAGTGCAAGGCCTGAGGGCTCGAGGAAGTCCCACAGACCCTCGGCCGGCTGAGCTGGGCCTGCCTGGCACCGAGAGCCTAGCAGATTCCCCCTCGCCGGTAGCCCCAGATGGAATGTCTACCTGGGCCTTTCCAGCTGTGTCCTGGTTGTAATATGGAGGCCGGCCGCTACTGCTGGTCCAGGGGCCCAGGAGCTGGCTGCCACTGGCTGCCTAGGTGCATGGCCTGAGGTCGTGGGGAAGTCCAGCAGAGCCTTGGTGGGCAGAGCTGGGCGTGCCTGGTGAGGAGAGCCTAGCAGAACCCCCCTGCGCCAGTAGCCCCGGATGGGATCTGTCTACCTGGGCCTCTCCAGCTGTGTCCTGGTTGCAATATGGAGGCCTGCTGCTACCGCTGGTCCAGGGTCCCAGGACCTGGCTGCCACCAGCTGCCTTGGTGCATGGCCTGAGGTCTCAGGGAAGTCCAGCAGAGCCTCTCTGGGCAGAGCTGGGCCTGCCTGGTGGCGAGAGCCTATCAGATCCCCTCCGTGCAGTAGCCCTGGAACAAGTTAGTCTTAATGACCACCAGAAACAAAGAAATGCAAGCCACATATCAAATATTAAAAATACTAAGTACAAAGAACAAAAATGCCCAGGGATCTCTAAATCCAAAGACATAATATAATCCTAATCAAAATCCCAGGAAAATAGTTTAATAGAGATTAGTGAGTTGCTTTTAAACTTTATTTTATTTTATTTTTTGTTTTTTTTATATTCTTTGTTTACATTCCAAAGGCTTTCTCCTTTACCAGTTCCCCCCTCACCCTATGTCCCATAAGTCCTCTTCCCCCCCACCCCCACCTATTCCCTCATCACGCCCCCCCACCATTGTACTCTCCTACAAAACTGGATCCAGACTTTTCAGGACCAAGATCCTCTCCTTCCTTCTTCTTGGGAATCTTTTAACTTGCTAATTGTGTTTAGAGTATTCAGAGCTTCTGGGCTCATTAATATCCACTTATCAGTGATTGCATTTCATGTGTATTCTTTTGTGATTGGGTTAACTCATTTAAGATGATATTTTCCAGACCCAACCATTTGCCTACAAATTGCATGAATTCATTATTTTTAATTGCTGAGTGGTATTCCATTGTATAAATATATCACATTTTCTGTATCCATTCCTCCTTTGAGGGACATCTGGGATCCTTCCAACTTCTGGCTATTATATATAAGGCTGCTAAGAACATAGTGGAGCATGTGTCTTTATTTTATGCAGGGGAATCATCTGGGTGCATGCCCAGAATTGGTATGACAGGGTCCTCTGGAAGTGCCAAGCCCAATTTTCAGAGGAACCGACAGACTGATTTCCAGAGTGATTGTACCATCTTGCAATTCCACCAACAGTGGAGGAGTGTTCCTCTTTCCCCACATTCTAGCCAGCACCTATTGTTTTTTGAGTTTTTAATCTTAGCCATTGTGACTGGTGTGAGTTGGAATCTAAGGGTTGTTTTGATTTGCAATTCCCTGATGACTAATGATGTTGAACATCTCTTAAGGTGCTTTTCAGCCATCCAAAATTCTTCTGGTGAAAATTCTTTGTGTAGCTCTGTACCCCATTTTTTAATAGGTTTAATGGTTCTTTAGGGTCTAACTTCTTGAATTCTTTGTATATATTACATATTATTCCTCTGTCAGATGTGGAGTTGGTGAAGATCTTTTCCCAATTTGTTGGTTGCCATTTTTTGTCCTTCTGACAATATCCTTTGCCTTACAGAAACTTTGTAATTTTATGAGGTCCCATTTGTCATTTCTTGATCTTAGAGCATAAGCTATTGGTGTTCTGTTCAGAAACATTCCCCCTGTGCCCATGTCCTCCAGGGTCTTCCCCAGTTACTTTTCTATTAGTTTCAGTGTATCTGGTTTTATGTGGAGGTCCTTGATCCACTTGGAGTTGAGCTTAGTACAAGGAGATAAGAGTGAGTCAACTTGCATTCTTCTGCATGTTGACCTCCAGTTGAACCAGCACCATTTGATCAAAAGACTATCTTTTTTTCCACTGGGTGGTTGTAGCTCCTAAGATCAAGAGACCATAACTCTGTGGGTTCATTTGTGGGTCTTCAATTCTTTTCAATTGATCTACTTGCCTGTCGCTGTACCAATAGCATGTAGTTTTTAGCAAAATTGCTCTGTAGTACTGCTTGAATTCAGGGATATTGATTCCCCCAGAAATCCTCTTATTGTTGAGAATAGTTTTAGTTATCCTGGATTTTTTGTTACTCCAGATGAATTTGAAAATTGCTCTTTCTATATCTATGAAGAATTGATTTGGGATTTTGATGGGGATTGCATTGAATCTGTAGATTGCTTTTGGCAAGATGGCCATTTTTACTATATTGATCCTGCCAATCCAAGATCATGAAATATTTTTCCATCTTCTGAGGTCTTCTACAATACAGAAAGTCTTCCATCCAAAAATAGTATGGGACCAGTTGGTTTTAGTGCGGAATTCTATCAGACCTTCAAAGAAGATCTAACACCAATACTCTTCAAACTATTCCACAAAATAGAAACAGAAGGAACACTGTCCAAGTTGTTCTACGAAGCATTCCCTCCTTGTGTTGGAATTTTCCTCATATTATCCTCTGTACAGCTAGATTTATGGAAAACTATTGTTTAAATTTGATTTCACCATGGAATGCTGCCAATTTGCCTTTACTTCTCTTAGTAAAATTCCTATGTTTGCTTTTTGCCATCTGGCTATCTCTGGTGTTAGCTGGCCTTGTTGTCACTGGCTGGTGCTTGAACCTCCTGCGAGTCTATAAGGCTAATTCCACACCTCTAGATGTCTGGGTTCCCTGTGGCTCTGGTTGCACCCTCCTCTTGGGTGCACTTGGAGCCCTAATGTGTCCTGCTCCAAGGAATGCTATACTTGGGTTGTCTCTGTGAGCCTGGTGTTGCTTGTCTGCTTTTTCAGGGAGTGCAGCTGTTGGATGCTGCAGGGACCTTATCCAAGTGCTGCTCACTCTGTAGAGCAGATGACTGCGCCCCCACACACACTGGGTTGGTGCACGACCAGGTTGGCATACAGGTGGCCTGTCCAGCTTCTCAGGTTCTGGGTGCAGGCAAATGCCTGTCAGGATAGGCCTCGAGCAATGTTAGCCTTGGACTCTGTCAGCCTATCTGGCTTAACTGTTAGCTGTCTGTGGTACCCAAGGCAAGATGGCAACCTTGCTGTAAGTCGGGCAGAGACCCCTCCCCCCACCAAGCGAGTTGGTGCAGGACTGGGTCAGCATACAGATAGCCTGCCAAGCAGCTCGGTTTCTGGACCAGGTAAGATCCTGACAGGATAGTACCTGAGCGATGATAGCCTTGAACTCTGTCAGCATAGCTGGCTTTAACTGTCAGCTGTCTGTGGAGCCCTGAGGCAAGATGGTAGCCTCCACTGTCATGAACTCATTTTAAAATGACTTTTTAGAATTTAATGAAAATGAAGACACACCATACCAAAATTTAAGGAACACAATGAAAGCAGTGCTAAGAGGAAAACTCATAGCTCTGAGTGCTTCCAAAATAGGATGGAAAGAGCTTACACCAACAGCTTGATGATGCACTTGAAAGCTCTAGAACAAAAGAAAGCAAATACCTCCAAGAGGAATAGACAGCCTGAAGTAGTCAAACTTAGAGCTGAAATCAACAAAACAGAAACAAAAAGAACTATACAAAGAATCAACAAAACAAGGAGCTGTTTTTTGAAAAAAATCAACAAGGTAGAAAAACACTTAGCCAGATTAACCAGAGGGCAGAGTGACAGTATCCAAATTAATAAAATCTGAAAGGAAAAGGGAGACATAACAACAAAAACTGTGGAAATTCAAAAAAATCATTAGATCCTACTATAAGAGTTTATACTCAACAAAGTTTGAAAACCTGGATGAAATGGACAACTTTCTAGATACATACCAGGTGCCAACAAGATCATATAAACAATCTGATCCAATCAGGATCAGATAAACTAAATATTCCCATAAGCCCTGAGGAAATAGAAGCATTCATTAATAGTCTCCCATCATAAAAAAAGCTTAAATAAAAGGACCAACCAAATGGGTTTAGTGGAGAATTCTATCAGATCTTCAAAGAAGAGTTAATACCAATTCTCTACAAACTTTTCCATGAAATAGAAATACAAGGAACACTATCCAACTCATTCTGTGAAGCCACAATAATGCTTAAACCTAAACCAAAGACCAAACTAAGAAGGAAAACTTCAGACCAATCTCCCTCATGAACATTGATGCAAAACTACTCAACAAAATCCTAGCCAACCGAATCCAAGAATGCATCAAAACTATAATTGAACAAGATCACGTAGGCTTCATTCCATGGATGCAGGGATAAATGGAAATTCATCAATGTAATCCACTACATAAACAAACTAAAGGAAAAAAACCACATGGTAATTTCATTAGATGCTGAAAAGACTTTTGATGAAATCCAGCATCCCTTCATGATAAAAGTCTTGGAGAGATCAGGATTCCAAGGCCCCTACCTAAACATAGTGAAAGCAATATACTGCAAACTGGTAGCCAAAATCAAACTAAATGGAGAGAAACTTGAAGCAATCCCATTAAAATATGGGACCAGAAAAGGCTGCCCACTCTCTCCCTATCTATTCAATATAGTACTTGAAATCCTAGCCAGAGCAATCAGGCAGCAAAAAGAGGTCAAAGGTATACAAACTGGGAAGGAAGTAGTCAAACTATCACTGTTTGCAGATGATATGATGGGATACTTAAGGGACACCAAGATTTTCACCAGAGAACTCCTAAAGCAGATAAACAACTTCAGCAAATTGTCTGGATATAAAATTAACTCAAGCAAATCAGTAGCCTTCCTCTACTCAAAGGATAAACAAGATGAGAAAGAAATTAGAGAAATGACACCCTTCACAATAGTCCCAAATAATATTTCATACATAGGTGTGACCCTAATGAAACAAGTGAAAAATCTATATGACCAGAACTTTAAGTCTCTGAAGAAAAAAAAATGGAAGAAAGTCTCAGAACATGGAAAGATCTCCCATGTTCATGGATTGGCAGGATCAATATAGTAAAAATGGCCATCTTGCCTAAAGAAATCTACAGATTCAATGCAGCCCCCCATCAAAATCCCAAATCAATTCTTCATAGATATAGAAAGAGCAATTCTCAAATTCATTTGGAATAACAAAAAACACAGTATAGCAAAAACTATTTTCCACAACAAAAGATCTTCTGGGTGAATCACCATCCCTGACCCCAAGCTCTACTACAGAGCAATAGTGAAAGAAACTGTTTGGTATTGTATGCAGACAGGCAGGATGTGCCAGGAGCCATTCTCATGTAGACCTCAAAACCTCCTCCTCTCAGTCAAAGGAATACTTCTCCATTATTGATGGGATTACAAGCTGGTAAAACCACTCTGGAAATCAGTTTGGTGATTCCTAGAAAATTAGACATAATACTACCTGCAGACCCAGCTATACCACTCCTGGGCATATACTTAGAAGGTGCTCCTTCATGTTATAAGGACACATGCTCCACTCTGTTCATAGTAGTCTTATTTATAATAGCCAGAAAGCTAGAACGAACCCAGATGTCCCTGAACAGAGGAATGGATACAGAAACTGTGGTGTATATACACAATGGAGTACTATTCAGCTATTAAAAACTATGAATTCATAAAATTCTTAGGCAAATGGATGGAACTAGAAAGTGTCATCCTGAGCGAAGTAACCCAGTCACCAAAGAATGGTATGCATTCACTAATAAGTGGATGCTAGTCCAAAAGCTCAAAATAAGTAAATTACAATTCACCCAGCACAGGAAGCTCAAGAAGAAGGAGGACTTAAATGAGGGTGTTTTGGTTCCTCTAGGAAAGGGAACATAATACTCACAGGAGCAATAAGGAAGACAATGTGTGGAACAGAGACTGAAGTAAAGGCCACCCAGAGACTGCCCTACCTGGGGATTCATGCTATAAACAGTCACCAAACCCCAACACTACTATGAATGACAAGACATGTATACCAAAAGGAGCATGCCATAATTGTCTCTGGAGGGGCTCTGCCAGAGCCTTACAAATATAGAGGCAGAAACTAGCAGCCAACTACAGGATTGGGCATGGGGTCCCCAATGGAGGATCTGTAGGGTGGTCTGGAGGAGCTGAAGGGATTTTCAGCCCCATGGGAAGAGCAATGACTCCATATGTACTATTTGGTTGGTGATTTAGTCCCTGGGAGCTCTGGGAGTACTGATTGCTACATATTTTTTTTCCTCCTGCATGGCTTCAAACTGCTTTAGCTCCTTGCGTCCTTTCCCTAGCTGCTCCATTGGGCACCCTATGCTCTGTAAATAGGTTGGCTTTGAGCCATGGGTATTTTGGTCCACCTTCCAATAAGGATCAAAATATTCACACTTTGATCTTCATTCTTCTTGAACTTCATGTGGTCTGTGAGTTTTCTGTTAGGTATTCAGAGCTTTTGGGCTAATATCCACTTATCAGTGAGAGCACAACCTGTGTTTTCTTTTGTGATTGTGTTACCTCACTCAGTATGATACTTTCTAGCTCCATCCATTTGCCTAAGAATGTTATTAATTCATTGTTTTTCAGAGCTGAGTAGTACTCCATTGTGTAAATGTATTCTGTATCCATTACTCTTTTGAGGAACATCTGGGTTATTTCCAGCTTCTGGCTATTATAAATAAGGCTGATATGAACATAGTTGAACATGTGTCCTTATTACATGCTGGAGCATCTTCTGGGTATATATGCCCAGGAGTGGTATAGCTGGCTATGTTCAATTTTCTGAGGAACTAACAGACTGATTTACAGAATGGTTTTTGCCAGCATGCAATGGAGGAGTGTTCTTCCTTCTCCACATCTTCTCCAGCATTTACTGTCCCCTGAGTTTTTTATTATGGCCATTCTGACTGGTGTAAGGTGGAATCTCAGGGTTGTTTTGATTTTCATTTTCCTGATGATTAAGGATGTTGAACATTTCTTTAAACATTTCTCAGCCATCCATTATTCCTCTATTCATTGTTTAACTCCATACCCCATTTTTAATAGGGTTATTTGGCTCTCTGGTTCTAACTTCTTGAGTTCTTTTTATATATTGGATATTAGCCCTCTATCCGATGTAAGGTTGGTAAAGATCTTTTCCCAATCTGATGGTTGCTGTTTTGTCCTATTGACAGTGTCCTTTGCCTTACAAAAGCTTTGCAATTTTATGAGATCACATTGTCAATCCTTATCTTACAGCATTAACCATTAATGTTCTATTCAGGAAGATTTTCCCTGTGCCCATGTGCTCCAGGGTCTTCCTCACTTTTTCTTCTATTAGAATAACTGTATCTGGTTTTATGTGGACATGCTTGATCCACTTGGTCTTGAGCTTCATACAGGGATATAAGAATGGATCAATTTGCATCCTTCTACATGTTGATTCCAGTTGACCCAACACCATTTGTTGAAAATGCTATCTTTTTTCCAAGGGATAGTTTTAACTTCTTTGTCAAAGATGAAGTGACCATAGGTGTGTGGGTTCATTTCTGGGGCTTCAATTCTATTCCATTAATCTACCTGCTTGTCATTGTACGAATACCATGCAGTTTTTATCACTATTGCTCTGTAGTTGAGTTTGAGGTCAAAGATGGTGATTCCACTAGCAGTTATTTTATTGTTGAGAATAGTTTTCACTATCTTGAGTTTTTTGTTATTCTAGATAAATTTGGAAATTACCCTTTCTAACTCTATGAAGAATTGAGTTGGAATTTTAATGGTGATTGCATTGAATCTATAGATTGCTTTAGGCAAAATGGCCATTTTTACTTTATTAACCCTACCAATCTATGAGCATAAGAGATCATTCCATCTTTTGAGATCTTCAATTTCTTTCTTCAGAGACTTGAGGTTCTTGTCATAAAGATCTTTCACTTGCTTGGTTAGAGTAACAAGGTATTTTGTATTATTTGTGACTATTGTGAAGGGTGTCAGTTCCATACTTCCTATCTCAGCCTCTTTATTCTTTGAGTATAGGAAGAGTACAGATATGTTTGAGTTAATTTTATGTCCAGCCAATTTACTGAATTTATTTATCAGGTTTAAGAGTTCTCTGGTGAAATATTTAGGGTCACTTAAGTATATTATCATCTAAAATAGTGATATTTTTAATTCTTCCATCCCAATTGGTATCTGTTTGAGCTCCTTTTCTTTTCTAATTGCTCTGCCTAGGACTTAGAGTACTATATTGAACATGTAGGGAGACGTAGACAGCCTTTTCTAGTCCCAGTTTTCAGTGGGATTGCTTCAAGTTTCTCTCCATTTAGTTTGATGTTGACTACTGGTTTGCTGTATATTGCTTTTACTGTGTTTATATATGGGCCTTGAATTCCTGATCTTTACAGGGCATTTAACATGAAGAGATGCTGAGTTTTGTCAAATGCTTTGTTAGCATCTAATGAAATCATTATGTTGGTTTTTTCTTTGAGTGAGTTTATGTAGTGGATTAGTTTGATGGATTTCCATATATTGAACCATCCCTGCATCCCTGGGATGAAGCCTAATTGATCATGGTGGACTATCATTTTGATGTGCTCTTGGATTCGGTTGGCATGAATTTTACTGAGTATTTTTGCATGGATATTCATGAGGGAAATTGGTCTAAAATTCTCTTTTTTTGTTGGGTCTTTGTGTGGTTTAGGTATCAGAATAATTGTGGCTTCAGAGAACAAATTGGGTAGTGTTCCTTTTGTTTCTATTTTAAGGAATAGGTTGAAGAGTATTGGTGTTTGGTCTTCTTTGAAGGTCTGATAGAGTTTTGCATTGAAGCCATATGGTCCCGGGCTTTTTTTTTTTTTCTTTTGGTTGGGAGACTATTAATGGCTGCTTCAATGTCTTTACGGGATATTGGATTGTTTATATCATTTATCTGCTCCTGATTTAAGTTTGGTACCTGGTATCTGTCTAGAAACTTGTCCATTTCATCATGAGTTTCCAGTTTTGTTGAGTATAGGCTTTTATAGTAGGATCTGATGGTTTTTGGGATTTCATCAGTATCTGTTGTTATGTCTCCCTTTGCATTTTTGATTTTGCTGATTTTGATACTGTTTCTGTGCCCTCTAGGTAGTTTGGCTAAGAGGTTATCAAATTTGTTGGTGTTTTCAGAGAACCAGCTCCTGGTTTAGTTGATTTTTTTGTATAGTTCTTTTTGTTTCTACTTGGTTGATTTGAGCCTCAAGTTTATTTCCTGCCATCTACTACTCTTGGGTGTATTTGTTTCTTTTTGTTCTAGAGCCTTCAGATGTGCTGTCAAGCTATTAGTGTATACTCTTTACAGTTTCTTTTTGTAGGCACTCAGAACTACGAGTTGTCCTCTTAGGACTGCAATCATTGTGTCCCCAAAATTTGGGTATGTTGTGTCTTTGTTTTCATTAAATTCTAAAAAGTTTTTAATTTTTTTCTTTATTTCTTCTTTGACCAAATTATTGTTGAGTAGAATGTTGTTCAATTTTCATGTGTATGTGGGCTTTCTGTTGTTTTTGTTGTTGCCGAAGACCAGCTTTAGTCTGCGGTGATCTGATAGGGTGCATGGAATTATTACAATCTTCTTATATCTGCTGAGGTCTGTTTTGTGAACGAGGGTCGATTGTGAAGAAGGTACCATGAGGTGCTGAGAAGAAGATATATTCTTTTGTTTTAGGATAAGATGTTCTAAAGATATATGTAAAATCCATTTGGTTCATAACATCTGTTAGTTTTACTGTTTTTCTATTTAGTTTCTATTTGCCTGATCTGTCCATTGATGAGAGTGAGGTGTTGAAGTCTTCCACTAATATTGTATGAGGTGTAATATGTGCTTTGAGCTTTAGTAAAGTTTCTTTTACAAGAAGTGGGTGCCCTTGTATTTGGAGCATTCAAAATTGAGAGTTCATTTTGGTAGACTTTTCCTTTGATGTGTATGAAGTGCCCTTCTTTACCTTCCTTACTTTAGGTTGAAAGTAGATTCGATAACAATATGGCTACACCATCTTGTTTCTTGGGACCATTTGCTTGGAAAGTTGTTTTCCATCCTTTTACTATAAGGTTGTGTCTCTCTTTGTCTCTGGGGTGAGTTTCTTGTATGCAGCAAAATGTTGGGTCATGTTTACATATCTAGTCTATTAGACTATGTCTTTTTATTGGAGAATTGAGTCCATTGATATGAAGAAATATTAAGGAGATGTGATTGTTGCTTCCTGTTATTTTTGTTATTAGAGGAGGAGTTATTTTTGTGTGTCTCCCTTCTTTTTGGTTTATTAAAAGAAGATTAATTTCTAGCTTTTTCTAGTGTGTAGTTTCCTTCCTTATGTTGGTGTTTTCCATTCATTATCCTTTACAGGGCTTGATTTGTGGAAAAATATTCTTGAAATTAATTTTTATCATGGAATACCTTGGTTTCTCCATCTATGGTAATTGAGAGTTTTGCTGGGTAGAGTAGCCTGGATTGGCATTTGGGTTCCCTTACAGTCTATATGACATCTGCCCAAGATCTTTTGGCTTTCATAGTCTCTGGCAAGAAGTCTGGTGTAATTCTGATAGGTCTACTTTTATATGTTACTTAACCATTGTCTCTTACTGCTTTTAATATTATTTCTTTGTTTAGTGCATTTGGTGTTTTGATTATTATGTGATGGGAGGAATTTCTTTTCTGGTCCAATCTATTTGGAGTTCTGTAGGCTTCTTATATGTTCATGAACATCTCTTTCTTTAGGTTAAGGAAGTTTTCTTCTATAATTTTGTTGAAGACATTTACTGGCCCTTTAAGTTGGAAATCTTCACTCTCTTCTATACCTGTAATCCTTGGCTTGAGTCTTCCCATTTTGTCCTGTATTTCCTGGATGTTTCAGGTTAGGAACTTTTTGCATTTTGCATTTTCTTTAACTGTTGTGTCAATGTGTTCTATGGTATCTTCTGCATCTGAGATTCTCTCTTCTATCTCTTGTATTCTGTTGTTGATGCTTGCATCCCAATTTCTTTCTTGGGTTTTCTATGTCCAGAGTTGTTTCCCTTGTGATTTCTTTATTGTTTCTATCTCCATTTTTAGACCTTGGATTTTTTTCAATTCCTTCATCTATTTGGTTGTGCTTTCCTGTAATTCTTGAAGGGATTCTACCTGTTTTCATGTGTTCTCCTGTATATCTTTAAGGAAGTTATTTATGTCCTTCTTGAAGCCCTCAATCAGCATCATGAGCTGTTATTTTAAATCCAAATCTATCTTTTTGTTGTGTGTTGGGATATCCAAGACTTGCTGTTGTTGGAGAACTGAGTTTCAATGATGACATGTTGCCTTGATTTCTGTTGATAATGTTCTGCCATTTACCTTTTGCCATTTGTTTATCTCTGGTGTTAGTTTGTCCCACGGTCTCTGGCTAGTGTTTGTCACTCCTGTAAGTCTGTAGCCTGTCTCAGCATCCCTGGGAGACCAGTTCTGCCCTGGCATGCAGTGCTGTGCCTCAACCCAGCTCCTGGGTACAGATGGATCCTAAAAGGACCCTGTCCCAGGTGCCCTGCTACTCCTCTATTCCCTGCACTCCTGGCAGAGGAAATGGCAGTCTCACCTCCAAATTAGGGGTCAAAGCCCTCCCTGCAGAACATTTCTTCCCTGGCAGGATCACTGCCCATATGGCTGTGGCACAGCTCAGCTCCTGGGTGCAGGTAGAGCCTGGAATGTCCCTGTACCACTGCTCTGACAATCCTGTATTCCCTGAGCTCCAGAGTACCTGCCTGGTTGATGGCTTCAAATTGCATGAAAAGGGAATCTGAAGAGTCAGTGGAGTGCAGATGCTTTCCTCAGAAGTTCTGGTGCACTAGCCAGCTAATTCACAGACAAGAGCCAAAAGAAGATGACACCAAGGCAAATCCAGTACCTGTCCCAAGCTTGCTCTTCTTGACTTTGTTTCTGAATGTCAACAATTCAGGAACATCTATATTACACTCCACTGAATTCTAATCCCATGGGTTATATGAGAGGAATGCCAGACACTTACAAATACTGCCATACAGTCTGCTAAAATGTACTGAGAATTTTTTTTTAAAGTGAATTTACAGGTCAAGCGTACTTTGTACAAACTGAAATGATTTGTGAGCCACTTCAGTTCATCATTCCACCAGCATCTGAATCACTCTACATTTCTGCTTCAGAAGAGAGAAGATTCTGGAATATGAAGTAGTTTCATCTAATTGCCCTAGGTTCTTTGTTCTCTGCCAATGAGAAAACCTTACTAGTAAAAGGATGTACTTTCAGGGAGTTATACAGGAAGAAAGGTGGCTGGGTGAATTTATTACTGTTTGACCTGGCAGTCAGTGTGAATCTTTGAAGATATATCTTCCTTGTTGGCTTTGATACTTAGAATATGTAGCATGTTTTAAAATGTTATTTGTTTTAGTTTATTTACCCCATTTAAGATTTTTATATTGCCTATATTTTTAACCTGGGTTAAGTATATGAAAACTGATACCTTATATTACTTTAAATACTCATGGTGCACATCTTCTTATCACCAATGTTTTTATTAAATCATATGGAAGCTGACGACAATAACAGGTAAAAGAAATTAATCATCACTTTGATCACCTGCACAATTTTGGAAAGACAGTCATGTCAAGTAGTGCTGGTAGGGCTGCCGTTGTTCTTGTTTACTGACCACAAGAAATTCCTTTCTCAACTATTAAGAGTGTGCCTTTCTGAACTTCAAACTTCCTAAGATTTTCTGCAACAGAACCATGGGCAATAACACCTTAATCTAACTTTACTGAAAAGCTACATCACCAAATTCTAAAGGTGGTGTTCATTGCTGACAATCTACATCTCTAAATTCTATTCAAATATGGTGAGTGAAGCAAAATATGTTTCAGCAGCAATTCTTAAAAGAAATTAAGTACTATTACTTTGAGTGCTAATAATACTACCCAGTGAGTCTCTGGAAGCCCCCTCTGAGTTTTGACACAACACTTCAATTAGGAAGGATGTGAGGACTGAGAGTAAAACAAGCAGAGCTATTCTCCATAACAGCATGATAAAATCAGAGATTTACATGGAAAATATTTCTGATAAAATAGAATAAATATATAGAAAAACATGTTAAAATTGAATATTATCATGAAAAATAACGCAGATAATTGGTAGAGATAAAAAAGCATTGCTAAATTAATTGAAAGAGGAATTATAAACATTTTCTGATAAAAATAAAGATTTACATGAAAAATATTTCTGTTAGCCTATGTCTTTTTATTGGGGAATTGAGTCCATTGATGTTAAGAGATATTAAGGAATAGTGATTGTTGCTTGCTGCTATTTTTGATGCTATATTTCTTCTATTTTATCAGAAATGTTTTCCAAGTAAATCTCTGGTTTTATCACAAAATGTTTTTAATTCCACCTTCAATTAATTTAAAAAGGATTTTATATCTACCATTTTATCCGTATAATTTTCATGAAATAGTCAATATTAACGTGTTTATATATTTCTTGAATTTTTCAGAAATATTTCCCATATAAATCTTCAATTTAACTTGAAAATATTTATAATTCCACTTTCAATCAACTTAGAATTATTTTTATGCCTACCATTTTATTGGTATAATTTCCATGATAATCTTCAATTTTAACTTTTTTTCTATATATTTCTCCATTTTTACCAGAAATACTTTCCATGTAAATCTTCAACTTCATCAGAAAATGTTTATAATTCCACTTTCAATCAACTTTTATGCCTACCTTTACTATATCTATATAAAATTTTCCATGATAATCTTCAATCTTAGCATGTTTTTCTACCTTTTTCTACAATTTTATCAGAAATATTTTCCATGTAAATCCCCAATGCTATCATTAAATAAAACAAAGCAAAACAAACAAAACAAAACAAAGCAAAAACAGCATGAAATTCTCAGGACACTTAGTCCTCAGGGTTCTACCTGTATGTAGCATGTCCATAGCAGTTGTGCTACTGTATTGGCCAAGTACATGAGTTCGAAAGGAGTTGGTTATTCCTCTGATGAATAGAAATTGGAATTGCCCCCAAAAAATTACTTCTAAACAAGTCCATATCCACTTGTACTATTTACCATCTCTGAATGGTGGGCTAGTGGGGGGGTCAAAGCACTTTATTATCCTTACTAATAGTATATTTTTAAAAAATCTAATCCTACAGACTTGTTTTTTCTCAGGTTAGAGTTCTGTCTAAGTATGGATGTTAAACTAAAGTCTTGCCTCACATTCAGTGTGCCAAATGCAATAGAATTTCTTTGGGAAGTGTAGGGACTCACACATCCTTATGGATCCTAAATAAATGCAGGATAGTTCATTACCTGCCCTGCCCAATTTTTTCTCCAAAGTAAGGACACATAGACCTAGTGTTTTTATTAATACCCTGCAAGCCTATCTGAGCAGATTCTGAACTTTCCTATCCCAACTAGGATGCTAATACAAAGAAAAGTGCCACATTCCCCACCATCTGTGATTGTCTTTGCTTGAGCTGTTCCATGGATATCCTCATGGCTCCTCCCTCCTTGCAAGCCTCATGGGGAATTCACTTCTTCTTTCCATGTTGTTTCCTCACATCTTCTTAGCCTAGAGGTCCTTATCTATTCTCCTCTCTCACCTGCTGGTAACCCAGGACTAGGAACAGAAGTCCTGTACTATTCTCTTCTGCTCAGCTAATTGGCTCATCAGATCTTTTAGGAACCAATAAGAGGTGATGGAAAACAATTTTTATATAACATAGAGACAGGAGAGAGTTGACAATGACATCATCCAAAATGCAACCACATATCTGGACATAGAAATCAGCATCTGTATTTTCAGTGCACAAACTATTTCCGACCAGATATCTATGATTTTTTGCATAATTTTTAAGAGTCTAAATGAACGTTACTTCTGACATTGCATGCCATATGTTTGAGATGGGGTCTCCTTACATATGACTAACAAGTGGGATCTAAGATATTGTTATTGTTACAAGCACAGTATCTACCCTATTCTATCCAGTGCTAGGATAGATAATACAGAAATGATACTTCCAGTCATTGGTTTTTGTTTTTTGTTTTTCTACTTTGAGGAACAACCATTTATTAATTCTTTTTTTGTTTTATACTATAATTACATCACCATTTTTTCTCACTCTATATCCTTCCATATGTTCCATCTTGCTCTTTTTCAATTAATTGATGTGAAAGGCATATATATTCATATATTCCCACCCATTTTAAAACAATTCTACCATGAAGTTTAGTATAACAATATAACAATATTTCAATACTGTTACATATATATAGATACACAAAAATATTTCCATATATTATTTACCTTTTCATTGTTTTTACTTGCTTTTTATGAAAGAACTCTACCATTATTTATAATAAAACAAGGTCGGATTGAATCTACCTTCAAGCAGACCCTGTATAATCTGTGTCCATGTAAGGCCCATTTAAGAGGACTGCTTTAGAATTATGGAATATGGCACATCCAGTAGCAAAACTACCATGGACATGCCCCATACAGGCAGATGCCTGAGTACTTCATGCTGTTATGGAGCATAGCTCTCCTTGTTGTATTCTCAGTCTTCACATCCTTCCTAATCTAAGTGTTGTGGAAAACTCAGTCAGGGCTTCCATGCCCTCATTAGGCAGTATAACATTAGCACTCACAATAATAATGCTTGATCTTCGTTAACCATCACACTAGAACAGATTAAGGATCCATTCACCACCCTTGTAAGGAATTTAGAGATGCAGATTGTCAGCAATAACCAAAACCTTCGAAAGAATTTGGAGTAGTAGCATGTTATTTAAGTTAGGATTAGATGTTTATGTCCATGCTACTAATGACAAAAATATTTAGATACTAATATGAAGTTCAGAAAGGCATATTCTTTATATTTGAGCTAGGGACTTTTGTTTGCACTGAATAAGAACAATGGCAGCCCTACTAGCACTACCTGACATGATTCTCTTTGTAGAACTGCACAGGGAATCAAGGTGATGATCAATTTCTTATGCTCATTATTGACCTCAGCTTCCAGATGACTTAACAAAAACTGTGGAGATCAGTAGATGTGTACCCTGGGGATATAGAAATGACTGATTGATTTTATATAAAATTTATATCTGTTATTTTAAGATTTATATAAGATTACTGTTAAAGATAAATAATAAAATAATTGATCATCTCTTTATTAGCCACAGCTTGCAGCATTTTTCTTGTTTTTGTTTTCGAGACAGGGTTTCTCTCTGTAGCCCTGGCTGTCCTGGAACTCACTTTGTAGGCCAGGCTGGCCTCAAACTCAGAAATCCACCTGCGTCTGCCTCCCAAGTGCTGGGATTAAAGACTTGCACCCCCACCACCTGGCTAGCTTGCAGCATTTAAGTAATAAAAAAATGGCTAAGAAAATTACATGGCTTCCTTATACATTCATAATCTATAACAGTTTGCTCAGTGATGAATGTGTGTAGGTTCTTGGGAATGATTTGTTTTCTCTCTCATGTGTAATAAGTAAATTATTTTTTGAGTAATTGTATTTCAGACCATAGTTTTTAATATCATCATTTTATTTAAAGAAAAATAGAATGTAAGCACATTGTAATGGCTATGCTACATGAAATTATTTACTGAGATATGTAATCATGGGAGAAAAATAAATTTATTTAGATCTTGTCATGTTTCATTCACTGACTCTGTGGCTGGGGTGGGGTGGGGAGTGTATGTGTGTGAGTGTGTTTGCATGTGTGTCTGAATATTTTCTGTTTTGTCTTTTTGTCTTCTCTCTAGGTTGAAAAGAGTTTACTAAACTCTTGTATTTCACAGGAAGTGCTTGTCCCAATGAATCAGCCTTTATTACCTCAGAGTATAGTCTGCTGAGTGATAAATTGTCAACTCACTACCCTAAATTCAGACAAGGATGCTCTGCAAAATGTACCTTTAAGATATTTTTAGAAACTACCCAAAATAAAGCATACAACAACAGAAATGGATTTGAAATACCTAATGTCTTTTTGTGTTTTATGGAATTGTAGCACCTACATTTTGAAATGAGCAAAAATATTCCAATTCATGATGGGGGTTGAATGTGACTTGGGTATTGGCTCCTGATAAATTCCACTGAAAGATGTGCATTTGGGTACTTTATTAAAAACTCTTTTGCAATATTGAAATCAATGCAATTATTCATACAGAAATCCAATAATGATTTTCAACAACAGTAAGATGTGAAGAAATTCCTGAGTGATAATTATGAATACTTTGTGTTTACAATCTTGAATCAACTTCAAAATTTAATTCCAATGAATCAAGAATAATGACTAACACAACGTTTCTGCTTATGAACTCAAGTCTCCAATTTAGGGCATGCATCTGTGAGGTGAGAAAAAGAGGGAAAGAGTTTCAAATTCTACTGGATTTTCTTCATGTTTCACGTCAGGATTTTAAATTGCAGAAAAGAAAAACAAGAATCTTTATTATTTGCTCTAATTTCAATTCACTTTTACAGGAACCAACTTACCTGTTTCATAGACATTTTCAATATTTTCAATAGGAATTCCTAATTGCTGAGTCAGCTTCACGTATTGTTCCCACATTTCTTCAGTGATGTTTGCTCCAGTTGTTGCATTTCATTGAAGAAATGTCAGAAGAAACAGCCACTATACTCCCACTTACTAGTCTGAATTCATCAAGTCTTCTCATGAGTTGGCCAATCCTGCTACTTCCCCCCACCCTTCCTAACAGTGGTGATGCCAGACAGGGAAACATTCTGAACTCAGGTCAGACATTGTCTCTAGTTTTAAGACATTGTCTCTAGTTTCCTTCATTATCTTATCCCATCATATCTAAGATACTGATTCAAAAATCAGGATTTTAAAAAATAGTATTGAATTATTATGAAAATTACTACCCTGCACAATTCAACATGGATTAAACACAACAGTGCTTTTATTTGCAACAGTGCAAGCAAATTGGTTCCTGTCCCAATGTGTCATGAAACTAAACACAGGGGGCACAATTATGTTGCAATAAACAAAAAGAAAAAATGTTTTCTCCCATATAAGTTTTACATACCTAGTGCTCCTACCAGTCTCTGGTAGTAATTCCCATCATTAAGAAATTGGACTTCAAATAGCATGGTGGTATTTGAGACAAAATGTATCTTAATGTACACCTTACTTGGTCCTGGTAATGAATAAACTTTCCTTCATTAGAAGATAATATGGAGATACCTATTTATTTAGTTAGTTAGTTACTTACTTACTTTGTGTTTAATTTTGAGATTTAATATTGTTATACTATTCTGAAACTTCTCTTTCCCCCACCAGATTGTGTGCCCATCCACACTCCTTCAAATTCATGGCATCATGTTTTACTGATTATCATTATTTGCTTATATTTATCATATAATATTATAATAGTTATGTTATATATTATACTATGCAAATTATATATTATTTTATATGAAATAATTTATGAAATATAAAAATATATTCATTAATATTACCCTTTCAATTCATATAAAGTTATTCAGGTGTACTCATATTTGTTTTAATTATATTTTAGAAACCATTGTAAATTCTTTTATAACAATCCCATTATTCCTAGCATACAACAATATATGTTATCATTTCAGCATTAAATTATTAAGCCAAGGAATTATTTTCTCATCTTCTAACATGAAACTCAAAAGTCCAGTAAATGCCTGTATTTGATCAAATTTAGTAAGGCCTGTATCAAATATTTGTTTGACTTTTGTTGTTTTGTGCCACCTAGCAAAATTTCACATTTGCATGTCTTCTCATACTGCTGGAGAACAGATAATGGCAAGTTTACTCACTTCGTGCTATGCCTCCCACATATGATGGATAAAAGTAGATTTTTGGAAAATGACAAACTCCATCACACAATACCCAGGTCCCAGAGAAGAAATCAGTCTCCTTTGTTTCCAGACATTCTGTTGGTGTGAAGAAAAGCCCTATAAAATGAGATAAAATTGACCATTTATTCACTAAACACACTCTTGATAAAGATCACACCCTTTACAGAACATGTAAATAATATAGTCAATTCTGAATCAGAGATACTCACATGATAATAAGCAATCATTAAATTGAAATTTGTCAGCCCAAACTGTGTGCAGTTGGCAATTCCCATTTTTCCTAAACAATATTTATTAAACAATAAATACTACTTTTTTCACATTTACCATCACACATCTCTTTATTAGCCAAGAAAACACTTCTTGCTGAAAGTGAGACACATTCATGACTTTGATCTTGTCTTCAATGTTGCTGTTCTTTGGTTTGTAAAAATCATACTTTATCATCTTCAAGTCTATGATTTTTGGAGGGAAAAGACTGACTTTCTACATGCACCAATACTTGTGGATGGAAATGGGGCTCAGACCCTTAATTGACAGGTTTCACAAATCATCAAAGTAAAGCAAGTGACATCATTGATGCATTGCCATATATCTAGTTATTAGGATACATCAGAAAAGGGGGGCATTCTTCACAGTGAAGTTATAGATATTGCTTTTTATCATATTTGTTATCAGACTTTCCTTTACTCATATTCACATACGTTATTATTTTACTTTTGGCAAACATAGGTTTCACAACATGATGTATTTTTTAGTGTGTTGAAAATTTCATGATTTTAATATAAAGAAAGATTGAAACATCAATATCAAAACACTCAGGTTTAATATATTTTAGATGCAGTCACTCTTAACTCCAGCATTCTTTAAATTACTATTAAATTGTAATTATCCTTTCACTTGCAGAAACATATTGTAATGCCTTGATTCTACTTTCAACACATTGTTTCTTCTACCCAAATATCTTTTCTTACCTGACATAGAACATCATGCTCATTACTGTGTATTGGTTAAAATACTTAACCTCATGCATTAGTATCCTCATTTGACTATTTTCTGCCGTTATACTCAGATATTTGCTGGCTAGGTTGATCATATTTAATTTCCCTGAAAACTGAAAATTAATATGTATTAAAATCATCACCAGAACATGAGCTTGCATCCATGTATGCACATGTTTGCTCATTAATGCACTGTCACTTCATTTTTGAGAGATATCTTATGGTCATTGTGGGTACAGAATTCTCACGGTACATTATGCACCCCAACACCACCAAACATAAAATGATAAAATAAATTTACTAAAAATTTATGGTATGTCAATGATTATAAAATTTATACATGTTCAAGTAAAGAAATAGAAAATATTTTATACTGTGATAAAAAGTATATATAATGTGCTATCAGCATTATTGTCTAACATCTTATTTAAAAACATATATATATGACAATAGTTTCATATCATGCAGATGATGAAGAAAACACTGTAAAAATTGATTATATGTTCCATTTAGGAAGCTGCAACAAAACAAAAATATAATCTTAAAATATGTAAAATGTAACAGGATACTAATTAAGTCAGAGTAAATAAAAGGGAAGCAATCATAATTTTATGTCAAACACCTTTATATGGCAATGCATTAAGACAAACTTTCCTCTTAGAAATCATTTGGATCAGAGGAGAAAATAGTAGAAATTGTATACTTTGTATGGCTTTGTTCCTTAATTATACATTTTTAATACAACATTTCATTCAAAGCCTGTAGTAATAGGCATACACCTATACAGACAACACACACACAAAGATACACACACGCAAACATACATACACACAAACACACACACACAAACATACAAAATCAAACTTCAAAAAATAATTCTCTGCTTGAAGATATTACTGGATTATAATTAATATCAATAATGTCTCAAATATTTTTCATAGTATAAGAACTCTAAAAGTGAGAAATCTAATCCTCACATTCATGATATGCAATGTGTTTGCCCTGCAGGTATCGAATGTTTTTTGTTTCTATTATATTAATTAAGAATCATCCCTGAATTAGTGTAGAAAGGTAAAACAATTTAGGCAAATGTATAATGACTTTCAACTATGAAAATAAAGTTAATTATGTAAAACTAAAAAAATGGCATTAATAAAAGGTTATTATTCATACCATTTACCAAGGTAAAATAAAATTAGGCAATATAATATGCTCAAATGAGATAATTATAACCTTTAACTAAAACAAATAATATTTTAAGACATGGGAATTATTCCAAGAACAAAAAACACAAATGAACCAATATACAGGTTGTCGGGTCAAACTGTGATAAATTTACCAAAGCCACCTCTCTTCCTGCATAATTCCCGAAGAGCCCATGCTGGAGCCCATGCTGTTACCGGTAAGGTTTCCTCAGCAGCAGAAGCCAAACAGGCTAAAATAAGAAGAAACTTCATCTTCTAGAATCTTCTTTTCCTTCTGAAGCAGAAAAGTAGAGTGGTTCAGCTGCTAGTGAAATGATGAACTCACAAAGCATTTCAATTTACACAGTGAGCGATGAACCTATTGATTCACTTAAAAAAAAACTTTTCTAAAGAATTTGGCAGACTGGGTGGCAGATTATTAAGTGTCTGGCATTGCTTTATTGTAACCCATGGTATTAGAATTCAGTGGAGTGTTAGACAAATGTTCCTGGATTGTTGACATTCAGAAACAATGTCAAGAAGAGCAAGCTGTTTGGTGACATTGTCACAGCAATACAACAGTGACTAACATAGCCAGTGAACCTCAAAAGATAATTAAGCACAAGTTTGAAAATCTCATCACAATAAACTGAGGAATTTGCAATTTTGTTGATGACAATGTGTTCTTCGTGGAAGGGTATCATACATTTTTGAAAAACTTTTATATAGATATATAATATATCTTGGACCCAGCCACCCTCACATTCTTCTTTCGGATTCAAAAGATTCTCTCCCAAATATGTCATATCTTCCTCTCAACATCATGGTAATGAGAATTTTGGAATTTTAGTTCTATAAAACATACAGAAATAGTATAAGTATGATTTCAGTTAATGACATGTGTGGGGCTGCTTCACATTGTCCACAGCAACTGACTTTCTTTTCCCTTATCATCTAGCGGGGTCATGATTTTGGCAGTAATAGATTGTATTGCAGCTGTGTAACATTTGGAATTCATGGACTTTCTCAGGGGCATACAAATTCCAGCTTCATGAGATGGATTGGATAATGGTCATGCTTGGTTCTTGGTCATTGTGATTTGTTGTGCTTTGCTAATTGTATTGCTCAAAGATGAAACAGGAAAAAGGGAGATTAGATCAAACCTTTCTAGTTCTCTCTTGCCTTCTCTCTCATTCTCTCATTCTGTCTCTTGTTTTCTCTCTCTCTCTCTCTTCTCTCTCTCTCTCTCTCTCTCTCTCTCTCTCTCTCTCTCTCTCTCTCCATTCCCCATCTACCAATTTTTTACTCTCCTGTAATTGTTAGAGGGTTGGAAGTATAAAATAAAAAGGTGGACAAGGGCGAAAGAAAAAGAATCCATAAAGAATCAAACATCAGCTATACTTTGTTTCCCTATGATATTCAGTTACTATTTCCCATATGTGCACATATGTGGGCTCATCAACCTGGTTATGGGCAAACTATACCAGTGTCTGTTGTACTCAGAAAGACTGACAAGAGCAGGTTTTGCTGAAAAACACAAAAGGGATCACCTCTATTTTTTCTGAGGAATTTAATTCTTTTACAAAATAATTTTCAATATATGCAAAAACAAGGAAAATTATTAGGTGAGAGGATTCCAAACAAAGCTAGAGAATTTCTGGGTGAATATTAAAAATGGAGTTCTGTCTATGATATGAAGGATACCTGGATCTGAACACACAAATCTACAAACTTCCACACTCTGCAGCTGTCTGGCAGACTTTATGAACATGGGATTTATAACAGAAATATACTTTCACTGGTGATGAACATTGTTGACTTATGTAATATTCTAGATTTTCCATTTCAGATGATTTCACTTTGAAAAATTCTTCAAATAACAAAACAAAACAAAAAACTCACAGCAACAAAAGTGTTTTGTGATTTTCTTTTTAGATTTTTTTAATTCCAAGGAGAAAACACTTATAGAACATGTCTTACAAATGTTCTATTGGAGGAAAGAGACACCATGAGGTTGGCAACTCTTACAAAAGGAAAGCACTAATCAAGATTTGCTTACAGGTTTAGAGGTTTTGTCCATAATCAGCATGGTGGTTGGCATGGACACTTTGAGGGAGCGTGCTGGGGAAGGAACTGACAGTTCCAAATCCTAATCCACATGCAACAAGAAGAGTGACTGGCCCTGGCTCAAGCATTTAAGAAAAAAAACTCACCCTCAGTGACACTTCCTCCAACAAGGTCACAATTACTGCCCCAAATCCAACCTTCATATCTCTCTCAAGCTCCAACTCCCCCTAGTGACCAAACATTCAAACAAGATTCTGTATGTGTGTTCATTAAAACATGCATGTTGTTTACATGGATGTATACAATACTATTTTGGGTAGAAGAATTCTATCATTTCTGCCCCCAAATGAATAGCAGGCATTTTATGTCTGCCCTACCCATTTTACTTTCTGAAAAAGAGACACACAGGGCAGGCATTTTCATTGACACACTGAAAAACTAAATTAGGCAGGTTTTGAGTTATTCAAACATGACTAGACAGGTAATATCCAGAACAATTCCCCATTACCTGCCAGCTTCTTCAGCCTTCCTCTGGTCCATGTGTGTCCTCATGGATGCTAAGTCATACCAAGCTTATGGTGAATTCCTCCTGTTCTTTCCACTTGCTTTCTCCAGTCCTTCTTCACCTGTGGTCTTTCACTACTCACTTTCATCTTCCTCTAGGATGCTTTGACTAGGATCAGAATATCTGCCCTATTCTTTTCTGCCCAGATAATTGGTTGATGAGATCTCTTATTAACCATTCAGAGGAGACAGAAAACAATTTTTACATAACATAGAAGCCAGATATGGCTGAGTATGCTGTAGTCTAGATGAGAAGCAGATATGTGGGCTTAGAAAGAAACATCTGAATAGAGTGCAAAAACCATCTCTCAACACTTTATCCTTTAAGGCCAATAAAATTCCTTCATTACTAATAATAAACTATATACAATAATAACAATTATAAAAACTTATCAAGTAAAATTTACATTCATAATATCCACTGCATTTTTATTGTGCCCCCTGGAAAAAGGTATGTCTTGATGAGTTTAGAGTTCTTAAATCCTTTTGTATCAAAATTTGCATTTATAACTTACAAATAACTTATTAGATCTAAAACCATTTTCTCAATCCTAAACAATTTAAACTTAATTGTAAAACCATACCTATCTAGTCTTCAATACCATAAGAGGCTGTAGAGGGAATAATTATTGTTCCTGCAGAGCAAGCATCCTCCAAAACTACAGAAAAACAGAGACAGGTGACTGCCAAGAGAATTGTCTAAAATGTCTGTGAATCATAGGAAGAACTATCTCTTGCCTTATGGCCCAGGACTTAACACACTTTTTTAATGAAGCAGGAATATTGAAGAAGTTGCCTACCTTGTCCTTGCAAAGCTTGGTAGTCAGCTTCTATGAATCCTATTTGTACAGTTTGTACAGCATTCTATCTGTATTTGAGGCAAGGGAAACTTTTGCTTGTTTGTTTTTGTTGTTTGTTTTCTGTTTGTTTTGTACTTCCTTTTAAGTGTTCTTTCTTTCGTTCTTTCATTCTTTCGTTTTTTCTTTCTTTGTTTTTTGGACAGTGGCTAGCTGACCACATTTGAAACAAACATAAAAATGAAGATTTTCAATTTACATCATCTTCTTTGAGTAGAAAGGTAGAAATAGCATGAAGTAGAAGCTGCTGGGAAGATATGTCATTGTTAGAAAAAGACTTTTCTTAATAATACACCTTTATATTCCATAGTCTGTAGATATCTGAGATTTTTGAAGACAATTTATCAATCTTTAGTATATCTGATTTGTTCATCTCTAGCTATCTAATATCTACTTAACTTTGAAAGTATCTAAATAAGCTAAATCAAGCTTATTTTTTAATTAGATAAAGTAGTACCAATCATGATTGATAAATTTGATTCACTGATTATTTATCTGCATTTCTTTTTATCATAAAATCTTTGTAAAGAAGCTTTCAAAAGGACTTGATCTTAACAAATATTTTTAAGAATTATATAGATCCAATGTCTTTTAAATACATGAAATATCCTGACTCACAGGACTTTGGCCTTAAACTTTCAAGCACAGTCTTGCCGTAGCCTCCCACACTACTGGGATTGATTATCACCAAACCCAGTCAGGTTAATTATAAAAGGGAGAATAAGATTATGCCAATTGTCAGGAACAAACCTAGCTGAAATTGTAGTACCTCTTACATGTGTGGAATTATTTCATTGCAGGTGATTATTGAAGATTAGCCAAGAGCTTGTAGTAATCATTTGTGTAAAATTAGTCACAAATACCAGAATAAAATATATATACATTATAAAAGAAAGAACTGTATACTTTACCATATCTGAATGAGAACACTGATTCCAGAGACATCAACATTCTATATAGTTATAAACAAGATGGGATGACAGGATATAAATCAGACCAAATAAGCAAGGTACTCTAACATCCATATACCTAAGTTCAAAAGTCAGAAACAAATGCAGGCCTTTTATTTTTATTACATTATCTTCAATCTCAACATAATCACTAATTTTTTATATACCGGAAGAGCTTTTTAGCATATAGATATTGTTGAATTTGTATCTGCTCTCTTAGATTTGGCCTTAATATTTATACAATTACAAAAGGCCATTTGAAGTAGAAACAATTTATTATTTATTACTCCTATTCAGAAATGATGAAATTGACCAATTACTAATAGGAAATGTATTAGAAACCCCAAATTTTCATAAAAACATATTATGAATAAGAGGTTTAAAGAAAAAATCCATTCCTTGCAAATAAGCCAAAGAAATAATAATAATGAAATACTGTCCTACATGTTCGCTAAACAAGAAAATTCCTCTACCTACTGGTACCTAGGAATACCAAAAGAAATAACATGTATCAGATGGATGTATTTCATTATGCAGAAGTTGGACAACAAAGTTAAATATACCACACACCACTGAAATGTACTCAGGGTTTCAGTGGACAACTACTTTATGTTCTGAAAAGTCTGATAGTGTTTTACACACATTGGAAATAATGGTAATTATGGGGATACCTGCACAAACTAAAACTGATAATGCACCCACATACATATCAAATAAACGTTAATAATTATTTATAAATTACAACAGAAAACATGTTACTAGTATGTCACATAGACCCAAAAGACAGGCAGTTACTGGAAGTGCCAAACATACCTTAAATAAGATGCTTATTATTCAGAAAGGGAGAATAAAAACCACAGGGACAGACTAAGTAATGCTTTGGTAACTTTTAATTTTCTTAATGTTGATGAAAAAGGGGAACAACAGCAGCTGAGAGACACTAGGTTATGTAAAAAACAAGGAAATAGGTCAACCGATATACTTCAAGAATGTATTGATATTGGAATGCAAACCTGCAAATGTTTTAAGATGGGAATGTGTTATACTTATGTATGTACAGAGAATGAGAAAATACAAGTACTAACAAAACTTATAAAGATTAGATCTGACCAATTCTTATCAGTTAGGACAAAAATGTCTTCACAAAACAAAGAGCCTAGATGATTTACTCTCACAGACTATCTCAGTTACTGATATTTCTGCCATATGCATGCAAAGCAACATCAAAAATGCTAGCCAAAATAATCAACCACACAGAGAGTTGACAACACATAGCCACATAGATCAGACTTAAAACAAATATGCTGACCCAACAAAACATAGACTGGATGGTCTATACATAGACTATATAAAAACAAAGACTAAGCAACTAATGCTAAAACTCTGGTTTTAGTTTAACAAATGTTACCACTAGGGTCTACAGGTAGAATAATGCAAATTGATCCATAATTATCACCTTGTACAAAGCTCAAGTCCAAGTGAATAAAGGACTTCCACATAAATCCAGATGCAATAAATCTAATAAAAGGGAAAATACGCCAATGGCTCAGGCTCTAAGATCAATAATTGACAAATGGAACCTCAGGAAACTGAAAAGACACTGTTAAGGCAAAGGATACTATCAATAGGACAAATTGGCAGCCTTCTGATTGGGAAAAAAAATCTTTACTATTCCTACATTCAATAGACGGCTAATAAGCTAAATATACAAAGAACTCAAGAAGTTTGACCCAAAACACTTTAAACAAAATTTTAAAATGGGGTACAGATCTAATCAGAGAATTCTCAACAGAGGAATCTTAAATGGCCAAAAAGCAGTTGCAGAAATGTTCAAATTCTTACTCATCAGGTAAGTGCAAATCATCAGAAAATTTGAAAACATTCTACAAGAAGACCCAGCATACCACTCCTGAGTATATAACCAAAAGATGCTTGACAAAACTACAAGGGCATATGCTCCACCATGTTCATATCTGTTTATTTGTAATAGCTAGAAGTTAGAAACAACCCAGATGTCCCTCAATCATAGAATGGATACAGAAAATTTAGTCAATTTACACAATGGTATACTATTTATATATGACAAAAAGGACATCATTCCATTTTGCAGCAAATGAATGGAAATAGAAAAGATGGTTATGAGTGATGTACACAGACACAAAAGGACACAGCATGTACTCAGTGATAAGTGGATATTACCCTAAAGTACAGAATAACCATGATAAAACTCACATACTGTATGAAGATTAATAGGAAGAAAGACCCAAGTGTAGATACTTCAATCCCACCTAAAAGGGGAACAAAATAATCATAAGAGGTAGAGGTAGGGAGGGACCTGGGTGAGCAAGGGTAGGAGAAGGGGAATGATAGCAGAATCAAGTATGGGGGTAGGAGGATGAATAAAAATATGCAGCTGCTGGGGGATTGAGGTAGGGGGAACTTCTAAATAATACCAGAGACCTGGGATGTCAGAGGCTCCCAAGACTCAATGGGGATGGCTGTAGTCAAAAAGCCTAACAGTAGAGAAATGGAACTTGAAGTGACCACCTCCAATAGATAAAATACACAGGCCCACTGTAGAAGGATGAGGTTACCAACCCATCTTCAAAATGTTTGACGCAGAATTGTTCCTGTGTAAAGGAATGCAGAGATAAAAATGGAGCAGAGACTGAAGGAGAGGCCACAGAATGACAGGCCCAACTTGGGATTCATTCCATGCATAGGTACCAAACTCTGAAACTATTGCTGATGCCATGCTGTGCTTGAAGATAGGAGCTTACCATAGCTGTCCTCTGAGGCTCTACCATCAGAAAATTAAGACACGGCAGATACAGACAACAATGGAATGAGTTCAGTCCAATGTGGAAGAGCTAGGGGAAGAAATGAAGGCAGTCAAGGAGATTGAAACCCCATAGGAAGAATAACTATCAATTCACCAGAACCCTTCAGAGTTCCCAGAGACTAAGACAACCAAAGGGCATACTTGGACTGCTCTATAGCCTCAGGCGCATATGTAGCCGGGGACTGCATTGTATGGTATCAGTGGAAAAGGATATGTTTATTCCTGCAAAAACTTGAGGCCTCAGGGAAGGAAAATGCTGGCAGAGGCAAGGAGGGATGAGTGGGTAGATAGGGGAGCACCCTGTCAGAAACAAAGTGGGGATGGAGGTGAAGAACTCAAGATAATAAAACCATGCTTTGTTTTCAAAGACTATTAATAGAAATTTAAGGTATTTTTAAAAAATGATTTTATATCAGTAGGAATTTAAGGTTGTTTAGCATTTATTGTATTTAATAGATAGGTTTTATAGTGTGGACTCTAGTATACTGATAGGAATTTAAGATTGTTTTGTCAAACTGTATGCTAATAGAAATTTAAGGTTGTTTTGTTAGAGTAATTTGTTAGAACAATATGTTCATAATCTTTTTAAAATATGATATAGAATTCTATTTTTTGTTCTTATAGTTTTTATATTTTTATTGGATATTTTATTTATTTATATTTCAAATGATAGCTATTTTCCCTATTTCCCCTCCACAAAGCCCCTATCCCATCCCACCTTCCCCTGCCTCTATGGGAAGTACCCCTACACTCACCTAACTCACCAACCTGGCATTCCCCTACATTGCGGGGGTTTAGCATTCACATGACAAATGACCTCTCCTCCCATTGTTTTCTGACAAGGGCATCCTTTGCTACATATGTGGCTGGAGCAATATGTCCCTCCATGCGCATTCTTTGGTTGGCAGTTTAGTCTCTGGGAGCTCTGGGAGGTCTGGTTGGTTATTTTTTTTTCTATGAGATTACCAACCCCTTTCAGCCATTGTCTAACTCCTCCATTGGGAACCCCATGCTCAGTCCAATAGTTGGATATGAGCATCCACATCTGTATTTGTGAGGTTCTGGCAGAGCCTCTCAGAAGACAGCTATATTAGGCTCCTGTTAGCAAGCACTTCTTGATATCTGCAATAGTGTATGGGTTTGGTGTCTGTATATGGGATAGATACCCAAGATGGGTAGTCTCTGGGTGGCCTTTCCTTTGTCTCTGCTCCACACTTTGTCTCCATATTACCTCCATTGAGTATTTTGTTCCCCATTCTAAGAAGGACTGAATCATTCACACTTTAGTATTCCTTCTTCTTGAGCTTCATGTACCCCTTTTTTAATAGGGGTTATTTGGTTCTCTGAAGTCTTATTTCATGAGTTCTTCATATATATTGGATATTAGCCTTCTATCGGATAAAGGATTGGTAAAGATCTTTTCCTAAAGTGTTGGTTGCCATTTTTCCTATTAAAAGTGTCCTTTGCCTTAAAAAAGATTTGCAATTTTATGAGGTCCCAGTTGTAGATTGCTGATCTTAGATCATAAGTCATTGGTTTTGTGTTCAGAAAAATTTCCCCAGTGCACATGTATGCAAGGCTCTTCCCCACTAACTATTCTATTAGATTCAGTGGTTTTATGTGGCAGTTCTTGATCAACTTGGATTTGAGCTTTGTACAAGGAGATAAGAATGCATTAATTTGCATTCTTCTATATGCTGAACCACCAGTTGAAACAGCACCATTTGTTGAAAATGCTATCTTTCTTCTGGTGAATGGTTTTAGCTCCTTTGTCAAAGATCACGTGACCAGAGGTATGTGGGTTCATTTCTGGGTCATCAATTCTATTCCACTGATCTACCTGCTTGTCTCTGTACCAATAGTATACAGATTTTTCTTTTGGATTTTTTTGTTTGTTTGTTTTTATTTTTTATGGGGATTGCATTGAATCTGTAGATTGACTTTGGTAGGATGACCATTTTTACTATATTAAAATGAGGATGGGCCAAGCGGTGGTGGAACTGCCTGTAATCCCAGCACTTGGGAGGCAGAGGCAGGCAGATTTTTGAGTTGGAGGCCAACCTGATCTACAGAGTGAGTTCCAGGACAGCCAGGGCTATACAGAGAAACCCTGTCTTGAAAAAAATGAGGATAGGAGATCTGTCCATTTTCTGTGATCTTCTCCAGTTTCTTTCCTAATATTCAATATATATGAAGAACTCATAAAATAACTTGAAGTTATTGTCATACAAGACTTTCACTTGTTAAGTTAGAGTTATCCCAAGATACTTTGTATTATTTATGGCTATTGTGAAAGGTATTGTTTCCCTAATTTCTATCTCAGCTTGTTTATACTTTGAGTAGAAAAGAGCTACTGATTTGAGTTAATTTTATATACAGTCACTTTGTTGAAGTTGTTTATCAAGTGTAAGAGTTCTTTGGTGAAATTTTTGGGTCAATTAAGTATACCACAATATCATTGGCAAATAGTGATATTTTGCATTATTCCTTTCAAATTTGTATCCTTTTGACTTCTATTTGCTTTCTAATTGCTCTGGCTAAGATTTCAAGTACTATATTGAATACACAGGAAGAGAGTGGGCAGCTTTGTCTAGTCCCTGATTTTAGTGGGATTGCTTCCAGTTTCTTTCCACTTAGTTAGTTGTTGGCTACTGGTTTGCTTTGTATTGCTTTTACTATGTTTAGGTACAGGTCTTGAATTCCTGATCTTTCTAAGTCTTTTAATATGAAGGGTTGTTAAATTTTGTAAAATGCTTCTCAGCATCTAATGAGAAGATCATGTGGTTTTTCTCTTTGAGTTTGTTTATGTAGTAGATTACATTGATGGATTTTGATATATTGAACCATTCCAGCATCTCTGAGATGAAGCCTACTTGATAGTAGTGACTGAACTTTTTGATGTATTCTTGAATATTTTTGTGAGAATTTTATTGACTATTTTTTGCATTGATATTCATAAAGGAAATTGGTTAGCAGTTCTCTTTCTTTGAGGGGGTCTTTGTGTGGTTTAGGTTTAATTGTGATTTCAGAGAACAAATTGGGTAGGCTTCCTTCTGGTTCTATTTTGGGTAATAGTTTAAAGAGTGTTGGTATTAGTTCTTTTTGAGGATCTGATAGAACTCTGCACTAAACCCATCTGTTCCTGGCCTTTTTTGGGTTGGTAGACTTTTAATAACTGCTTCTATTTCTTTAGGGTTTATGGGACTGTTTGGATGGTTTATCTGATCCTGATTTAACATTGGTATTTGGTATCTGTCTAGAAAATTGTCCATTTCATCCTGATTTTCCAGTTTTGTTGAGTATAGGCTTTTGTAGTAGGATCTGAGGATTCTTTGAATTTCCTTGGTTTCTGATTCTATGTCCCACTTTTCATTTCTGATTTTAATTTGGATAGTGTCTCTATGACTTCTGGTTAGTCTAGTTAAAGGTTTATCTATATTGTTGATTTTCTCTAAGAACTAATTACTGGTTTTGTTGATTCTTTGTATAGATCTTTTTGTTTCTACTTTGTTATTTATTTCAGCCATGAATTTGATTATTTCTTGCCATCTATCCATCTTGGGTGTATTTACTTCTTTTTGTTCTAGAGCTTTCAGATGTGCTGTTAAGCTACTATTGTATGCTCTCTCCAGATTCTTTTTGGAGGGACTCAGAGCCATGTTTTTTCCTCTTAGCACTGCTTTCATTCTGTCCTATAAATTTGGGTATGCTGTGCCTTCATTTTCATTAAATCTAAAAATTCTTTAACTTCTTCCCTAACCAAGTTATCATTGAATAGAAAGTTGTTCAGCTTCCATGTGTATGTGGGCTTTTTGTTTTATTTTTGCAATGAAGACAAGCTTTAATCTATGGTGATTTGAAAAGATGGATGGAATGATTTGAATATTCTTATATTTGTTGAGGCCTGTTTTGTGACCATTTATATGGCCAATTTTGAAGAAGGTACCATGAGGTGCTGAGAAGAAGGTATATTCTTTTGTTTCAGGATAAAATGTTCAATAGATATCTGTTAAATCCATTTGGTTCATGCTTCTGTTAGTTTCATTGTGTCTCTGTTTAGTTTGTTTCCATGATTGAAACATCCATTGAAGAGAGTGGGGTGTTGAAGTTTACCATTATTATTGTGTGAGGAGCAATGTGTGCTTTGAGCTTTAGTAAAGTTCCATTTATGAATGTGGGTGCCCTTGTATTTGGAGCATAGATGTTCCGAATTGAGAGATTTTTCCGTTGGTGAGTTTGACATGTCCTTCCTTTCACTTTTTGATAACTTTTGGTTGTAAGTAATTTTTATTCTGTATTATAATGGCTACTCCAGGTCTTTTTCTTGGGACCAATTGCTTGGAAAAATTTTTCCAGCCTTTAACTCTGAGGTAGTATTTTTGTCTTTGTCACTGAAATGAGTTTCCTTTATGCAGCAAAATGCTGCGTCCTCTTTACACACCCAGTCTGTTAGTCTATATCTTCTTATTGATAAATTGACTACAATGATGTTAAGAGATATTAAGGAAAATTAATTGTTGCTTCCTGTTATTTTTGTTGTTAGAGGTGGAATTATGTTTGTATGGCTATCCTCTTTTGGGTTTCTTGAAAAAAGATTACTTTCTTGTTTTTTCTAGGGTGTAGTCTCCTTCCTTGTGCTTGAGTATTCCATCTATTGCCTTTTGTAGGGCTGGATTTGTAGAAAGATATTGTGTAAATCTAGCTTTGTAATGAAATATCTTGGTTTCTCCATCTATGGTAATTGAAAGTTTCACTGGGTATAACGGCCTAGGTCGGTACTTGTGTTTTCTTAGGGTCTGTATGACATCTGCCCAGGATCTTCTGGCTTTTAGAGCTTCTGGTGAGAAGCTTGGTGTAGTTCTGATAGGTCTGTTACTTCATATTTTACTTGACTTTTGTCCTTTACAGCTTTTAAGATTCTTTCTTTATTTTGTCCATTTTGTGTTTTGATTATTATGTGATGGTAGGAATTTCTGTTCTGGTTCAATCTATTTCTCTCTCTCTCTCTCTCTCTCTCTCTCTCTCTCTCTCTCTCTCCTCATTAGGGAAGTTTTCTTCTATAATTTTGTTGAAGATATTTACTGGCACTTTAATTTTGGAATCTTCACTCTATTTGATATCTATTATCCTTAGGTTTGGTCTTCTCATTGTGTCCTGGTTTTCCTGGATGTTTTTGGTTCGGAGCTTTTTGTATTTTTCATTTTCTGTGATCCTACGATCCTATGATTCTTTGAACCTGTGTTCTTGATCCTAGATGCGTTGGAACTGGGGCAATGGGGGAGGGACATTTGCAGCTGCATCTGGGTATGGGCTGAGTGTCTGGGGATCCAAATCAGAGGATCTGGTTCTGGCACAGTTGCAGACCAGATGGAGCATGGGTGATCTGGCTTAGCAGTATATCTGTTTCCCTGTGTTCTGAGGGTTCCAGTTATGCCAGATATTGGGGAGAGGTTTGGAATCTTACCTCTGATCCTGGATGTGAAAGAACACCTGGGTTGTTGAGCTGCAACTGGGGTGTAGGCTGAGTGGGTAGGGATCCAGAGCAGAGGCTACACTCCTGGAACAGGTGCAGAACAGAAGGTCAGGTTTCTTCTATTTCTTCTTCTGCAGGAGTAATTTTTTTCAAAATCATTATTTTTTGAGAGTTTGCAGAACATCCCAATTGATTGGCAGTCACTAATGGTGTATCATTGACATTAGTTTATTTCATCAATGGGACTACTATTGTGTGAAACATAACATCATGGATTTCTAACACTATGGATGTTATTAATGATGATTCTTGCACAGAAGTCTATGACAGGCCATATATAATGGAGTTATAAAATGGATGATAAGGTTATATAATGGAGTTATAAAATGGAGGATAAGTTGTAAATTATTCACACTAGATGACTCTATTTCTTTTTTATTTCTATATTCTTTGTTGCATTCCAAAGGCTTTCTCCTTTCCCAGTTCTCCCCTCACCATATGTCACATAAGTCCTCTCCCCCCACCCCCTGTATTCCCCAATCACCCCACCATCACCACTTCTTTTTTCTGGTACTCTCCTACAAAACTGAATCTAGTCTTTATAGAACCAGGGTCCTCTCCTTCCTTCTTCTTGGGAATCTTTTGACTTGCTAATTGTGCCTTGAGTAATCAGAGTTTCTGGGCTCATTAATATCCAGTTATCAGTGATTGCATTTCATGAATATTCTTTTGTGATTGATTTAACTCACTTAGGATGATTTTTTCAAGATCCAACCATTTGCCTACAAATTGCATGAATTCATTATTTTTAATTACTGAGCAGTATTCTGTTGTATAAATATACCACATTTTCTGTATCCATTCCTGCTTTGAGGGACATCTGAGCTCCTTCCAAATTCTGGCTGTTATAAATAAGGCTTTTGTGAACATAGTGGAGCATGTGTCTTTATTGTATGCAGGGGAATCCTCTGGGTTACACCCAGGAGTGGTATGACAGGGTCCTCTGGAAGTATCATGCCCAATTTTCTGAGGAACCGCCAGAATGATTTCCAGAGTGGTTGTACCAGCTTGCAATCCCACCAACAGTAGAGGAGTATTCCTCTTTCTCGACATCCTTACCAGTACCTGTTGTCTCCTGAGTTTTTAATCTTAGCCATTCTGACTAGTGTGAGGTGAAATCTCAGGGTTGATTTGATTTGCATTTTCCTGATGGCTAATGATGTTGAACATCTATTAAGGTGCTTTTCAGCCATCCAAATTTCTTCTGGTGAAAATTCTTTGTTTAGCTCTGTACCCCATTTTTTAATACAGTTATTTGTTTCTTTAGGGTCTAACTTCTTGAGTTCTTTGTATATATTGGATATTAGCCCTCTGTTGGATGTGGGGTTGGTGAAGATCTTTTTCCAATTTGCTGGTTGCCGATTTGGCCTTTTGACAGTGTCTTTTGCCTTACAGAAACTTTGTAATTTTATGAGGTCCCATTTGTCAATTCTTGTTCTTAGAGCATAAGCTATTTGTGTTCTGTTCAGAAACTTTCCGCCTGTGCCCATGTCCTCCAGGGTCTTCCCCAGTTTCTTTTCTATTAGTTTCAGTGTGTCTGGTTTTATGTGGAAGTCCTTGATCCCCTTGGAGTTTATCTTAGTACAAGGAGATAAGAGTGGGTCAATTTGCATTTTCCTGCATGTTGACCTCCAGTTGAACCAACACCATTTGTTGAAAAGGCTATCTTTTTTCCACTGGATGGTTGTAGCTCCTTTACCAAAGATCAAGTGACCATAACTCTGTGGGTTCATTTCTGGGTCTTCAATTCTATTCCATTGATCTACTTGCCTGTCGCTGTACCAATACCATGCAATTTTTAGCACAATTGCTCTGTAGTACTGCTTGAGGTCAGGGATATTGATTCCCCCAGAAGTATTTTATTGTTGAAAACAGTTTTAGCTATCTTGGGTTTTTGTTACTCCAGATGAATTTGAGAATTGCTCTTTCTAGATCTATGAAGATTTGATTTGGGATTTTGATGGGGATTGCATTGAATCTGTAGATTGCTTTTGGCAAGATGGCCATTTTTACTATATTGATCCTGCCAATCTAAGAGCATGAAATATTTTTCCATTATCTGAGGTCTTCTTCGATTTCTTTCTTCAAGGACTTGAAGTTCCTGTCATACAGATCTTTAACTTGTTTGGTAAGAGTCACGCCAAAATACTTTATATTGTTTGTGGCTATTGTGAAGGGTGTTATTTCCCTATCTTCTTTCTCAGTCTGCTTGTCCTTTGAGTACAGGAAGGCTAGTGATTTGCTTGAGTTGATTTTATAACCAGCCACTTTACTGAAGTTGTTTATCAGCTGTAGGAGTTCTCTGGTGGAGTTTTTTTGGGTTGCTTAAGTATACTATCATATCATCTGCAAATAATGATAGTTTGACTTCTTCCTTTCCAATTTGTATCCCTTTGACTTCCTTATATTGTCTAATTGCTCTCACTAGAACTTCAAGTACTATATTGAAAAGATTCTATTTCTTCAATGAGTACATCTTACCTTTATAGTATTATATTCCAGTATCTTAATTCAATGCAATCTATCCCACTTGTCAATAAGCCTATCACAGCAGTTTACATCTACACTTTATAACAACATCAAGAAGAAATTTTTCATAATTTCTTTATTCTAATTAGTAGTGTTACTTCAGGCTGTAATTACAGGCTCATTTTTCCTGTGTTCTAAGTGCTTGATTATTGCATTAAAGCTTATATTTGCAATGTGCAGAATTTAATGAAGAGACACATAGAGGTCTATCTCCAGAGAATAGTGTACTGGGTAATAAGTTTTAAGTGGAACATGTACATTAAGTCTCCCATCAGCAAGATGCTGGAAATACTTCACCTGTTATTATAAGCAGGTATGGAATTTTAAAAATGTGTGCTTTTTATCAAAATTTAGTCTGTTTCCTTTATTATGTTGAAGTCCCCCCCCCAATCCTAGCCACTCTGTAATTTTCATCAGAAAACAATGTTGAATTTTCTATGTCTGTTGACAGGGTCACATGATTTCTGCTTCTGAGTCCTTTTGTGTGATAGACAACATTTGTTGATTCTGGATAAAATACTGATATAGCACAAAAGAGAGGATATGTTAGAATATTGGCAATGAGTAATAGATGACTTTTTTCATGAAATAGGACTCTTCTCTACCTATAGGTTTTTTATAGGTCTTAAAAATATTTTGAATTTATCAGTCTATTCCTGTTTCTACTGATATGTTGAAGTTTTTGTTTTGTTTCTTTTGTTTTCTTTTTGTTTGCTTGCTTTTTGACGGCTTGTTTTTAGTCTGTTAAGGTGTGGGGATTTGAATGTGCTCATACCAGGGCACGGCACTAATGGAATTGTGTCCATGCTGGGGTAGGTATGGTCTTGTTGGAGGAAGTCTGTCACTGTGGGGTGAGCTTTGAAGCTCTGCCCAGTGCAGAAGAGTCACTATTCTCCTACAGAACTAGCTACAGAACTCTCAGCTTCTCCAGTGCAATGCCTGTCTGGACACTACTATGCTTTTCACCATGATAATAATGGGTTTAACCTCTGTCTGGACCTATAAGCCAGCCCCAAATAAATGTTGTCATTTATAAGAGTTTCCTTGGTCATGGTGTTTCTTCACAGTAATGGAAACCTTAACTAAAACACTTGTTATTCCATAATAAAAGTTGCTTTACCACCTCATACAAAGCCTTCATAATATGTTGCTGCACTCTACATTCAAATATTTTATTGAGTAATTTTATCAATGTTGATTAAAGATGCTAATCTATAATTTTAAAATTGTTTTAGCCTTATTTCATTCTATTTTTTGATATTATATAGCTAATTTCACACTCTTCATAATATTGCTTATTTGCTCATATTCTTTTTTGCATCATTAACTTTTATTTGTGTTTTGTTTATCAGCTTTCTTGACATGCTCAGAGAAGCAAGTTTTGAAACATTGATTCCTTTAAAACGGCATTTTTTCTTTAGTTTTGACTAATTTTAAAACTAATTTCTTCAATTTTTCTCTGTCTTTTCCTTACTCACTAAGACAATTGTGTGGGAACAAAATAAGATTAGAGGGATTTTTAAATGTAGAAGTCTATATCAATAAGTTTTACTTTTCACATTGATGTTCCTGTATATCAGACTTTTGCTGTGTTGTATTTTCATTTTCATTTGGTTAACAAAGAAATCCTTACAGTATTTTAATTCATTATCTGACATTGGAGTAAATTCAGGTGGACGATTTTCAAATTTTCACAGTTATGTGTGTTAACATATATTTTATATAACATATATTGTATGGTAAGAACTCTCAGTATAAAAGGAAGAGTAAATGGAAAAAACAGAACCAGGAATAAGAAAGGTAAATATTTTTTGTTTGATATATTCTTTATTTACATTTCAGATGATTTTCCCTTTCCTGGCTCCTCACCCCCCAAAAGTCCCATATGCCCTTTTCCCTCCCCCTGTTCCCCCATCTACCCCTTCCCACTTCCCTGTTCTGTTATTCACCTACACTGATGCATTGAGCAAGAAAGGTAAGTATTAAATTTAGAGATTCATGCATGATGACTTGCACACTCCACTGTAAAATTGAAGTCACTAATTTGGGGATAGATATTCTCTTTATCTAAACTTTGTAATTCTCACAATTAGTATCTTAACACCCATACTGTCTGTTCATTTGCAATATAACAAATTGGCACATGGAATTTTATAAACTCTATAACTCAGATTAATTCCAGATAAAGCCTTGTGTGTGACTTACAATCTGCCAAAAAACACCCTATATGACACTTTGTACAGCTGATCAAAGGTGTAATGTATTTACTCATTTATTCAATATTGGTAGCAGTGTATATGATATATACTTACATAGTTTTGCATGCCTACTAAATTACAATCACGGGTCTGTTGCCAGAAGCCTGTTTTTGATATATGTGAGAGTGAGTTACATGCTTACATGCATATGTAAGTGTTTATAAATATTTGTATGTATCTGGAGGCTAGAAGTAGATGTCAGGTACTTTCTCAATTCTACTTCATTTTATTTTCTTTCTTTTTCTTTTTAAATTTCTTTAAAGATTATATTTCTATTATATTATAACTGTATTATACAATATTGTAAAGAAGTAATAATATGTGTATAATAAATATATTTTCTTTGAGATCATAATATAATTCTATCATCTCTACATTCCCTTTCCTCCTTCTAAACCATATATTCCCTACTTGTTCTTTTTAAAACTCATGACCTTTTTTTCATTAATTTTTATTATAGCCATATATATGTATATTTATACATATATATTTCCAATCCAACATATTTGGTCTGTATAATGTTACTTTAGGGTAGACCATTTGGTATTGAATAGTGAATTATGCTTTTACCTCAGGAAAACTACTATAGGGAATAAAATTAGGAAGCCTACACAAACATTCCTTAGTTGCTTGTAGTTCTCTGTGTAGAATCAAGGCTACAAGTTAATTTTCAGACAAGAACCATGACTATATGATAAGCTGACAGATTCATTCAGCACAGGATACGTGGCCTCCATGTAACCATATCTTATCTTCCCTTTGCCTTATGATTTCAGGGTTAACCATGCATACCACCCCATCAAGATTTATAAAGCTAATGGAGATCCTCAGGTAGGTCTTTATTCTTGCTCAGAAAACAATTTTATCTACTAGCCATCTCAGAAACAAATCCACCACTTAAAATATTTTATTAACTTCTGAGAAATTCAAACATTGTGTTCTGACCACATTCACCCTTCTCTTTTATACCCTACCATTCACAGAATCCCAAATTTATTGCCCGAGTTTTTTGAAACCTATATGTGATTATTGCAACTTATGTAGTCTTATTTGTATGGTTATATACTGAAGCACAGTAGATGGACCACACCCTTGATGAATACTAACTCTCCATCGCTCAGCTTCTGTAAAGCAAAGGACAGCATCTTTGAGAGAAGAAGATTTGGCATAAAGAGTAGAAAAAAATCTCCTTACCACCTATATATCTTACATAGGATAATTTTTCAGACTGTATGAGGAACTCAGAAAACTAAACTAAATATCAAGAAAACAAAGAAGTTTAGCCTTAGATTTTTCTCAAATAGTTCTTTAGTGCTTCAATCTCCCTTCTAGCACACAACCCACCAAAAGTAGGGGAAATGAAATATTAGGAAACAGGCTGTAGAAATGTTTAGAAATAGTTCTTTGGGGTAATTTGAGTCCTTATTGTCAGCAGTGCAGTGTTCCAGCAAAACACCAAACACGAATCAGCAGCAGAAGTCCAGTTCACTCAATAAACACCAAACATGACTCAGTAGTAGCAGCTAAATCTGGAAGAAACCACAAGCATCTGCGAATCTGCAGGAGTCCACAGCATCAACAAGAAGCAGCTAGAATACCACCAGAAGTTCTTTGGTTCATTTCTCTCCACAAAGTACAATCAGTGAAGAAAGCAAGGTGAATCAATGGAAGAGTGTCATTAGCACAACTAAGACCAGCAAAGAGCAGCAAGGCTAACCAATGCAAAAGCATTTTCCACTGTCTGTTGGGTAATACTTACACTCTTTCCAAATATCACATGTTCTCTCAAGTTTCTGCTCTAGCAAAACACAATATGCACTTTCACGAGGTAAGTTTCAGAAAAAGATCAAGTGTGTGTGTGTGTGTGTGTGTGTGTGTGTGTGTATCCCAGGATTTCTAATGTATGAATTTACCTCCTTCAGTCTGTTCTGTTTTGTCTGTGTTTTCCTATATCCTAAAATGCAACTGACCATTTATCCCTAAATTTTTGCTGCTCTAGCTCACCTAAGACAGAAATTGACCAACACTGAGTGTCAGCTACAGGGGGAATAGAAGGGCAGTGTGAACCCCATGAGAGCATCAGGCCTCTGGATATCAGGTATTTACCCTCTCACTATCCATTTTCCTGGGTCCAGAGACTGTTTTTCTATCTATGCTGTATCTACTGAACTTCTAGAGACTGAACATTGAATATATTTTTTCCATTTTTCTTTTATTAAATAATTTTTTCACATTTCTTAAGGTGTCATATTTTATTCATCAAGATTGATAGATGGTAATTAAAATAAAATAAACAGCAGTAAACTGTTTACTTGAATTACATTTATGGCATATCAGACTTACTTCATGTTCATCATTTGCTCACCAACATTTCTATTCCATCTGGAGTACTGCCTTCTATGAATTTCTGTACTCATATTATCAAGCAGAAATAGTTTTTAAAATTAGCAATTGTGGGCTGGAGAGGTAGGTCAGCAGTTAAGAACACTAGCTGCTCCTCCAGTTCAATGCCCATCAACCATATGGTGGCTCATAATCATCTGTCATGGGATCTGATGCCCTCTTCTGGTGTGTCTGAAGAGAATGAAAGTATACTCATATACATAAAACAACTAAAATTAGCAACTGACCTTCATCTGCAACACAAGTCTCTCTTAAAATGTTAACTTTCTTGATTTCCCTTTGGTAAATCTTCCCCGTAGCTTGTTTCCTGATGGTTTTCTTTTTCAAAGACACAAGTAGTCTTTAGGTATTTAGGAACATGTATGTATATAGCACTGCATATATGAATATAACAGTAATCAATGGGAAAAGAGGCCATACATGTCAAAGAAAACAAGGAGTGGAATATGCGAGAGTCTTGACAATGGAAGAGAAAGGGGAAATGATGTAATTATATTAAAATTTCAAGAAATAAAGGAAATAATTAGAACAGAGATAAGAACAAAAGCCATAAAATTTTAATTTTGTGAACTTTTGTCAACCTATGCAGATCTTGTCTGTTCAACCTGGGGTTGAAGGACCTGATAGAATGGGGCTGATTATAGTCTAATACTGTAGACAACCTGACTTCAGTTTAAATGTACATTTATACATGAATGTAACAAAGAAAGTAATGGTCCAAGGAAGGTTGAGTTCAGAAAACCATTAAATAAACATTTGTAAGCACATACAAAATATTGAAATGGCAACCCTTACCTGAAACTTTCTTGGGACAGACTGATTTAAACACAACTGTCTGACATGTACTATTGATTATATGTGGAACAGCATAAAAACAAGGCAGAAGGTTGTAGCCAGATTCAAGGTACACAGACCAGATTGGGTTCTATAGCTATGATCTGACAGCCATAAAGAATAAGCATATGTTATAAGATGAGCATAAATATTTGTTTCAGGAATCACAAATCACATGCAGAAACAATCCATGAAACAAAATGTACTTGAGGTAAAAGCCTTTTTGATCTCCCTGGAGCATCACACACAGTTGCCCAAGGCATTGTTCATCATGCGTCATTCCTTTGACCATGTTCCAACAGATGTTCATTTTGTTTTTGAAATATTTATTCTTCAATGTCAGATCCCCTGCAGCTGTCATTACAGGGGATTGTATGTCACCACATGGGTACTGAGATTTGAACCTTGGTCATGTGTTAGAGCAGTAAGTATTCTTAACATCTGAGCCATCTCTCTACCCTCTTTCTATTTAATTTTAAAAAATTTGCTTAATGAATTTTTAGTGTCTGTACTCTGCAATTGCCTTCATGTGCATAAACCTAGTTTTAATTTAATATAGAAGTGAGGAATGTCATGTAAGCAATGTGTACAAGTGGAAAAGAAGCAATGAATCAGAAATTATGTCTTCATAGAATGGAGAGAGAAAAAATATTTTGTCATCAGAGAAATGAGTTAATTGCCATGGAGAAGTTACTATTGTAAATATTCTTGAACTTATCATTATCTGTAGAGATAAAAAAGAAAAAAATTGAGGTAGATGAGTTGTTCTTAGCAGCATAATGTTATGAACTTTTCAAATGAAGGAACCTGAACCACACTGGACCATTCACCAGTCAATGGTGGAGTTGGTGGTAATCATGAGACCTCCACCCATTCTGAGTGTTTATAGACAATAATGATTGGTTGGTGTTTGGGAGGACTCACTCACCAGCCCTCACACATTTCTGAGAATTTACAGGCATTAATGCTTGCTGGGGAAAGGGATAAAGATAATTTTCAGTAGTGTAATTTATGAGAAGGTACCCATGTTCCTGTAAATAAGTCTGCGCACTGCATGCTTATGTGATCAGTCCTGATTAAACTTACTGGCTCACCAGAAACATAACATATCACTCACACACACACACACACACACACACATGCATGCATATATTGTAATGTATGATTTAATTTATATAATTCATACTACAATAAAACTATATGATACATTTATGTATATATTATATATGTATGTATGAAAGTACACTCGTCACTTGGGATGAGGAAAGAGATAAGAGAGAATGAGAGGGAGAATATTATCAAAATATATGACATAGACATATATGCATGAAAAATGGTTATAAAAATCATTACTATACCTAAATAGTATATGAAGTTAAACAATTTTGCAATTGGTTCCATTGATGAACAATAGAATAAATGGAAGCTTATGTAAAAGTCACTTCACAGGATTCCATCTCTCTACAATAAAAAGGGTAGATACTATTTTTAAGAATTTTATAGAAAATTATAAACTTTATAAAACTCTGCATAAGTCCCGAGATTAATATTACAAGTTAAATACCGAGGACTAAATGACATAGAAAAGTGCATAAATACTTGAATCACCAAGTAAAATATAGGTCCAAAATATTTAGCTGCTCAAAATTAACGCTAAAATTAGTATTTCATAGTTTAGGAATTCCTTGTCTCCAAAGCTAAGCTTGTTTTTACTGTTGATCTTGAAGTCTTAATGAAGCAAAACAAGTAGAGAAAGTTAGCTTGAGTGTTGACAGGAGAGGGTTCAATGGGTAAGAGTGATACTCACTTCCACAATACCAGATGTGATTGCATGATGTGATTCTCTGTGATCTTCTGCCACCTACTGTCTGCCACAGATATCGCACCCATGTCACATCCACACCTACCCACACCCTTTCACACACCTATTTTTATAACAGTAAAACAAACAATAAAACCATTTTTTATAGTAATAAAAAATAATTATGTTTCTACTCACCCAACAGATGTATGTCTTTATTTAGGACAAGCATCTGCAGAATAGGGAGGAAATCAAAGACAAACACATACTCTTTAAACTTTCTCAATAGTTGTAAGCTTGAAAAGCAATCTGTGAATAGTAAATTTGTAAAAATTATAATATTGCTTTCTAATTGTTAATTTTATATAAAGTCCCAGGGGACAGCTAGTGTTCTCTCTATGGCCCTTCCCTTTCCTTTCTCAGACACATGCCATGTCTTATGTTTTGCTTTGGAATGAGTACCTGATCACACAGCTCCACAAACTCCTGCTACTCTTCACCACCTATGCTGTCATACTATGGGCCCCACCCTGTCTTCTTGCTGCCACTGGTTAGTATTGTTCACCTCTGTCCTACATAGGGACTTGAGAAGGGATGTGGGATATCACACATTTACAATTGTAGACTACTGTGTTCACAATTGTAGACATACAAAGCACTTTACAGTTTGAGCACCTCAGCCAGTATTTTACATTCTCCAAAAAATTACTACTTTAAGCTCCAAGTTAGGTACATCTAAAAGCCAGGACGGTTTCCAATTATGGCTTTTTTTTCTCCTACTCCAACTTATGTTATCATCATCATAGCCATTCCTTTGTTCTGTACACTGCTGATGAAATGAGGTAGGGAAATAATGTCATATTTCCACAAAAGAGATGGTGATGAAAAAGAAATCCAGATCTCCTCTTTTACATTTCTCAAGCATAAATTAAAGCACCACTTTCCTTTAAAGGATCTGAATTCAAATTTTTATTCTTGGACTATAAGGCAACATAATCCAGGTACCATTGATAATTTGAAGGAGTGTCATGGAATAGTAAAACTTCTTTGTGGATGTATCTATGAATCAATGCATTCTATGTGGATAGAATGTAATTAAAAGTAGATATGGTATAGCTATGTTCTGTACTTTAGAAAAAGACTGGACTGGAAAGATGGCTAAGCAGTTAGGAGCAATGGCTGTCCTTTAGAAGACCTGGGTTCAATTCTTAGCACCCGTATGGTAGCTCACAGTCATTTGAAGCTCCAGATCCAGAGTATTTAGCTGTCATTCTGACATTGTGGGCACCAGGCACACCTGGTATGCAGATTTATATACGGCCACACACAAGGTAACTAAAAAAAATAATTATGATGACAATAATGATGAGTCAGAATACATATAATCAAAAATAACACAGATGCCAAATCCTTATCATCATTTAAACCACAATTATAAATGCAATTTATATTGCATTTATATTGCATTTATCTTCTATTTTATTTTATTTTATTTTATTTTATTTTATTTTATTTAAATATACAGGTGTGTCTCTGTTTTTATTTACGTAAGATGGGGTGCTCTCAGATTCCAGAAGAAATCATTGGATTCCCCCAGAGACAGTCAGATGGTTGTACATGAAGACATGTGAGCACTGGTATCAAAGCTAGGGTCTTCTGGAAAAGCATCAAGCAATCTTAACTACTGATCATCTATTCTGTCAATGAATAATTATTTTTTATTGAAAATTTTGATAATTTGTTAAATAGTCAAAAGAATATTTATAATGTAAATGTGATTTTCATGTGACTATCTTACAATGAAACCTGAGAAGTTTTGTTTTGTTTTTTATTTATTTGTTTGGACCTTTTCTTCCAGTTTAATGTGATGTGTGTGATCAGATCATGTGGCTTCTTTAAAGACAAAGTGTAAGGCCTGATGAGAAACTAGATAAGAATTCTTCCAGGCTCTAGTTATGGGTTGATGGCAACACCAAGGAATTTACTTCACACTCCAGTTAAGGTCATAAAACTTGCAAATAGGTCACATATACTCACAATTTAAAATAATAAAATAGTTAAGTATCCACTTGTGCTTGAATTTCAAAATTTTCACATTGTTCATCCACCTGAAAAGACAAAGAAACAGGCTTGAATAATGCAAATTTCAGACCACAGGACCTTGACACATGGTTTCCATAGAAACCATGAAGATTGACTTCATTGGTATTTATGGATCACGGCCAACTGCTTCAGAAAAACACATCAAGAAGATTTACCTTATAGCTAGGACAGATTCCTATGTTGATATAAAATTTCTTAATCTTTTCTTGCTATGCATAATCTTCTTTTTAAATTATTTGATTTTTATTTGATATTTTCTCTCCTGTAAATACTTCTGTTTTTATCGACATTGAATTTATTATTGTTTAACTCATACTTTGATTTTGCTGATTCAGATTGCATTCGCTAAACAAGAAAACTCTTATAAGCATCAAGGATGGACATGAATGGACATACAGGTCTCAATGGGGAACATAGAAACAGATAATTGTATTCATATATCAGATATAAATATAAGAAATACAAAACCATCACCGATATCTGAAACCTACAACACAATAAAATCTTTGTTTTTATTGTTATATTTTAAACTAGTTTTCTACTCATATGCTTAGTATTGCTATATTACATAATTAACACTTCAAAAAAAGCAAGCAATTGGTTATTAAGATCATCTGTTTATATTTGTAAAATTAGAAACATATTTATACATATATAATTTAATGACTAATATTTCCAGAAAATTCTTGGTGTTCAATCTCTAATACATGGTTATTTGAGAGCCAGTGATTGTATAGAAAATGAAAGTAATTCCTTCCTCTTCACACCAAATTTATGCTAATTTTTCTGCTGTTGAACATAAAATTATATTTATTATGTATAAAATTTTCAGCACTAACTTTTTGATTTGCATTTCCAGTTTCCTTGAAGTTACAATGACCTTTAATGTAAGTTTACCTTTTCTTATCCTAATCATAATTTTTACTTTATATTTCACTTTAACATTTTTATAAGCCCATAACCTATACAATAAAATACAAATATGTATATGTAAATATATGTATATGTCAACCCATTTCTACACTCTTCTTCTGCTCAATGCTATAAACCTATAACTTTCCAAATTTATAGATTTCCTGTCATTTCTGCATGTATTTGGATTCTATCTTTTTCTAGTCTAGTCCTCACTCTTTCCACCCTCACACCATCCTCCGAACTTTTCTTTCTTTCTTTGTTAACATATTCAATTTTTCATTTTTTCAATAAGCCACTGAATGTAGGAGCCATCAGTGACTCTATTCTTTTTTTTTTAATTTTTATTTTCTATATTCTATGTTTACATTACAAAGGCTTTCCCCTTTCCCAGTTCCCCCCTCCCTATGTCCCATAATTCCTCTCCCCCCCAACTATTCCCCAATCATTCCCCCTACCCCCACGGTTTCTCTACAAAACTGGATCCAATCTTTACAGGCCCAGGGTCCTCTCCTTTCTTCTTCTTGGCAATCATTTGACTTGCTAATTGTGCCTTGAGTATTTAGGGCTTCTGGGCTCATTAATATCCACTTATCAATAATTGCATTTCATGTGTATTCATTTGTGATTGGGTTAACTCATTCAGGATGATATTTTCCAGGTCTAACCATTTACCTACAAATTGCATGAATTCATTATTTTTAATTGCTGAGTAGTATTCCATTGTATAAATATACCACATTTTCAGTATCCATTCCTCCTTTGAGGGATATTTGGGCTCCTTCCAATTTCTGGCTATTATAAACAAGGCTGCTATAAACATAGTGGAGCATGTGTCTTTATTGTATGCAGGGGAATCCTCTGGGTATATGCCCAGGAGTGGTATGCCAGGGTCCTCTGGAAGTGACATGCCCAATTTTCTGAGGAATCACCAAACTGATTTCCAGAGCAGTTTTACCATTTTGCAATCCCACCAACAGTGGAGGAGTGTTCCTCTTTCTCCAGATCCTCGCCAGCACTTGTTGTCTCTTGAGTTTTTAATCTTAGCCATTCTGACTGGAGTGAGGTGGAATCTCAGGGTTGTTTTGATTTGCATTTCCCTGATGACTAATGATGTTGAACATCTCTTAAGGTGTTTCTCAGCCATCTGCATTTCTTCTGGTAAAAATTCTGTGTTTAGCTCTGTACCCCATTTTTTGATAGGGTTATTTGGTTCTTTGGGGTCTAACTTCTTGAGTTCTTTGTATATATTGGATATTAGCCCTCTGTCGGATGTGGGGTTGGTGAAGATCATTTCCCACTTTGTTGGTCTATTCTTAAAGAAATGACAATTTCTCCTTCTATCAACTTTCATCCACTCCAGCAAGGGTGGGCCCTTGTGAGACTCTCCTCAACCCATTCCGAAATGTTAACTGTCTTGGCCATGTGCTCAGAGATCTTCCCACATCTGCACTTCTACCTGATCTCACATTGCTGATGCTATATCTAACCTTGATGCCAAACCTAGCTCTCACAGTCTATGCTCCAGTCAACCTTGGACCTTTCGTGTCTACTACCTCACTAATCCCTGGAGAACCCAGCCTGAACATTTTCTATCCTCCAGGTTTGAGCAGGGTCACATACCCTGTTTCTTAGCCCAGCTTTCTGTGTTTATTTTAGATATAAAATTAACAAAAGAAGGCTATATACTCAGGTCTCATCATAAAATCACACAAAATATGAAAGGTCAAGGTAGAATATCCTAATGAAAGTTCACCAGTTCTATTGGAATGTTATTCAACAAGAATTATCTAGATGAATCCCACAGCACAGAACATAAAAGAGCAAACAATAAATAGTATATGTATAGAGTTAAGAATTATATTAATTATATAGCAAAGAAAAAGAAGCCATGAATTTAAAAGATAACCAAGGGAAGTGGTCTCAGGGGAAGTTTCGAAGGGAAAAAATCAAAAGGAAAATAATTCATTTATATTATAATCTCAAAAATATTAATAAGTATTTTTAAAAGAATAATCATAAACTTCATTAAAGAAATCAAGCAACTTTTTAAACACAAACATCTCAATGAGCATGTGATGGTTTGTCTATGATTGGCCCAGGAAGTGACCTCATTAGGAGGTGTGACCTTGTTGGAGTAGGTGTGTCACTGTGGGTGTGGGCTTAAGACCCTCACCCTGGCTGCTTGGAAGTTAGTCTTCCACTAGCGGCCTTCAGATGAAGATGTAGAACTCTCAGCTCCTCCTGTACCATGCCAGCCTGGATGCTGCCATGTTTCTGCCTTGATGACAATGGACTGAATCTCTGAGCCCCTAAGCCAACCCCAATTAAATGTTGTCTTTTATAAAACTTGCATTGGTCATGGTGTCTGTTCACAGCAGTAAAACCCAAACTAAGACAGAAGTTGGTACCAGGGACTGGGGTATTGCTGTGACAGGCCTGACCATGCTTTTGTGCGGAAAAATGTGGATTTGGGGACTTTGGATTTGGAAAGCCACGGAATTCTTTAAGTGGGACTTAATGGGCCAGACTAGTAGGAATATGGAAGACAGCAGTGATGAGGGTCATTTTAACTATGTAGGTCTGACGGCTCAAGAAGTTTCAGTGGAGAAGAACTTTAATATGTGGCTGAGAGACTGTTTTTGGGATGTTCTAGTAAAGAACATGGCTGTTTTTTGCCATTGTCTGAAGAAACTGCCTAGGACTAAGGTAAAGAGATTTATATTAATTGCGTCTGCAAAGGAAGCCTCAAAAAGACCCAACAAAAACTTTGTTCTCTGGTTAAGTCTGATGAAGAGAATTTTGAACAAACATAGCAAGCTGAGAAAGGAAAAGTACAAAATATATAGTTTGAGTATTAAAGGGACTCCAGGAAGTGAAATGGAGCTGAATTCAAGGATATTAAATTGAATTAAGGGAGTGGTGACCTTGGGGGCAAGATTCACCCAGTTAACTTTAGGTCCTGGCATGGTCGTACAAGCCTTTAATCCCAGGAGGCAAAGAAAAGCAGATCTCTGAGTTCAAGGCCAGCCTAGAACAGAGCAAATTCTAGGTGAAGAAAAACTTTAATCCAGGTTTGGTGAACCACACCTTTAATCCCAGTGTTTAGGAGACAGGCATGCAATTGAGTCCAAAGTCAGTCTAAGGAGCAAGATTTAGGACAGCCAACTTAGGCAGTGAAGGAGCTGGGAAAAAGGAAGCTAGGGTTAACGGAATAGAACAAGGGGGCCAATGTTCCAGCTCCTACAAGCAGCAGATCTCAGCAGCTTTGGCCATGTGTCTCTGGCTTTATATTCAAGACGAGAAGGAGACTACTGGGACAATTGATGCTGGTTAGCTAGAGCTAAGAAATTAGTGGTGATTAAGAAAAAACCAGTATCACTGAGGTGAAATATGGGAACTGTTTTCTGAGAGCACAAAGAAGCTGTATTCCAGAGATAGCCAAGTGTTCCTCATGCTGCAGCTGTACTTGGTAACATGTAAGAATCATCCAGGTGGTACTGGTTTTGAAGGCATGAAGGCATCATGAAGAACAGCTGAGGCTTGGTACTGTGAGAGGCCATGGAAGGCCATTGGTGAAAGTGTACCCTCAGTTGTAATTGACAGCCCCAGACTGAAGGAGTCATGCAAAGGAGTTAAGGCTTGGTACCATGAAGATAGCCTATGAGAGGCTTTGGTGAAGCATAGTTGCAGTATAAGACCCTAGCATATTGGAGATGCCAGTACCATGGGATGACCACCAAGAACAGCAGTGGCAGTGGAGTGGATCAATCCGAACTTAAGAGTGCTACAGAGGGCAGAGCTGGAAAAGTGACACCAGCTCTTTGGAGATACACAGAAGATCATGTGTGGATCTCAGACATTGGAACAAGAAGCTGTGAAGCTGAAATTGACTTGGGGTACCCACAATGTTAAAGATGCCAGAGCCACAGGATGCCTGCTAAGGAAAACTGCTAACAGGGAGTAGAACAAGCCCATGAGAAAGAACCTAGCTGCAGTCAACAAGGATGAAAAAGGAGTTGGATATCTGAAGACTGCTTTGCCATCAGACATGGTGATGCAGAGTTTGGGCTTTGTCCAGCTGGTTTCTCATCTTGTTTGGAGGATTACAGTTAAGTGATTGAATGAATCTCAGAAGAGACCTTGAACTTTGGACTTTTAACACTGTTGAGACTGCTATAGATTACAGGGACTTTTGAAGTTGGACTAAATGCATTTTGCATTATGCTATGTTTAAGTATGGCCCCCATAGACTCATGCTTTAACAAGCCTATATGGGCCAGGGAGTGGAATGTGATGGTTTGTATATGCTTTTCCCAGGGAGTGGAATGTGATGGTTTGCATATGATTGGCCCAGGAAGTGACCTCATTAGGAAGTGTGGCCTTGTTGGAGTAGGTGTGTCACTGTGGGTGTGGGCTTAAGACCCTCATCCTGGCTGCCTGGAAGTTAGTCTTCCACTAGCAGCCTTCAGATGAAGGTGTAGAGCTCTCAGCTCCTCCTGTACCATGCCGGCCTGGATGCTGCCATGTTTCTGCCTTGATGACAATGGGCTGAATCTCTGAGCCTGTAAGCCAACCCCAATTAAATGTTGTCTTTTATAAAACTTGCATTGGGCATGGTGTCTGTTCACAGCAGTAAAACTCAAACTAGGACAGAGCATAAAAAGAATAAAGGCCTGAATGGTGCCCTAGAAAATAAAAAAGCATAAGAGTGTATGAAATGACAATTATATTTCAAGATTTGATAACACTACAATAAAGAGATAGAACTGTTTAGATGAACTATTTGATCATGATTTAATTTTGGTATTTGATATCAGTCTAGGAAATGTCCATTTCCTCCAGATTCTCCAGTTGTGTTGAGTATAAGTTTTTGTAGTAGGATCTGATGATTTTTCGAATTTCCTCAGTTTCTGTTGTTATACCTCCCATTTCATTTCTAATTTTGTTAATTTGGATACTGTCTCTGTGCACTCTGATTATTCTGGCTAAGGTTTAATCTATCTTGTTGATTTTCTCAAAGAACCAGCACTAAAACTAATAGAAAAGAAACTGGGAAAGGCTCTTGAGTACATGGGCACAGAGGAAAATTTCCTGAACAGAAAACCAACAGCTTATGCTCTAAGATCAAGAATTAAAAAATGGGACCTCATAAAATTACAAAGTTTCTGTAAGTCAAAGGACACTGTGAATCAGACAAAATGGCTTTCCCCAAATTTGTTTCCCAACAAATTGGGAAAAGATCTTTTTCAACCTTACATCCGACAGAGGGCTAATATCCAATATATATAGAGAACTCAAGAAGTTAGATTCCGGAGAGCCAAATAACCCTATTAAAAATGGGGTACAGAGCTAAACAAAGAATTTTCACCTGAAGAACTTCGAATGGCTGAGAAGCACCTTAAGAAATGTTCAACATCATTAGTCATTAGGGAAATGCAAATCAAAACAATCCTGAAATTTCACCTCACACAGGTCAGAATGCCTAAGATTAAAATCTCAGGAGACAGCAGGTGTTGGCGAGGATGTGGAGAAAGAGGAACACTCCTCCACTGCTGGTGTGATTACAACCTGGTACAACCACTCTGGAAATCAGTCTGGCGGTTCCTCAGAAAACTGGCCACGACACTTCAGGAGGACCCTGTTATACCACTCCTGGGCATATACCCAGAGGATTCCCTGGTATGCAATAAAGACACATGCTCCATTATGTTCATAGTGGCCTTATTTATAATAGCCATAAGCTGGAAAGAACCCAAATGTCCCTCAGTGGAGGAATGGATACAGAATATGTGGTATAATTACCCAATGGAATAATACTCAATTATTCCATTAAAAATAATGAATTCATGAAATTTTTAGGCACATGTTTGGAACTGGAAAATATCATCCTAAGTGAGGTAATCCATTCACAAAAGAACACACATGGAATGCAGTCACTGATAAGTGGATATTAATTAGCCCAGAAGCTCTGAATACTCAAGACACAAGTAACATATCAAATGATTTCCAAGAAGAAGGAAGGAGAGGGCCCTGGTCCTGGAAAGGCTTGATCCAGCATTGTAGGAGAGTATCAGGACAAAGAAATGGGAGGGGTGATTGGGGAATGGGCAGAGAGAAGAGAGCTTATGGGACTTATGGGGTAGGTGGAACCAGGAAAGGGGAAAACATTTGGAATGTAAAGAAACAATATAGAAAATTAGAAAAAAGAGAGAGAAAAAAACATTGAAGAGTCCTCAGGCTGAAATGAGCATAACCAAGCACGAAACTCAGGATATAGTTCTCTAAATAGAACAGATCAAGTAGAAGATAGGATATTAAGACTGAAGTAGAAAATTTAGAACATACAAGTTAAAAAATAAAGCATGAGAAAGGAAAATGCAAGAACTATTGGCTACCACAGAAAGACCAAATCTTCAAATAATAGGTATTGACTCAGGAGAAGAATGCCAAGCCAATGATATAGCCAAGATTATATGGATGAAAATATCATAAACTCAAAAACTTCAGAATAAAATGACACCATACATAAATGAACCTAACAGATATCTATAGAACATTTGACCAAAATACCAAAGAATATACATTTTACTCAGTCAACAGCCCACAAAAATATCTGTAAAATAAATCACATACTAGGATGTAAAAGTCTTAAATTCATAAAAATTGAAATAGCTCTATATATTCTCTCTACCAATAATGGAATAAAACTTAAAATCAACCAACAACAAGCTTCTGGAAAGTATACAAACTCAAAGACATTAAGCAATGAGAATATATGCATTTGTGCATATGTACTCTCTCTCACCCTCTCTCTCCCTCTCTCTCTCTCTCTCTCTCTCTCTCTCTCTCTCTCTCTCTCTCTCTCTCTCACACACCCACACCCACCCACACACACGCAAACACACACACACACACACACACACACACACACACACACACACGTACCATGCTAAAACATTAACATTCCTATTTCAAGATATATTACAGGGCTATGGTAATAAAATAAATAGTATGATACTGACATAAAACAAAGTGGTAGACCCATGGACCAGAATAGAAGAGCCAAATATGAATGTGTATAACATTAACCATCAGATATTTGACAAAGGTGCCAAAACATACACTAAAGATTGCAACTTTAATAAACAGTAGTGCATATTCACATGTAGAAGGAAGAGATGGGAAAAAATTCAATTATAAAGGGAGGACAATATAGAAGATGAGAGGAGCAGGGAATAAATAACATTGAAGATGTCTTTAAAAGTCAAGGGAATCATATTTTTATATTTACCTAAATTGTGTATGTATGTGTATATATGCATATATATACACACACATATATATGTATATGTATATATATATATAAATTAAGTTATAGCACTTTTTTGATAATGTTTTTACAACAACCACAAACTACTTCTTACCTACATGAGGCATAGAAAATCTACTTTTGAATTGTTGGTCAGATTCCAGGAGGCTTACAAAATGATATAGGCCATTGCTGTTGCTTTCAAGTGCCTCCCAGAGGTTCAAAGTTAAGCCTTTCTCGCCGATGACACCACTAAATATGAACAGAGAACTCATGGACAGATGACTCAGAGGAATTAAGCTGGTGATCTAAAAGCCTCCTCAAGGATTAGCTCTTATTATATCCAAAATTGTTGTGCAAGCTGCTATGGGAGAAAAGAAATCAATAGTCCTAGCCAACTGTAATGCATATGAACCACAACAATGACCAACACAGCAAGCTATCCCTAAAGGAGCAATGGAGGTGTTCATAATTTGGTGGTAACCAATGGCTATCTAACTGGACTAAGGTCAATTCTACATGAGGGAAGTTATGCCTGATGCTGTAAACCTAGACAACTACTCCTAGCTAGTGAGATCATAGAGTATAGTAAAACTACTACTCCTACTTTACTAAACCTGAATAATTTCTAGCTGCATTCTGAGTACATATCCTTATATACACACATAAGGGCAGCTCTAACTCCTCATCAAAGACTTCTTTTGTATCAGAGGCAGAGGAAAATTAAAGAAATCCACAACTGGGCAAATGCAGAAATCAACTGATCATGGGATGCTAAGACCCAGTTGATATATCTGCAACACAATTTGTACACCTAAGACTCAGGGAACACTCTGGAAGAAGGGTTAGAGAGATGTAAGAGCCATTTGAATATGTGCTAAGAGATAGTATCTTCTAGATATATCAGTGATGTTACACTCATTAAATCTCAACAACATGGCTGTCTAGACAAGACCTGCACAATGACATACCTGTTGACATTGGGTGGGAATGGGAGAAATTTCATGGGGTCCCACCACAAAAATAATAGGTTCAGGGAATTAATGACTACAAATAGAAGGAAAATAATTCTTCATCAGGACTAAGTCCACAAAATGGTTATCCAATCCCAAGTAGCAAACCCTAAAACATATATATGTAAGGAACACTAAATTGACTCAGCATGTAATACTTAGATATTCATATATATATGCATGTATATATATATATGTATGTATATATATGTGTGTGTATATAATGTGTATATATGTGTATATGTATATATGTGTATATATGTGAATATGTTTATGTATATATGTGTATATATGTATATGTGAATATGTGTATATATGTATATATGTGTGTGTGAATATGTATGTTTATATATGTTTATTGTGTATAAATATGTGTATGTGTATATGTTCAGATGTATGTAAATATGCATATGTATATATGCATATATGTGCAGAAGTATGTAAATTATGTGAATATGTGTATATATGTATATATGTGTGTGAATATGTATGTTTATATATGTTTATTGTGTATAAATATGTGTATGTGTATATGTTCAGATGTATGTAAATATGCATATGTATATATGCATATATGTGCAGAAGTATGTAAATTATGTGTATTTATGTGTGTATATGCATATCTATGTATATGTGTATATATATGTATATGTGTATATGTGCATATGTGTATGCATGTATATGTATGTGTATGAACAACAACAATTAAAGGAACAGAGGCTATGAATTTGAAAGAGTTGCAAGAGGAACAGGGAAAGGAGTGTTAGATAGAAAAGAAAGTACAGTGGTATAATTATATTTTGATTACTAGTGATTTATTATTTTACTTTTATTTTTGAGATCAAAACATAATTACATCATTTCTTCCCTAAAATCAGCATTAGTTATAGAATACAAAAATGTTAAATATAGGGTCCGATAGAACAATGCACTTAATAGAGAATAATAGATATGGAGAGGCAATCTACAAATATCAAGTGTCACTACAAAACAGATAATGAGGAAGAAGATATCAACAAATACTAACCATCTTTGATTAGTTGATAAGAAGTCTAAGTAGGTACATTAGAAATGTTCACAGAAATTTATTTTAAACCTCAAGTATTGTGAAAATACTCATTTTAAGAACAAATAAAATAATTAACTGGCTTACAGAGGTATGTATCCATAATCTTAGCTATTGGAAGTCTACGGAAGGCAGGTTGTTAAAAGTTGCAGTCCAATTTTTGGCCTGTAGAACATGTACAAAACAAACTAAGAGTACATAGAAAGACCCTTGCAAAATAATTAAATAAAAATAAATGAATAAATCAAATAATGGAGAAGAAAGAAAAGGAAATAACAATAGTTTTTGTAAAACCAACAAAATTAGTAATCATCCAGGCATCTCAAATAAAAAAAAAAATTTAAAAAACCCTGTATTTCTGAGGAACCGCCAGACTGATTTCCAGAGTGGTTGTACCAGCTTGCAGTCCTACCAGCAGTGGAGGAGTGTTCCTCTTTCTCCACATCCTCGCCAACACCTGATGTCTCCTGAGTTTTTAATCTTAGCCATTCTGACTGGTGTGAGGTGAAATCTCAGGGTTGTTTTGATTTGCATTTCTCTAATGACTAATGATGTTGAGCATTTTTTAAGGTGTTTCTCAGCCATCCAAATTTCTTCAGGTGAAAAGTCTTTGTTTAGCTCTGTACCCCATTTTGGATAGGGTTATTTGGTTTTCTGGATTCTAACATCTTGAGTTCTTTGTATACATTGGATATTAGCCCTCTGTTGGATGTGAGGTTAGTGAAGATTTTCTCAATTTGTTGGTTGCCGATGTGTCCTTTTGACACTGTCTTTTGCCTTACAGAAACTTTGTAATTTTATGAGGTCCGGAGGACCCAGCCATACCACTCCTGGGAATATACCCAGGAGATTCCCCAGCATGCAATAAGGATACATGCTCTACTATGTTCATAGCAGCCTTATTTATAATAGCCAGAAGCTGGAAAGAACCCAGATGTCCCTCAACGGAGGAATGGATAAAAATAAAAAATGTGGTATATATACACAATGGAATACTAAATTCTTAGAGAAATGGATGGAGCTGGAGAACATCATACTAAGTGAGGTAACCCAGTCTCAAAAGAATACCCATGGTATGCACTCACTGATAAGTGGATATTAGCCTAAAATCTTGGGGCGCCAAAGATGCAATTCACATACCAAATGATGTCCAACAAGAAGAAAGGAGTGGACACTGGTGCTGGAAAGGATCAAAGCATCAGTGTAGGGGAATACCAGATCAGGGAAGTGGGAAGGGGTGGATGAGGGAGCAGGGAGAGGGAAAAGGGCATGTGGGACCTTTGGGGGGTGGGGAACCAGAAAAAAGGGAAAGGAAATGTAAATATAGAATATATCCAATAAAAAAAAACAAAAACCCTGTATTAAAATGTACAAGAAGAATTCAAGTATCAGTGACTCACATACAACACTGAGCACTGGCACAATGAAGAAGGCTGCTTCCACACTTGCCTTTCTCAGCTGCGTGCTTCCTGGTGATATGCAAGTCTGTAGAGTGCCATAGTCCACCATGCCAGTATCAGCCAGAAAGGGGAATGTGTCCTGCCCACTCTATTACATTTGCCTACTTAAGTTTTTCTATAATTATTGCACCTTAGAACAATCATACTCCTGGGTCCTTCCCTGAGTCTACAGTTAAAAGAAGCCCTGTTTCTGTCAAGACCCTTAACCTCTCCTGGCATTCAAAACATTACAAATTAAAACACAAGCAGAAAAAGAATGGTCAGAATATATTTAGAAGACATAAATGAATAAATCCATAGAAAAACACCTCAATTTAAGAAACAAAAACAATAACAAGAAACAGTAAATACATACAGTGTCTAATTGCCCTATGAAATATATAATATTTCTTGCTAAAGGGGAGAAAGGAAGCTGAGCATCAATCTCCATCACTTTCTGCTTCCTAGTTGTAGCCACAATCCTGCCTCATGTCCCTGCTGATGCAGCTGGAACTGCTCTTGCCACCAGACCTTCCCTGACATTTTTAGCGGCATTTGTCAAAACAGAGTTGAAAAAGAAAAGTTTTTAGTGATTTGAAAGATAATGGACTCCTTCCATTCTCACTTAGTTCTCTGACTCTTGTGTGGGAATCAAGATGTGATCTCTTGGCTGCTGCTTCAGCACAATATCACCATGCCTTTAGTGTGCCTTCATGCACTCTGTCCCTCTGGAACCATAAGCCCAGTAAAATTCTTTTTTAAGTTGACTCAGTCATGGTGTTTTATCACAGCAATAGAAATGTACTTAATACAGACATTGGTAATAGGGAATGGGTTGTTTCTATGACAGACCTGACCACATGGTCTTTGAAGAGACAACAAGCACCAAAAAATTTAATTTTAAAGCAAAGGCATGCATGTGCTGAAGTAAATAAGGAGATTAATGAGAGGCCTGATCCAAAATGGAATGAGCAACTAATATACCTTCCTAAAGTTGATTTTTTTCTCAAGTAATAACAATAAGATAGTGACTGACAAAGAAAACTAGAACTCAGGAGCAGAGTCCAATTTGCTAGGATAAACCTTACTGGATCACTCTTAGGCCTTTGAAGAAGGAATTTAGGACAAATTAGAAGTGCAGGTAAAAAGGTCAGGAAGTCAGTAAGTGGATCTGGAGGAGACTGGAAGCCAAGAAGCCTAGCAAAATAGTGCAGGTCTGATTTGTGAGCTCTGAAAAGAAAACAAGGACACTATTAAGAACTGGTGTAATGTGCCATTCATGTTACATTCTAGAAAACAAACCAGCTGCATTCTATCCTGGTCTGAGAACTTCCATGAAACTGAACTCAAACGTTGTGGGCCATTATTTGGCACAAGAAATTTCAACAGTAGACAGCATCCAGGCAAGCTAGAATACTCACTATTCCTAAAAGCTGGTCTACAGTTAGAGTAGGGAACTATTAAAAATTAAATCTATTAAAAATGTGCAGTTTGCCAGGCGTGGTGGCGCACGCCTTTAATCCCAGCACTTGGGAGGCAGAGGCAGGCGGATTTCTGAGTTCGAGGCCAGCCTGGTCTACAGAGTGAGTTCCAGGACAGCCAGGGCTATACAGAGAAACCCTGTCTCGAAAAACAAACAAACAAAAAAAAGGATTTAAAAAAAATGTGCAGTTTGGTGAAGAAACAAGCTTAAAAGAATTTAAAATGCAAATAAAATGGGAATATTACTATAACTGACATCATGAAAAAAAATCATGCTCTTCATTTGGACAGTAAAGGTCTTGAAAACAGGACCATGAAAACTCTCAATTTGTGTACAAATTCATTTGACAGGAGAGACTGCATAAAGAATGTCACTGATGGGTTTGCTTCAAAGTGGAAAGGCTTGCGATTGCTGATCTTCATTCTCAATTTGACTGGAGTTAGCTCCACCTAGGAGACAGACCTCTGGACATCTCTGTAAGGACATTATCAAAGAAGCTTAACTGTGGATGGAAGAGGTATGAGTGCCACCACCCACTGATTGAAGTCCTACACTGGATGTGCATGGGAACAGAAGAGAGTGAGCTAATGAGAGCACTCACCTTAGTTCCCTATGAATAGAGTGTGACTATACACTCATGACAACATAACTAGAGACACATCCACTATTGTGCTTTTCTCACCATGATGGATCATATCTTCAAGCTATGATTTAGAAGAAACTCATTTATCCTTACATTTAATCTAATTAAGTATTTAGTTATAACAGTAAGATAGTAATAAAGACTATCGCTAATAAAGAGATTAACTGGCAGAATCCAAAGTGTCTTATGCCTTTAAAACTGTAAAATAGTATGATAAGTATTCTCAAAGTAGTTCTAAAATGTATGTTTTTTTGCAAAGTGCTCTGTACTAACATGCTTTTCTTCTTCAAGAATACTTCACTTTCATTAAATCTAATGAAAAATATGTAAAGTACAACAAAATACTTTGGTATCATGATGTTCATCATTTCATTGGAATAGTAAAAAAATTAGAGTGATTTAACCATTCAGAATAGAAGATTGACCATGCACAATTGCATGTCTACACTGGAGCCTTTAAGATGAACTCAAGCATGTAGGAACTTTAAACAACTAGAAAATACGTCTAGATATCTGTGTATGTATAGCATATTTGGTATGTATCCACATGTGCACTTTGCCAATCACCAATACTCCTAAAGAAAATCACAAGACAATGTTATCTGAAATATGAATACAATTTGACTTTTGTTTCCAATATTTTGTACTTTTCGATACAAAATAGAACTGTCAAGTTCTTTTAGATGAGAATATATTTAATCTATAATGAAAATATTTTAATTTCTACTCACTGATTTCATGTAGTTTTTCATTATTTTAAAACAGATAAAGACTCAAGGAGATTTAGAAGTTACTAGACTGTAAGGTGCTAATTACAGATATAGTTTAGTCTGGTTCCTGAAATATTTTTAGGTTACCCTTTTCATCAGTTGTAGCTGCCTGCAGTTACATTGAATGGGTTACCTGGAAGGGAAGCTGGGGATAGAAAAGCCTTAAGAGAGAATATGGAGCCAAAACAAAAGGTTTTCTGATCAAGGCTCAAAGTTTATTGGGGGACTCCAAATATAAAGGGGGGACACTTCCCCCAAAGGCTGGAAACACTCTGTAGAACTGGTTCAGTTGCTCAGCAGGTGGCTACTGTCTCTCAGGAAGCTGCAGGTCCTTGAAGAACAATGAGTTTTACCTTGGACTGAGCTCTCCACCATAGGTGGAGGAGATTATGGCTAACACAGGAGTTCCCACTCAAAAGCTGGGAGAGGAACTTCACCTAGGTCAATGTCAAGTTCCTGCCAGGTGGCATGGCACCCCAATAAGTCTCTCTACAGTCAGTATCATAATATAGAGAATTATATAAAATTCTAGATATATAACCCTTTAGAAAAATCCAGTTTTATCATGGAGCCTCAGTTTCCCTAAAATAATCAGGGCTGGAGATGAGTGGCAGCTGGCCAATTCTGATGAGCATGAAGAACCCTCTGACCCAGGCTGTTGCCTGTCCAGTTCCTCATAAGCAGTAGCCTTTAGTATTCTGAAAATGTGAGTTCGTATAAACACATGCATAATCTACATAGTATATGCCACCTCCCCTCACCAGTCTCCTGAATTCAGCTGTTTGACTGCATATTAAAGCTTACATGGGTTTGTGGTATAATGTGTGCTCCTTCCTCATCTCAAGACTGGCAAGCTGCTCTTCCATCTGTTTATTTCTGCCAAATCAGTAGTGTCTGTTTCACATGGTCAACACATCCAGCTCCAATTTGTGCCCACCTCTACCATCATGGTTGATTCCATCACTCCACTTTGTGTATGTGTGTATTAACATTTTTCTTGTTATTTAAATTTCATATGCTTCCATTTCCTTCTGAGATTTTTTTCAATTTTACATAAATTCATTTCCCCAACCCATTGAGGCTCTTTTTTCCCCCTCTCTCATATTAAGTCATCAAACCACAGTGTACTTATTTATTCACTCAATAGAGCAGTGTTAAAAAGTAATGACAAAACCACAACAAGCTTCTGGAGCCATATGCCCAAGGCAATTGTATCTTTGTGAGAAGACAGATGAGTACAAGATAGTTTCAGTTATACATATCATACAAACAAAACATATGGAGGACTTGTTTATAAAACCATATCAACAAGGTTAGAAAATTTGCCCTGAGACTGTGTCATAGGAGCTCAGTGGGGAAAAGCAACAGTACCCTGGAGGGGAGCACTACAAGGGAGGAGGAGCAAGCACAAAGGTGGGAAAAGAAAGGAGCAGGAACTGTTTGCTGTAGCTGAATCAAGGAGAAAGGAAGAAGCAGATGAGGTCAGCCAAAAGCCACATCAGTCCAAGAGGAATTCTGCAGGCAGGAAGTGTAGCCTTTCTTCTGACTACAGTGAGTAGTCAAAGTTTATAAGGAGAATTCGGAGGCTACTGTAGAAGATGATAGATGGAACCATGGTAATGCGAACAGGCTTCTTGAAGTATCTTCATATGTTTTCCCTTTGGTGTGGTCATTTTCCCTTGACACACTAACTCAGCTCATTCCCTACTAAAGAGACACTTTCCCCTAGCAATACAGTGGTATCCTACAATACAGGATGCTTAGTCTACAAGGTAGAAAAGGATCGGTTTTTAGGAGTTCATGTCTCTCTATATCTGAGGGGAAAATTATTGCATTTCTTTGATATGTGATTTTTGAAGACATGCCATTATTTTATTACATTATTACAGCAAAGCAATGTCCCTAACTGATCTTTGACATCAGGCTTCCATATAATATTTAAAAAAAAAGAACTTTCACATTCATTGAAAGGTTGCGTTTAGCATCATTTAGACATTACAATTCTGTTTTCAGTTCCATGTGCAATAAAATTAATTTTAAGACTGAAATATAATAATACATTCTTATTTATAATAATAAGATACAGTCTTATTAAGACTGTCATCTTAATAAATGCACTCAAATAATAAAAAAGCAGTTTGTGTGTTAAATTGGACAGAATTCTATTGAAATATACTTAAAATATGTAGAGCTTTCCCCATGTTTATGAATTCATATTAACCTATTTTAGCTACCCTCTGGATGACAATAATGGAAGAAATAATCATTTAAAGATACATCTGACTTTAGTGCTGTTAAAATGTAGCTAGGATGTATCTCTTATAACTGATGACAGACACAGTGGCAGTGAGACAATGTCTTCATAAACAAAGCTGCAAATAGAAGGGATAGGTCTCATGATATTCTCCCTCAGGCTAAAACTTATCTTCCCAACAACCAAAATCTTTAGTTTACCACAAATGAAACCTACTTGTCCACTATGTAGATTCATGATACTCCATACTTAGCACCAAAGTCTTCATATACATCTGTCATATTATATATCACACACATCATACAAAACAGGCAGAGGACATCACACATACATACTGCATATCACACAGACCAAAGACACATCATACATCACACACATTATACAACATAGATACAATTACATCCTATAAACATACTATACATCATTATTGCCCACTATACATCAGACACACAGTATGCATCATATATGCATTAAATATCAAACATGTACTCAACACCATACATACTCTAGACATCACATATACACACTGTACATTTTGGGCTAAAAGCTCTGAAAACATCAACCAAATTTAGTGTTTCTTCATTAAATTGTTTGTCTTGAATATTTTCTCTTTTTTTGGATATTTTCTTTATTTGCATTTCAAATGTTATACCTGTTTCTGGTTTCCCACCAAAACCCCCTATCACACCCCCATTCCCCTGCTTCTATGAGGGTGCTCCCCCACCCACCCACCCACTCTTGTCTCCCAGCCCTCGCAGTCCCCTACACTAATCTTCACAGGACCAAGGGCCTCTTCTCTCAGTGGTGCCAAACAAGGCCATCCTCTCCTGCATATGCGGCTGAAATTGTGGGTCTCTCCAAGTATATTCCTTAATTGGTGGTTTAGTCCCTGGGAGCTCTGGGAGGAATGGTTGGTTGATATAGTTGTTCTTCCTGTGGGGTTGCAAACCCCTTTAGCTCCTTCATTACTTTATCTAACTCCTCCATTGGGGAACCCTGTGCTCAGTCCAGTAGTTGGCTACAATATCCACCTCTGTATATGTCAGACTCTGTCAGAGCCTCTCAGTAGAGTTATACCAGGCTCCTCTGAGCAAGCACTTCTTGGTATCCGCAATAGTTTCTGGGTTTGGTAACTGTATATGGGATGGATCACCAGGTGGGGCAGTCTCTGGATGAACTTTCCTTCAGTCTATGTTCCATATTTTGTTTCTGTATATCCTCTAGTGGGTATTTAATACCCCCTTCTAAGAAGGACTGGAGTATTCACACTTTGGACTTTCTTCTTCTTGAGCTTCATGTGGTGTGTGGATTGAATCTTCAGTATTCCGAGCTTTTAGGATAATATCCACTTATCAGTAAGTGCATACCAAGTGTGTTCTTTTGTAATTGTCTTACTTCACTCAGGATATTTTCTGGTTCCAACATTTGTCTAAGAATTTTATGAACTCATTGTTTTTAATAGCTAAGCAGTACTCCATTGTGCAAATGTACAATATTTTCAATATCCATTCCTCTGTTGAGGGACATGTGGGTTCTTCACAGCTTCTGGCTATTATAAATAAGACTGCTATGAACATATTAGAGCATGTGTCCTTGTTATATGTTGGAGCATCTTTTGGGTATATGCCGAGGAGATATAGCTGGGTCCTCCAGTAATACTATTTCCAATTTTCTGAATATCCACCAGACTGATTTCTAGGGTATTTTTACCAGCTTGCAATCTCACCAAAAATAAAGGACTGTTCCTCTTTCTCCACATTCTCACCAGCATCTGCTATCACCTGAGTTTTTGATCTTAGCCATTCTGACTGGTTTGAGGTGGAATCTCAGGGTTGCTTTGATTTGCATTTCTGTGATAACTAAGGATGTTGAACATTTATCTTTTTTTGTCATCCTTTTTATTGGATATTTTCTTTATTTACATTTCAAATGTTATACCCTTAGCCTATTACCCCCCCCACCAAGAGACCCCTTATCCCTTTCCCCCTCCTCCTGCTTCTATGAGGTTGTGCCCCCCACCCACCCACTAACCACTACTTCCCCAAGCTCACATTCCCCTATACAGGGGCATAGAGCCTTCACAGGACCAAGGGCCTCTTCTCCCATTGTTGCCATACAAGGTCATCCTCTGTTGCATATATGGTGCTTCTTGGACATTGGATAAACCTCCATCAAAAATTCTTTGTTTAGATCTGTACCCCATTTTTAATGGGGTTATTTGATTCTCTGGAGTCTAACTTCTTGAGTTCATTGTATATTGGATGGTAGCCCTCTATAAGATGTAGGATTGGTAAAGATCTTTTCCCATTCTGTTGGTTTCCTATTGACAGTGTCCTTTGCCTTACAAAAGCTTTGCAATTTTATGAGGTCCCTTTTGTCTACTGTTGATCTTAGAGCATAAGCCATTGGTGTTCCCTTCAGGAAATTTTCCCCTGTGCCCATGTGCTTCAGGATCTTCCCCACTCTCTCTTCTATTAGATTCAGGGTATCTGGTGTATGTGAGGCCCTTGGTCCACTTGGACTTGAGCTTTGCACAAGAAAATAAAAACAGTTCAATTTGCATTCTTCTACATACTGACCTCCAGTTGAACCAACACCATTTGTTGAAAATGCTGTCTTTTTTCCACTGGATGGTTTTAGCTTCTTTGTCAAATATCAAGTGACCATGTGTGTGTGGGTTCATTTCTGGGTCTTCAATTCTATTCTATTGATCTACTCACCTGTCACTATACTATATCATGTAGTTTTTTATCATTATTGCTCTATAGTACAACTTGAGGTCAGGGATGGTGATTCTGCCAGAGGTTCTTTTGTTGTTGAGAATAGTTTTTCTCTATCATGGGCATCTCTATCTTTAGGTTAGGAAAGTTTTCTTCTAGAATTTTGTTGAAGATATTTACAGGCTCTTTAAGTTAGGAATCTTCACTATCTTCTATACCTATTATCCTTAGGTTGGGTCTTCTCATTGTGTCCTGGGATTCTTGAATATTTTGGGTTAGGAGCTTTTTGCATTTTGCATTTTCTTTGACTGTTGTGTCAATGTTTTCTATGGAATCTTCTGTACCTGAGATTCTCTCTTCTATCTCTTGTATCCTGTTGGTGATGCTTGAATCTATGACTCCTGTTCTCTTTCCTAGATTTTCTAATCCTGGGTTTTATCCCTTTGTAATTTCTTTGTTGTTTCTATTTTAATTTTTAGATCCTGAATGCTTTTTGTTTTCAATTCCTTCACTTGTTTATTTGTGTTTTCCTGTAATTATTTAAGGGATATTTGTACTTCCTTTTTTAGGGTTTCTACCTGTTTACCTGTGTTCCCCTGTATTTCTTTAAGAAAGTGACTTATGCCCTTCTTAAAGTCCTCTATCATCATCATGAGAAATTATTTCATACCCAAATCTTGCTTTTCTAGTGTGATGGGGTTACCAGGACTTCACATTGTAGGAGAACTGGGTTCTGATGATGCCAAGTAAACTTGGTTTCTGTTGCTTATATTCTTGTGCTTGCCTCTTGCCATCTGGGGTAGTTATATCTAGTGCTACCTTCCCTTGCTGTCTCTGACTGGAGCCTTTCAGTCCTGTGATCTTGGTTGTGTCAGAACTCCTAAGAATCAAGCTGTCTCTGTGATCCTGTGATTCTGTGATCCTGTGAAACAGATCCTCTGTGTGTCAGAGCTCCTGTGAGTCAAACTGCCTCTGGGATCCTGAGATCCTAGTCTGACCAAACTCCTGAGATCTTCTGATCCTACGATCCTGGGCATTTTAGAGCACCTGGAAGTCAAGGTTTCTCTAGGTCTTGTGTGACTGGGTGCAGAGCTAGTGCTGAAGGTCTGCTCTGGGCACCAGATCAGATTGGAAGGAACCCATGCCACTGTCCAAGCAGAGGTTTCTGCATCCCTGGATCCCAAGGTTCCCAGTTACTACAGGTGTTGGGGCAGAAGTTATGACCTCCTCACCTATGATCCTGGGCATGTTAGAGCACCTGGACATTGAGCTTCCTCTCGGTGTTGTGGGATTGGTTCCCATATTTTCTTAAAGCAAAAAAGAGCTAGCAGTGTGAGCTGAATATGAAATTGTGTCTCCCTGAACAGTATATTCAGATACAAATCCCTGGACTCATTGAATGTTTCCCTTTATATATGGTCTTCACAGATATCATCAAAACAAGGTAAAGTCAGATTGGATTCATAGAGTTCCTTAAAAGTTTGGTTTTATGAAACTGGAGTGATGGGTCAGGGATTTAGTGACTCACAAACATGGCTTAGCAAGTGTGAAGTGGAACTGGACTCAAAACATACAGATCTTTTGTATGGTATAGCTGTTATTCTTTGCCCAGAGAGTAGTTTGGTTTACTGACATCAATTCTAAAGGCTTGACAAAATTACAAAATCTCTGGAAAGAATTGCATGACATTTTAACTTCTGAAATCTAACAGTGTGTATAAAAATATCTCATATAACAAAAAACAAAATAACAGTAAACATTGAAATATGTCTTAATTATTTTAAGAGAGAAAAACAATAAAATACAGAAATATGATAGATTTAGGATCTGTTCCTGATAGGTGAACATTTTAATACTTGAAAGAAATGCTGCTTATATGAGCATGAATGCCTCACTGAAGAAAAATTTACAGAAATTCTATCATGATCCATGGAGTCTGAATGTTTAAGATGAGCTACAAATACAAATCACCATGGGGCTCTCTCTTCCTGTTTTGGTTCCTTCTTAATTAGGAAATAGTTAAGTCCTCTTCACTAAGCTGTGCATTGCAATTGAAAGTTTGATTTCACATTGTACAATGGGCACAATGCCCTATTGGTGGAGAGAGAGAAATAAATGGTAGAGGGACATATAAATAAAAATATGTCACACAGAATATATATGAACAATTTGATTCATGAATCTAAGTGCAGAGGGTTGTTTTGTTTTCAAACAAAATCTCTTCATCTGCTTTCTAATTTTGACATTTTTCATTTTTTGACAGTAATTACTTCCTTTGTAGCCCCTTGATTCTATCTTTCACAGCTACTATGAAGCAGAGTTAAGGCACGACACCCATCATCTGCCAATACACAAATCACAAATAAACCTTAATAATTACATCATCATAAGGAAACAGTGTCTGCTTCCTGAGATGTCCTGACTCAGTTTTAGACATAGGCCTGCAGAGGGCACTATTACATTCTAATAACTATAGAAAGGCTCTTGGCGAAGGCAGTGAAAAATTATTTTTCATTATTATTTCCTGAGTGACTTCCATAGAAATTTATGATTCCCACAACACTATGCATTATATCTTTGGAGTCAAACAATAGCTGATAAGACTGCTGAGTCATATTCATGTTTATTCCAAAAGTAATTATAGTGATTTGTGCTTATAAAGAAGCCATAAAAGAAAGACTCCTAGTTTCCTCCCACCATACAACCATAAATTATAAATTGCTTGTTATTATTTTGATTTGAAAATGAAATGAAAATTGGGAACATTTTTCCACACTCATATCAAAACCTAAAATAATGTGTCAAAGTATTCCTCCTTCTAAACACTGAAGTCAAAAATATAACTAGACAGGTAAATTAGCTAAATGCCACCGTGTCTACCTAACTTCTTCCTCCCTACCTGTTCTTTGACCAGAATCATTACTTCTTGTTTTGTTGTGTGGCTCATTTGGTTTGATTAAAACCATCTCTGAGGTTAGTCACATTAGATTGTGACTATTTATTGCAGAGTAGCTGCATCACTGATGGACAAAGATAATGACTCCCTACAGTGTATGTGTTTACAGTGGCTATATCTTAACTAGAAGATGACATCCCATTGCTCTTTTCCTTAACTTAAAGTTGTCGGTCTTTCCATTTCCTTTTCTGCAAGGCTCTCTGAATCTCATATGGGATAGATAGTCTGAATGTCTTGCTAAAGGCAGGGCACTCAACTATCACTTATAGAATTGTGTGTATTTATTAATATAATTCATTTATTTAGAGAACACCATTGAATGATGACAGAATTTTTTGTATGTTGAATACATTATATTTCTTACATTTTTATCAATAAAAATATAAAAGTTCTAAGATACAATATAAACATATCAGATTAAGGAAAATGTCATCAGTGCCGGGCATGGTGGCTCACACCTGTAATCCCAGCACTTGGGAGGTAGAGGCAGACAGATTTCTGAGTTCGAGGCCAGCCTGGTCTACAGAGTGAGTTCCAGGACAGCCAGGACTAACAGAGAAACCCTGGCTCAAAAAAACAAAACAAAAAAAAAAAGGAAAATGTCATCAAATCATGTTATGATATGGACAATGGTTCTGAAGACAGACGAGAGAAATGAGAGTCTTGCTGTTTTTTATTTTCTGTTTCCAGAAGCTGATACTCAACTGCTGTGAGTGGAAGCCAAAGTAATCATCTTTAAAAAGAGAAACTAAAACAGGAAAAGCAAGATTGTATACTAGATGGCATAGTACAGCCAGAGCAGCAAATGCCAGTGCCTTTGAAAGTATATAACAAGTACCCCCTGAGGAAACATACATGTACACACACACACACACACACACACACACACACAGAGAGAGAGACAGAGAGAGAGAGAGAGAGAGAGAGAGAGAGAGCGAGCCACATGCATTCAGGCACGCATGAATGCAAACACACATGCAGAGAGAGAAAACTTATTTTTGGAATTGATGCAAAATTTCAAGTAAACACAAACTTTCATTTAAACACAGATATATTATTCTACTACAAATCATAACCAAAAATATCAAATAATTATATAGACAATAAATATTCAGTAGTTGCCTGGAGAAAATTAACAACATAAAGGAGAGCTAATAAAATGTATAAACAAAAGGAATAGTGACCCAAGTCACAAAAGCGCACTTGAAAATAACAACTAACTTCTGGAAGATTCAAAAGAGCAGCTTACTCAAGGGATGACATGGAGAGGAGCCTGAGGAAAAGAATGTTCAGTGACAGCCTCAAAGTGGGATCCAGCTCAAGGAGAAGTCCCAAGGCCTGACACTATTACTGAGGCTATGGAGCACTCACAGAAAGGGACCTATCATGACTGCACTCCAAAAGACCCAAAAAGCACCTGAAAGAGTCAAATCCAGATATTTGCACCAAACCAATTGATGGCAGCTGCTGACTCCTGTGGTTGAATTAGAGAAGAAGCTGAATGAGCTGGAAGAAGCTGAGGAAGAGGGTGACCCTGTAGGAGGACCAGCAGTCAAAATTAACCTGGACCCTAGAGATCTCTCAGGTACTGGACCACCAACCAGGCAACATATGCTAGCTGATATGAACCCCCCAACACACACACACACACACACACACACACACACACACACATACACACACACACACACAGCAGAGTACTGCTGGGTCTGGGTTCAATCAGAGAAGATGCACCTAACTGTCAAGAGTCTGGAGGCCCCAGGGAGTTTACAGTTCTGGTGGGGTGGGTGGTGGATGGGGTGGATATCCTCATGGAAACAGGGGGCAGGGAGGAGGTATGGGATGTGGAACAATCAGAGGGTGGACCAAGAGATGAATAAAATATGGAGTGTAAAATAAATAAATAAATAAATAAATAAATAAATAAATAAATAAGTTTTAAAAGGAAATTGTTGAAAGAAGGAAGTCACTGTGTCACTAAATGAAAGCAGGAAGGGGAATGACAGTTAAAAAGTCAGTCTGGGGTATTTTCCACAGAGCAAAATGCAAATTAAAAAGATAATAACAGCTAAATTATCTAAATTGAGATGAAAGAAGATAAAACATAAATATACAGATCTAGGATTCTGACACCCACCAATCTGACACTTCTAAGAAAAGAGAAAAACAAAGAAAGAAGAAGGACAGAGAGAATGAAAACATATATAAAACAGCTTAGTTTTCAAATACATGGCATGAATATTGCCAACTAGTCTGGTTAGTAAAGTAAATCAAATTAATAAAAATTAAAAATCCAGATCCTCTGCCATAGTGTGCCATATCCAAATGGCAAAGGGGGTAGATAACCACCCAGGAGTGCAGAGAAGAGAGTCAGCACAAGTAGGACCTGTGCTGCAGGTCCTGCAACTCAAAGACCCTGCAACTCAAAGGTCACATCTGGAACCCTCTGGCGGAAACCTTCCAGTTTCTGTCTCCAGCATGGGACCATCCTCTGCCACAGCGCATCATATCCAGGTAGCACAGGGAGATATCTGACTACCCAGGAGTGTGTAGAGGCCAGTCAGAATGGATAGGACCTCCCCTGATGCTCAGAGAATCACATCCGGAACCCTCGCGTCAGAGTCTTCTAGTTTCTGTATTCAGCTCAGGACCATCCTCTACCACAGCATGCCATATCCAAGTGGCACAGGGAGGTATCTAGCCACTCAGGAGTGCAGAGAGTCCAGACAGCACAGGTAGGACCACCCCTGCTACTCAGATGAAACAGCCGGAAACCCTGAAGACACAAGAGCCAAGGAGCAGCCTGGGACAGGAGACTTGCAATTTCCATGTGCACCTAAAGCTGATTGGGGCCACAGAGCTACATACCCAAATACAACCACAAGAGAGTGGGTCTTGCAGGAGTACCTACATACCTGTGTCCATAAAGAGAACAGGTCTCCCAGGAGCACAGATGCAGAGGCTTGCATGACAGATAAGCCACAATCAGAGACAGCAATACCAGCTAACACCAGAGATAACCAGATGGCAAAAGGCAAGAACATTACCAACAGAAAGCAAGGCAACATGGCATCATCTGAACCAAGTTCTCCCACAACAGCCAGTCCTGTATACCCCAACACACTAGAAAAGCAAGATCTGGATTTAAAAATCATTTCTCATGATGCTGATAGAGGATTTCAAGAAGGACATAAATAACTCCCTTAAATACAGAAAAACACAAGTAAACAGGGAGAAGACCACAATCATAAAAGAAACCTTACTAAAGCTCAAAGCACATATTATATCTCACATAATAATAGGGGGAGACTTCAACACCTCACTCTCATTAATGGACAGATCATAGAAACAGAAACTAAACAGGGACACAGTGAAAGTAATAGAAGTATTGGACCAAACAGATTTAACTGATATCTATAGAACATTTCATCCTAAATCAAAAGAATATACCTTCTTCTCAGCACCTCATGGTACCTTCTCCAAAACTGACCATATAATTGGTCACAAAACATACCCCAACAGATATAAGAAAATTGAACTACTCCCCGCCTCCTATCAGATCACTATGGAGTAAGGGTGGTCTTCAATAGTAACAACACTAACACCAACAACAAAAAACCTGAAAGCCCACATAAACATGGAAGCTGAGCAATGCTCTACTCAATGATACATTCATCAAGGACGAAATAAAGAAATAAATCAAAGACGTTTTAGAATTTAATGAACATGAAATCACAAAATATCCAAATTTATGGGACACAATGAAAGCAGTGCTAAGAGGAAAACTTATAGCTCTGAAAACAAAAAGAAATTACAAAGAGCATTCACTAGCAGCTTAACAGCACATCTGAAAGCTCTAGAACAAAAAGAAGCTAATACACCCAAGAGGAGTAGACAGAAGGAAATCATCAAACTCGGGACTGAAATCAACCAAGTAGAAACAAAAAGAACTATACAAAGAATCAACAAAACCAGGGGTTTGTCCTTGAGAAAATCAACAAGATAGATAATCACTTAGCCAGAGTAATCAGAGGGTACAGAGACACTATCCAAATTAATAAAATCAGAAATGAAAAGAGAGATATAACAAGAGAAACTGAGGAAATTCAAAAAAATCATCAAATTCTACTACAAAAGCTTTTACTCAACACATTTGGAAAATCTGGAGGAAATCGGCAATTTTCTAGACAGATAACAAATACCAAAGTTAAATCAGGATCAGATAGACCATCTAAACTGTCCCATAACCCCTAAGGAAATAGAAGCAGTCATTGAAAGTCTGCCAACCAAAAAAAGCACAGGAACAGATGGTTTTAGTGCAGAACTCTATCAGACTTTCAAAGAAGACACTAACACCAATACGTTTCAAATTATTCAACAAAATAGAAACAGAAGGGACACTACCCAACTGGTTCTATGAAGCCACAATTACACTGATAGCAAAAACACACAAAGATCCAAAGAAAGAGGACTTCAGGCCAATTTCCCTTATGAATATTGATGCAAAAATACTCAATAGAATTCTTGCCAACAGAATCCAACACATCAAAATGATCATTCACCATGATCAAGTAGGCTTCATCCCAGGGATTCAGGGATGGCTCAATACATCTCTATCAATGTAATCTACTACATAAACAAACACAAAGAACAAAAACCACATGGTCATTTCATTAGATGCTGAAAAAGCATTTGACATAATTCAGCATCCTTTCATTGCCACACCAACTCCCATGGAGTGTATGTGACATGGCAAAAGTTGTGCTTTCAAGCCTGAGGTATGTGTTCCTTGAAATTTAGCCTCCCAGAGGTCCCTGGCATCCTACTTCTGCAAGCTGTTCCAGTACATTGATCAAATTATGTGTATTTGGATTCTGTGCCTTGTCTTTCTTGATTTTCATGATAATAGTTAACATAAAGCAACCTGGCCAGATCTTGATAGACCAAGCACCCAAAGGATATTCTAGGAAACATTCCTGATAGCGTGATCACTCCAGAACCTACAAAGACTGATACCAATGAACCTGATGACCATCACCTGATAATATCAGACTTGGGTCAAAGAAGATTCATGAATTATTTAACACAAGATCACCCATTTTTCCAAGCATTACTCAGAGTTAAGTGGAGGGAAAATGAGATATTTGGAGATGTAATGAATTAGTTACAACAGGAAGAATTGTTTGTAAGAAATCCAGATATAGTAGATAGTGAAAGGATAAAAGTTCAACAGCTGGTAGGGAAAGACCAGAAAGGTGTGTCAGACGTTAAGGAGAATAGTCTGGAAATTCCAACAACTATAATATATGGTAGAAAGCATTATTTACTCAGAGGGTGTTGGTAGGCTGCTCCAGTAAGTAGGGAAACTCCATAAATGCTCAGGCCAACAGCCCCAAATTGGCCTGACTGGCCATAAAATATTAATAAAATTTATTAGCTACAGCAAATTTGCTCAGATTACAGCTTGGCAGAATCTAAGTATAGAGTGACCTCATTCTGGGTTAACTACTGTCTAGGTTCCAAAAGGTTCTCAAAAAATATTTCCTGCTCTGTGCTTTTTAGTTTTGAGTTAAGTTGTAAAATGTAGGACCCCCCGCCCCATCTGATCATTACCTGATGTAACCTGGCATGAAATAAAAAAGTAGTTCCTAAAATCATGTGTATATATCTGAGATGTTTACAAAAGTAAAATTGCAACAGATTCAAACGGCTTTTTGGTGTGTTGTGTCTGTCTGTCACTCTGCCGACTCCTTACCTAACTGAGTTCCAAGACCATGTGTCTCTCACTGGAGAAGACCCAACTGGGTCTGTCGGTGGCATTTTAGGATAAAGGTCTTTGAAAGATCAGGAATTCAATGTCCATTCCTAAACATAGTAAAAGGAATATACAGCAAACCAGTAGCCAACATCAAAATAAATGGAGAGAAACTTGAAGTAATTCCACTAAAATCAGGGACTAGACAAGGCTGCCCTCTTTTTTTTTTTTTTTTTAAATACATAGAGATATATTTCTTTCTTGGTTATTTTTTTTCTATATTCTTTGTTTACATTCCAAAGGCTTTCCCCTTTCCCAGTTCCACCCCCCACCGTATGTGCCATAAGTCCTCTCCCCCCAACTATTCCCCAATCATCCCCCCACCACCATTTCTCTGTTCTGGATCTACACTCAAGGCACAATTAGCAAGTCAAATGATTCCCAAGAAGAAGAAAGGAGAGGACCCTGGGCCTGAAAAGATTGGATCCAGTTTTGTAGATCTTTTATTCAATATAGTACTTGAAGTTCTAGCTAGAGCAATTACACAACAAAAGGAGGTCAAAGAGACACAATTTGGAAAGGAAGAAGTCAAATTATCACTATTGGCAGATGATATGATAGTATACTTAATCAACCCAAAAAAAAAAAACTCCACTAGAGAACTCCCACAGCTGATAAAAAACTTCAGCAAACTGGCTGGATAGAAAATTATCTCAAACAAACTGGTAGCCTTCCTATACACAAAGGATAAATAGGCTGAGAAAGAAATTAGGGAAATGACACCCTTAGAAATAGTCACAAAAATATAAAGTATCTTGGTGTAACTCTAAGCAAACAAGTTAAAGATCTGTATGACAAGAACTTTAAGTCTCTGAAGAAAGAAAATCAAGAAGATCTCAGAAGATGGAACGATATTGTATGCTCATGATTGGCAGGATTAATATAGTAAAAATGGCCATCTTGCCAAAATGAATCTACAGATTCAATGCAATCCCCATCAAACTTCCAATTCAATTTTTCATAGAGTTAGAAAGAGCAATTCTCAAATTCTTCTGGAATAACAAAAAATCCAGGATAGCTAAAACTATTCTCAAACTAAAAGAACTTCTGGGGAAATCAGTATTGCGGACCTCAAGCAGTACTAAAGAGCAATAGTATTAAAAACTGCATGGTATTGGTACAGTGACAGGCAGGTAGATCAATGGAATAAGATTGAAGATCCAGAAATGAACCCACATACCTATTGTCACTTGATCTTTCTTTTTTTTGGTTTTTTTGGTTGTTTTGTTTGTTTGTTTGGTTGGTTGGTTGGTTGGTTGGTTGGTTGGTTGGTTTTGTTTTTTTGTTTTTCGAGACAGGGTTTCTCTGTGTAGTGTACTTCTGGCTGGCCTGGAACTCACTCTGTAGACCAGGCTGGCCTCAAACTCAGAAATCCGCCTGCCTCTGCCTCCCAAGTGCTGGGATTACAGGTGTGCACCCCCATGCCCGGCTGTCACTTGATCTTTGACAAAGGAGCTAAAACTATCCTGAGGAAAAAGATAACCTATTCAACAAATGATGCTGGTTCAACTAGAGGTCAGCATGCAAAAAAATGCAAATCAATCCATGCTTATTTCCTTGTACAAAGCTCAAGTCCAAGTGGATCAAGGACCTCCACATAAAACCAGACACACTGAAACTAGTAGAAAAGAAACTGGGGAAGAGCCTTGAGTACATGGGCACAGGGGAATATTTCCTGAACAAAACACCAATAGCTTATACTCTATGATCAAAAATTGACAAATGGGACCTCATAAAATTAGAAAGTTTCTGTAAGTCAAAGGACACTGTCAATAGGACAAAATGACAAAAAACAAACTGGGAAAAGATCTTTACTAACCCTTCATCTGACAGAGGGCTAATATCCAATATATACAAAGAACTCAAGAAGTTAGCCTCCAGAGAACCAAATAACCATAATAATAAATGAGGTACAGATGTAAACAAAGAATTTTCAACAGAAATATAGAATGGCTGAGAAGTACCTAAAGAAATGTTCAACATCTTTAGTCATCAGGGAAATGCAAATTCAAAGAACCATGAAATTTCACCTCACACCAGTCAGAATGGCTAAGATCAAAGACTCAGCAGACAGCAGGTGCTGGCCAGGATGTGGAGTAAGAAGAGCAGTCCTCTACTGCTGGTGGATTATAAGCTGGTACAACGACTCTGGAAATCAGTCTGGCAGTTCCACAGAAAATTGGGCATAATACTACCAGAGGACCCTGCTATACCATTCCTGGGCTTATGCCCAGAGTATTCTCCAGCATGTAATAAGGACACATGCACCACTAAGTTCACCACTATTTATAATAACCAGAAGCAGGAACAAATCCAGATGTCCCTCAACAGAGGATCAGGTACCGAAAATGTGGTATAGTTACACAATGGAATACTACACAGCTATTAAAATCAATGAATTCATGAAATTCTTAGGCAAATGGGTGGAACTATAAAATATCCAGAGTGAGGTAACCCAATCATAAAAGAACCAGATGATATGCATTCACTGATAAGTGGATATTAGCCCAGAAGCTTGGAATACCCAAGACACTATTGACAGATCAAATGAAGCTCAGGAAGAAGAAAGAACAAAGTATGGATACTCTCATACTTCTTAGTAGTGGGAATAAAATACCCACAGAAGGAGATACAGAGACAAAGTGTGGAGCAGAGTCTGAGAGAAAGACCATCCAGAGACTACAAACTGACATAACCACTATGTAACAAGTGAAGAGATTCCTCAAAAAAACTGAATATATATACCATGTAATCCAGCTACACTACTATACCCCCCAAAATTACATACTATCGAGGCACCTTCTCACTGCTGCATTATTCATAGTAGTCAGGATATGAAAATAGCCTAAATGTCCATCAAATGATTCATATATAGTGAAAATGTGATACAAGCTATTTCCAGCATTCTTAAACTCTAAAACATGATGGTAGGATCCTATTGCTGATGACACCACACACTTGATGGTGAAACTAAGAGAATATGAACTGGAAACTTCATTGTAGCAACTATTCCTGGTTATCAACTTGACTATATCTGGAATGAACTACAATCTAGAATTGGAAGGCTCACCTATGATCCTAATCTGTAGGCTCAGAGATATAAGTTTCTGACCTGGATTTAGCAAGATCTTGATGCATGGTGGCTATGGATTCCAGTTCAAGATCATCTGAGATTAAAGGCATGGAGACACACACCTTTAATCCCAGATTATGGCTATGTATTCCAGTTCAAGATCATCTGGGATTAAAGGCATGGAGACACATACCTTTAATCTGGACTACACTGGAGACATATATAAGGACATTGAAAGAGGGAAGACTGATTTCTTCCTTGCCGGCTTGCCTCATGGGACTGAGCAACTGCAAGATCCTTGGACTTCCATCCACAGCTGCTGCTGACTACTGTTGGGGAGTTGGACTACAGACTGTATGTCATAGACAAATCCCCTAACTACATAGAGACTGCCCATACATTCTGTGACTCTAGAGAACCCAGACTAATACAGAAGTTGGTACCGGGAGTGGTTCTAGAGGAGCAGAAGTGTAAGGATTAATGTTTCAAAATTTTGGATTGGTTGGTTGACCTAGTAGCACTTTCAATTACTGAAACCTCTCCAGATTCTCTCCCTCCTGGGAGCTCTGAGAATATTGAAAACCCATGGATGAAACTATATTTCAAGCTTAAAGAAGCTAACGCCTTTGATTATCTTGAAGAATTAGGTGAATCAGTGGTATACAATATGTTCTACAAGTTGGGGAAAAAATCGGAAAATGATTTTGCTGGCTGGTTACTCTTAGCATCTCCGGAAAAAGCAATGAAGGAAAGGAAGGAGTTGTGTGATAAAAATCGAACAGCTCCAGACTCAAGTAAACAATCTAAAAGTTTCCAAGTGTGCCTTGAAGAGAATCTTCTTTCTAGCAGCCATAGAGCTCAAGTAGCAGAAAATCAAACTGAAAGCACTTATTATAAGGTCGGCTGAAATACAGTGAAAATTCAAGTCTCAACCTCAGAGGGTGTCAGCAGTTAACGTAAGGGCATTAATTGGCAAAGAATGGGATCCTATAACTTGGGATGGGGATGTGTGGGAAGACCCTGTTGAAATTGAGAACTTTGAATCTTCAGCTTTTCAAGGATTTGCTCCACCTAAAGAAGTAGTACCCTCAGCCCACCCCTTGAAATAATGTAGTCTCCTCTTGAGGAAATTAATCCCTTAGAGCCTGATAAACCAGCAGTGACTTTTACTGACAGTACTGATGTTTCTCAGGGCCCACCAATAGTTTCTTCTAGACCTATAACCAGACTCAAGGCAAAACAGGCCCCTAGAGGGCAGGTAGAAAGTGTAGTCCATGAGGAAATACACTATACTACTAAGGAGCTTAATGAGTTGGCTAATTCATTCAAGCAGAAGTCTGTGGAATATGTGTGGGAATGGATTTTAAGGGTGTGGGATAATGGTGCAAGGAACATAAAACTAGAGCAGGCTGAGTTTATCGGCATGGGCCCTCTGAGTGGAGATTCTAGGTTTAATATGTAAGCTCGCACAGTTAAAAAAGGTGTCAAAAGTTTGTTTGATTGGTTGGCTGAGGTATTTATTATTAAAAGATGGCCTACTGAAAAGGAGTTGGAGATGCCTGATACCCCTTGGCTTAGTTTTGAAGGGATTTTAAGGCTTAGGGAAATTGCAATGCTAGAGTGGATACGTTGTGTAAAAACTAATCCCCCACATGGGAAGGTCCAGAAGACATGCCTTTCACCAGTCCTATAAGACACAAACTGGTGAGAGGGGCACCTGCCCATTTAAAGAGTTTTGTTCTTGCCCTTTTCCTTGTGTCAGACCTTAGGGTTGGAGATGCTGCTGCTCAATTAGATGAATTAAATTCAATGGGTTTAATCGGGCCCGGAATTAACAAGGGCCAGGTGGCAGCATTGAATCGCCAGAGACAAGGTGATCGTAGTTTTTATAATGGACAGCATAGACAAAACAAACTTTATAATGATGTACCCGGTAATGGGCAGAGAGGTGGAATTTATAATGGAATGACTCATTTGGACCTTTGGTACTGGCTAATCAATCATGGTGTTTCCAGGGATGAAATGCATAGGAAACCTACTGCTTATCTGTTTGATCTGTATAAGAAGAAAAATCCTCAAACAAACGATAAAAAGGCTGCATTGAATCATGGCAAAAGGCAATCTCGGCCAGTGAATCAATTTCCAGACTTGAGCCAGTTTGCAGATCCAGAACCCCTTGAATGAAGGGGTGGCCAGGTTCCCCTGAGGAAGGATTTTGAAGACACCTAAAAGTTTTGCTGTTACTCTTTCTCCAATTCTTCCTAAGAGGGACCTAAGGCCTTTTACAAGGGTAACTGTACACTGGGGGGAAAGGAAATAATCAGACTTTCAAGGGTCTATTGGATACTGGTTCTGAACTGACACTGATCCCAGGAGATCCCAAGAAACATTGTGGCCCTCCAGTTAGAGTAGGGGCTTATGGAGGACAGGTGATTAATGGAGTTTTGACTGATGTCTGACTCACAGTAGGTCCAGTGGGTCCCCAAACACATCCTGTGGCCATTTCCTCAGTTCCAGAATGTATAATTGGGATGGATATACTCAGAAATTGGCAGAATTCTCACATTGGTTCCTTGACCTATGGAGTGAGGGCTATTATGGTTGAAAAGGCAAAATGGAAGCCTTTAGAGTTGCCTTTGCCAAATAAAATAGTGAATCAAAAACAGTATCGTATTCCTGGAGGAATTGCAGAAATTACTGCCATGATCAAGGACTTGAAAGATGCAGGGGTGGTGGTTCCCACCACATCTCCCTTTAACTCTCCCATCTGGCCAGTGCAGAAGACAGATGGATCATGGAGGATGAGTAGTTGGCTATCGAAAATTAAATCAGGTGGTAACTCCAATTGCAGCTGCTGTACCAGATGTAGTTTCGTTACTTGAGCAAATTAACACATCTCCTGGAACCTGGTATGCAGCTATTGACATGGCAAATGCCTTATTCTCAGTACCTGTCCATAAGAACCACCAGAAGCAATTTTCTTTCAGTTGGCAAGGCCAGCAGTATACCTTTACAGTTTTGTCTCAAGGATATATTAACTCTCCTGCCCTGTATCTTAACTTAGTTAGAAGGGATATTGATCGTTTGTCTCTTCCACAAAATATCACATTGGTGCACTATGTTGACGACATTATGCTGATTGGAACAAGTGAGCAGGAAGTAGCAACCACTTTGGATTCATTGGTAACACATATGCGTATCAGAGGATGGGAAATAAATCCAACCAAAATTCAAGGACCATCTACCTCAGTGAAATTCTTAGGAGTACAATGGTATGGGGCATGCAAAGATATTCCTTCTAAGGTGAAAGTTAAGTTATTGCACCTGGCCCCTCCCACCACCAAGAAAGAAGCACAATGTTTAGTGGGTCTATTTGGATTCTGGAGACAGCACATTCCTCACTTGGGTGTGTTACTCAGGCCTATTTACCAAGTGACAAGGAAAGCTGCTAGCTTTGTGTGGGGTCCAGAACAGGAGAAGGCTCTTCAACAGGTCCAGGCAGCTGTGCAGGCTGCATTACCACTTGGACCATATGATCCAGCAGACCCAATGGTACTTGAGGTGTCGGTGGCAGATAGAGATGCTGTTTGGATGCCTCTGGCAGGCCCCTGTAGGTGAATCACAGAAGAGACCTTTGGGATTTTGGAGCAAAGCTTTACCATCATCCGCAGACAACTACTCTCCCTTTGAAAAACAACTCTTGGCCTGCTATTGGGCCTTAGTGGAAACTGAACATTTGACAATAGGACACCAAGTTACTATGCGACCTGAACTGCCCATCATGAGTTGGATGTTATCAGACCCTCCAAGTCATAAAGTAGGGCATGCACAACAAATGGAAGTGGTATATACGTGATCGGGCCAGAGCAGGTCCTGAAGGCACAAGCAAGTTACATGAAGAAGTTGCTCAGATGCCTATGATTTCTACTCCTGTTACAATGCCATCTGCTGCCAAGCATGCACCTATAGCCTCATGGGGTGTTCCCTATGACCAACTGACTGAAGAAGAGAAGGCTAGGGCCTGGTTTACTGATGGCTTTGCACATTATGCAGGCACCACCAAGAAGTGGACAGCTGCAGCATTACAACCCCTTTCTGGGACAACCTTGAAAGATACAGGTGAAGGAAAATCTTCACAGTGGGCAGAACTTCGGGCAGTGCACATGGTATTACAGTTTGTTTGGAAGAAGAAATGGCCAGATGTACAATTGTTCACTGACTCATGGGCTGTAGCCAATGGATTGGCTGGATGGTCAGGGACGTGGAAAGATCACAATTGGAAAATTGGTGAGAAAGATATTTGGGGAAGAAGTGTGTGGATAGATCTTTCCAAGTGGGCAAAGGATGTGAAGATATTTGTGTCCCATGTAAATGCTCACCAAAAGGTGACTTCAGCTGAGGAGGAGTTCAACAATCAAGTGGATAAGATGACGTGTTCTGTGGACAGTCAGCCTCTTTCCCCAGCCATCGCAGTTATTGCCCAGTGGGCACATGAACAAAGTGGCCATGGTGGCTGAGACGGAGGTTATGCTTGGGCTCAGCAACATGGACTTCCACTCACCAAAGCTGACCTGGCTACAGCTGCTGCTGAATGCTAAATCTGCCAACAGCAGAAACCAACACTGAGCCCCAGATACGGCACCATTCCTCGAGGTGACCAGCCAGCAACCTGGTGGCAGGTTGACTACATTGGACCACTTCCCCCGTGGAAAGGACAACATTTTGTTCTTACTGGAATATATACTTATTCTGGTTATGGATTTGCCTTTCCTGCATGTAATGCTTCTGCCAAAACCACCATCTGTGGACTCACAGAATGCCTTATCTACAGTCATGGTATTCCACAGAGTATTGCTTCTGACCAAGGAACTCTTTTCACAGCCAGAGAAGTGTGACAGTGAGCCCACAATCATGGAATTTACTGGTCTTACCATGTTCCCCATAATCCTGAAGCAGCTGGTCTGATAGAAAGATGGAATGGCCTTTTGAAGACACAGTTACAGTGCCAATTAGGTGGCAACAGCATGGAGGGCTTAGGCAGAGTTCTTCAGAAGGAAGTATATGCTTTGAATCAGCATTCAATATATGGTACAGTTTCTTTCATAGCCAGGTCCAGGAATCAAGGGGTGGAAAAGGGAATAGTTCCACTCACTATAACCCCTAGTGACCCGCTAGGAAATGTTTTGCTTCATGTCCCCACAACTTTAGGTTCTGCTGGCCTAGAAGTTTTGGTTCCAGAGGGGGGAGTGCTCCTACATGGAGCCACAACAAACATTCCATTGAACTGGAAGCTCAGAATTCCCCCTGGCCATTTTGGGCTTCTAATGCCCTTATACCATCAGGCTAAGAAAGGAATAACTGTGTTAGAAGGGGTGATAGATCCAGATTACAGTGGGGAAATTGGATTGCCTCTCCACAATGGAGGTAAGCAGGATTGTGTCTGGAGAGCAGGAGATCCCCTAAGGTGTCTCTTAGTACTACCATGTCCTGTGATTAAAGTCAATGGGAAACTACAACAGCCTAATCCAAGGAGGATAACGAAGGATGACCCATCAGGAATGAAGGTATGGGTCAATCCTCCAGGAAAAGAGCCAAGACCTGTTGAGGTGCTTGCTCAAGGAGAAGGAAATACCGAATGGGTAGCAGAGGAAGGTAGTTATAAATACCAGCTAAGGTCATGTAACCAGTTGCAGAAATGAGGATTATAAGTGATATGAATGCTTCTATGTTATTTTGTTAAGGATACATTTGTCTTTCTTCCAATTCCTTTAACATCAATTGGTATTGAGACACTAAAAGAATGTTCCCAAGGGACATTGCCCCATTGTAAATTTACAAATGCGTTTGCGATTGTACGAGGAATAGTTATGTCATGTTAGGTGTATTCATGACCTTGTTATTGTTTCAGGTAGACATGAGATATTATCTGTGTCAAGTTGACAAGGGGTGGATTGTAGTGGCTATTCCTGGTTGTCAATTTGACTATATCTGGAATGAACTACAATCTAGAATTGGAAGGCTCACCTATGATCCTAATCTGGAGGCTCAGAGATAAAAGTTTCTGACCTGTACTTAGCAAGGAGATCTTGAAGCATAGTTGCTATGGATTCCAGTTCAAGATCATCTGGGATTAAAGGCATGGAGACATACACCTTTAATCCCAGATTATGGCTATGGATTCCAGTTCAAGATCATCTGGGATTAAAGGCTACACCCTCTACTGGAGACATATATAAGGACATTGAAAGAGGGAAGACTGATTTCTTCCTTGTCAGCTTGCCTTGTGGGACTGAGCAACTGCAAGATCCTTAGACTTCCATCCATAGCTGCTGCTGACTACTGTTGGGGAGTTGGACTACAGACTGTATGTCATAGACAAATTCCCTAACTACATAGAGACTGCCCATACATTCTGTGACTCTAGAGAACCCAGACTAATACATTCATCCATACTGGTTTGCCTTTATAATACTAGAAAGTACTATGTATGATGCCAAACACATAAATATTCATTGGTGAAGTCTGAAAATTGAAGCAATGTTGGACTGGGAAGACATGCCCATTGACACAGTAGTGACCTGGCATCATGGGAGAAAACAATCACTTTTTATCATTTTTTATTATTTTTATATACTCCATATTTTATTCCCCACCCCACCAACCCCTATCAACCCTCCAACTGTTCCACATCCCATACCTCTTCTCCTCCTCCTGTCTCGACATGGATGTCCCTACCTCCCACCCCACCTGACCTCTAAACTCCCTGGGGCCTTCAGTCTCTTGAGGGTTAGGTACATAATATCTGGATGAACACAGACTCAGCAGTCCTCTATTGTGTGTGTTCTAGGCATTTCTGGTCTCATGTTCTTAGCTGATCTGTATACCTACCTTCCTCTACTACACATTTTGCATTTCCTCCAACTTCAGCAAGCACATCAGCAAGTCTTAGATCTTTTTTGGAGAAGTGGCCTATATCTTCACTCCTGACAGGACAGGTATGTGCCCTTTGTCATCCAGGTTGGATTAAGTTGTAGTTTCCCACTGAAATAAAAACTTAAATTAAATTTTAAAAAAAGTAAAAAGTGAGTGTGGGTTTAGGATTTCCAGAAGGATAGATTTATTCCCAAAGTAAGTACCATGTAGTGACAGGATTTATTTACTGGAAGTGGAAACTTAATTAGAGTTAACTGCATAATCCAGGAAGCTGCCACACTTGAAGAAAGAGGCAGAAACAAGATCCCAGTTAAAGAGAATGGCTCTGACATGGAAAAAGATTTCTGAAAAGTACTCTCCACAACTTGCAAGCTTACACTATTGGAAACTCCTTATGAATAATAATAATTTTAAAAAAGAGTCAAACACTTTTCTTTCCAGGAATTAAATTTTAGAAAGCAAGGATTGGGGTCCCAGGTGTAATGGGTAGAAAGAGTTTGTCTTTTGAATTAAAATGGCATTTGACATCCTAGCCTCTCCCATCACAATAATGCTCTGGAATAAAACTTGAAAAGACAAAGCTTAATTTACTCATCAATAAAGCAGGTGGGCCATAGAGCCTTCATTGTCCTTCTGTCTCTGAGTCACTCACTGAGTGATTCTCACAGTTCTACTCCTCTTTCTTGGTTAAAAAAGCTGGTCTAATATAAAGTCAGCAGTTCTTAAGCCTTAGGTGTTCCACTTCATTCTGTCTTTCATAGGTAACTCCTCTACACAGTTATATGTGCACATACATAAAGAAAGATACATACCCAGTACTAGATCAATGGTCTGCTGGAGGAGGACATGGGGTAGCCATTCCTGTCCCAGGTTGACAATCTTTAAATATTCATGATCATCAGACTACAGAGCTGGATTTGTTTGTTTGTTTGTTTGTTTTCTTCCTTACGGTCTTTAACACAGAACCCCAGGTCTCATACATGGTAAACAAGCACTCTAATGACTCAGTTATGTCCCCAGCCCCCAAAATGGGATTTTTGTTTAAGATTTTCGAGACTAGTTTTAAATTGGGCCTAACAAATCACAGCTTTGCATTTCTATGGCACAGAGTGACTGGTTTCAAGACAGTTATGTAATATAGTAAAATATTAAGAATTTGTCACCCCAAATTTTCTTGTAGTTAGTGCAAAAAAATGGAGTTTCTCTTTACTGTGAGATACAAACAATAAAAGAAATATCAGAAGACAGCATATCTGAGTCTGCAATTGGCTGAGAGGAAAAAATGGACCAAAAGATGAGGAAAGGCAATTCCTGGAGATGTTTGAATTCCTGTTTCCATCACTACATGATGTCATCTCGACTTCCCTATTTAATGAACTAATAAATATCTTTCTTTTCTTATCTCATGTTATAATCAAAAGATATCTAAGATATAGCATAAGCTCACTCTGCAGCCTTTTAAAATATACAAGGCCTTAGTATATGGCCCCATCTTGCTATCTAGTCCGGGCTGATCTTGAGTGCACGATCTTCCTGCCTCAGCCTACTGAGTGCTGGAATTACATGAATTTGTCACTGTGCCCAATGTTCCATCTGTACATTCCCATTAGATGCCAGTCACATGTATTTAGAAATAACAAGTCAAATTAAATTGCAGAAGGATCTACAATAGATAGAACAATTTGGCCCAAAGAGGTTTATGCTCTTATCATCAAAATCAATGAATATATTCACTGGAATAATTTCTTTGTAAATGTGACTAAGGATAAATACCTTGAAAGTCAGGAGATCACATGAGTCCTTGAAGACAGAGCAGAAAAACAATATAGAATCAGCGATAAAATGAGCCAGGGATGAAATTTATCTGCAATCCCAGCAGTTACAAGCTGAGGTGGACAAGTTAAATGCTTACAACTAGTTTGAGGCACACAGTGAGATTGGAGACATTAGCAACAAAAATGGGGATGAGAGAATATAAAGAGATTCTGAATCTAAACCTGAAGGGAAGGGCAAACTTAAGAAAGCATGCCCTCTAGAAACTGGAAATCCCCAAAACAGACATCAAAAAAGAAAAGAGAAAATAAAAACCCGCAATCTTTTCTTTTTGTCCAGAAGAATTTGGAATACATTTTTTTATTATTTTCTATATTCTTTGTTTACATTCCAAAGGCTTTCCCCTTTCCAGTCCCCCCCTCACAATATGTGCCATAAGTCTCTTCCACCCCTTTCTCCAATCACCCACCTCCTCACCATTTCTCTGTTCTGGAACTCTACTACAAAACCGGATTTAGTCTTTTCCGGACCAGGGTCCTCTCCATCCCTTTTCTTGGGAATCTTTTGCTTAGCTAATTGGGTCTTGAGTATTCAGAGCTTCTGGGCTCATTAATATCCACTTATCAGTGATTGCAGTTCATGTGTATTCTTTTCTGATTGGGTTGACTCACTTAGGATGACATTTTCGAGATACAACCATTTGCCTACAAATTGCATGAATTCATTATTTTTAATTGCTGAGTAGTATTCCATTGTATAAATATACCACGTTTTCTGTATCCATTCCTCTGCTGAGGGACATCTGGGTTCTTACCAGCTTCTGGCTATTATAAATAAGGCCGCTATGAACATAGTGGAACATGTGTCTTTATTGCATGCAGGGGAATCCTCTGGGTATATGCCCAGGAGTGGTATGACAGGGTCCTCTGGAAGTGTCATGCCCAATTTTCTGAGGAACCACCAGACTGATTTCCAGAGCGGTTGTACCATCTTGCAATCCCACCAACAATGGAGGAGTGATCCTCTTTCTCCACATCCTTGCCAGCACCTGTTGTCTCTAGAGTTTTTAATCTTAGCCATTCTGACTGGTGTGAGGTGGAATTTCAGGGTTGTTTTGATTTGCATTTCCCTGATGACTAATGATGTTGAACATCTCTTAAGGTGCTTCTCAGCCATCTGAATTTCTTCTGGTGAAAATTCCTTGTTTAGCTCTGTATCCCATTTTTTAATAGGGTTATTTGGTTCTTTGGGGTCTAACTTCTTGAGTTCTTTGTATATATTGGATATTAGTCCTCTGTCGGACGTGGGGTTGGTGAATATCTTTCCCCAATTTGTTGGTTGCTGTTTTGTCCTTCTGACAGTGTCTTTTGCCTTACAGAAACTTTGTAATTTTAAGAGGTCCCATTTGTAAATTCTTGATCTTAGAGCATAAGCTATTGGTGTTCTATTCAGGAACTTTCCCCCTGTTTCCTAGAAAGATACCAAATGCCAATTAAATCAGGATCAACTAGATCAGCTAAATAGTCCCATTACTCCTAGGGAAATAGAAGATATTATAGAAAGACTCCCAACCAAAAAAAGTATGAGACCAGATGGTTTTAGTGCAGAATTCAATCAGGCCTTCAAAGAAGACCTAACACCAATACTCTTCAAACTATTCCACAAAATAGAAACAGAAGGGACACTGCCCAACTCATTCTATGAAGCCACAATTATGCTGATGCCAAAACCACACAAAGATCCAACAAAGAAAGAGAACTACAGGCCAATTTCCCTTATGAATATTGATGCAAAAATACTAAATAAAATTTTTGCCAACCGAATCCAAGAACACATTAAAATGATCACTCACCATGATCAAGTAGGCTTCATCCCAGGGATGCAGGGATGGTTCAATATACAGAAATCCATCAATGTAATCCACTACATAAACAAACTAAAAGAAAAAAAAACCATGGTCATCACATTAGATGCTGAAAAAGCATTTGACAAAATTCAGCATACTTTCATGTTAAAAGTCCTGGAAAGAACAGGAATTCAAGGCCCATACCTAAACATAGTAAAATATTTGCAATATACAGCAAACCAGTAGCCAACATCAAAATAAATGGAGAGAAACTTGAAGCAATCCCACTAAAATCAGGGACTAGACAAGGCTGCCTTCTCTCTCCATATCTTTTCAATATAGTACTTGAAGTTCTAGCGAGAGCAATTAGACAACATAAGGAAGTCAAAGGGACTAAAATTGGAAAGGAAGAAGTCAACCTATCATTATTTGCAGATGATGTGATAGTATACATAAGTGACCCAAAAAACTCCACCAGAGAACTCCTACAGCTGATAAACAACTTCAGCAAAGTGTCTGGTTATAAAATCAACTCAAGCAAATCAGTAGCCTTCCTGTACTCGAAGAACAAGCAGGCTGAGAAAGAAGTTAGGGAACTAACACCCTTCACAATAGCCACAAACAATATAAAGTATCTTGGCGTTACTCTAACCAAACAAGTCAAAGATTTGTATGACAGGAACTTCAAGTCCTTGACAAAAGAAATCAAAGAAGACCTCAGGAAATGGAAAAATATCTCATGCTCTTGGATAGCCAGGATCAATATAGTAAAAATGGCCATCTTGCCAAAAGCAATCTACATATTCAATGCAATATACATCAAAATTCCAAATCAATTCTTCATAGATTTAGAATGAGCAATTCTCAAATTCATTTGGAGTAACAAAAAACCCAGGATAGCTAAAACTATTCTCAACAATAAAAGGACTTCTGGGGGAATCAATATCCCCGACCTCAAGCAGTAATACAGAGCAATTTTGTTAAAAACTGCATGGTATTGGTACAGCAACAGGCAAGTAGATCAATGGAATAAAATTCAAGACCCAGAAATGAACCCACAGACTTATGGTCACTTGATCTTTGATAAAGGAGCTACAACCATCAAGTGGAAAAAAGATAGCCTTTTCAAAAAATGGTGCTGGTTCAACTGGAGGTCAACATGCAGACGAATGCGAATTGACCCACTCTTATCGCTTTGCACTAAGATCAACTCCAAGTGGACCAAGGACCTCCACATAAAACCAGACACACTGAAACTAATAGAAAAGAAATTGGGGAAGACTCTGGAGGGCATGGGCACAGGGGGAAAGTTCCTGAAGAGAACACCAATAGCTTATGCTCTAAGATCAAAAATAGATAAATGGGACCTCTTAAAATTACAAAGTTTCTGTAAGGCAAAAGACACTGTCAGAAGGACAAAACAGCAACCAACAAATTGGGAAAAGATCTTCACCAACCCCACATCCTACAGAGGGCTAATATCCAATATATACAAAGCACTCAAGAAGTTAGACCCCAAAGGACCAAATAACCCTATTAAAAAATGGGATACAGAGCTAAACAAGGAATTTTCACCAGAAGAAATTCAGATGGCTGAGAAGCATCCTTAAGAGATGTTCAACATCATTAGTCATCAGGGAAATGCAAATAAAGACAACCCTGAAATTCCACCTCACACCAGTCCGAATAGCTAAGATTAAAAACTCCAGAGACAACAGGTGCTGGCAAGGATGTGGAGAAAGAGGATCACTCCTCCGTTATTGGTGGGATTGCAAGATGGTACAACCGCTCTGGAAATCAGTCTGGCGGTTCCTCAGAAAATTGGGCATGACACTTCCAGAGGACCCTGTCATACCACTCCTGGGCATATACCCAGAGGATTCCCCTGCATGCAATAAAGACACATGTTCCACTATGTTCAGAGCAGCCTTATTTATAATAGCCAGAAGCTGGAAAGAACCCAGATGTCCCTCAACGGAGGAATGGATACAGAAAATGTGGTATATTTATACAATGGAATACTACTCAGCAATTAAAAATAATGAATTCATGCAATTTGTAGGCAAATGGTTGGATCTGGAAAATATCATCTTAAGTGAGTCAACCCAATCAGAAAAGAATACACATGAACTGCAATCACTGATAAGTGGATATTAATGAGCCCAGAAGCTCTGAGTGCTCAAGACCCAATTAGCTAAGCAAAAGATTCCCAAGAAAAGGGATGGAGAGGACCCTGGTCCAGAAAAGACTAAATCCGGTTTTGTAGTAGAGTACCAGAACAGAAAAATGGTGTGCAGTGGGGTGATTGGGGAATGGGGGGTAAAAAGGACTTATAGGACATATGGTGAGGGGGGAACTGGTAAGGGCAAAGCCTTTGGAATGTAAACAAAGAATATAGAAAATAATAAAAAAAAGAAAAAAAAGAAATACCTTCCCTCTAGAAAATAGTCCTTAATATTTGTAATATGACATCCTATGTCATAAACGCTCATCTTGCATGGATATATGAGGAGATTAAATTGCTATTGTTGAACTAATAGAATTAGGTAAATTACTTTAAAATATCTGTCTTTGTATCATAGGACATTGTTGGGTAGTTCTTAAAAATAAGCCAACATTTCTCTCCTAGACTGTAAGTCAGAAAATAACACCTAACTTTGTCATCAGTGAGACCAGATCCCTGACTTCACCTAGACATCCCTACTAATGCATCCTCACGTTAAAGATTATGTACATCTGATATAGGGAAGTGGCATCTACTGCTAGGAAGGATGGCAAATGTTATTCTCCCTGGTCTCTTATGAGAAATTTCTCTTCCATCCAAAAGAATCTGGTACACAATCTGGCTGCATAATTACAATTACATAATGTACACTAACTATGATATTGAGGAATTGTCCTCATTAATTTTGGCTCTTGATATTTCTTATGAAGAATAGAAGAAGCCCAATGGGCAACTTCATTGGTAATGAGATTCTTGATTCGTAAAGCTATGCTGATCTTTTCTCCCATGGACTGGGAGGCAAAGAAATTGTCTGCCTAATTGATACCTATGATGTAGTCTATAGAGAGTGATTTGCATAGTTTTGTTGCTTTTTCCCCTACAACTAAAGGCACTGTTGCTACCATAGCCTTTTAAAGTATCCTCTTAATAGGAATTATAGTTCTCACAATCTCGCTGATATTATGATGTTATGATGCCCAAATACCATTCTCTAATAATACAATACAATTTGGATGGCAGTTCTTTCTTTCAAATCTACATTGCTGCCTGGACAATATTTCATCATAGTAGATTGGCCTTAAAGAATCATGCACCCTTTAACTCTAACCCTAAAGTAATCACTCCATCCTCTAAGCACTAAGAAAATATTCCTTTAAGGATCTGTAACTGCCAGCTCACCCAGCGTTTAGAAAGAAGATTGGTCATTGTTTTTTTCATGCTTAGACAGAAGTCTTTCATTCCCTTAGTTGGGGATAGGTTAGGAGACAGCTAGAGAAAGGTAGTCAGGGGAAGAGGAGAAAGAGATAAAATTCCCATGGAAGGATTGGAAGATTTCTAACAAAGCCATCTGTATTACAAGGCACTAGTCTTAGTCATTGAAAGGAATGGTAAGTGGGAAGAAAAGTTCTAAAGAAAGATATAGAGGCCCTATCACAAATAGCAAGCATGGAGACCCCCATTAGTTTCATTGGTGGGAGCCACTACACATATCTAAGATATGATTTTCTTCTGATGTGTGTCTAGCCTTGACAATTACAATCTATCTGAGTCTCACAGTTCTCATAGACTACATGGCTACATTCCTTTTTGCGCCAGCATTCTATCAATATCATGGACAGTATTGTTCTTCCAGGGACAAAGGATGCCAGAAATAAAAACTGGTCAGGAAGTTGAAATTAGGGGTCTCTTAATGGCAGGGATTGTTCACTTCTGTCCTGAAAATCATGAGTCCCACTTTCTCTTGTGAAAACAGAGGATACCTAGTCTCTCTCTCTCTCTCTCTCTTTCTCTCTCTCTCTCTCTCTCTCTCTCTCTCTCTCTCTCTCTCTCTCCATGTCAGAGAGCAGGCCTGTGTCATGTGATAAAAGGGATGACTGAAGGAGGTCAAGGATTATTTCCACCCCTAAATTCTCTGGATCGTTTAAGGAGACTGTTCACCATTACTCAAGCAGAGATGAAATGATAGCATTTCTTGGAATCTTAATTCCTGGTTTTTGCTTAGATAATTTTATTTTTTTACTTACTGGGTTTCTTAGGGCTTATTTGTTTTTGTAAAACTAGATATTATACAAAAGTAGACTTCTTATATAACAATTTCCCAGAATCAAAAGCATTCATAGAAAAGCAGAATTTAGTCACATGTTTTTGATACAGTGTTCCTTGTGTATTTAATAACAACACTTGTTTAATGTTCCTTAGACTTTTGCCCTAATTTGTTAAGATAAGCAAACAGTAGAAATCCCCATACAGTGTTACCATACACTATTCACCTCACTGATTTTTCTTTCTCAGAATTATAAATGGCAATTAATCTTAATTATTAAAGGGAGTACACTGCCATTCACTACTGAATAATTTTTATGACAGTACAATTAAGCTCAGGGATCCCTGGGGGCTAGAAGTGACATGCCATTGCTTTCTGTTTAGTGGATGCAGATTCCTACATAAGAAATCAGATTATCTTTGTTCACATCTCAATTAAGCAGCAAAAAAAGACAAACAAATAAAGCTAAATATAGATTCACAGGAAAAAAAATCTTGTTGTCTTTAAAAATCCCAAGTTAGGCCTCCCAGCAGAAGCATGCACTGGAATCCAGTTTTTCAAGTTGTGTACAGAGAGGCTCCTGGGTCTATCTGAAAGATCATGTATGAATGTCCTGTTCATGGAATAATTAACAGATAATGGCATCGTGACTTATGTGTTAATGAGGAAAAGAATATGCATTCTTAGATCATAACATTTTAAAATATGGAATAATTTCTAATGATTTCTTTGTATATAGAAAGTTTAGGCCCTGATGAATTCTTTTTATTACCAATAATATTAATAGTTTTTCTATGATTTCCAGTTTAACCAACTGAATATCAATGTTCAAAAAGCATCTTTATATAGAATTTGAAAGTCATTAAAGCTTAATGAATAATTTGGAAGTTCTAGAGTTTCTCAAATGTAATCTTTCAGATGATACATATAACCTTTCATTCCAATGATATAAAGATAGCTATTACAACAAGGAAAGAAAACAAGAAAAAAAACTTGCTGGGATAATTTGGTAGGGAACACCACTCTTGACTAAAACAAGTGTGTCTTCCTCAAGATTTTTACTTCATAAACTTTACCTCCTTTTCTTGAAGATGTTGTTCAAGGACATGAAACTCAATGAGCACTGTCCTCCTGTGGACTCTTCAAAGACATTCTGTTTGTTGCTAAAAATCTTTCCTGAGAGAGATGGGAGCATCTACCACTTTTTCTAAGTTCTCAATGTGAAATTGCGGGATAAGTTGACAAATCTAACCTATGAGAATCCATGAATGTATTAGTCTTAGAGAGCAATGGGGGAGGGGTTACTGACAGCAGCATAGGTGACCTTAAAGTAGCCACACTGGGATGTCCACACTCAGTAGGGATGTTGGCTTCCCATGGCATGTAGATGGAACTCCCTTCTTCCATCTTTCCACATGTCCCCCCAAAGTCACATGCAATCAAGGAAGAATGGAGGAAGGGGTCTGGATACTCATATCTATGTAAGAACCCTCCCAAGACTTACCCTTCTTCTATGAGGGAAAGTAAGCAATCAAAAATGTCAGCTGTGATGATCTTTTTGCAGACCCAAAAGAACTCTTGAAGATGGTAGAAGTTTGGATTTGAGAAAAGTCCTGTAAAGCACAGATAAGTTGAGACAGAAAGAATCTTTCTTGAAGGCCTTAGTCTTTTCCATGATTTTCTGAAAGGTATATGTGACTGCATCACAAACTCCTTGGCATTAGACTTGGTATTAGCCTTGAAACATAGTTGTTAAGATGCTCTCCAAAACACCATCCTGAAGGTAGGACAGCATGCAAATAGGAACTGGATTGTACCTGTTTTATTATCAGACTGCAAGGCTGTAGCCACACTGGGCAATTTTTAATAATTTCATTCATGCTGCTTTGACTTTCCTGTCTGCTTAGGCTTTTGCTGTGAGGAGACACCATGATCACAGTAACTTTTATAAAATAAAGCATTTCATTGGGGCTCACTTACAGTTTGAGTGGTTTAGTTCATTATCATGGTATAAAGGATGGTGGCAGGCAGGCAGACAAGGTGCTGGAGTAGTAGCTGAGAGTTCTGTATCTGGATCCACAGGCAGCCAGAAGAGAAGTACCCTGGGACCAGACTTGAGATTTTGAACTCTCAAAGGCTACTCCCAGTGACACTTCTTGAAGCAAGGCTACACCTTCTAATCTTTTAAATAGTGCCACTCTTGGTTAACTAAGCATTCAAATATATGAGCCTATGAAGTATTCAAATCTATGAGCCTATGGGGGCCATTCATATTCATCTCCCTCCTACTGCCCTTCTCCCTCTCCACAGTGCTTCTTGATATTCCTTCTTCACCGTTAGAGTCTGGGAATTTTGATTATAACTTTGCTAATGTTGATGCCCCCAACATCCCAAATAAACCAGCTTTGCTGCTACTGTTCTCATCCTCCCACATCAATATTTGCATTTGCTGTCAGACTTTTATCATGTGTACCAATGGATAGAGGTATGCACCTCCATCACCAGTTAATGCTTTCTTATGCAACCACCAGGTTTGGTGCAACCCACAGTGAGATGGACCCTCCTATGGCAATTATTAAGCAAGAAAATATTCTCACAGACTTGACTACTGATAGGAGTATTTCTTTAATTAAGATGCTCTTGTGTTAGATATAAGTAGGTTTTTGTCAACTTGACAAAACCCAACTAGTACACTAGTGTTGTATTTGGATCAATGTGAAGGCTAAGAAGGCTGACATGTTCCTTGCCAGTGCCTGCTCATGGCACAAAAAGCCATGCTTTCACTGTCTTGTCAGCTGGAAACCATAACCCTCTCTGAGACTGACATCTGTTGGCTCCATTTCTGTCCTCTATTTTGTGTGGGTGTGCTTTCATAGTTATGTTGTAAATATTACAGTACCATTTGATTATCCAAGCAGATCTAGTGAGGAAAATACAATTAATTTTCTATTGCTGTGATGACAATCAACATAGGAAAGAGTTTTATCTTTGGGAGAGCTCTAATGTGGTCTTAGAGGATCTTGGTGTTAGTGGGATGATTCTCTTGAGGCTAGAGGACAGAGAATAGTATGCTTCCTGCTTATTATGGTGATTGGTTGAACTCAGTTCTATATGTTTTTAAGATTGTGGGTTTTCCACAGTTTCTATTCTATTAGTTTCAGTGTGTCTGGTTTTATGTGGAGGTCCTTGATCCACTTGGAGTTGATCTTAGTGCAAGGAGATAAGAGAGGGTCAATTTGCATTCTTCTGCATGTTGACCTCCAGTTGAACCAGCAAGGACCCTGAGACTGTCCACCATCTTGGAGCTGGTAGACTAACCAGGAAAACCAGGAGGAGACTACTGGAGGCCAGTTACGTATCCAGAAGCAAGCAGAGAGGAGCCTTGAATCCAGCCCAGCAAAGCTGAGGAGGTAATTCGGAGCTCAGTGGTGGAAACCTTCCAGTTTCCACCTCGGGAGCACAGACGCCCTCTGAGACAGCAGCACCAAAAGCCAGGCTCTCAGGAGCTTTAAATACCAACCAGTAACAACAAGACCAACTAAGTCCAGAAATAAACAAATGGCAAAAGGCAAACGTAGGAACGTTACTAGAAGAAATCAAGACGATATGGCAGTATCCGAAACCAGGGTTTATGGGACTGTTTAGCTGATCTAATTGATCCTGATTTAATTTTGGTATTTGGTATCTGTCTAGGAAATTGTCCATTTCCTCCAGATTCTCCAGTTGTATTGAGTATAGGCTTTTGTAGTAGGATCTGATGATCTTTTGAAATAGAAGGCATTATAGAAAGCCTCCCAACCAAAAAAAGTATGGGACCAGATGGTTTTAGTGCAGAATTCTATCAGGCCTTCAAAGAAGACCTAATACCAATACTCTTCAAACTATTCCATAACATAGAAACAGAAGGGACACTGCCCAACTCATTCTATGAAGCCACAATTACGCTGATACCAAAACCACACAAAGAAAGAGAGCTACAGGCCAATTTCCCTTATGAATATTGATGCAAAAATACTAAATAAAATTCTTGCCAACCGAATCCAAGAACACATTAAAACGATCATTCACCATGATCAAGTAGGCTTCATCCCAGGGATGCAGGGATGGTTCAATATATGGAAATCCATCAATGTAATCCACTACATAAACAAACTAAAAGATAAAAACAACATGGACATCTCATTAGATGCAAAAAAAGCATTTGACAAAATTCAGCATCCTTTCATGTTAAAAGTCCTGGAAAGAACAGGGCTCTGTCTAACTGCAGGATTCCCTGCAGGCCCCGGGGCTTCCTGGCTGGACTGCGGAAGCCTAGGCAGTGGCTCTCCCAGTCGGCAGGGCTCAGTCTGGTTGAGCTGTTCTCCCCCAGGATAGTGTCGGACCCTGGAGCTCTGTCTTACTGTGGGCTCTCTGTGGATCCTGAGCTCCCCCCCCGCCCCCCGTTGGGCTGCAGGGTCCAAGATGGTGTGGATCCCGGTCCTTGGGTCTCAGTCTATCTACGGGACCTCCTGCAGGTCAGATGTTCTCCAGCCTGCCTAGGCAGCTGTAATGCTGCCCAGCTCCCTGGTGCAGAAGGCACCCAGGCAGGCTATACCTGCCTTCCCTCTGGTGCCCACTGTACCTTGCAAGGTAACCTGCTCCAAGATGGTGGCCGGTCTCAGGGCTCTGTCTAACTGCAGGATTCCCTGGAGGCCCAGGGGCTCCCTGGCTGGGCTGCTGAAGCCTAGGCAGAGGCTCTCCCAGTTGGCAGGTCTCCATCTGGTTGAGCTATTTTCCCCAGGATAGTGTCAGACTGCGGAGCTCTGTCTCACTGCTGGCTTTCTGTGGATCCAGAGCTCCCCCCCCCCAGCCACCTCCCACCCCTCACCCCTCACCCTCGTGTTGAGCTGCAGGGCACAAGATGGTGTGGATCCTGGTCCTTGGGTCTCTGTCTATCTTGCTCAGTTACCCACTCCAAGACGGTGGCTGGTCTCTGGGGAAGGTAGCAAAGGTGTGAAAAATGTTCCTCAGCATTTGGGAAGGTGGGCTAACTCTGATCCCATTTGGATTAAAATGCCTACCTTCTAGAGTCTCTTCCATGTTGTAGTGGATTCATGCTTTTGAAAAATTTACTCCAAGGCTATTATTAATCATTCTTTTTGCAAAATAAATTATTTGGAGGCTGTTATTATAAGTGTAGATTCTCTTTAATGGCTGTTTTTGGCATCTCTGAGAAGATACTGGGGATATATGTCTCCAAGAAGAAAAAAGTTAGACTCCATTTCCTAAGATGTTTGGGTCTAATTCTGTCCTACATATCTGACTGAATATGTTGGAGAGATCTTGGAGCCAGATTATCTCATCAGTAATGAAATGGAAGAGGAAGGATAAAGAAGTCTTAGCTTTGTCTTCCTTACCAGAAGTATGAAGCCTCCATTCTAACATTATACACTTCAAATGGAAGTCTATCCAGTCTGCCTATTGGATGGACAACTAATGTAGTCTAGCATCATGTCTCAGAGGGGTACTGGATTACCCTTGGCTCAGTGTCAGGTTCTCCTTTTCTCGTTTCCTCTTGCTTCTGAACTAATTCAGAGGATCTTCATGCTTATTTTCCCACTTGCAGGAAAAAAGGAACCAGATTCCCTAGTAATTCTCCTTATGTCTTGTATACTTATGAAATTGCCAGTCTCCCAAGCAATTCATTTACCATTTGGCTTCTGTAACCATAAATTGAAAATACAACAAAAAGCCAATAAATGAAGGGAATTAGACAGATCTTGTGATAGTGTATAAAAAGCCACCAATTAGGTCAAGTTCAAGAAAAGTAAAAGAAAGAGTTGTTGTCTGAATGCCCACTGTTGAGGCAGAAGGGCCTCAGACAGGCACTGTAGATGTCTGCCAGATGTGCATTAGCTATAATGCTAGTGTTTGCTTGCATGTTAGGCCTGCCAAATATGGAGCAATGGCTGAGGGTGATGTCTAAAGAAGGAGCTTGACACAGGAAAATTGCCCAATGGACAGATGGTGTACAAAGGGGACAGAGAGGCAAAGTTAGAAGATAAAATGTCTCAAAAGTAGGGGGATGGCTTCACTGCCATGCCAGCATGGCTGAAGAAACCCCCCATTCTATTCAGAGAATTGGGGATTCCCAGGCAACATGGACAAGGAAATTCACCCAGCTGTCCTGGGTGTGAGTTGTATGAGTCCTGAAGACTTTTAGCTACCTCAAAACAACAAAAGCAACAGATAATTAAGCTAAGAAATGCCTCCAGGAATGGGACAGGATCTTTGCTAAATGTATCCCTGACAATGGATTCATATCCAGAATATACTCAGAACCCAAAAATAAAACAGTCATGCAAACAATAGTTCAATTAAGAAATGTGATAGAGACCTAAACAGAAAGTTCTCAACAAAAGAAACAAAAATGTCTATCATAAACCTCAATCCCAGCAATTGGAGAAATGCAAATTAAAACAACTCTTGAGATCTCCTCTCCTGTAGGAATGACTAAGATCAATAGCAAAGACTATTACCTAACAGCAAATATCAGGGAGGCATCCTAATTTACTCTCCTGGGATACAAATTGGTAAAGCGCCTTTGGACACCAGTAAAGAGAATCTTTAAATAAAAAAAAAAAACAATGTGACCCATCTATGCTACTCCTTGTCATATGCTCAAAGGACTCAACATCCTACTCCACAGATAACTTGCTCAGCAATTGCAATGTCCATCCTATTCACAATAGCAAGGAAATGGAAGCCTAAATGTCATTCAACATGTAAATAAATAATGAAAATATAGTGAAGACTAAAAATGTAATAATATCAAACTATAAAGAAAAAATGAAATTATGAGATTTTCCAGTAAATGGAAAGTCCTGGAAAATATTATATCATACTGAGTGAGGTAACCGAGACGCAGAAGGACAAACACCAAATGTTCTCTCTCATCTCTGGTTCCTAGGTCCAATTTCTCAAAAATCCACAAAACCCAGGAAACTATAAGCAGACCAGAGATGGGGGTGTGAGGGTCTTGAGAGGGATATAAAAAGATACATATCATATGAAATGAGAAAGAGAGTAACGGAGAGGGGGATCTAACTACAGAAAAGTATGGCAGCCAATGCATAAGGAGGAAGAGAAGGAACAAATAACATCAGGGTTCTTTCATAGAGTCTCAAAAAAAGTATATGATTTCATATATACCTAAAACTATACACAATACATATATTATATGTGCACACATATAAAGACAGAGAGAGGGAGGGGAAGGAAGGAAGGAAGGAAGGAAGGAAGGAAGGAAGGAAGGAAGGAAAGAAAGAAGGAAGGAAGGAAAGAAGTTAGTTAAGTAATTTAGGCTTATCTTGCTTTCTATAACAACCACAGTATTACAAAACTCTTAGCACAAGACACCAAAAACATCATTTTGAAGAGTTAGTCAAGGTAGTCCATGTGATTCCAGAAAAAGTATAATTATAGATATGTCTCTTCATTGTCTCTCAGGGGATGAAAGTAAGACCCTATTGTTGATGATACTACATACTTAGAACATGATCATTGGATGATCCAAGCTGAATCTTACCTGAAATCCTCTTTCCTGTATTCAAACTTTCATAACTCCAGGAAATACTTCACAAGCTAACAAGGAAGGGAAACAAACAATTTCACCTGTAAACCATGGCAATGACTAGTACAATAAGATATGCGTAAAGGTTCAGAAAGTGGAACTCACATGTTAATATGCTAACCAAAAGCTGTCTAACTAGACTAAAAAGAGGGGGAGATCATATCTACTACAAGAAATCTAACCACTTCCTAGAACTATTGAAGTCATGGACCTTAGAAAAGAATCTACTACTACCACTTTGATAAACCAGCATAACTCCTTCCTATATTCTGAATCTTATCCTGATACCTATACATAAGTCTTATCCTGACACCTACTGATAAGTCATATCAAAGAAGATGCTCTTTACAGGTATGGAGGCCAATACATCAAACCACAACTGCAGACAATGATAATATCACTTAATTGTGCAAAGTTCAGCTCCAACAGACAAATCCACACTATTGCTCCTCATCTATGAGTCAGGAAACATCATGGAAGAAGAGTGAAAGTCTGTAAAAGCCAAAATGCCAGAAAGTCTATTGTGAAGCCATCTATTCTAGAAATAACTACATAAACAAAACCTCAAGAATAGCAATATCAATTGACATGTTAATGTGAAAATGTTTCTGCATTTTCTACAACTACAGGCAATTATTGGCTGCTGGGAGAAAAATAGATTTTCCCACACACAGCTTATTTGATTTGAGTCTCAAAAACAAAAACAAAAACAAACTAGGCAAAGCCCATATGAGGTTGTTATTTTTCATCTTTTTTTTCTATTTATATATGTTCTACAACTTTAACAGGAAAAACAGTAAAATCTATATTACTGTATCATAAACGTTTGAGGATCATAAGGGACATTGGTAAAATAATCTTTTGAGCGGGTTGAAGACATTGTAGCAAAGGAAAAACTAGAGATGATACTTGACATCTTTGAATCAAATCCAAAAAAGAGTGAAGCAAAAATAAGTACTAACTTTGGGATAGAGTGGGAGAAGGAAGCAATAAGACTGAGTTTTTAGAAATACTAAGTTAGATGGAAAGAATGTGGCAGGTGGTAAGGAGAGAGTGTGATTGGCAAGGTGAGGTTTCCTTGTAATTTGAAATGGATATGTAAGATTTAAATAGGTCTGTAGTCTGGGGGGGGAGCTTCACCTTGATCTTCACTGCTGAGCGTGTGTGACTCTGTTTCCCAAATGTGTGTCCCTTATGGCTGTAGACAGGCAGTGGGTTGTCTAAGCTAAAAGTGCTGCTAGTGGAAGAACCACTCTTGCCATCCCGAACTAGCAGGACAGGGTTCAGCAGATTTCAACCTGTGCCTAGACAACCACCCATTGCTCTTTTTAAGTTATGTTTCGTTATATACTACAGATATGAACTGAGGTCATCGAGGATGCTTAATCCATACCTTGACAATAGGTAAGTCCACAGCATATCTATTATGTCTAATTAGTTAAAACTTTTGTGGTATGCACTGCTCTTGCAAAGGTGTATTAGTCTGGTTATTCACGTGTAGTAGCTTCATACCATGTTGAGATCCCCTCAACATAAATAAAATTTACTGAAATCCAGCAGAGGAACATTATTCAGATGTACAACCTGCCTCCTATCTATTAATCCCTTTCCTTGCAAGTTATAATTTCTCACCATTCTGTGAAAGATTGCCATAGCTATTATCCCTATTAGAAGAATAAAGTGAGGAAGATAAATACCCAAGCATTTGACCCCACCCCACTGGCCGTAAGAGAACAGAAGAAAGACACGCAAGCATCTGCTACAGGTGCCACTACTGTGGACAACTTGTTACACTGAGATGTAAAAGATGGAATATGCTGTAGAGATGGAAGAGAGAGTGAAGCAAAGGGGTTCATAAACTGTGGAGAAAGCTGGAACTGGAGGCTCGACCTTGGTGAGGTACAGGGTGTACGAGGGGGCCATGCTAAGGTCCTGACTCAGGCCATCACCAATGTAGCTAAGGTCTGCATCAATGTCTTTGGCTTGAGTTACCACCAAAGGCCATGCAGATGTCCTGGATCTGGACTGCCACCTAAGGCACTGTGCTGACATGGCCCTGCTCATTCTGTAGGTGACAAAGTAGAGCTGACCCTGAAGGTAACGGAGCTAGTGAGCCAGCCCTCAGGACTCAACAATCTTGTAACATTAAGATATGGCCCAGTAATTCTTAGGCTTTGTTTTGGAAGTGAAATTAATGATTAATTTAGGGCACAGTATTAACTTATGTTTAAATAGCATTTTTGTTTCCAGTGATTTTTCTCAGACTCTAGTAATGAATTAAACTCTGGTCTTTACCCTCATAGAAGTGACTGTTTTATTCTAATGTATAAATTTACCTATGAGTGAAAACATGGTATCTCTGTTTTCTAGGGCCCCAACTACGAAGCAGCCTGTAGAACTCAGGCTACAGCACAGAAGTAGGGATTGTTCAGTATATTTATGAGCTTCTTAGTTAAATATCTAGAGCAGAAAGAGAGAGGGGAAGAGAGAGGAAGCAGAGAGGGGAAAAGGAAGAGAGGGAGAGAGGGAGGGAGATAGCAAGAGAGGGAGGGAGACAGTGAGGACAGGGAAGGAGGGAAGGAAGGGAGAAGTGAGGAGGGAGACTGCAGGGGAGATGGGGTGGAGGGAAGGAAAGAAGGAGGGAGGGAAAGAAGAAGGGGAGAGGAGGAGTGTCATTGTTCACCCTAACGTTTATAGTCTTATTACTTTTATTACTGTAGTTTTAAAATTCTGCAACGTTCACAGCTGTTCTAAAAATTACTGTCTGCTAAAAGCATGAACAGGAGAGAAACACACATGTGCATATGCATGTACACATCTTGGTAAACGTCTGCGTGATGAACATGCGCTTTTATTATTTTGATCAAATTTTATTTAAGTAAAATATTTTATGGCTTTGGGATTTTCAATAGCCATTAGGTTTATATCTAAAAATTTGCAATGCTTGGGTATCTTATAATTTATTAAATACTACAATAGATCACAAAATGAAATCATACAGCCATAATAAAAAAGATAAAGTATTGTGGAGCCATGAGAAGAAGCTTGGTAAGGTCAAGCTAAGACTTGAATCCCCAGGGACCCTGAAGGAACAATAGGAGCTTCAACTGCTCCTGGCACCAGGTCCTTGCCACACAGCCACAGCTGCCCATAGAGAGAATTATGGCCCCCAAGCCCATCCTCATGTAGATGAGGTAGGTGAGGCCAAGCCAATAGGAAGCACCTGCCGTCAGACCCAACCCATCCCAAAACTGTATATAAGATCCTATCCAGAAGGAATAAAGGATTATGAGAATTACTCCATCCTCTGAAAACATCTGTCACAAGAGCTGTAACATTGCCTGGGAAGAGAATGCTTTTGCCATCAGAAGTTCCCCTGAAAGCTGTTTGCTAACCACCACCACCCCACCCCACCCCCCACCCCACCCCACACCCACAACCATACCCCCTGGAAATGGTGGAGGCACTTCCCCAAACCCGCTTGTAACTTGTCTCCTTTAGTTGAATTCCCCTGACAGCTGGGCCAGGCCAGAAATCTCTAAGGATAGCCTCTGGGATACAGACCTACAAAATATAAAATTAGATAGATAGATAGATAGATAGATAGATAGATAGATAGATAGAAAGACAATAAATGGATGAATAGACAGATGAACAGAAAGAAAGACAGAAAGAAAGAAAGAAAGAAAGAAAGAAAGAAAGAAAGAAAGAAAGAAGGAAGGAAGGAAGGAAGGAAGGAAGGAAGGAAAGAAAGAAAGAAGGAAAGAAGGAAAGAAAGGTAGACAGCATACTCTTGATACTCTTGAAGTCCTGTCCCTGTCTGGTAATTCCCCTATTCCAGGTCCCACTCTTTCTACAAAGCATCCATACCCAAAGCCACCATCTGTGTCTTTTATCTAGCCCTGGCTTATAGCATATCCAATTATCTTAGCACAATTGATAGACTTCATGCTTTTTCATGGCACTGAATGGAGGAATATATCTCATATGTGCTGACTAGTTTTATGTCTACAGATACAAGCTGGAGTCATCTGAAAAGAGGAAACCTCAGTTGAGAAAACCCTTCATAAGATAATACTATAGGCAAGCCTTTGGGTTTTTCTTTAATTTGTGATTAATGAAGGCCCAGCCCAGTGTGGGTGGTGCCATCTCTGGGCTGGTGATCCAGCAAACCATGAGAAGCAAGCCAAATACCAGCACACATACACAACCTCTGCATCAGCTCCTGCCTCAAATTTCTTGCCCTCTTTGAATTTCTGCCCTCCCTGCCCTCTTTGATGAACTGGTATACAAAAACGTGAATTATGAATTACAAAATGCAAAAAATGTAAATGAAATAAACCATTTCTTCTCCAAGTTTTTGTTTATGAAATTTCATCACAAGAATAAAAAATATCACTAAGAGGCTGCACATTGTTCAGTATACACAAAGGTTTGAAATGTAATGTCATAGAGTTCCCTTCCAACTCAGAAAGCCAAGGAAAAGCTCACACTCCTTCATCCCAAAATTGAATTTAAGATGAAAGAAGCACACCAGTTTAGGTCTCTGTCCAAGAACAATGGGAAAAAAGAGAAAAAAAATCAGTCCTTTTGATGTTTAGAATCTGAAGAGGGTCCTGACAGGAAAATACTTAAAAACCTTTGATTCTGTCTTAACTTCTGAAAGCTAATAATTTTATTAAACCAGTCCTGAAAAAGATCTTTCTTATATTATTAAGCTTGTTCTGAACTGATTTTTATATTAGCATTGTGTATATTATTTATTTTCTAGTAAACACTGAAACACAGTACCAACATCTGCCCCATAGAATTTCATTCCCCTTATTAAGAGCCTCCTGCTTGTCAGTAGTTAAATAGTCTAAAGCTAATAACATATGACAGAAAGTCAGTACATATTTGGATCTTCTCCCTTCACACTCTCTTTGTGCTTCCCACAGCACTAGTGTTAGGTGTTTTGCACACACCAAGACTTGTTAGTCCTGATGATTCTACATGTGCTGACTCTACAGGAAAATTCAGGAAATCATTTTATAAATAATTTCATATGGGGGCCAAGGAGATAGCTCAGTGGATGAACAGGGCCATCAAGCCTGACCTGAGTTTAATCCTTGAAAACCAGATGATGGCAGGAAAGAACCGATTTCTGAATGTGGCCATATGGCCTTCACATATATACTATGTGATGCAGGCATGTGAACTCATGTGCCTGAACACATACACACACACACACACACACACACACACACACACACACACATACACACACACACACACAAATAAATAATTGTAAACAAAATTTTAAAATTTTATACACTCTATGAACTACCTGCAAGAATGTCTAGAAATGACCCCAAACCATATGACATTTGTCAGGAATTGGGCCATCCTAAATAACACAAGCAAGAGCTGTTGAGTTATTTTGAGGATGCAAGGTAAACAGGACCCATTTTGTTTCCTCTTGAACTCAGTTTTTATTATTATTATTATTATTATTATTATTATTATTAAAATAATAGTAAATAATAATAATGATAATAATAATAATAATGAAGCACTTGCTATAAGAAGAAATCAAGGGTTAGTAAGGGGAAAGTGGTAAAAAGTCCATATTTAGCGAAGCAACATACAGAGAGATCACACTCCTTCATCCCTCCCAGACAATACATTTGCAGGCCTATATGGAATTGGTGCTGTTAGCAAACATTTTCGCACAAGATGAGGCACTAAGGGTCAGACTTCCTTTGCAGTCTCTGTCAAAGCTGCCCATGTCTTAAAGCCTGTTAATCTCCATATACAAAAGAAGGAGGGTGGTGTACTGGCTGGTTTTGTGTGTCAACTTGACACAGGCTGGAGTTATCACAGAAAATGGAACTTCAGTTGGGAACTGACAGTCAGTTGTCAGTTACTACAGCTGTAATCCATGAGATACAGCTGTGGGCATTTTCTCAATTAGTGATCAAGTGGGGAGGGCTCCTTGTGGGTGGTGCCATCTCTGGGCTGGTATTCTTGGGTTCTATAAGAGAGCAGGCTGAGCAAACCAGGGGAAGCAAGCCAGTAAGGAACATCCCTCCATGGCCTCTGAACCAGCTCCTGCTTCCTGACCTGAATTCTAGTCCCAACTTCCTTTAGTGATGAACAGCTGTGTGGAAGTGTAAGCTCAATAAACCTTTTCCTCCCTACCTTGCTTCTTGGTCATGATGTTTGTGCAGGAATAGAAACCCTAAGACAGTTGGTCTGAGAAACATAGTTTGCTCACTATTGACACTAATTACCACCCTTTTGACATAAACGTGTGTTAACAGAGCTGTGTAATTGATAGAGCAGAGAATTTATAACATTTTAGGAATTAAAAATAGTGAATTTGGTATTAAATATTTGATTAAACAAAAAAATAAAATGACTGTGAAGTGGGAATATCTGGTTTCATTGAAGACTCAATTATGTCACATGATGATTTCCTGAAAATTGTTATTCGAGAAGATGTTTGGCTGAAGCAGACACATGAGAGGATGTTTTACTGAAGGAGACATGTTAGAGGATGTTTTGCTGAGAACAATCTGTCTGGTGCAAAAGCATACAACGTTTTGCTGTTGCAGATGCCCGATAAGACATATGATATTTCGAAAGAGTGTAAGCATAACCCAACAGACAATGGATGACACTCTGGCATAGGTACACATTGCTGGTCTCCACTGGGCTTTGCCTTGCTGGTCTTTGCTGATGATGATCCAGCATTGGTTTGCTGATGACTATTATACTGATTTGCCTTGCTTTCTTCTCTGACCTTCACTACAGATTCAACGCAATCCCCATCAAAATCCCAAATCAGTTCTTCATAGAATTAGAAAGAGCAATTCTCAAATTCATCTGGAATAACAAAAAATCCCAGGATAGCTAAAACTATCATCAACAGTAAAAGAACTTCTCGAGGAATCAGTATCCTGGACCTCAAGCAATACTACAGAGCAGTAGTATTAAAAAATGCATAGTATTGGTACAGTGACAGGGAGGTGGATCAATGGAATAGGACTGAAGACTCCAGAATTGAACCCACACATCTATGGCCAATTGATCTTTGACAAAGGAGCTGAAAACATCCAGTGGAAAAAGGATAGCCTTTTTCAACAAATGGTGCTGGCTCAACTGGAGTTCAACATGCAGAAGAATGAGAATTGATCCACTCTTATCTCCTTGTACTAAGCTCAACTCCAAGTGTATCTAGGACCTCCACATAAAACCAGACACACTAAAATTAATAGAAAAGAAACTGGGGAAGATACTTGAGGACATTGGCTCAGGGGGAAAGTTCCTGAACAGAACACCAATAGCTTATGCTCTAAGATCAAGAATAGACAAATGGGACCTCATAAAATTAAAAAGCTTCTGTAAGGCAAAAGACGCTGTCAAAAGGGCAAATCAGCAACCAACAAATTGGGAAAAGATCTTCACCAACCCTACATCTGACAGAGGGCTAATATCCAATGTATACAAAGAAGTCAAGAAGTTAGATCCCAGAAAACCAAATAACCCTATCGTGACTTCATAAAGAGAAGCTCACCAAAGAATTTCTAATGGTGTGCCAGCTGCTTTACACAGCTTCACTGGACTCGTGAAGATCAACAGAACCTGGATCTTCTGGATCAAGCTGCTTCTAGTTATTCAGGTTTAGTGCTTTTCAGATAATGAAGATTGGAAATGCCCCAAGACACTACTAAACAGATTCATATCCCCCTTATCCTGTTAGCCATTTTCCTCCCCTATCTTTGGTTGGTGGGCTATAAGGGAGGTTGAAATGTTTAAGAACCATTATTAAAGTAGGTTTGGAAAAATATGTCTGCATGACTTTAAGAATTTGACAAATGTATTCACCTTTACAAAATTTATGGGCAAAGAGAGATCATATCCACCTCTGAAATACCCTTATATATAAAAGTAAAACTGCACATAAATCTGAACTATCAAAAGTCTGTTGAAGTCTACATTTGGATTCCCCAGAAGCCTGAGAATGAGAAGTTAGAATAAATCTTCTAAAAGCAAACTTGGTTCACTGACAACAGTGTTATTTCAGATCTGACCCCAGAGCACTAAATGGAACACATTGTGTTGTTTCAAACCAATAAAGTATGGCAACTTCTTATACGGCAACAAAACCTAGTTTTAAAAATGCAACCAAGATAAATCACAGTAAAATAAAATTTTATATTTCTAAGCCTCAGGAGAGCTGAAAGAGTCAGTTGTGAGTTCATAGCACTTAAAACAGTTCCAGAAAGATGGCAAATGCTCAACTGTAAAATTAAATGAATAGCTAGATAAATAATAAACAGACAAAAAGGAGGGAGCAGTACTCATTGGAGTAAATTGACAGCACCCAAAGATAGAGCAGAAATAATATGGAGGAATATTTCAGTGTAGAAAATGATTAAACTGTTACTGGTAGCTATAAAAATAACTCTGCTAAAGCACAGTTTATATACAAGGTGAGGATGAAGGAAAAGTTTCACTCAAATTTTTGATGTAATTATCACAATTGAGCTTGCATACAGGCCAATCCAATGGAGACATTTTCTGAATTAATGTCCCTATTCCCAGATAACCCTAGCTTCTGTCAAGTGAACACACACAAACACACACACAAAAGAAAAAAAAAACCACACCATGGTGATGCTATTATTTATGAAGGAAGTGGTTCCATTGTAAGGTTTTGTAATATATAATTATATGTTACTTCTTACACAGCTCTGCTCATTTCTGGAATTAGCAGGAAGAAGCTTTGGATGTCAGTTTAGGTGGAGGTTAGCTACAATAACTTACAATTCTAGACAGCCTTGATATTAATGTCTACCATGGTTAGTATCATTAAGACAAAGTAGGTGACTATCTCTCTTCTACTTAAAATAGAAATATAGATTGATTTCCTAGGACCATATTATTTCTTTAAAGTTTACCAAAGATTGAAGAAAAGAAGAAATTAACCCTACAGTGGGGAGAGGGAACTTGTAGAGTCCACCCCCAGGTAAAAGATGCAGCATCAAGTGGAGGGATTGGGCTGCCATCCCACAGTCAAAAACTCTGACCCAGAATTGTTCTTATCTAAAAGAACTGTGGGGACAAAAATGAAGACCCTGAGGGAAATGAGGTCCAGTGACAGGCCCAAATTGAGATCCAGATCAAGGGGAGGCTCCAAGTCCTGACACCAATTACTGATGCTATGGTGTGCTCACAGATAGGAGCCTAGCATGGTTGACTTCCAAGAGGCCCAACAAGCAGCTTGTCTTAGTCAGGGTTTCTATTTCTGCACAAACCATGACCGAGAAGCAAGTTGGGGAAGAAAGGGTTTTTCAGCTTACATTTCCACATTGTTGTTCACTACCAAAGGAAGTCAGGACTGGAACTCAATCAGGTCAGGAAGCAGGAACTGGTGCAAAGGCAAACGAGGTATGTTACTTACTGACTTGCTTTCCCTGGCTTGCTCAGTCTGCTCTCTTATAGAACCCAAGACTAACAGAGTTGGCACCACCCACAAGGGGCCCTCTCACCCTTGATCACTAATTTAGAAAATGCCTACAGCTGTATCTCATGGAGGCATTTCCTCAAGAGAGGCTCCTTTCTCTGTGATAACTCTAACTTGTGTCAAGTTGACACACAAAACCAGCCAGTATACAGCTGAAAGAATCAGATTCAGATACATCCAACCAATGGACAGTAATTGGGGACCCCTGTGGTTGAATTTGGGAACAACCAGAAGAAGCTGAGGAGGAGGGTGACCCCATAGGGAGACCAGCAGTCTCAACTAAACTAGACAGCAACGATCTCTCAAACACTGAACCAGCAACTAGGCAGCATACACCAGATGATAAGAGTCCCACCCCCACCCCCACCCTGACACATAGACAGTAGATGACTGGTCTGGCCCCAGTGAAAGAAGATGCACCTAACCCTCAAGAGACTTGAGGCCCCAGACAATGAGAGAATGGGATGAGGGCAGAATGGGAGGGGGATAACAACTGGACTATAAAAAAGTTATAGTAGTAGTAGCAGCAGTAGTAGTAGTAGTAGTAGTAGTAGTAGTAGTAATAGTAGTAGAAGTAGTAGTAGTCATAGTAATATAAAAGGAATTAAAATATCGAGTTCACTAAATACCTCTTTCTAAACCCTGGCCACCATTAGTGTTTATTGTTTGAGTCCTTGGCTGTCATAATAAATTCCAAAAACTTGTGGGTTAGCATAATTAATTTCTTTTATGCTTATAAAACTTTTATTGTGACTAGTTCTACTTAATATTCAGTCTTCCATATGGTCAGCAAGAGATCCATGATTTTCCCATGCCTTGAAATCTGACCAACACAGGGAAGAAATTACAAGGTAGATAATCAACATAGATCTGAGTAGTTATACATACCTCCAATTCAGGGCATTAATCAGAACGTATTTGTTTAACCATACATGTTACTTACTCCTAAAAATGCTTGGGAATTGTATTTGGCTGCCAACTTCTAAGATAGAAACCCAAGGTGGAAATATATTAACATTTTATGTAACATTTTCTATTGTCTATTCTATTATCCTCTTCTACTGACTCATTTCTTCTTATTCCTTCTCTTATTTATTTTAGTTTGACCACTTTTAGCTTCTTGCTGAGTTTGAAACATATGTAAGACTTTACCCCCAAAGACTGATGTACCAGCCAGTTGTCCCATCATTGGCAAAAATATCTGACATAACAAGGTGAGAAGGAGGTATATTGTACTGAAGGACCCGGGAGACAGGGATTTTATGAGGTTGGGGGATGATGGAAGACCACAGCTGTTCAGAAATAGTGTCTAGGAAACAAAGCAACCACTATTCTCTGGCTTTTCCTTTTATCATCTTTCTTACCCATGTATGTCCCAGCCTTTGCAATCATGCCACTACTATCTGAGAAGGCTTACCTTGGTTAATCCCTTTTGCAAATAGCTACACAGATAAAATCAAAGGTGTGCTTCACTAATCTCTTGAATGTTCCTCAATGACATCAAATTGACAATATTATCCATTATAGTTCATGAATCAGATATTTCATCTCAAATATAACGGAACTGAGAGGTTTTAGGTCTCTCCAAGTTCGAGCCACGTGTTGGCTACATCTCAGGGGTATCACCCTCAGAAGGGATTGGTGTAGTTCTCAGGGTAGAAATATATTAAAAATTAATATATTAATTTGTTCAGTTGCAACAAATGTGGGTTATTGTGAAATAAGCATTCAGTCACCCTAGTGCCTTCTCTATCTTAACATGGGATGTGGACCCCTGTCCTTTTCATTTTACTTCTGTCATTAGTGACACGGGGATGTCACTGGAGACACGCTGGGCACAGCCAATTGATCTTGGACTCTTCCTCCAAACTTTTCTTATATCAAATTAAAATACCCATTCTTAGGTGTGTTGTTACAACAACCAAAAACATATTATGACTCTTTAAAAGTCTGTAAAGGACTTGGCTAATATCTGCAATGCTGGTTTCCACTGAAAACCTCCATGATGGGCTGCTTCATTCAGAGGCACCCGGCTCCCACCCCATCTAAAGGAACACTCTGTAACTCTCCATCTCCTCCTCTGTCCTTTTCCTTCATTACATCCATCTCTAACATCAAAGCAATAGTTCGTGTGGATCTAATTTTTATATTTGAGGCACTCAGAGGTAAGATCCTAAGGCTCTAGGCTTTTGTTGTCAGTATGTAGACAGCACCTAGAATACTGGATAGTCAATCCAGTTGATTGTTTCTTAAATACTTCCACTTCCTACCTCCACTACCACCTCTTACTGTAAAAAGTCATTGGGAAAAACCTCTTATTCCCCCGAATTCCAGGTATTTGTGTCTTGCTAATTCATAGCTGATTTATGTCTCTTTGAAACCCAACTGTTCATGTGGCTAGTATGAAACCTAAGAATTTCAAGGTGAAAGACCAAATCCACCACTATCCAATTAAAGCAAGCTTTTTAAAATACTGGCCAGGAATATGGACACTATCCAGTACCATATCCAGATAAAATGGCAATGAACTACATTGTCCAGACAGGTGCTTGCTTATGAAGGCAAACTCACAAGGTTACATTTTTTCCACTTTCCACCTTCATTCAAATAAATGCAAGTGTATATCTTGATGTAGTTCCCTCCTATGAATCTTCCACATATATGTGTTCAGGCACATCCTGTGCAGTTGGAACAACCAACTTTATTCATTGAAGTGAAAACAGATGACTTGTTATCTTACATGAACAACAGTCCCCAGCATTCTAGGGTGTTGTCTGTCCTTGGGTGAGTACAGCTTACAGGTTAACTTTGACCCTTGCAACTAGGTACATTTTCATATGCTATCACTGCCCAGTGCATTTGTGTTTTGTCATACAATTATAAATAATGTCTTATCCAGTCAAACATTCCTAGGCATTCTTGTAACAATTTGGTAAGACACAATTTTTCCTAAATTTTTCATAATCATAAGAAAGCAAAAAAAAAGCTATTCATTATGTCATGTATAATTAATTCAATGGCTATTAAACTATAGTGTTCCATTTAAATAAGTTACATAATTCAGTACAGTTCAAATTCCTTTGTGTTTATTCATGGGGAATCCCTAAATAATGTATGTATACAACTTATTTACATCATTCTATAAAATTTTAAAGATAATTATATTTTAAGTGACTGTAAATAGCTTGGCAGTCATTTCTATGATATGTTGTTAATTTTTAAACTGAAGCATTTTCATTTTTCAATTCATAATCAGAGAAGCCAAGTATAGTTATAACATTATTTGTACAGGGAAAAATAATATGCTTTCTTACAAAAGCCCATGCTGACTCTCCATGATAAATGAATGATTAGACAAGTTACTCCTAGAAATAACAATTTGAAATGAACATCTAAGAAGCAATTAGAAAAATGCTTTCGCTAAATGGACAAGATTGTTTATATTTATTTTTGGTGTTTGTGTGTGTGTGTGTGTGTGTGTGTGTGTGTGTGTGTGTAATGTGTATGTGTATGTCATGTGTGTATGAATGTTGTATGTTCCATGTATGTGTCTGTGTATATGTCTATATGCATGCATATATATGCCATGTGTATGCTCTATGTATGTGCACAAAGGCTACAGAGAGCTTTGGAGTCCTCTAAATCGGGAATTATGGATAATTTTGAGTCACCTGATATGAGCACTGGGAGCCAAACTCAGGTCCTCTAGAAGAGTAGCATGTACTATTAACTGCTAAGCCTTCCAACCCAAGGACAAGACTTTTTTACTTAATTTTCACATATGTAGGATTTTCATAAAATCTGGTCATATTTTACAAATTTAATGTTATGAGGGATAAATTCATTCTCTAAAAACAAAGCACTATTGTTTATTTAGATATTACAGTTCCCTGTAGGAGTGCATATGCTCTGTGTAGTCAGCAATTTGAAGAACTGGATATAAAGAGCCTTATCCTGGACACTCCAGAATTCCCTGCCATTTAAAAATAGCCACTAGATACATCAAATTTCCCATTTCGTACAACACAGAAGGCACCATCTCTCTACAGCACAGTGTAACTTGTCCCAAGAGTTAAATAGTTTCATTAGAACCTAGGTGAACAAAGAACATTTTCAAAAATCAATCAACCCTGCACTTGTTTAGCAAATCCACTCATAACTCCCTCTTTACTAGCACTGACATAGCCACTGAATGTCTACATCATTTCTTTTGCAATTTTTACACCTAATACTAAATCTACAAGCATATTTTACTCATAATTTATTTCTGGCTTATTTTTATTTTGTGATTTGACAACATACATTTCTGTTAGAAACTTAAGTAGTTCTACATTAAAACAAGTTCTATAATACATACTGTAGCTCAGACCTGTCAAAAACAAAGATCCAGCTTCTTGACTGGACGGATATTTTAAGCAGGCCCTCATGGGATGTAATACTTGTGTAAGCTTACCATAGATCAACATTTAGCTTTGTAGTTTGCAAAATCAGTTCTCTTGGTTTACTCCAACTACAATCAAAGTGTATGGAATTTATTCAGAATGAAAAAAATACATAAGACATAAGCATAAAAGCCACAGTATCTCCAAAGACTGACTACTTGGCAGGAGAAGGGTCATTGCCCAAATAATGCATCAAGTAAATAGAGTTAGATATCACAAAATCAGTCTGCCAACTCAGCCTTATGACAACGGGAGTTAAGGGTTTATAGAATTATTCCATAAAGCTGAACTAATTCGGCAAATGACATAAGAAAAGAGATTTATTGATATATCATTCATAAATCAAACATTTATTCATTTGAAGTATACAGCTCAGTAATTTTAGTTCATACACTAGGCTATGTAATCATCAATTAAGTACTTTTAGAATATTTTCATTACTTCAAAGAGAAATCTCATGCACATTAGATGTCCTTTCTATTCCTGTCTCTCTCCCAAAGCCCTAAGCAATCATTCATTTACTTTCTGTCTGAATGACCTCTTAACCTTGATTTTTTATATTGATAGATTTCTATACTGTGATATTTTTCCACTTTCTCCATTTATTATATTAATTCCAAGGAACCCCTAGACTATAGTACTTATCAATACTTTGTTCTTTTAAATTTACAGATATAATTTCACATTTTATTTATCTGTTCATCCACAGCTGGTAGATAATGCAGGCATTTTTACTGTTTGACCACTATGAATAATACTGCCATTAATATCCATTTTCTTATGTCTAATGGGTCATTTGATAACTTAAGGTTCATCTTCTTAGAAACCCACCAGTGTTTTCCATGTCCCTAATTCATCAGTATAGGTGTCCCAATTTTCCACATCCAGACCAGCAATTGTTTCTTTTTTCTATCTTCCATAATTCTTTTTTTCCCCTATTTTCTATCACAGGCTGTGTTAGTCACTGTTCTATTGTTCTGAAGAGACACCATGTCCAAGGCAACACTTAAAAAAGAAATCATTTAATTGGAACCCTGCTTACAGTTTCAGAGGTTTAGTTTGCTATTGTCAAAAAGGGGAACTTTGGAGAAGGTAGGGCAGACAAGGCAGGAATTGTGTAGGAGAAGCAATTTAAAGCTACATTCTGATTCTCAAGCTGGAGTGTGGGTATGGGGGTGGGACAGAAGCATGGGCTTTTAAAACGTCAAAGCCCGCCTTCAGTGACACACCTCCCTGAACAAGGCCGTAACTCGTAATCCTTCCAATCCTATCAGTGGAGTTCCACTTCCACTCCATGGCAGCTAAGGCATTCCAAATATATGAGCAGAGGTGGGGAGGGGGGGCATTCTTACTCAAACCACCACACAGGCATTCTGGTGGATGGAGAAAGTGCTTCTCTGTGCTTTGTAGTTGTGCAGTTATGTTAAATATCTTTTTATAGACATATTGGGGAAATTTTTATGGTTTTGTCTAATTTTCATTTAGAATAGATATCAGCATTTCATTCTTTGTGTGAACAGTTAACATTGCATAAATTGACATGGTGTGCTGGCACATATTTCTGTATTTGTTTTTCAGTTGTTGACCCAAATAGAACAAGAAAATAGTAAAAGGGAGAGTTGCTCTTCTCTTGACCTTGGATATCTACTCCCTAATACTTTAGGACTCTGGTTCTCAGTCTTCTGGTGTTTGAATTGCAAATATACCAGTAGATTTACTGGGCCTCATTACCTTGCAGATGGCAGCCTTCTTGACCTCTAATATGTTCCTCATAGTAAATCTCTTTCTATATATTTCAATCATTTCTTCAGAAATTCTCAGAAAATTTCTAATACAAATAACCATGACAAAAGGACATTTTTTGTGAGGAGTAAGATTGAACACAATGAAAAGTTAATGCATGGTATCATAGAATGATATACTAATGTGCAATAGTAATTAGCATAAGAATAATAACTGTGAGTTAGGAACAGCAAGGTAGAGGGTGATAGAACAAGAAGTGATCCGAGGGTCAGTTATCCACTCAATTGAGGGAGCCCACATCAAGTGTATTCCAATAGCAATAGGTCACTGACAAAATAACAAAATGATGAGCCCTACAAATAATTGTTCTGGGAGAGGTTATTTGGTATCAAAGAAAGTAGAGGATTGAGGCAGCTAAGAAATTGGACGTGTGACCCAAAACTGTATGTGTAAAAGCCATTGATTCCAAGGTATAAGTTGTAGATGATGACAGCATATTTGGGAAATAGGGCCATGTGAGAGGAAATATGGGTTGCTTCAAGCATGCTGCATCCTCTTTTCTGCTCCCTGGCTAGGCAAAAAATTACCTACTTCAACATCTGCTCCCACCATTAATACTTGCTACCCTCATCAAATTAATTTGATCTGAGCCTTTAGTTGTTGACTGAATAAATGTTTTATCTTGATACGCTGTTTCAGAGGGACTGGAGGGATGGCCCAGTGGTTAAGAGCACTCTTCTAAAGGTCCTGAGTTCAAATCCCAGCAACCATATGGTGGCTCACAACCATCTGTAATGAGATCTGACACCCTCTTCTGGTGTGTCTGAAGACAGTTACAGTGTACTTACATGTAATAATAAATCTTTTTTAAGCTGTTTCAGGTATGTCCTTGTGGTAGCATGAAGCTAATAAAGAGGAAAAGAAGGAAAGAAAAAAATGAAGGAGGATAATGAGGGAGAAAAGGTAAATGGCAAAAGAAGGGCATAAGAAATAAATAAGTAGAAAGCCTGATTTATGTACTTGTCATGGATTTCTGGAAATTCAAAATGTACTTGTCTTTATTTATTTTCACTTGTTGGCACAAAACATTGAGAAAAAAACAACATTTGGAAGGATAGACAACTTGGCTTATACTTCTATGTCACAGTTCATCAATGAAGAAAGCTAGGGCAGAAACTCAAAAAGAAACTCAGGAACAACTGCCAAGGAATAGCACCACCCACAGTGGGTTGGGTCATCCCACATCCATCTTTAATTAAGAAAATGCCTCACTGACAAATTGGCCATTTTTCAACTTGACTCAAAAATAAATCACTATTAAACTAAATCATTCCTTGTCCCCAGGAGCTGATATTACTATCATAATATGAAATACAATTCAACTTTAAGAGTCTTTTAAAAATCCAACATTTTAAAAGTCCAAGATCTTTTTAAACATTATATTTTTTCACATCTGACTTATATCAAATACAAGTTCTAAACTTTATTTCAAGAGGAAATAACCAGGGCACAACTAAAATCAGATAAAAGCAAAATCTAGAAGTTTAAATCATACTGTAGCTCAGTATCCTGGTAAGCTAAGGCCACTTCACTCTAGACCTTACTGTGTTCTCAGTGTTCACTCCATGGTCCTGGCATCTCAAATATGCTGAAGATTCTACTGCAACAAAGGCTACACCTTTACCAATACTTGCCCCATCCCAACATCTCTCACAGTGCCAAGCCTCAGCTACACTCCAAGAATCCTCCATGCCTTCAAAAACAGTACCATGCAGGAGACTCTTAAGCATTTTTTGACAAGTTTTACTCTTAGCTTGAGGTAAGTCTTAGCCTTCCACTGGACCATAGATTCTGTATCCTGACTTAAAGGAAATAATTTCCAGATTAGCCTCAATGACACTGGTCTCTGACTAATCACATCTAATTTGTCAGCCTCAGCTGATGAACATCTTATATCTCAATGAAGCACTGGTTTTACATTCAAAGATTATCACTTCAAATATACCATATCAATAGAGCATCACTGCTTTTTAAAGACTCTTGAAACTTCCTTCTGAAACTTCACGAGTCTGGACTCCATTGTCTACAGTTCTCTCAACATTCTTATCTTCCAAACTTCCATAATAACTCATGAAGCTCTGAGCATTCAATGCACATTTACTGCCAAAACCTTTAAAATCTTCCACATAAATGTACCCTTCAACTAAAACAAAAATTATGGTCAGGTCATTACAACAATACCCTATGCTTACCTCCAATTTCTGACTCAGTTTACTTTCTATTACCATAACCAAACACTAACCAAAATCAACTCAAGGGAGGACAGGATATTTGGTTTATTTTTTTTTTATCACAGTCCAACACTGAGGAAACCTAATGCAGAAACTCAAGGAGAATACTCTCCTGAAGCAGAGACTACAGCGAATCATGATAGCTGGTTTGCCTTTCATGGTTTCCTCATCCTGCTTCCTTATACAACCCTGGATTACCTACTCAGGGGTATAACCTCTCTTAGTAGGCTCATCTCACCCATATTAATGGATAGTCAATGAAATGTCCCACAGCTTTGCCCCCAGGCCAATTTCATAGAGACAGTCACTCAATTAGGGGGCCCTCTTCCCAGATGACCCTCATTTATGTCAAATTGACTGAAAGAAAGGGGGGAGGAAGGAAGGGGAAAGGAATGAAGGAAAGCAAGCAAGCAAGAAAGCAAAAAAGAAAGAGAGAGGGAGAGAGGGATGGAGGAAGGAAGGAAGGAAGGAAGGAAGGAAGGAAAAAAGAAAGAAAGAAAGAAAGAAAGAAAGAAAGAAAGAAAGAAAGAGAGAGAGAGCACAGACCCAGCATGGTATTCAAGCAATATTAAGACTATCTTCAACAAAAACCTTCAGTGTACTAGCTGATTCCTGTGAGTACCTCTTCACTATGCCTTTTTTCTTTTTTCTTTTTTTTAAATATTTTCTATATTCTTTGCTTACATTCCAAATGATTTTCCCTTTCCCGGTTCCCCCCCCCTGCCTCCCCATAAGTCCCATAAGCCCTCTTCCTTCTTCCCATTCCCCCAATCAACCCCCTCCCACTTCTCTGTCCTGGCATTCCCCTAAAATGCTGCATCAAGCCTTTCCAGGACCAGGGCCCTCTCCTTCCTTCTTCTTGGAAATGATTTGATATATGAGTTGTGTCTTGGGTATTCAGAGCTTCTGGGCTAATATCCACTTATCAGTAATACATTCCTATTGAAGCAATAGCAAGGCTCTCTTCAAGAGATTGAAGCAGGCCCATTCCTCCATTGACCTTCAGAGACTTCATAAACAAATCAAAGGACTAAATTACAGAACATGACTTGGGTGTAGAACAGTTGGTTCTAGAAAATAGTATCTTCTTATGTGAATAAAAAGCAAGAGTCCTCTTTTTCACCAAGATGTTCATCTTGAGCATGACTTGTAACATATGATTTTTGGAGAGATGCAGCCATTGTGTACATGTAACAATTCTACCCAGAGTCCAGTACTAAGCAAAGTGTAGGGATATAAAAGCTAGAGTATCTGTGCCTTCAGAGCCAAAGAGATCCTGAGAGTAAAAACACACCCATCAATCATCTGTAGACCACCACTGATGGCATTGTTCAGTGATGAACTGTGCATTTGTGTAATTGTGGATGTGCTTGTTATGTGTGTGTTTATATAATGTATGTGTGTTTGTGTGTGCATGTGCTTATGTGTAAGAGTATGTACTTTACTATACCTGCCCTTGCTCAGAATAATGACACAGAGACCTTTATGTTTACTAAAAGTGAAAATCACAATAGCTGGACAGATTCTAGCCCAACAATGCTGGCCTGTCCTACTTTCCACATGCCCCACGCAGTCATCTACCATCTTAGTCTAGCTTGCCACCTCCTTGTTCATCTCTCTCTCTCTCTCTCTCTCTCTCTCTCTCTCTTTCTCTCTCTCTGTTCCTGGAAGTCCTACCTCTTCCTCTCCTTTCCACTTATTGGCAGCTCTTTCATTGTCCAACCAGAAGATGATGAAGAACAATGTTTTACAAAATAGTGAGTTGGGAGATGCTTCATAATAATGGCAATAGCAAGGTCCAGACTGTAACATGCCTAGAACTCTGGATACAGACACCAGCATTTGAATAACCAGTGCACAAAACTACCTCTAACATGTATGTGTGTAGTCAGTGTGTGTTTACATGGTGCTGTTTATGTTTGTCTGCACTGCCAGTACTTCCTGTCAGGGCAGCTAAACTGAATACACCTAAGGAAAGACATGGTTTAGAGAATAATTTAATCTAAAATTCTACAAATGTTAAAAGAGTTGTGACCCCTGCACATTATTAATGACTTTCAGCTAAAAAAAAAATATGGCATCAAAAATGTTATTGGGCTAGACATTGAATTTTAGTCATGGTAAAACAACCAAATAGCTATAAGGCATGGTACCTTTGTGAAAGGCAGCCTGGTTTCTGGTTGAGCTAAGGTTAGAAACCCTGGTGACCCTAAAGGGACTGCAGGCATTTTGCCTGGTTCCCAGACACTAGGCTTCTGACTGGTGGCCACAGCCCTTCAAAGATTTGTGGCCATCAGTCACATAAGGACAATGCCCCAAGCCCTTTCACAGGTAGAGGACATGACCACAGGTCACATAGGCTCAAAACAGATCTCCATTTTAATGAGGTACCTAAAGGCCTGGAGGCTTAGCCAATAAACTCCCCTTCCCAGACACTCCTCCCTGCAAAAGGTATTTAACCTCAGGCCTGTCCTGAGAAGTGGGTATGTATGGTTTTACTCATCCACTTCCCACCATGACAATAAATGCCTTAAAAACCATGGACTGTCTCTTTTTATTGGGATCCACCATAGGAGCCATAAGGAGGCCTTTACCTATAGAGCCAAATCTAGTCTCCCGTACAAGGCCTTTCTGTGTTCCCAGCCATGACCACCAAGCCAAGCTAGCTGCCCTGCCAACAAGCCAAGGGACACTATTCGAGTGGGACCTAGCCAGAGCTCCCCTTTCCCCCTCTTGGCCCAGGGCTTCAGCCTAAGGGCCTCCACTCGATTCTCAGCTCTTCCATGCCATCCAGCAATGCCTGAGTGAGAGCCCAAGAGCCTGAGAACCAGACGACCCAGGCCTCATTGTCAAAGACCTGGGGACACCTGAGCCAGCTCCCAGGACCTCAGATAGTGCTTCCCCACATCAGGAGCTGTGCCCTGTGGCTTCCCCATAGCCCAGCACCCAGGTAGCACCGGTGTGGAGTAAGCACAGTCACAACTTGTGCAGATGCAGGACACCATTTAACCTTACAGTCATTTGAATATTTCAGAAAGTGGTTTTCTAATTAGTAAATTAAGGAAAATGATTCATTTAACAAATAATTTCAGACCTTTTTAGTGTTGGACAGTGTTTGTGTGACAGAACCATAGCTATGAACACACTTACAAGCCACAATACTATACAAGGCAGACATGCAACAAATGGATCCATAAAACCTCGTGACTTTCCTTGTATATATAATCACAGCAGCTTACAGCAGGAGAGGTTAATTTTGGCTCACAGTTTAGAGGGTGAAGTCTTCCACAACTAGAAAGGCATGGCCGGAGGGACATTTCAGTCTTGGGTGATAGCAGTTTGGAGTACAGGCTGAGCAAAGCTTGGTGAGTAAGAAAGTTTAATGGTCTGAATGAAAATGGCCTCCATAGACTCATAGAGTGACACCATTGGAGGTGTGGCCTTGTTGGAGTAAAAATGGCCTTGTTGGAGGAAGTGTAGCACTAGAAGTGACCTTTGAGGTTTCAGGAGACTAGTGGTTCACTTTCTCTTCCCGCTGCCTGACAATCTGAATATAGAACTCTCAGCTACCTCTCTGGTGCATGTCTGCTGCATGCTGCTATTCTTCTGCCATGACAATAATGAACTAAACTTCTGAACTGTAAGCCATCGCCAGCTAAATAGTTCCTTAAAGGAGTGGCTGTGATCAGTCTATTCACAGCAATAGAAACCCTGAGGGAGGAAGGAAGCAGAGATCAACTAAACAGGACCAAGCTGTCACCCTCAAGGCCTGCTGTCCATAAGGACTTGTGATTCAAAGGATCTAGAGACTCTCCAAAGAGCGCCACTGGCTGAAGCTAGTCACTTCTGATCTTTCTCTCCAAACCTTTAGAAGTTTTCATTTTTCGTAAATCTTGCATCCTACACAACACCACAAGCTCCTGTCTATAAATGGCTTGAGTGTAAGAGGCATTCAGTAACGCTTATTATTGTGTCTGGTATTTTGGTTTATCTTTATTCTCTCTGACTGGATTGCCAGCACCCTGATTTGTTTGCATTTGCAGTGGCTTCTTTTCTCTTGTGTCTGTGTGCTATTGAGGACAGATGTGTGAGAATGTCTGTGTTGCTAAAGACAGGATTCCAACAGCATTGAAAAGTCACTTTGGTGTCTAAATCTTCTGTGTCCTGTACTGGCCATAACCCTGTATGTCCTCTGCATAGAGAGTGTTCCTTGCCAATACTCATTTGTTGAATGATTTTTCCAGTGAGTGCTAAAGTTGAAAGAACTTTCTAACAATCTGAAACATCAGCAGAGGAAAGAATCTGAGCAGAAGCATCAGGACTCACTCCGTGCAGCTGGAAGGCAGAATAAAGACCAGATATTCTCCTTGACCTTCGAAACCTGTCACTGTGTCTTACCTTACACAACTGAAGAGATTTTGCTTCTGGATTAACTGAGTGTGTATATGATTGAAATAATGTGTAGTATGGGAAAAGATAATGTGTAGAATAAGTGAGTATAAAACCTATTTATCAATCAAAATAGCCACCCAAATCCTGCCACTTAGTAACCAGACCTTTCTTCTATTGAGTCTACTAAAAGAAGTCTCAAACAATAATTAACCTTGGGTACTCTCACTCATGTGGTCTGCTGGACTACTGGTCCCTCTAGGACTCCAAACTGTCACTTCCTACCAAAGACATCTTGTTCTGTTTACAAATCAGTGTGAGCACTTACTTTCAGTTCTTTGGTTAAGAGGCTAAGAATCTGGAAACAGCATCCTTCACTCCTGCCACTCTTCTGAGAAAGCTACTTCAGGGGTGACCTAGAGCCACTGGCAACCTTTTCGTTTTTCTTCCTTCCACCAAGGGAAACTTGAGAATTGCTTTCCACTCAAGAGCCAAGATATAACTTCTGAAAATCTGTCTTAATCCACCTTCAGGAAGTATTCACAACCAACACCAAAGAAACGTATTTAAACTCCCTGGCCCAGTGATAGAGACTATTCAACATGACCTGGGAGGGAATCTGTTAAAAAAAACTCAGATCGCCCCATCCCCCAACCGCCCACCCCACCCCACCCCACCCCACCCCCTCGGCTGCTACAAACATCATCTCAACAGGATCCCTGGGTAAGCCCTGAGTAGTAGCTGAAAGATGATATCTTGGAGAGGTTTGAATCCCAGCCAGGCTGCTTACTACCCCACTCTCAAGCAAAGTTTCTAAACAAGGAGTAACACCCCCTTAATAAGTAGTTGTGAGAATTATAGCTGCAAATTTTGCAGGCAAATACTCAATTATAATAGTTCTGGTGGTGTTATTTAGCACCATTTACAGCGGCTCACTAGACTTCACAGAGTTGGAGCAGCAGCTCAGAGAGGCCAAAGCCACCTACAATCTTGGAGGTAGTGATGCAGGGGAGGGGCCTGAACATTTTGCAGTGACAACTCTAATTACTTAATATATTGTCCATTTTACAACATATTAAACGCCCATTGTCTGCTTGCTTTCATATCACTGCACGTGACTTTATGAGGAGCCACCTACTCTATACAGAGACAGTGGGTATAGTGATTTGCTGGAGGGAGTAAGGGCCAGACTTGCTGATGAGTCGCTCTGAGTCCCCAGCCCTTTTTCCTTAATCTCCGTCTTAACTTTCCATCTGTCACTGCTTCCCTGCATCAGAAGAACAGCCAGCCAGCCCTCTAAGCTCCCTGAGGGTTCTAGGCTCTCTGAGCAAGGCCGGAGGGCTGGCTGGGGCGGAGCTCGCAGGGAGGCTGCAGCCTGCCGAGCTGCACTCAAGACTGGGTGGCTGGGGCCTGGCGGCCGCGGAGGGGCGCGCCTAGCTGGCGCGGATCTGCCCGCACGTGAACTCCACCTCCTTGCTGGCTCTGCGCCGAGCGGTGAAGCTGCGGGTCTCCGCCCCGCTCCAACGCCGCCTCAGCTCTTGGCATAGTAATCTCAGTTCCGGATCGCGCATAGCTGGCTCCTGGCTGACCGCTTGAGTCACCCAGAAGCGGTGTGGCGGAGCCAGGACTGGGAACCACTGGAAACCCTGCTACAGCGCAGACAGCGGCCCAGCAGGGGACACCCCGCCGGAGCAGGTAGGCAAGCTGTAGCCTGAAAGGAGCCGCTCCCGCGGCCGGCCACCTGGCCCAGTGGCCAGCCTTAGAGAGAGACAGGAGCCTGGCAATGTGCCTGTGCTGGTGAAGGAGGAATTAGGTCCCACATTTTGTTTGTGGATCGTTTGCCTGTTGCTCGTGTCCCCAACGCATGCTGCCATCCTGCTTCTCAGGAGGGCCATGCGCCCTGCAGGTGATGTATTTCTCTGCAAGGTTATTACTCCTTTAAGCTCTGACCCAAAGGTAAAAAAGAGAAGCCCTTGCTGCTTCTGAGATGGGGATCCTAATCAGTAGGATATGCACACATCGAATATTCAAAGAAGGGTGTGTGTGTGTGTGTGTGTGTGTGTGTTTGCCTTTTTATTATTTTCCTATGGTTATTTGCCATAAGGTAAAGACTTAGCCCTATACAATCTGCTCGATTGTGTGTGTGTGTGTGTGTGTGTGTGTATTTATTAATACAGTTGCATATATTTCTTCTTGAGGTGGGAAGGGAGAGATGAAGAAGGTCGGGCTGAGGATGATAAAGGGAAGTCGTTGTAGAGCACGTTCAGTGTCCAGAGGTGAACTTTGGAACCACCTTAAATCAAGGTAGCCACTAGAGGTGATAAACCCTTCTCCGGGAGCATTATAGAAGAGGCCTGAAATGTTCACCCAGTACACAGTAAAAGGGAAGGAGAGAGAGGAGAGACTTGGGCACTGGAAAGAAGATTGGGGTGGAGGAAAGGCAGCCCAGGCACATCAGAGTTCAAGGGCTTTTGCAGGGGTGTTAAGCAAGGTCACTGGTGGCATGTGGGTAGTTCAAGGTTGGGATGATGTGAGAGCATCTGAGTAGGTAGGGGAGGGAAAGGCTAGAGCCTGGGGGGTGGGGGAGGGACGGGGAAGGAAGGAGCCTTAGCTAGCCATCTGGCTTGGAGCCACCTTTCTGAAGGTGTTCCCTTCCTTCCGTTTTTCCCAACACTTTTGTTCAAGATCCATGGGTCCATGTTTTCATTTTATTATTTTCATGGAATCTGGGTCATGACAGGACTGGAAGAAACCGAAGTGTTTACAACCACCAGAAAGATTTGGAGAGAGGGTGATTAAGGCTTAGCTTCATGAAATATTTACACAGCTCTTGCGTGGGCTTTTGTTTGCTCTTGTTGGCGCTTTTGCATATTTTACCTTGATAATGCTTTGAGCCTACTTCTCCCGAATGAGCCTATTTTTGCAGTTATAAACTATTCTTTTTCTTCCCATGGTGTTCACCATCGGCCTGCCCTGAGTAACAGTGGTGGGACTAAAGATAGGTGAGTCACAGGGCAATGAAGAAAGTTTTCTCTGTTGCTGTCCTCCCATGAGTATGCAGAGATAATGTTCTTTGACAGAGTCGCAGAGAATGTGTTTGGCTTCTGTCAAGCTCATATGCCCCGTGAGTGTGTGCGTGTGTGCATGTATTTAGTGGAGGGACTGTATTGATGGTAAACAGGAAAACAATGTAGTAATAACCACTGCTATCACCAGTCTAGATGTTTAATCATTAAAAGGAGTTTCAAAAACAGCCCAGGAACTCAAGGAGACACCCTTGTCTGTTGTGATGTGTCAGTGTCACCTAATCAAAAATTACTGTTGTGGATTCGGCATGGCAGGCACAGCATGACACCTTCACAAGGTGGAGGGCTGAGATACCAGCTGGATCAGGTCAACTGTGGTTGGCAAGGAAGTGAGCTTCCAGCAGGATGCACTAAAATTTCAGTGTTTGGTTGCCTCAAAAGACTTTCCCAGCATAATTATTTGTTCCTCTAAAATTCTCTTGATTATGCCTGAAATATACTAGAAAAAGATGCATTTAGACAGCCATATCCTTCATGGTTAGAGTTTTGTCACAAATCCGCAACTTACGGGGAAGCCTTTAACTACCAGGGATGGCATCACAGAATGACAAAATACCGGTGTCAGACACGGGAGGCACACTTCTCTCCGCAGTAGCACTGGGGCTCTCCAGGGCTACCGCTTCTCTCCTTTATGTGCTCCTTCATTCAGCCAATCAACACGTATCTCAATGAGCAAGGCATGACCCTCAGATGTTAAAGACAACAACAAATAAGACACTGTCCAAGCTTACTTAATCAAGAGACAGATGCTGACAGCCAATGTGCCGTGGGGAGGAGCTTCAGAAGCCAGGCTGAGGACACAAGGCAAGTTTCCCAAGAACCAGAACAATGAGAACTGCTGTCTTAGTGAAGAGGAGCTGGGAGGGCCTTAAGTAAGCAGGGGCCCAGGAGAGCACTCTTGCGAGAACATAAAGGTAAAAGATGGGGAGAAAGAAGGAAACAGAGTCTATCCCCAAGCTCGGTCCAGCAGGGCTTCCACCTCAGCCTTCAGGAAGCCCTTCTGTTTAGAGACAATGGATCCATTCCTATTGAGGTTGTTCTAGATCGATTGTGCTTAACCCGCATTATATCCTCTGAAGATGTACAAATTGATAGTTAGCTTAATTTGCAATTGTCTGCCCAGTGGAGAGAAAGGCCTTTGGGTAAGTCACGACTTCCTGTGCCTCACCTGCGTCGTCCGCAGTGTCCATGGCTACTCTGCATGCAGTGAAATCACTGAAGGAGGAGGGATTGAGTTTATAGAGATGACTTTGAGAAATTCAGAAAACCTTTCCTGGTTTCATTTTTAACTTGTGTTTCTTACCTCTTTACTCATTTGCTTTGAGACATGGTCTTGCTCTGTGGCACAGGCTTCCTACAAACTCACAATCCCCCTGCCTCAGTCTTTCAAGTTCAGTGATTATACAGTATGCACTATCACACCCAGCTTGCCAATCTAATTTTTGTGATAACAGAACTCAGGGATAAAGTATGAATACTAGTATAATACACAAAGTATTTAAATATCTCAAATTACTCCAAAAGGCAAATGTCATCAACAAATAACAATTAACTCTAAGAAATGGACCAAAGAGAGCCCGAAGGACATATGAAAGTTTTCAAGAATTTTTAAGTGAAAGAAATAGTTGTATCAACCCCATAGTCCTCAGTAAGTAACCTTCTAAACTTGGATATTTCAAATTTCAGATACCAAATGACTATGGAATCAGTTTAGTGCAGGTGATCAGTATTTTGATTATTAAATATACCAGAGAGCAAGATAACATACAAGAACAGATGCTGCCCGGGGGGCTATCAAATGGTTTGTTTGCATGCATATACATAATGAACCATGGTATATAGGTGTGCACTCCTGTTGCCCATGTCCTGAGTAGTCTAGGTGTTACTGCTTTAGATGCTAGAGAGGCTTTCCAGTTTTCAAGATCCAGCAGTTGAGATCCACACACAGGCTTTTACACACCGCCCTGAGCAACAGAGCTGTATCACTGCAAAGGCAAAACCCAGAACTAACCAAATAAGTCAACAGAAATCCAGAGGGAACGGCGCTTGGTGTGGGTTTCACCTGAGAAGCTTCAGCAAGGAAATGGAGTTTGAGTTAGTTGGTGAATGGTGGTTGGATTGAGTGGGCGGTGAAGCAAGGGCGGTAAGCAAACTCCATGTAGAAAATAGATATTTACTACAGAGAAACTATCCACTCATGAATCACGCCCCAGCTACCCACTTCTCACTCTCTACTTTCCATCCCCAAGCCACCCTGCCTAGCAACAGCAACACACGAATCTAGCAAAACGCTGGAATACCGCCCGTTGCTATTAACGGCAGCCAGGCCTTATGTGGTACCCAAGATCTTTAAGTTTGTTCCTCCTTGGCCTTCAGGCGTATGCCGTTTGCCCTAGAGCTTCCCTTTGGTTGTATGTCATCAGACTCACAGCTTGCTATTCCTCCTCTCGTCCCTGCAACTGCTATCTTATTCTCGACTTCTATATAGAGAGTATTTTACGCTGTTGATTATTTTATGTTTAATTTTTTTTAATTTTCTTAATACTTCTACTTTAAGAAAACCTAGTGAGAATGGCCATGACAGTATGAATCCGTCCTTTCCTGACATTTGTTTTCCTTGCTGCCATCATTTCCTGGTTGGACCTGGACTCAGTTGAATATGATAACTGAACTACTGACTATTGACAAGATGTACCACAGTGTGGCATGACTCACTTCTCAGAACACAGCTCGAATCACTGGAACAGAGGGGCAGGGGCTGGTCAGGTGATTGTCACAAGTTCAAAAAGCAAGCACCCATCAAGAGCCGAATCCCAGGCCAGGCACCGGCACTTAGCAGCCATAAGCGCCACACAGAAGCACAGCATAGGCCGTATTTTCTTTCCTTTAGTTGTTTTGTGTTTTCACTGTCATTTTAGTGTAATGTTTAGACATGTTTGTGTGAACTTCTTGGTTTGGCAAAATGGCTCAGTGGATAAAAGCCCTTGCTGCTGAGCCTAATGATCTGGGTTTTATTTCACATGCTGGAAGGAAGGAACCTCCAGAGTGTGCACCCTGCCTCCTCCACATACTTAACCAGTCAATCAGTCAATCAACTAATCAATGAAGTGTGATAAAGATTAAAAATTAAAAAGGCAGTTAGCATCTGCATGTCCTGCTGTAGGTGGCCTACTGCTTATCCTGGGGAGAAAAGTCAGAGCAGAAAGGTTTTGAGCCTTTTCATCTCTGAATTTCTCTAAGCTCTTGCTGTCTCTACTCTGGAATAAAACTACATTGTAGTATTGAGCCCGTCGTCTGAATAAAGCTATGCCTATATTCAGAATAACAGTGCCAGGCCACAGACTTGGCAGCAGGAATTCATTGATTTGGAGTCAAATATAAGAATTTATGTGTTTTCCTATTCCATTCTGGACAGCATTCTCATCCTTCTTTCCTATAGTAGAATGTTTAGATTAAGAGTAAACTATTAGGTTTAACATTCAAGTGAGGTTTAGGATGATAATATTGAAGGTTGCATTTGACTTGAAAAGGCATTCTTGAATTTCATGGGGAAATGTATATATAATCTTACAGTTTGAATGACTTAGTGTACTGAATCCTAGTGAGAAAACCACTCACAACTTTTTCACTGGGCATATGTTACAGTTAGCAACACAGTAAGATCACTCCAGTGTTCAAGCTTGTCATTAAATTGCCTTATCTTGAAGCCCATCATAACTTAAGCTCAAACCATTAATTGTAGACAGTAATAGCTGACCCATGGCACAAGGGCTAAGTGAAATGACCCTTTGGTTCCTAATACCAAATCCAGACGTGGAGCTTAGAAATCTGTGTATATGTGTTTGTGTGTGTGTGTATTCCAAAACATTTTGGAGAATTATAAAGTTGTAAAAGGGTCTGTGTGAAGTTAGTGGCTTTTTTTTTCAGTTACATTGGGGCCCAGGCACAGGGTAAGGCTGGTCTGGGAGTCGGGGTGACGAGTGTGTGTGTGTACTGTTAGAGTCCCCTTATTGGAGGCAGGAGAAGAGCCTAATTATGATAGTTTTTCCTTTAAAATTGAGGTTGGGCTTAAGTACAACTTTCTTATCATAAGGTAAAAATGGAAGATGAACAATGAAAAATATCTCTTGTTTATTGAGTATCTGTCTCCTACTGAACAATTCAGAATGAAACCTTAGGAGAAAATGGAAGAAATGGGGAGAATCTGTATACTATATACATTGTGTGGGCCTAGCTAAGTATACTGCAGACCATCTCCGTCATTATGATCTGAGGTGTCAATAAAACTGTGGAGACCAGCTGGATAATCTCGAGCTTCCATTTGGAATGCTTAATTCCTGGATCCCAAAGTGGATGCATATCATGCTTGCTACTGCTAGGAAGTTTGCTGTAGTCAGGATCTGCAGCCATGACACTCTCAGAACCAAGAAAACCATTTGAAAGATCGCAGAAGACTAAACCACAGGTATCTCTTGGAACTGGTGTTGTTGATTGAGTAGCAGCTATCAGAACTCGAAGCCTCCTTCAAAATTCACAGTAGCATTTAACAAGTTTATAAAGAGAATGGAAGATTCAGAGAATATATTCTAAGCATGAATTGCAAACAAACCATCAAAGTGGGAAATCTTGTTTGTGAGGCACAAGATGTTGATATATTCTTTATTATTTTTCAGGGTTATTGAAATAGACTAAATGTTAAGAAGTCATATTGTGTCAATGGGAAACTTTTATAGTGTATACAACTTAGCTTAAATGTAATCCTTAAGCGAATAGTGCTTGTGTTAACTCTATTTTCTGCATAATCAGAGCACGTTTTTCTGTACTTGTGGACCATTGATTTCTGAAGTGGAAACTAGCTCTGCCCATACCCTGATCTTAGTGAGTACACTATATAAATTCTCCACACTGCAGAATTTGGCATTGATTCCAGATTTTCATTCTGAATTGTGGCCCTGTAGGGGAGAGATACCGAATAAAACAAGTATTTCTTGTTGTTCTCATTCTGTGTTAGCCTGTGATAAGAATGTGTTTTCCCATGATAAGCTTTTATAAATTGTTCAAAAAATGCACGTGCTGTTTATTATGCGTGCTACTTGGTTCAAATTTGGTCTTTGTCTTCGCTGTGCAGCTTTTATATATAAATGCTCATTTCCTCCAAGTCAGTTTCTCAGTGCACACAGTCATAAGTTGATGCTTGGCTCTTTCCACAAATCCCCCTTGATTCTTCAGCACTGGGTGTGATGTAGTTGAATCTGTAGCGTGAATGTTCCAACATACGCTCAGTGCACCATTGTTGGAGCATACTCTTCAGAAAACTCTTCTATAAATTATTTCTCTTTAAAAATGATGATCAAAGGAAGTAAATAGTTAGATGCGGGTTTTCTGTTCATGTTGAACATTGTCTGAAAGCAGTCAGAGAAGAGACATCTGTCAGTTAGGTGGATAGATGCTGAGCTCTGAGCAAAAGTGTCAAATGGCTTTGCAATCCCCACCACCTGCCCATGATTTCTTGTCAGATTCTCAGAACAGAAGAAAGCATTCCAGAGATCTCCACTTCCTGTGTCTCAGGCTTGGGCACATAGTTACCAGCTTAGAAACTGAAACCCATCAGTCTGCAAACCAGCAAAAGCATCGTAGCCCACAGTCATGTTATTTGCTTTTTGTCAAGGATGAGATCTATTATAAAATCACAAAATACTGGCTCACAGTCTCTGGACTGGCACAAAACAGTTGCATGTGCTGTAGTTTTTTTACACTTTCCACTTCCACCTGATTCCCTTCTGACCTTGAAGTTTCCTATAAGTCACTTGTATTTAGCCCCTCCACTTTATTCTGAAATTCACTTAGAACTCATAAGTACAGCTTTTAGAACTGCGTACTGGATGTTCCTAGGGTGCCATAGGACAAAAATTCTATGCCTCAACAGAGCAGATAGATAATTATCCCACATACAGCTAACTCCCATGAATTGGTAAGCTTAAAAAGTTCCCATCTTCAAAATATGTAGATTATATAAAAGCTTAATGAATGCAAATTGAGTTGACCTAGTCTATTAGTAACAGGGCTTTCTTTTTTCCCTGTGGTTGCTTGCTTGCTTTATTTTAACTGTCTTAAAATTGAAATCACTATCAGTTTTTACAGTAACTTATCTTTTTTTCTTCTGAAAAGAGCCAAGTCTCAGATTTTATCTTGAATTGCTTTACATAATTTTAGATGCATCATATGTTTATAAGCCATATTTGCATATAATGCCATATTTGCTAGCCTTCTGAAAGCCAGTCCTAGTCTTTTGAGTAGGGGTGTTGGAGTTAAACCCCCAAGAGTAGCATGCACACATATCTCAGTTCCTGACTGTGTCTTGAAGACTGAGATATGCTCTCTAAGACGATATGTAGTTGTGCGTATAGCTCTTCTTCAAATCTCATCACTAATGCAGATGACACTGGATGGCAGAATTGTGCTACTGATATGCGTAAAGATGAGGTGACTTTTGTCAGCACTGATGAGTTTGTGTTGCACAGAAAGACAAATGCCTTTCTGCTTATTCTGTTTGCTTGTCTTTAAGAAGGGGTTTCCTGTACCTCAGGCTGCTCTCTAACTGGCTGTGTAGTTGACAATGACCTTGAACATCTGACCATTCGGCCTCTACATCCAGAGTGTTGGGGAAATGTATACACTACCATGACCAGATGTTCTGTGTTAATGGGAATCAAACCCAGGGCTTTGTTTTCTTTGGACACTCTCCTGAATAAAATGCACCTCTTTGAGACAACAGGATGCTAATCTCAGGCCAATATTGAAGTAGCAAAAGCTACTTCAATAGGTCTGATGGCTCCCATCCTTTCTTAACTTGACTTTCTTGTGAACACTTTGCAAGCCTTCCCCCACACCAGGCCTCCTACCTTACTTCTAAAAACATCTTCTCATCTAATTATTAATCCTAAAAGTGTTGGTTCCTCGGCAGCTTCATGCGAAAAACACAGTGCTGAGAATAGAATCATTTGAAGGGAATAGAAGACACAATACTATATCCATTCTGGGCTCTCTGGAGAAGTAGCATTTCCTTGTGCCATAAGATGTACACAGATGAAGGTGCCATGCCCTCTGAGATGTATTGATAACAAGTAGACAATCATGAGTGACAAAATTTTTCGGAGAGGGTTATTTTTTCTTAATAAGCAGTAATACAAAAAGTAATATTTTGTGAAAAAAAATGATCTCTAGACCTCCAAGTGATTCTTTTTAATATTTGGAACTGCAATGATGGCTGATTAAAAGACTATCACTGTGGGTTTTATGATTTCTGAGTGGAGGGCTATTAGGGGTAAAAATGTAAGGAGAGATGAACTAAGAATGTGTCATCGTCCTCTGCTTCATATATTAAAGAAAAGCATTGTTGGAATTATTCTAGAGCTGGCTTTTAAAATGTGGCTGGGGAAGACCCTGATTGGAGAAAGTGCAGTTCCTTAGGTCACTAGTCAAAGCATACTGAGTCTGCGCTGTCTGCTAGGGATCCAGAGTTGACAGAAATAGTCTAACCGTTTAAATAATTCCCCCAAACTCCTGGAATACTGCTATTGACACTATGATTTGCCAAAGTTACCATGGGCCATTTTCCTGGCCAAGATCTCAGGAATTCCTCTTGAAACCTGACAGAAAGCATCCTTCTGTCCCCATATGGCTTCCTTCCTGTAGGCACCAGTAGTTAAGGTTTGCTTCTGTGCATATTCAGTTTGGCTGCACATTGTCCTCATCGACATGTTGGTTCCTTTCTTCCCTGGTAGGTCAACCTAAAAAACTGGAAATCAAGAAACAGGGTAAAGTGAGAGGAATCAGGCAGATGCAAGAGAAACCTTTGTTTCTTTCTGCTGATGGCTAGCTATTGCACAGGAAATCTGTCTGGTGTGAATTTGTCACAACCTTAGTGAAACTTCAAGAAACTAACTACAAGTAAGAGAAGCAAGAACGGCATTATTACAGAATTCCTTTCATTATTGAGATGCTAATGTTATAAATAATATAACAGACATTAGAGAAGTCTCATTAGTCTGACAAACCATTGCTAGAATAGCTGGTGATACTAAATTGTTAGAGTGTTTAGAGACCATTGGTTTGGATAGTTGCATAGACTTGGAGATAATCTCTACCTTAGAACCCCATTACTGGGGCTCCCCTGCCAGACCGCTGGAGACATCCAGCTTTCCATTGCTGCTCTTTGATGTCACAGATCCTCTTGTATCCACTCCCATCCCCAACCCCCATCCCACCCTGTTGGTGCTGCTCTTCCTTTTCTGTGGGCCTCTTCTGCAGGGCCACCACCAGGGTAAAGGAAGTGATAATGCATGCCACTGACCTCTGGGACTTTCCCAGGGTGACTGACTCTGTTTTGAACCTAAACTAGGAGGGAGGTGCCCTGGCCTTATCACCCATGCGGCAGGAGAGGAGGTTAAAGGGCAGGATGCCAGTCTGTAGTGAAGGATCAGCTAGTCCTGTGGGGGACATGTGAGATGGAGTGAAAGCAACCTCGCAGGCACTCTGCAGTGCTGGCTCCAGGCAACCGGAGCTCTGATGTGTTACATTTTAACTTTCTACGTTTTATTTTTCACTTTTTCCTTTTATAAAAAAATTCAGTTTACACCCCCTGTCAAGGCCCCCTGCCCTCCTCTCTTCCCAGTTTCAGGCTAACAAATCCCTCTCCCCACTGCCCCTCCCCTTCTTGTGTACCACCCCACCCTGGGACATTTGGTCCCAGCAGGCCTAGGCATATCCTCTCCCACCGAGACCCAACCACCTACTTATTAAAATATGAGTGAGATAGCAGGCTGCAGCTCATACAGCCCTCAAAATGTTTTCAGATTCCCTGTCAGTGGCACTCTCCCGAACCCCTTCCTCAGGAAAGCTCAAATGTCAACATTAGGGAAGATGTTCCACACACTACTGAAGGAAGCTCTATACATTCAGTCATCCGGCCACAGATCTGTGGGATTTCCAATGCCGTGTCACATCGTCCCTCAGAAATTATCAACAGGAGGGACTAAGCCGGATTTTATAAACAGCTTTCTTTCAAGTTGGATTTCTTCTCGTGTCACTTTTAAAATAAATAGGAGAGCTGAACTAGTCATGAAACGTGGTTTTGAGTAAGAGGGTAAGTTCAAGGCAGAGCCTTTTAAGTCCACAAATCATTGTATAGGTAATAAAACCTGCAAACACGACTTTATCAGAATATCCAGGTAACACATATGTTCAGCAAACAGCATTTCTTTGTTTCTCAAAAGCAGAACTAAGTGCAGTCCCTCGTGTCACGTGCACAGGCAGTGTACACATGTGCGCAAGCACGTGAACACCCACATGAACAGCAAGAAAAAGCCAGGCCTGTGTCACTGTTGAACTTGCTGTGGACTTCGGACTCGGGAACTATTTATAGAACTGGTGTTTCCGAGGTTGATGTTTTAATGTTAGACGTTCATTACTCGGAAACATTAAGCAATGCCCTATGATAGCTTCTAGCCTAGTAGTCTATGTGAAACTGAAAACTGAAAATTTTTTGCACAGGAGGCTGACAACAGTCTTTAAACTCCAGCGGCAAGCAAACCCTGAGGTCTTCATTATCGCTCTTGGTGGAACTCGTTAATGAACCATGGCCTGATACATTCGGTGGGCTACTTCACCAAGCCCAAGCGATGGTTCTGATGCGGTAGTGAGGTCAAAACAAATGGAGCTCCGTCAAACTTTGAAGATGAAAATAAATTTTAAATGTCATTGATATTTTCCTAGGAAATAAGAAATTGAAGGAATTCTCTTCTGGGGTGGTTTTGTCCTTCCCCTCACCCTCTGGTGGTCGGTCAGTCCTTCACCACTGTTATCGAGGCAAAACCTTTTCTGTTCCAGGAGGTGGTGGCCTGGAGGCTTCGAGAGTGACCTGTGACACAAACTTAGTTGGCATGAGCGCACTTCTTAGTGTAACAGTTACGGAAGTCTGAGTATCTCTTTTAAAAATATGTGGCTGGAAGGACAGGGGGGTGATTTCACAGCTAATATTCCTTCTGTGGAGGGCTGATCTATTTCAACGGGTCAGCAGCTAAAGTCTACTTAATATAAATATTCACTAAAAATGATTTAGATAAATAGCACCTACGAGAAGATCAATGCAACTTGGACAGAAATGTGTGCACGGCTGAGGAGGCCACGCTATGAGCCTCACGACTCCATGTTCATTCAGCTTCTCCTGGGGATCTTAGCTCCAGAGGCTGTTTTCTTTTCCCTGGTCCTCCATGGTTTCTTCTTTAACCTTGTTCCAGGTTCCTGATGTTAAGGTGCCCTTGGCACGTTTCTCAATATAAACCCTTCTTACCTCTCCCCTTCTACCCAGCAGCAGGCTTGCTTTCATTCATTTATAGGTGGATTGGTATGGATATGCCCCACAGCACTTTCATGTCTAGGCAGCATTTTCTAGCCTGTGGGGGTCAAATGACCCTTTTACAGGGCTCACCGAAGACCACCAGAAAACACAAACGTTTACATTACAATGGGTAAGAATAGCACAATTACAGCGATTAAGTAGCAATGAAAATAATTTTGTGGGGTGGGGTCGTCACAACATGAAGAACCATTTTAAAGGGTCACGGCATTAGGAAGGTTGAATCCAGTCCTCTAGGTAAGAGGGACACCAGAAAGCTGACCCAGACTCTCTGCTGCTGCCTGCAGCCTTCTGGGAGTGTGACCATATGCCATTCATACTGAATAAAAAGCTCTTGAAAACTCTGGCCTTTTGCCATAATCCTTTCTTTGTCCTTCCTGGACGCTTAGAGATCTTAGGTAGGAAGTTCCTTCGCTGATAACAGGCACTGCAGAGACTCCTATCACAAACTTCAAGGTGTGTTCTGAAGGGCAGTATTATGAGCTTAGACAAAGGGGCTCTATTTTCATAGCTAGACACAGAGACTCTGAAGCTACTTTAGACACAAAGGCAGAAATGAGTACTGACTTAGGGGTAAACGGTGGTATGTTTTTATTGGAGATTTTACTTGGAGATTTCCATAAATCTGAGTCAGATGTGGAAGTTTAGCCTATTGGTTTCTTGGAATTTTAAAAGTCAGCTACTAGAGATGGGAACTAGGTTCGAGTAGTATTTGAGTGCTTTTTTCATGTAAATTACCCCCAAATAAATGATTAGTAGCATAACTATTATTAGGAATGTTTTTGTCCTTGGGAATTTGCCCTCAGAACGCATTGTTGAATGTTTAAAGGCTCCTGAGCACCACCATATACTTTCAGGAGCACGTGTGTTGTGTCACAGCTGCTTTAAGTGGGCTGGCAAGTCCTGTGATTTGAACTGGTGAGGGGGAAATAGCTGTGGTTTCCTGCTAGAGTTTCTGAGCAGCGGTGAGAGGAGCAGGAGGGGACGCGGGTCGCTGTGGTTGCCAGCAGCATGCACACTGCTGCTCTCTTCTGTGAACAACAGGAAGCCAAGTTTTGTACTTAACTGATTCAACTTACGTTCAGTAAGGACTTACTTACGTGCCAGGGTGGACGGAGTAAAATAAAAAGAAGATCTAACAAAGAAAGTAAAACCGTAAGCATTTAGACAAAGAAAACGAAGCAGCCACCGCAGAATTAGTTTACTTTTACTGGACACACACTGTGATATACCCAATTAATTGGAGTTGTATCCAGATTTTTAATGTTATATTTTATAGTTAATAAACATGACTGAAAATAGCATGATGTTGGGAAATATTTTAAAGAAAGAACTAGTAAAGTCTGGTAGTTTGGGTGTGTTGATTGGTTGGTTGGTTGAATAGTTTTGAGAAAAGGTTTTATTATGTAACCCAAGCTGGTCTTAGACTTCCTTTGTAGCCAAGACTGTATAGAACTTACTGCATTTTCCCTTCCTCCTCATACTGAGTGCTATGGTTATGTCTGTGCCACCATTACTTGCTATGAAGAGTTTTTAAAGTAAAAACTATTTTGGGAATGAACCAGGTTCCCAGTTAGTTCCTCAGCTCATTTCTTGGTGTGTGTGTGTGTGTGTGTGTGTGTGTGTGTTTGTGTACAAGTATACATGCATGCGAAGGCCAAAGCAGGGTATCCATTGCCTTCCGCTGTTGGTAGGCACTGTATTCCCTCAGAAGAGTCTTTCACTCAACTAGAAGTTCACAGTTTTTTCTGGACTGTGGTCCAGTAAGAGCTCAGGATCCACCTGATTGCCCTTTAATACTGGAATTATAGCAGCTATGCTTGGCTTTTCATACTTACATCAGATGCTAGTGGTTCAAACTCAGGTCCTTATAAACATTTTTACCTCTGAGACATCTCCTCTGCCTGAGTCGAATATTTTTTGGTGCGAAGAGAGTAACGAAGCATATTCTAAGCACCCATCACAAAAAAGTTAGGTGAAAATGAAATGACATAACTTTATACTATCTCATTTTGTATTGTCGTAAATTTTAATGATTTATATGTATGTGTATGAGTGTTTAGCCTGCACATTTACATGTGTATCTCATGTATGCACAGCTTAGGGAGGACAAAGTAAGTCACTGAATCCTCTGGAACTGTAGTTACAGACTTGGAAACTGCTGTGTGGGTGCTGGAAACTAATCGGAGTCCTCTGCAAGAACAGCAAGTGCTATTAATTACTGAGCCATCTTTCCTACCACTATGATAACTTTTAATGGGCATGCATAGGAAATATGTTATAACTCATCACACACTCTGAACGGGAAACATTTCATGGAAATCATCATGAAAGTTAAACAATATGCAATGGTAACTTCGCTGGAACTTCTTCATCCAACACATCGTGACAGCCTCAGCTTGCTTTTGCCACCACTTAGTGTGTCTTTTATCTTTGCTATAGGCCCAGGACATCCATCAGTGAAAGATTCCAACATTTCATTCTTATCATCCTCTTTTCTCTTTTCTAAAACAAGTAAATAAATTATATTATTTGAACAAGAATCCATGAAAACCATTGAAAAATTGGAAACCCCATGAAAAAACAAAGACAGTACATGGTTTAATTGAACTTTGTTTGTTTGCCATGCCAAAGAGGTAAAATTTGGCAACAATGTGGGCCTCAGCTGTGTGGGTGAATGTGTTCCTCTCCTCTGCTCACATAGATACACTCTTGTAATACCTATCACTTGCCAGTTACAAACTCTGCACTTTGGCTGGAGAGGCAGAACATAATATGTGCAGAAAGACTAAAGATTGCTTCTTACCCCAAAAGACTAGAGAGAACAGAAGTAACTGAGGAGAGAGGGGTGGGAACACTGAGTGCGGCCTTACTGTGGAAGTAGAAATGTAATGGGTCTAAACTTTATGCTTATGATGTCAAGGGTTTTTTAAAGAGCAGCAAAAAATATCACCAGGGACTCTCTTGTGGTCTTAGTGGGTACCTGAAGTCCTGAGACTGCAGCAGAGCCTAGATTTCCATGCAGTTATAAAAATCTATGTATGCTAAATCAGCATTAGGATGACATGTGTTTAGGTGACATACGTTTTAGTGAGCAGCTATCATGGCTTAGCAACATAGAGTATGTACAGGCCTTGCTGTTTCCAACTCTGCTCACATAGCTGACTGACCTGTAGCTCCCTGCTGCTGCTCAGAATCTTAGGACAGTTGAGTATTACATGCCATTATGCTGGACAAAGCCCTGAACTCAAATTTGAAACATGATTTCTATTCAAAATGTATTGAACATCAGAAAGAAAAAAAAGAGGTAGTCAATTAAGAACTATCTGGTTTTTTGGTTATGGTAATAGTCATAATTAAGTATTTGTGAGAAATTATAAACATGTATTCCTAAAAAGAGTAAATATAGCTGTGTATGAATTGCTTTCATTATTAAAAACAATAAAACCCAGTTTAGAATTGTGACCCAGAGTATAGTATTATCCTCCTAGTTCTGAGGCCAGAAATGTGAGTCATTGGGAGAAAATGCTTATCCTTACCATGTTAAAATGGATCTAAGATTTGAGCTAACAGTTCCATTGACTAAGGTAGCTCCATGTTACTGCTCTGGTGAGCATGTATATGAGGATCATGTTCAGTGTAACTCCTGGTGTCTATGATTTGTGCATGCCTGGTCTACATGCACATTCAGACAAGAGCAGGATGCCTTCCCATTTCTTAGAGTTACGAAAAATGTTATGCTTTGTATCCTAAAGGCTAAATGTTGAACTACTTATAGTCCTGATAAGATGTGAGCCTTCTAACCCAGCAGTAGAGCAAGATGCAGGCCTCAGGAACTATCATCCAATCAGTTTAAGGCAAATCCTATAACAAGGTTGCCTTGCCTCATTGAGGCAATGTAGAGAGACTAGGGGAGGATTATTTCACACACACACTGGCATTTTCCCAGAAACCTAAATTTCAGTAATTTTAAGCTCTTTAAGAAGTGATTTTTCCCCTGCCAGTCTCTTTTTTTCCTACACATTGAAGGCTCTGTGTACAATTGATATGTTAGTACTTGGGGATGGTTAGGAGGGAGGGAGGCAGGGATTACCAGCATGGTCAAGAGAAGCAGCCCTTGTGACAGATCCTGGGCTGAAGAGTACAAGCCAAACCCCTGCCACCTTTGGAAAGTGGAATGATTCTTGTTGGTGGCAGACCAGGCAGATTACTGTTTCAAGGCAGTGTTGGCAGTACCATGAACAACTACAGCTTTTTCACCATAAGGAACCACTGAGTCCGTATTGGGCTCAGACTAATGGGATCAGAATGGTTTCAACAGAATCTCATTTGATGCCGTGATTATGAGGCTGACTGGGAAGTACCAGAACCTCAGGTGTGTCTGGAGATCAGCAGTCACAGTACTATTCTACCTAGAGAGCAGGAGGGAAGATCTGGGGCAGTGTCCTTCATTCAACTGCTGCACTGCAATATAATAACTAAAGGCATAGGTATCTGTGAATTCAATATGAAAGTCTGAGGAGGACCCAAGAAGGCTATGGGGCTGAGAGGTATACCAAGATAGTTGAGTCTCAGCTGTTACTGTAGAAAACAAAGTTACAAATCTGGTGAAGATGAGACAGGTATTGATGACATCACGACTAGAGACAGAAAGGGTACCAGACCCACCAAACTGGCAGAGAAAACAGTGATACCATTAACAGAACTAGAGATGCCAAGAGCATAAGTCTGTGTGAGTAGAACAGCAATAGATCTAGTGGTGGATGCTGCTTGTGGTATATGAGCCAGCTGTAGGTGGAGAGCTCAACAGGAGATCAAGGGAGAGGCCTCAAACTGCAGCATGACAGCCAGCACCATTAGATAGTGTAGATGCCAAGGACAGGAAGCTGGAGTCTTCACAAGAGAATTCAGAGTCAGCGAAGGAGAACTTGAGATCAAAGTCACAAAGAGGTCCTCCACCAGTGAGAGGGAGCTTAAGGGAGGAGTCACCATGGCAAAATGATGCCTGGACACCATTGCAACTAGGAATACGGACTTGTTGTGGAAAGGAAATAAAATAGCCCTGAGTGCAGTTCCACACACAATAGGCATAACAGTAGGAGCAGTTAGTAGACTGTCATTCAAAGGGCACGCTCATCTTCTCAGCCTTTAGAGAATTTAAAAACTACAACCCAGACCTTATGGGGGTTCTGTGTGACGCTGCCTTTAAAAAATAAATCACAGGTAAATTTATTGCATATTAACATCTCCTGACCTTTAAAGGGTAAAATGATATAGCTCACATCAGTTTAGAAGAACTGTGTAGTTCTGTCAGAGCATGTTGTTTTAGGGTAGCTCTCCTGAAAATGCCCTGTCTGCAAAAACAAATTTCTCTCAACCAGGCTGAAGCCAAATCCCATCAAGTTCCATGAAGTAAGAGCAACGTGTATGGCAGCTTTCTTCTTCTCTTTGTGGTGTGTATTAAACTCAGTCCTGACAGTGACAGGATCATGTATTTATGGAGATAAAACTGGCTCAAAATAATTAGTAAAGAGAAAAAGATAAGCAGAATGTTGCATGGCATGAACAAACACAGTTTCCTATGCATGAGTGAGGCCCAGGAATGCCATCCCATCTGCTTGCACTGTTTTCTCCCAAGAGGCTGAGCCTCTCTACTTTGATGCAAACAAAAGCCAGTTTGCTTTGCTAGGAAATGATGTGGAAAGCATCTCTCTTTCAGGACTATCAATTACTTTCTCTCTCAAATCAGCCATTTAAAAAAAATGTATGCAACTAAGAAATCAGTGAGGATGTAGCAAACACTCCAGACATCTGCCATTCCTCATGAGAAGCCACTACAAGAAGTAGGGTTCTGTGCTCTCTGAGTTTTCCCAACATAGTACAGTATGATATGCATAAATGACTCATCAAAAATATGGACACTACCCAGGACCAGGAAGATGGCTAGGTTGGGAAAGTACTTGCTATGCAAGCATGAAAACCTGAGTTGATTTCCTAAAAGTACTCTGGTCAAAATCCAGCACAAGAATTCACACTTATAATCCCAGGACTGACCCTAGCCAACCAGTAAACTCAGTGAAAGTGAAGTTCACTGAAAGACCCTATCTGAAAAAATAGTAAGTTGGAGAGGAAAAATAATGCTTATGTCTACCTTTGTCCTACACATGGATAAACACACACACACACACACACACACACACACACACACTCATACATACACATATACACACATTAATATCCATATGCATAAATACACACAAATGCACATATATTAATATGCATACATATATACACATTTATACAGAGTATCCATGTACACATATATATGCACAAATACACATGCAGAAACACATATACTCATATATGTATACACAGGTACATGTATACATACTTTTGTATGCATATACACATACATGTAAAGTGGCATACATACATACATACACATTTATATATGTATAAACATAAATACACATATACTTATGTATGCACATATGCAAACTGACACATATACACCATTTATATATGCATACACATATACATCCATACACATATACTCATGAATGTATATACATGCACACAGAAACACACACATATACACACATGCATGTACACACATAGTTGAGCATATCCACAAATACATGTAAGTATGCACATACACACATTTTCATGCGCACACACATATTTTTACACATGCATGTATGTACATGTACACATACTTATGTGCATACACATACACATGCATATACATGCACATGTGTGTATATATATGTACCATATGTATGCACACACATATAGACACATACATATGTATAAGCATATACTCAGTGCACACATATACACATGCACACTAACATGCATATACACAAATATAACCATCCCACACATATATGTATGAACATACAAACATATATACGCATATACACTCATGTATGCACATATACATGCACACATGTTCACACACACAGGAGATATAATATTACAGTGTTTCCAATAAATTTTATCTAGAAAATGCATACTTTCAAGTAAATTGGTGTAAATATCTTGTCTGCTACTGATGCATAAGCTGATGCACTTTTATACCTGCAGAAGTCATTGGAACACATGTTTAGGACATCAGCCTATAGGTGTTTTTCTTAATATTAGAGTTTATGTGATTTTGTTAAACTTCCTTATTTATTATTTTTTTATTCTGTCCTTTATTTAACAGTATTTCATAATTTTTTGCTCACTTCAAGGTATAATACAGCTTTGTAATAATGATGTCTACCTATAACAGATGTAGACCTCTAGCCTTAATTCCCAGTGAGAGTCTAGCCTCCATCCCACTTTCACCCACATAGCTTTTCCTTTATAGGTCTTCAATTCTGGGCAACAGGAGACCACAGTGAGTCTCCTTTGTCTTTAATCTTAGCATTGTGTCTCTCTGACCACGAGATCAGCATTGAAAGCTCAACACAGTCCAGTTGGTAAATTTAGGTGTATTAACCACAACAGATACACATCAATGGCTTTAGAAAGTAAAAGTAATATATGCATGAGTATATATAATTTCCTCACAGTGCTGTTTAGCTAACATAGGTCCTCCTGCATGGTAGGCAACTGTTCTAGCAGTGAGCTATATCTCCAGTCCATATTAGTATGCAAGCTTAAAAACTGTCATGAATGCTTTTGCTCAATTTACAGGTGATTAGAACACTTGCTTCTGCATCTACCTAGCATTATGCTTTCTATGTCTCATATAAGAGTTATCTTATAGATATATCTTCCCTTAAATTTAGAGGAGAACATCCAGCTTTTATATGTCTTAATATATCTATGTATCTCTCACAGAACTTAGCAGAGTGTTCTGTACCAGCCTCATCACATATGTACTGGATTCATTTCTATTTTCTATTGGGTTTAGAATTGAATTCTTTAATATTCTGAGATTGGATTAATATATTTAAAGTAGTAGTTTGCTTTGACAATATGTTTTTATTATTGGCTTTTGTTGTTTTAAAATATTTTAGTGTTATTATTGCAGTAAGAAAACCTTACATACCTGGTTGATTTTTCTTTTACTGTTTATTATTATTATTATTATTATTATTATTATTATTATTATCATCATCATCATCATCATCATCATCACCATCATCATCATCACCATCACCATCATCATCATTATTATTTTGAAACAGGGTGTCATATCATACAAGTAGGCCTCAAGCTGATCATGTACCTGCTGAGAATGACCATAAACTGACTTCCATCTACACTTCTCACATGCTGGGATGATATACATGTGCTAGCATACTCTTGAGTTACTTTTTAAATACATTATTAAAAAGTTTCATACAGGTATTGTACTAACATCATTTCTCCCTCTTTCTCCCTATTCAAATATGTTCATTTTGTGTTGCTATTATATAGACATGTTTAGTTCTGGCGATAGGTTAAATTAAATAACCTATTAGGGGTCTTGTCCCTGGACAAGACTGACTCTTCCTCTATAGCAGTCCTTGCTAGTCATCCAGGTGTAAGGCCTTGTGAGTGTTCCCTCATCCACAGTTGCACTTATTGTTGGTGTGCAGGTCTTGTTTAGTCAGTTATACTGCAAATCCCTGTCATAGATAGAAGACACAATCTCCCATCAAATATCCTATTCCTCTGGCTCTTAGAGTCTTTCTGCCTCCTCTTTTACAATGTTCCATGAGCCTTAAATGTAGGATTTGTATTATACAAATTAATATTTAGCACCCTATGACCATTTGTCTTCTGCATTTTGACTAATTATGGATTTCTGTAATTGTCTCATCTTCTGCAACAAGAAGCTTCTTTGATGACTAGTAAGAGTTACATTTACTTGTGGGTATCAGGATAGGATACAGTTAGGAATTATACTAGTTTAAGAAAGTGATGATAGTAGGTTCTCGAGGGCCCATGATCTCATCAGCTTGTTTGTGTAAAGCAACAGGCATGAATTATCTCCTACCACATAAGTCTTAAGTGTAAGTAAATAACTGATGGTTACTCCTGTAATAGCTTTGTTGTCCCTGCGGTGTGGTGCTACCTTGCTGTGCTAGCCATTGTGGTTCCTAAACCTTACAGATGGGTAAAAATGATTATTGATGTTTTTCTCTTGGCAACTTGCCTTGCACCTTCAAGATATTCTGAGAGTTAATCATCAGGGATGAGGCTTCAATGTCAGTTCCAGCTTGGTTGCTCCAAGTCCCGCACCTGAAGCATGGGGTGTCTTCAACAATGAGGTCATATGGTGAAGTTTAGAGAGACAGCAATGAGCAATGACCACAGCCCACATTGTTTTCAGAATCTCTCATGACCAACAACTCAAAGGGAGGCTTCGCAATCCTGGCCCTGGAGATATTTTTGTTAGATAGTCTCTTAGACTTGTTAGATAGACTCTTATAGGGAATAAGAGCCCATCAAATGGTATAATTCATTTAACCTGTGTATGTATACAGTTATATATTTTCTATATGTATTTTAAGTAAATGCAAAATAATATTTTTCCAAGGTATTTTCAAACACCCTTATCCCTCTTCCTTCCCTTTCCTCTGTGTTGTCCCCTGCCCCCATTCATGTTTAAAGCCTCCCATTTTTCTCATTGCACCCTTCCGACTATTCGTGTCCCTGCATATCCTCTAAGGTTCCTTGTTTCCTCCTGCATGGTCCCTTTTTTGACTTTTCTGGCTTCTGCAGTTATTTCAGGTTATAACTAAAGGTTTAGTTGTAAGTCAAAAATAATAAAAAATGTAAGCATTTGTCTTTTAGGGTCCAAGTTACTTCACTCAATATAATATTTTCTGGCTTCATGCATTTTAATTGCAAATTGCATTATTTTATTTTTTATTATAGTTGAAGTATAATCCACATATATGTAACACGTTTTCATTCTCCATGCATGTATTGAAGGACATATAGATGGCTTCCACTTCTTAGCTATTATTTATATGGGAGCAATAAACATGGCAAGGAGAATATCCATGATGTAGGATGTCCAGTTCTTTGGGCTTATGCCAAGGACCAATATATCTCAACAATCTCAACATAATTCGTATTTTTATTTCCCTAACTGCTTAGGGTATTGAACACTTTCTGAGATATTCCTTATTTATTTGTATTTCATCTTTTGAGAATTCACTTTAGCACACTTTTCTGTTTAATTAGGAAAACTTTATACAATATATTTGGTCATGTTTTCCCCTCCTCCAGCATCGACCAGCTTCTCTACTACTACCTTACCTACCACAAGCCATGTTCTTTCCCTCACTTCGCTACCTAAATTAAAACAAAACAAAACAAAACAAAACAAAACAAAACAAAACAAAACAAAACAAAACAAACAAAACCTGGAGTCCATTTTGTAAGACCTGACCTACAGTTTGGTTGATATACCCAGTCAGTCCATTGGAGAAAACTGAGTTCCCTTTTCTAACAGGCACCTATTACAAATAGCTTCGTGATTAGGGGTTGGACTTAGTGTCCCCTTTCCTTTGTCAGTGTTGGACCTATTTCTGGTTTGAACCTGTATGATTTAACAGTATCTGTGAGTTCATCTCTGTGTCAACCTTGTGTCTGTAAAACTCTGTTTCCCTGGAGTCAGTCACGACCTTGCCTCTCTGCCTCTTCCATCAACTCTGACCTTTGAAGAGAGGGGTTCATAGGCACTCTATTTAAGGTTGAGTGCATCTCATCTACTGCAAGAAGAGGCTTCTCTGATGAGGACTGAATGATGCTAGCACTGAGAGTATATCAGTATGTCATTGAATCATTTTATTGCCATGTGGTTTTAGCATAATAGAAGTAGTGGGTTTTCCCCCAGGCCCATGATCAGGTTTGTGGTGATTTTAGCAGTGACAAGGATTCTCAAGGAGTAAACCTTAAGTTAAATAAAAAGTTAGTTGGTTACATCCATAATATTTGTGTCACTATTGCAGTCAGACCACTGTTCTAGATCACAGGGTTTATAATTAGTTGATATTATTATTATTAATTTATAATTTATTATTATTACTACTAGTAGTAATATTTGGTTAAGAAGCCTGCAGAGTACCTTCAAACACTATGAATATTAATTAGTAGTAGTTAAACTTCTTGGCGGGTACTAGTTTGATTTCTTTGTGTTTGATGACATAAGTAAACAGTGTCTTCACCAATATGGCTTTATTATCAGGTTGTAGAGATCAATCAAAAGCCTTGACAATAGCCTGTGATATTTGAGTTGGATCTATAGGACCCATTTAGGCAACAAGATGTAGGTAATTCCTGGAATGGGACCTTTTACTTAGTGTTATAAGATGTTTAGTATGAGATGTTCCCCCCTTTATATGGTGACTCCACTTAAATTTCTTTCATGCCTATATATATACATATGTATATGTATATACATGTATATATATATATATATATATATATATATATATAAACTTCTATAATAGGTTTCATTATGGTTTTTCAAAAGGCCTTTAGCGTTAGCTGTCCCTACCCAATACTCCGGTATACCTCCCCATTTAATCCTATTCCATTTCACATTTATATATTTATCACACTGTGTTCTATTTTCCCCTTCTCAGAATATCAATTCCATCCTCCCACTGCTCCTTTAATCAGTACCTGACTTTTGTGACTATTCAGATTGAGGCATACATCTCAATAGCTTAATTGTTAATATCCACATATAAGAGAAAATATGTAACATTTCTATTTTAAGATCTGGATTCCCTTAGGATCATATTTTTCCCCTAGCTCCATCGGCAGACAATCAAATTCCATTAAATTTTTTCTTAACAGCTAAATAATATCCCACTGGGGAAATGTATCACATTTTCATTATCAGTTCATCAGTTTATGGGCATCTAGACTGCTTTCAGTTTCTGGTTATTATGAATAGAGCAGCAATAAAAATGAATTGGTAAGTATTTCTGTAGTATGATATAGAGCCAGTTGTTTATATGTCTTGGAATGATATAACTGGATCTTTAGGTAGATTGATTTTCAACTTCTAGATGAATCTCCACACTGATTTCCATAATAGCTCTACAAGTTTTCACTTTCATCAGCAATGAATACATGTTCTCCATTCTCCACATCCTTATCAGCACGAGCTGTCATTCCTTTTATTGATCTTCAACATTGTAGCAGGGATAAGATAAAATCTCAAAGTTATTTTAAGTCTAAGGATATTAAATAATTTTTAAGTGTTTCTCAGCCATTTGTGTGTCATCTCTTGAGAACTTTGTTTAATTCTATAGTTCATATTTTAATTGGGTTAGTTCTTTAATCGATACTCCATTGTTTGAGTTCTTTATATATTCTACATAGGAACCCTCTCTCAGAAGTATAATTGATAATGATCTTTCCCTTTTGGTGACTGCTACTTTCACTAAATGCTATTCTTTGTAATAAAGAAGCTTTTCAGATTCATAGAGTCCTATTTATTAACTGTTGGTTGTACTATCTGTGCTATTGGCGCCCTATTTAGAAAGTCATTTCCTGTGGCAATGAGTTTAAGACTATTCACTCCCTTGGTTCCTATCATATCTGTCTGTGTATCTGGTCATGAATTGAAGTCTTTGGTCCATTTGGAGTTGAGTTTTGTGCAAAGCGATACCTGAGCATCTATTTACATTCTTCAACATGTGGCCAAACAGTTTGATTAACACCCTTGTTGAAGATACTGTCTTTTTTCCAGTGTGTATTTTTGGCATTTTTGTCAAAACTCAGATGTTTTTGTTGTGTGGGATTGTGTCTTGGTCTTCAGTTTTATCCCATTGATTACTGTTTCTGTTTTTATATCAATGTCATGCTGTTTGTTTTGATTCCTATAGTTGTTTAATACAACTTAAAATCTGGAATGGATATTCCTCTAGCAGTTCTTATTTTATTCAAGAATGTTTTATGTAGCCTAGTTCTGTGTGTGCATGTCCATGGGCATGTGTGTGACTGTGTATTTTCATATGAGGTTGAATATACTTTTGCAATTTCTATGAAGAATTGTGTTAGAATTTTAGTGAGAATTGCATTGAATCTGTAGGTTACTTTCATTAAGATGTCCATTTTGACACTATTAATCCTGCCAATTGATCAGCATGGAAGATTTTTTCATTTTCTAGTGCCTTATTCAATTTTCTTTTTTCATGTTTTAAAGACTATTATACAAGTTTTTTCTTGATTGATTAGAATTATCAAAGAGTTTTTTTTTAAGCTGCTGTTAAAGGTACTAATATCTTTCTCAGTACATTTGTCATTTGAATGAAGGAAGACTAATGATTTTTGTGTTTATATGCTACTAGTTTTCTGAGAGTTTATTAACTGCAAAAGTTTTCTTGAGTTTTTTGGGGGTATTTTATGTATAGAATCATATCAATAGCAAAGGAGGAAACTTTGACTCCTTTTTTCCTATTTGTATCTTCTTGGTCTTCTTTCTTTGACTTATTACTCTAGTTAAGATTTCACATATTATATTGAGTAACTATCAAGAAAGTAGGCATGCATGTCTTTTTCCAGATTTTTTTTTATTTTCTATATTCTTTGTTTACATTCCAAAGGCTTTCCCCTTTCCCAGTTACTCCCCGCCATATGTCCCATAGTTCCTCTCCCCCCCCCCATGCTATTCCCCACTCTTTCCCCCCCCACGATTTCTCTGTTCTGGGTCTACAATACTGGATCCAATCTTTACAGGCCCAGGGTCCTCTCCTTTTTTTCTTCTTGAGAGTCATTTGACTTGCTAATTGTGCCTTGAGTATTTAGGGCTTCTGGGCTCATTAATATCCACTTATCAGTGATTGCATTTCGTGTGTATTCTTTTGTGATTGGGTTAGCTCACTTAGGATGATAGTTTCCAGATCTAACCATTTACCTACAAATTGCATGAATTCATTAAATTGCTGAGTAGTACTCCATTGTATAAATATACCACATTTTCTGTATCCATTCTTCCTTTGGGGTATATCTGGGCTCCTTCCAATTTCTGGCTATTATAAACAAGGCTGCTATAAACATCGTGGAGCATGTGTCTTTGTTGTATGCAGAGGAATCCTCTGGGTATATGCCCAGGAGTGGTATGCCAGGGTCCTCTGGGAGTGGCATGCCCAATTTTCTGAGGAACCGCCACACTGATTTCCAGAGTGGTTTTACCATTTTGCAATCCCACCAACAGTGGAGGAGTGTTCCTCTTTCTCCACATCCTTGCCAGCACTTGTTGTCTCTCGAGTTTTTAATCTTAGCCATTCTGACTGGAGTGAGGTGGAATCTCAGGGTTGTTTTGATTTGCATTTCCCTGATGACTAATGATGTTGAACATCTCTTAAGGTGTTTCTCGGCCATCCGAATTTCTTCTGGTGAAAATTCTTTGTTTAGCTCTGTACCCCATTTTTTGATAGGGTTATTTGGTTTTTTGGGGTCTAACTTCTTGAGTTCTTTGTATATATTGGATATTAGCCTTCTGTCAGATGTGGGGTTGGTGAAGATCATTTCCCACGTTGTTGGTTGCCGTTTTGTCCTTCTGACAGTGTCCTTTGCCTTACAGAAACTTTGTAATTTTATGGAAATGCTTTGAGATTCTTTCAATTTAGGATGACGTTCATTGTGAGTTTGGTGTAAACTACTTTTATTATGTCAAGATATGTCTTTTATATACCTACACCTTCTAGGGCTTTTCTCATGAAGAGATGCCAGGTTTTATCAAAGACCTTTTCTCCATCAAATGAGATGGTTGGGTCAGGATTTTTGTTTGTGCATTTATTTTTTTGCTTATTTGTTTGGTTTTGTTTTTCCTTCTGTGTATATAGTCTATGTAAATTGATTTATGTATGTCGAATGATCCTTGAATTTTTGTGATGATCATGGTGCATAATCTTTTTATGTGTTCGTGTGTTTAGTTTGCAAGTATTTTATTGAGAACATTTATATATTTGTTCATCAGAAATATTGTTCTGTAAAATGTTTATTGGTTGAATTTTTGTGTGGTTTTGGTTTCAGGATAAAGAATGGCCTCATAACAAGAATCAGATGTTTCTTCAGTTTCTATTTTGTGGAATAATTCCAGGAGAATTGACATAAATTCTTTTTTGGATATTTGAATTCTGTGCTGTGTCTACCTGGTCTTAGACAGTTCTTTTATGGGAGATTTTTAATTAATGTTTCTATGTCCCTAGGGATTATGTGTCATTTTAAGTTATCTATTTCATCTTGGTTTAACTTTGTTAGGTCATATATATCAAGAAATTTATCCACTTCTTACATGTTTTCCAGTTTGATAAAATATAGATTTTTGATGTATATTCTCATGATTCTCTGAGTTTCCTCAGTATCTGTTGCAATGTCTCCCTTTTCATCTCTAACTTTATTAACTTGGATCTTCTTTCCCTATGTTCTGCCTTAAATCACTATGAGTTTGCCAGTCTTGTTGATTTTTTTCCAAGATCCATGTCTTTATTACATTAATTACTTGTATTTTTTCTTTTTTGTTTGTTTGTTAATATTTTATTCACTTCAACCCTAACTTTGATTATTTCTTCCCATATTTCTCATACACTATTTTTAGATGTTATTTTTTTCTTGCTTTTTTTGTTGTTTTAAAGTTTTTCATTTAATTACTAATATGAAATCCTTCCAGAATTTTTTGTTATTTTTAAATATAGGTGTTCAATGAACTCTCTCTCTCTCTCTCTCTCTCTCTCTCTCTCTCTCTCTCTCTCCACACACACACAAAAAAAACTTCAAATGCATCTCAATGATAGACCTGAAACTCTGAAACTTCTCAAAAAGGAAAAAAAACACCAGAGAGTACACTTCAAGAGATCAACTCAGGTAAGGACTTTATGAATAAGACTCTGGTCACCTAGGAAACAAGACTAGCAATGAAATTCAGAAGCTTCTGTACTGCAAAGAAAACTGTTGATTGACTGAAGAAGCAGCCTACATAATGCAGAAAAAATCTTTGCCAGCTATATATCTCATAGAGAATTATTGTCTAAAATATACATGGAACCAATAATACTAAAGACTAAGAAAGAAAAGAAATAGTTTAATAGTGGGCTATGAAATTAAACACAGAATTCCCAGAAGAAAAATATAAATAGCAAAGACATATTTTAGAAAGTGTTCATCAATCTTAGTCATCAGGAAAATGCAAGTTAAAACTACATTGAGATTTTATCATATCAAGTAAGGCTAAGATTAAGAAAACAAAAAATAAAAAATGCTGAAGAGGATGTTGAGAATGGGGAACATTCATGCACTGCTGGTGGGAATACATATTGGTGTAGTTATTACAAAACTTTCGGAAAAATATGGGGAACCAGGAAACAATACATCAAGTAAGGTAATCCCAACTTAGAAACACAAACATTACATATTCTCATTCATATATGGATCTTAGTGTCAAATGAAGCAACTGGAAACTAAAATGAAACCATAGAGAGGTAGAGGAAAGAAAAATCTTAATGGGGATAATGGGGAATGGAAAAACATAAGTACATATGCCATCTCCAACTAAACATCAGGTCCTAACTTAGGCAAATGAATGGATTGTGTCACAAGCCACTTGCCAATAACAATTTCTCCCCACTACCACCCACACATCCACATACCAGTGTTTTGGCATACATTGGCTTTCTTTATACTTTCTTTCCACATTAGTGTCCATTTCTTTAGGAATTATAATGCAGAAGGGAATGTATGTCATACTTTGGGAAAAGTAAAATGGCATTCATTGGCTGACAGAAGAAAAAGCTGTGGTTTATACAATGTCACCTAAAATTCCCAAGGTACTTTTAGAGTTAAATGCTAATCATGGCCCACAATCTGCTTTGTGAGAATGCAATGAATACAGTAGGGAAAGAAAGAGTTGTGATATGCTGTGGAATTAAGATGCTGGCCTAGTGAGTTCTATTAGTAAAAGAGTGCAGGTAGTTATCCAACCCTTATCACTAATGATGAGACAGTCATATTGCTTTCATTGGTATGTGCCAACCCTCTCCTAAGAGCATACACTAGCCTATGATTTAGGTTTGTTCATCCGCAATTTTAAAAATTAGCCTTAGGCACAAAAGTATTAATTCACTAGTTCACTTTGGGCCATACAGTTAAGGGGCAGGCTGAGTGTGAACCCAAACAATCGTGCCCGGTGACATACCTGTAACAGCTGCAGTCTCAGAGAGAGTATTCCTGTCGGGCACATAGTCGTGAACTGTAAATAGTTCTTGGATTTATCTACCTTGTGTCATTGCCATTCTCCTGAAGTCCCTGTGGTTTCCTTGGCCTTAGCAGCCTTCGTCCACATAGCCATTCCTTTACTCCTCACATTCAGATCAAAGCTCAGATGTCAACAAGGTTAACAACTGCCCAGGTCCCTCGGGGTAAGATGGATCCTGTGCCTCACAGACTTACACTGACCAGCCTATAAGTGAGCAGGCAGTATTGGCAACCTTATTAACTTTCACCTTGCCTTAGCAAACCTTGATTTTTCATTCCTCCCTTCACACTCATAGGGTACAGCCAACCTCACCTCATATCTACTCCAAAGCCATTGCTTCCTCCAGATTCTGACACTAGAATCTTCCCCAGCCACCTTCTTCTGCATGGGCCTGGGTCTCCTGTCTTCACATGCCTCTCTGCCTACCACACCCAGGACTGCCCATAACCTGGGCCTATTACAGCCCAACTTTCTTCCTCCCTTTGCCTTCCTCCCCTAACAGATGGCTGTCATGCATGTGAAGCTCCAGCAACAACTACAATTTTCCCATCCCAACTGTATACTCAATCCCTCCCCAACCCTGCCAGCTATGTCTGGTCATGTGTTCATATGGACCTGAAGTGCCCTCTGCTCTCTCCCTCTCTGGAAAACCCAAATTCAAAATTGCCTGCAATCAGAGGTCCTGGCTGGCCACTTTCCTGAACATAGTACCAGTATGTACCCGTGATGGTCTGTGTCTGACCCTATCCAAGAGATGGCAGCATTGCCTTCCAGTCTCCCACCCTTTCAGCCACTAGGCATTACCTCTCAAGAGCCTTCATATGTATTATGACCAGTTGAACACTTCTGCTGCTCCTGATGGTTTTGCATCTAGAAATTTACAATAGATCTCCCGTAAGTGACCAGGAAGCTTTTTTCTGATGGTGAGCATAGAAATGTTCTATTCTGCTCTTATATAATGTTAAAAATCTTGGCCTCTGAGACTGCATTATAATAGATATGAGCCTCTCAAGACCAAGACTGAGCCCTGCCTGTCTCCCTGAAAGCTTATAACCTACAACTCAACACTGGCCTGGCACATAGTACCTGTTAAACAGTTTGGGATGGCTCAAAGAGTAATTCTCCATCCTTAGTGCATGGATTCTGTTTGCTAACAACATCTCTGTCTTTTCTCACCTTATGACCCTCAACTAAACAAGATATTTTATAAGTGAAGGAGGAAAGCCCTTCTTCCCTGCCATATAACTTGGTGATATCTCTAATGTAAAGTCTGTGACTATGATTTTTTAAGTCCCATGACAACTCAGAGGAAATAATTCATCTTGATCTAGGGAGAGTTGTCTTGCAGAAAATACAGTGCCTGTACTTCTAACAAGCAATTCCTCAGGCTATCTTTCTACATATTCGGATTGCTTATTTCCAAATAAGCTCTTAAAAATCCAAGTGTTTTTCCCACAAAAGTGGTGTGCCACTGGAGCAAATAAGCTACAGTTCTTCAATGGTGTAGCTAACAAGGTCTGTTGTAAGTATTTCTGATTTCCACTTAGCTCATTTTTCATAAGCATATGTCTATTGTAAAGACTCATTGTATGTATTTTGTTACAAATTTCTACTCAAAGCAGAAAGATAAATTCAAAAGAATTACTTCAAACTTTGAAATACTCATCATTGCTAGTAAATAAAATTAACACAGTTATAAAAATGGATATATTTTATATTAAATTAATTTTGTTTACTTCTAACAATATAGTATTCTATATTGCTAAATTTCTGTGATTGCTTACTTTTATCATTAGTTTATATCCACTCTACTTAATGATCTGTAAGAGTCCATTTGAAGAAAGTAAAATTACACTTCTTCTGAGACAAGTTGAGCTCAAAAAACCTTAATTGGACCCTGGACTTTTTTCTTGCCCATATTGTACAATATACTGAAGATGCCAGGCAAGACACCTTCATTCCTTCCTTTGACTTCACCATTGAACTATAAAGGCCAAAGCAAATAAGAAGGTAGCAGTACATCTTCATAAAGCCATATACAAAGTCTTTGAAAGGACAAGGACAGCTGAGTTAGAGCTTGGGATAGGTCAGGGTAAGGGTTTTCCCACAGTAGGCTATGCTGAGTTGTCTTGAGGTTAGTAATGAAATAGAGTCAGTACAACCTGTTGGTATTTTACAACTAGAACACTGAAATCAGATAATACACAATTATTCTGTCCTAATAATCTAGAGAGACAGGGCCATGTTTGGGCTTTGCTGGCTGGCAGTGACTTGTCAACACACTGCTCTAATGTCTATCTTAGTCTTGGTACGTTTTTGCCCATGTGTCTATATTTAAGAATATACTGTTCATGGTGGATTAAAATCAATCCTAACCCAGAAATAATTTTAAGTTGATTATATCTATAAAAAAGCATATGTTCAAATAATATCATACTCACAAGTAGACCAAGAATCTAAAGGATACAATTTAACCCCACTTAGACAACATTTAAGAGACAGATAGTAGCATGGATGAAGGCAGAAAAATGATTGCTATATTTGAGCAACCACAGACCCTTCTAACATTGTCCAGTTGAAAAACTTTGGGAACTCTAACAAAAAGAATGAGACATAAAGAATAACGAGAGCCTTGCACAGACTTGTGTGCCATAATCAAGAGGAGGAATTCCATCCTGAAATGGATGTGCCAGTCATCAAATTTGCATTTTAGAAATGCTCTGTTGTAGCAAAATAGAGAATGATAAAGATAGGAGGGGGTGAGTTTAAGGAATCACTGAAATAATTCAGGCAAGGAATAATAAGAGTCTGTACAAGACAGTTATCAGCCATATTACAAAGAAAATGTATAAGACTCAGTGTCTAGAAGAATGGAGTAAAAACAGTGAGACATGAATAGCTCTGACATTTCTGGCTTGAATAAGAAGATATCATCTCATTAAAAGAGATGAAAGTGAACAAAGTAAAATGGATGTGATAGAGTCAGTAAGACAACTAAATAAAAATTGCCAGTTTGGGAGATTAGTGGAGGCTCTGGGTAGAGACAGATTGGATATTTGTGGCCAAGTAAGTGGTCTGAATGCTAAATGGAATGCATGGAATGAAAATAGTAGACCTCTAGGTGATGGCAGCATTCATGAAAACAACTGACAAGGGATAAGAGACCTAAAGAATGAAACTAAAGAGTCTTCCATAGAGAAGATAAGAAAACCAAGTAAGAAAATACCACAGCTAAAGTACCTTCCAGAAGGAGTGTCTTGGGAGTCTGTTGGTGTGATAAATCATCATAACCATAGCAATCTGGGCAAGAAAGGGTTTAGCTCACCTTACATCATAGAGTCCACTACGTAAGTGAAGTCAAAGCAGAAATGCAAGGCAGGAGCTAATACAGAGACTATGCTTACTGGATTGCTCCTCATGGTTTGGTAGCCTGTTTTCTTATATTACCCAGGACGACAAGCACAAGGATTGTATCTTCTTCTCTTGGGTAGGAACACTTATATCATCCCTCACTAAAGAAAATACATGACAAGCTTGCCCATAAGCATTTTCTCAACTTTCCTTCTTCTCAAATGACTCTAGGTTGTCTCAAGTTGGCATGAAACCAGCTAGCAGAGACACAGTGGTTAAAATAGCAAATGTTCCAGGGAAGTTCACACAAGATGAGGAGTAAAAAGAGCACATCTCTTCTAGCAAAAGCTAGCTAATCTTTTATCAAGGGACATTTTAGTGAACTGATGATTGACCAAAGAAGAAAACAAGATTTGGAAGTGCTTTCAGGAAAGCATAGTGATGAGATTGTGGTCTCTTCAAGAAGTTGAATTGTGTGGGAGGCAGAGGTATACAAAAATTAGTAGCCACAGTGGTTCTGAAAGACTTCCCTTGTTATTAGAAATTCCATCCAGAGACGGCCCCACCTAGAGAACCATCCCATATACAGTTACCAAACCCAGACACTATTGTGGATGCCAAAAAGTGCTTGCTGAAAGGAACCTGATATAGCTGTCACGTGGGAGGGTCTACCAGTGCATGACAAATACAGAGGGGGACACTCTCAGCCAACCATTGAACTGAGCACAGGGTCCCCAGTGGAGGAGCTAGAAAAAGGACCCAAAGAGCTGAAGGGGTTTGCAGCACCAGAGGAGGAACAATATGAACCACCTACTACCCCCAGAGCTCCCAGGGACTAAACCACTAACCAAATAGTATACATGGAGGGACCCATGTCTCCAGATGCATATGCAGCAGATGATGGCCCTGTTGGACATCAAAGGTAGGACAGGCTATTGGTCTTGAGAATGGTAGGTGTCCCAATATAGGGAACAGGGAAAGAGGGTAGGTGGATTGAGGGCAGGGGAAGGGGGGATGGGTTAGACAATTTTCAGGGAAGGGTGGGGAGAACCAGAAAAGGAGACAACATTTGAAATGTAAATAAAGAATATTTCTAATAAAAAAGAAAAAAAGAAATTTGAGTGTGCTATCATCTCACCCAAGTGTGGGTGTGGAGTGTAATAGAATAGCTGCAAAGGTGAGCAGGGAGGAGTAGGGAAATCTCCTACAGTGGGGCTGTTTTCAGGCAGCCCAGGGTTTCTTACACAACTGATACTGTTATCATCAGGAATTAAAATTGTTTCTTTCTTGTTCCATATTTTGGCCATTTTTCACTGCCTACCTTTTCTAGATATGTTTTTTGTTGTTTGTTTGGTTGGTTTTGTTTTGTTTGTCTGTAGCACTTCTGTGTCCTGTGAAGGAATCTCTTCTTCCTGCTTGTTCTCTGCCTTCCCAGAGATGTCAGTCATGAGTACTACAACCCCTCCATTCAGAACTAACTGGGCCACAGCTACAGAACTTTGATCTGGAGACTTTACATTGATGGAAGGATTTAGGTGATGTGGGTGATGAGAATGATAAGCCTCCCTTCCATTCTCTCACCACAACCTTGTTAAGAACCTGCTTCCCTGGCTTTTGTCTAGATTCTGTTTCCCCTGGATCTATAGGCAGGAAGTTAGGGAGGGGAAGCCATGAGAAAGATGACCTATATCTTCTGTACAGGAACATAGGAGAGAGAACTAGATTTTTGTTTGTGTGTTTCTTTGTTTTATTTTTAGAAGAGCTTAAAATCTTGGCTCTTACTGTAGTACAACTTCAAAATAAGAACAATTTTTAGACATTGGAGTTCATTGTAATAAAGCTGTGTTTCAATGTCCCTCAAATCACCAAATGATTTTACCTCCATAGTAGCTAAGCTAAGAGTTAAGAGTTCTGCTGCATACAGGAATGAATTGTAGGCACAATTATTTGGATACAGATTTGCTGCTATGGTCAAAGCTATTTGACTTGAGTGATGTCATCATTCTCAGCCCACAGGGAACATTTAAGAAATGGTGTATATATTAACATGGTCTGTCCATGAAGTCATTCATCAACTGCTTCAATGAACAATGGTTCTGCTTGGAGGGTGGCACAGACATTAGGTGAGGATAAGATTTTGATTCATTGGCTGTGATGATTTTGTAAAGCATTCATATCAGAAAAAGAGAAACTTATAAGTTCATTCTCTTCAAAATTGATACAGCAATCATAAATATCAAGCAAAACATTCAGTCTCACTCTTTGTTGTTCTCATACAAGCCACCTCCCAAGTTGTCTACATTTCTTTTGGCTGTATAAATAATATTGAAATATGTAAGCTGTTTTCAAAACCATGGTATAGTATAAAAACATCAATTAAACATCTTACTTATAAAGAGGCTGCGATATGAGAAGCATGATTTCAAGACCATTATGTGGCACATAGCAAGACACTGTCACATCCATATAAACAGAAAGTGCATATGGATTGTACAATATTGGACTTATTTCTCCAATTACCAAATTAGAGAGACCACTGGGTAACAGCCAACAAATTTCTAATTCCTCATATTTTTGAATTTCAACGGATTAGGATATGTTCATAATATTAATTTTCTTTTTTAATTATTTTTATTCAATATATTCTTTATTTATATTTCAGATGATTTCTCCTTTTCAGTATCCCCCCACTCTGAAAGTCCCATAAACCCTCTTCCCTCCCCCATTCCCCAATCAACCCCTTCCTGCTTCCCTGTCCTGGTATTCCCCTACACTGCTGCACTGAGCCTTTCTAGGACCAGGGGCCACTCCTTCCTTTTTAAGAATATAAATGGCTGAGAAACACCTAAAGAAATGTTCAACACCCGTAGTCATCAGGGAAATGCAAATCAAAACAATCCTGAGATTTCACCTCACACCAGTCAGAATGGCTAAGATCAAAAACTCAGGAGAAAACAAGTGCTGGGGAGAATGTGGAGAAAGAGGAACACTCCTCCACTGCTGTTGGTGTTACAAGCTGGTACAACCACTCTGGAAATCAGTCTGGCGGTACCTCGAAAAACTGGGCATAATACTATCAGAGGACCCCACTATACCACTCCTGGACATGTACCTAGAGGATTCCCCAGCATGCAATAAGGATACAGCTCCACTATGTTCACAGCAGCCCTATTTAGGATAGCCAGAAGCTGGAACGAACCCAAATGGCTCTCAATGGAGGAATGGATACAGAAAATGTGGTATATATACACTATAGAATACTACTCAGCTATTAAAAACATTGAATTTATGAAATTAAGCAAGTGAGTGGTACTTGAGAATGTCATCCTGAGTGAGGTGACCCAATCACAAAAGAACACACATGGTATTCACTCACTGATAAGTGGATATTAGCCCAGATTCTTGGAATACCCAAGAAACAATTAACATATCAAATATTACTTTTCATATTAAGAGATGTTAAGGAAAAATGATTGTTACTTCCTGCTATTTTTGTTGTTAGAGGTAGAATTATGTTTGTATGGGTTTGTTGAAAGATTACTTTCTTGCTTTTTCTAGGGTGTAGTTTCCTTCCTTGTGTTGGTGTTTTCCATCTAATATCCTTTGTAGTTCTGGACCTGTAGAAAGATATTGTGTAAATTTGGTTTTATAATGGAATATCTTGTTTTCTCTGTCTATGCTAATTGAGAGTTTTTCTGGGTATAATAGCCTGGGTTGGCATTTGTGTTCTCTTAGTGTCTGTTGGCATCTGCCCAGGATCTTCTAGCTTTCATTGTCTCTGGTGTGAAGTCTGGTATCATTCTGATAGGCCTACCTATATATGTTACTTGACCTTTTCCCATACTGCTTTTAATGTTCTTTCTTTGTTTAGTGTATTTAGTGTTTTGATTATTATGTGATGGGAGGAATTTCTTTTTAGGTCCAGTCCATTTGGAGTTCAGTGGGCTTCTTGTATGTTCATGGGCATCTCTTTCTTTAGGTTAAAGAAGTTTTCTTCTATATTTTTGTTGAAGATATTTACTGGCCCTTTAAGTTGGAAATCTTTACTCTCTTCTATACCTATTATCCTTAGGTTTGGTCTTCTCATTGTGTCCTGAATTTCCTATATGTTTTGGGTTAGGAACTTTTTGCATTTTGTATTTTCATTGACTGTTGAGTCACTGTTTTCCATGGTATCTTCTGCACCTGAGATTCTTTCTTCTATCTCTTGTATTCTGTTGGTGATGCTTGTATCTATGACTCCTGACCTCTTTCCTAGGTTTTCTAGCTCCAGGTTTGTCTTACTTTGGGATTTCTTTATTGTTTCTAGTTCCATTTTTAGATCCTGAATGGATTTGTTCATTTCCTTCACCTGTTTTATGTCTTCCTTTAATTCTTTAAGGGATTTTTATGTTTTCTCTTTAAGGGCTTCTCTACATGTTTACCTGAATTCTCCTGTATTTCTTTAAGAGAGTTATTTATTTCCTTCTTAAAGCCCTCTATCATGATCATGAGAAGTAATTTTAGATCCAAACCTTGCTTTTCTGGTGTGATGGTGTAGTATTCAGGACTTGCTATGGTGGAAGAATTGGGTGTTGATGATGCCAACTAACCTTGATTTCTGTTGCTTATGTTCTTCTGCTTGCCTCCTGCCATCTGGTTATATCTAGTGGTACCTGCCCTTGCTATATCTGCCTAGAGTCTGTCCTTTCTGTAATCCTGGTTGTGTCAGAGCTCCTTAGATTCAAACTGTCTCTATGATCCTGTGATTCTGGGATCCTGTGATTCTGAGATCCTGGGTGTGTCTGAGCTACTGAGTCGAGCTGCCTCTGGTCCCCTGAGATCCTGGTGTGACCAAGTTCCTGGAATCCTGGGCATGTAATATCACCTGTGAGTGGAGCTTCCTCTCGGTGTTTTGGGACTGGCTGCAGACTATGTATCCAAGGTCTGCTTAAGGCATGGGCCCAGACCAGGGGAACTAGATTTTTAAAAGGAATTGTTCATCTTTTGCCTATGTAAATACTAAACAAAGTTAAAATCAAATTTTAGGCTATATAAGTAATTAGTGAGAGAGTAAGTGAAAGGGCTCTATAAGTATGTTTAAAATACATGAAAATGAATTAGAATGTCATCAGCCAAAGCCCAAAGCTCCCAAAGATAGTCTAAGGGAGTTAAGTATCAACAGGGTCTACAAAATAATGGAAAACTAAGCATTATATAAAACAAAATTATGCATGGTTATTCTGGTGATGAGTATATAATTTTCATCAATAATTTTAACAGAATTATTGATGTATTTAAAATTCCTTGTTCAGATAAGAAGATACCTAAACAGTTCAGTGCCTGGAAGAGAAATAAGATAGCTCTGAGAAAAGATCTTTTTGCCTTTTCCTGTTGTACAAGTTCAGCCAAAAAATTTTCTGGAATTCAATTCTCTTGAGTAGATAAGGCTCACAGAACTATCCTTTGAAATTAAGTGTCCTTGGCCTACATTCAAATTATAGACATTATTATTATGGATTTGAGTACTACATATAAAACCCTTGCCCCCCCAGCTTCTTCATTAATATCACCGAGGCTATCAACCTTTATCAATCACATTTCCTTATAAAATATGGGATCAAGTATTAACACATCTCATCAGAATCTCAAATTGCACTTTGGTGATGCCATTATGTTCTGTCATTGCTAGGGCTGGGGACAAGGAGGCACACAGAGGTCTGCTTCACTAAGGGAAGGTAGACAACAAAGAATAGAATACCCAGAGTTTCTTCTGCACCTCTTAGCAGGGCTGTTTGGATTTAGAGTACTCTGAATGTTCCAGAGCCTATGTCATTAGAGTTTTGTAAGCTAGAGCCCAGAACTGCCAGAGCGAATCTTACCCAACTGTTCACTGTTCTCAACGAAAAGGAAAGCTGGCCCTTTGCCTCATTCTCTGTTTTCTTTCTTTTTCTTATTTTTGCCCCTCTCTCATTATTCCAAAATATTCCACACAGTTCAAGGTCAAAAAATAGGTTAACTCCATACAGCATTGAGTGCCCATCTGCTCTGGTCATGTACAATTATTTGAGTACTGGTAGACTCTCCTGACTAGGATAATGTAGGCATCATCAGGAGTTTACAACTAGATGTCCACACTTCCTGCTGTTACTCAAATCAAGGGTCCTGAATTACCTTGGAACGGAATCCTCTTCCCAGGCAAAACCATTGCTTTACTCTTAGAGCATTGCGTTCCCACCATGCCTTCTATGTGAATGCAAAAACACTCACAGGCAAGTGGGGAAGAGAAGGGGGGAGAGAAAGAAAGTAAAATGTGTGTGTGTGTGTGTGTGTGTGTGTGTGTGTGTGAGAGAGAGAGAGAGAGAGAGAGAGAGAGAGAGAGAGAGAGAGAGAGAGAGAGGCAGGAGGGAGAGAGAGAGTCACACATCAATAAGCCCTGTGCCCTCCCTGCCTTAATAGACATATTGGGTATGAAACTGCTACCTACATCTATTCATCTTTAAATACTTAACATTCTCAGGCTAGGATGACCGTCACCTGGTCTTTAGCTGGTCTCCATATTGATCTAATCAACTAAGAAAGCTCATCTGGAAGGCAGATACTCTGGAAAGACTAAAATTTGGGAAAGGCATTACTAACATTGAGATGCACTGGCCTACATTGAGCCAGGAGGTACCAGTCTGTACAAGGTCCCATGAATCCTCCATCTAGATTCTAGACAAGCTCCTGCCCATCAGTCCCTTAGGTGCCTGCTCTGTCTCATAGCCAAATCCCAGTTCTAATGTAGGCAGAAGGCACTGCTAGAATGAGTAGTTGGGGCTTAAGAAAGCTTCAAGACACAGCTTGGCAGGTAGAAGCCAAGAAATATGTTTCCTAGCTGATGCTGGCACAGGCAGCCAGCTCACTAAGCTATCTGAACTGTTAGTTCACCAGATGGTCTTGGGGGCTTCAACTTCGAGTCTGTGTGTATTTATGGAGAGTGAGTCTTCAGTGTTTGGTAATGCCTACTTAATTTCCTCCCTAAAATAAAATGGTTGCTGCCCTGAATTATAACCTAGAATATGTAGAACAGAGCTAGTTGGCCTTCAAAGGGAAGTTTGTCCTTAATGCATGAGTAGACTTTTGGAAGAAAGAAGGAACTATTGACCAGGCATGAGACCTTCTGACTAAAGGGATTCCACAAGAGAAATAAGTACTTCCATGTTGGCTTCTATGTGAAGCTGCTCCAAGTGAGTACAGAAGTTAACTCTGTAAAATTGGGAGAATGTACACAACAATCTACATTATTCAAAGCTTTCCAGTTAACTCTTACATTCGATCCAACTCTACCAAATTATTTCTCAAATAAAGACACTGCAGCCACTAAAGTTCAATTCCCTAAGCTTCCTACTCTCTAATCTTCCTAAGTCTCCATTCTGACTTATAGCTAGTTCATTCTCTGGAAAAGCATCCCTGGAACCATAAGAATTAATCCAATTACATGTCTGGACCACTTCTCAATGGGAATGTGTTATGAAAAGTGTTTCATTCATTTATCTTCTCATGGCGCAGCATCATGGAAGGCTGATGGACCATAGTATGGAGTCTAGAGACAATCACATGTGCTGAATGGGAATGTTTGAGCTGCTTTAGGAATGCCACATGCTATCTAGCAATAAGCATTTTATAAGAATGTGAACACTCTAAAGTAATGACAAAAATTCTGGTACAATAAGTAAGCAAACTAACCTAGTCATGTACTCAAAAGCACTGTTTTCAGTGTCTCTTTGCTAACCATTTTCTCACCATGCTTGTATGTGTTGTAGACTCTATGGGCAGTATTATTCTTTCCATGCTCAACTTTGTCTTTTAGTTTCATGCTCCCTACCCTCTTAGACCTGAACCACCCCTCCCTTGTATGCCTTGTCCACTTTGTAATTAACCTTTTTTTAGACTCCTATCTTGCTTATTTTAACCATTTTTCTTGAGATCAGAGTCCACATTTATTTTGTCTTCAGTGCCAACTTCAGGAGTGTGTAAACTCTGGGTGCTTAATTAGCTGAACTGAACAAAACTACAATTGGAAATATCAGGAAGGAAGATGTGATGCAAACGACATAGGCCATAACATATAAGGTGGGAATGATGGACACAAGTTCGGGCAGTGTTTTGCATAGACTTGCTTGTTAGAATGAATCCACACAGGGTGTTTTTATGATCACTGAGTGAGGTTTCAATTAGTGTGGGTTCTAGAAGTTTCAGAAGTTGGTGATTAGGACTGCTCTGATGGTCTAGTCTACTGTTAAAATGCTTTCAATCACTGTAAAATTCTGATTTGACATGACTATAGCCTTCAGGGGATTAAACCTTATTTCTTAGTGATAGTTGAATTAATGATACAAGTAAACATTTCGGTTAAATTGATTTTTAGGCTTAGGAACATATTTGTATAATTTTTGTATGGCATTAACTAAGTGAGACTACAATGCAGCAAATGTGTCTCATTTTAAATTAAGATTACATAATTTACAAAGACAATCAGATCTGCTTCTTTCTTCTTGTATCCAGCACTTCTCTGAACACAAAAACATAGCTCTCCTCTTACACAGGAAGGGTGATAGTTTACTCTAGACCCAAATATGAATGACAATGGCCCAGGAACACAGGTTTCCCAATTCCATGCTTCAACATGGAAGCAATTTCATGAAGTTAATTTATAGTAACAGAACAAAGAAAGGTATATGATTAAAGGCGCTTTTCAAGAACATTGGTGGAAACATTAAGAAGGCAATTACAGCACAATTAAGAAATCTCAAATATAGGCTTCAGAGGCTGTCTGATGACAGCCTTTTGGTTCATAGAAACTAAGGTTTTGTTAAGATATTAAATTATAAAAGGTTTCTCTTTGTTAGTCACAGATGTTAGGTCTGACACAGAGAAGGGAAAGGAAAAGCCATTTAAGGGGCTAAAGATCACTCAAAATAAATTGTAATTAGGCAATGGACCTGCAAAGTTTCAATCTCCACCTCCTTGACGTTCTGGTCAGTTGATGAGCATTGCAGGGTGTTCAGACACATCATGTCCACTTATAAACTGTTACCAATTATAATGGTTTGTCAGCTGTTTCTGGGTTCCTGGCCTCTCAGTCAATGACTTGAGATAAGTACACAAAAATTCCAATGTAGCAAGGAAAAATATTTAAGAGCAAGGTGATGGTACATTCAAAATATGTTGTTTATTTGAGTGAGAGTACGCAAAGGTCCCAAGTTACTAACTATACTTCTTTTAAGGAGTCTAAAGCTAGTTGCTAAGAGGTATGTAAAGGTTTGGATGATAAATGTCTCTCAGAGGCTCATGTCTTTGAAGACTTGGACCCCAGTTTGTCATGCTGTTTGGGGGAGATAGTAGACCCATTAAGAGGGGCAGCCTTGCTGGAGGAAGTACATCACTGGAGGTAAGCCTTGAAGGCTTATATACTTTCCAGTTTCCTGTTCCTGCTGCCATTTCTTGTGTACAGATGAAATGTGATCAGCCTGCTTCCTGCTCATCCTGCCATGGCCAGCCACTGTCCATCTGATACCATTAGGAAATAAACTTTTTTCTTCTCTCCATGCTTTTGGTCATGGTATTTTTCACAGCAACAGGAAAGTAATCAATACAGGGCACAATTTGCTTAGTGCTCTATTTTGATTGACAGATTTAAGTTAGGAAAGCTTTTGATCACAGTGTACATCACTTCCCATGATGCATTTGATTTTAGCCACAATGCATAACCCAGTATGCATAAGCATAAAGGAGTCCACCCAAAAGTTCCAAGGAGAGTACACTCTCTCCCTTATTGCCCATACCTCCAAAGTTATTACAGGTCTGATTGTTCTTCCCTATTCTACACTACCTAGATATAACTGGAGTAATTTTAGTAGAAATGTCCATCACTAATGATTAGGAATTATTAGTAGGAGGATAAATTAGACTGTTGCTCATCAATGTGTATCTATCCAGTTTTTCCAGCATGATTTGCTAAAGAGTCTATCTTTTCTCCAATAAGAGTTTTTGATAAGTTTTGTGAAAATTTGGGTGACTGTTATTGCATGAATACATACAATCAATTTTCATTGGTCTGTATGTCTGCTCTTGTAACAGTACCATGCTATTTTTGTTACTATGAGTCTGAAGTATAACTTGCAATCAGGAATCGTGGTTGTTCTGGAGACTATGATTTTGTTGTTTTTATTCAGTGTTCTTTGACTACCTGGGATCTTTTGCACTTCCATACGAACTTTAACATTAAAAATTCTCTGAAGAATGTCATTATAATTTTTATTCAGATTGCATTGAGCCTATAGATTGTGTTGTTAAGATGACCATTTTTACAATATGATTCTTCAGATCCATGAGCATGGGTGGCCTTCCCATCCTCTAGTGTCTTTGTTAATTTCCTTCTTCCCTGTTTTCATTATAGACGTCTTTCACTCTTTTGGTTTATTATTCCAAGTTGTTATGTTTTATTTTTATTTTGAGCCTCTTATAAATAGGATCAATTCCCTATTTCTTTTCCAGTATCTTTGTCATCAGGGTATACAGGAAGACTACTAATAGGTGGTTAATTTTGTACACTGTCATTTTACTAAATCTACTTATCAGTTTTAAGAGTTTCTGTTGGAGACTCTAGAGTCTTTTAGAAAAAAATTTAATAAAAACCAAAAGAAGACAAATTTCTTAATTAGGGTTTCTATTGCTGTGATGAAAACCCATGATCAAAAAGCAAGCTGGGAAGGAAAGGAATTATTTGGATTACACTTCCATATTGATGTTCATCACTGAAGGAAGTCAGGACAGGAATTCAAATAAGGCAGAAACTTGGAGGTAGGATCTAATACAGAGGCCATGGAGAGGTTCTGCTTATTGATCTGCTCTTCATGGCTTCCCCAACCTGCTTTCTTTCTTTCTTTTTTTTTTTTTGTTTTTTGTTTGTTAGTTTTCATTATTATTTTATTTATTATTATTTACAAATCCAGCCATTGGCCCTTGGTTCCCACCTCCCAGAGTTTCTCATCCCATTCCTCCTACCCCCTGTAACAGAGCCCCCCCACACACACACACAGCAGGCTTCCCCTTCCGTGATGCCTCAAGTTTATCAAGAATTAGGTGCTTCTTCTCCGACTGAGGACAAACCAGGCAATCCTCTGCTATATGTGTGCTATAATATGTACTGGCTCAGTACCTAGGAGGTCCCAGTGGTCTAGGTTAGTTGAGACCTCATAGGTCTTCCTCTGAGGTTGCCCTTTACTTCAGCTTTGTCAATTCTTCCCCTAATTCACCCATAGGGGTTTCCAACTTCAGTCCAATGGTTGAGTGTAAGTATCTGTGTCTGTCTCAGTCAGCTGCTGGTTGGGCATCTCAGAGGACAGCCAATATATCATAATATTAATAACATTGTCAGGCCTTGGTGCCCCTCCATGAGATGGATCCCAAGCTGGGGCAGTCACTAAACCACCTTTCCTTCAGTCTCTTCTCCATTTTTGTCCCTGAAGTTCTTTTATGTAGGAACAATTCTGGGTCAGAAATTTTGACTGTCTTATAACCCTGTCCCTCCATTTGAGGCCCTCTCTATCTACTCTAGGTAGATTCCTCTAGTTCCTTCTCCTCACTGCTGAGCATTTCAACTAAGCCTCCCCACCCCATCCCATTGAGTCCTGACAGTATCACACCTCCCAGGTCTCTGGTACACTCACCTCACAACCCCTGAAGCTGCTTATTTCCATTCATTCTGCTGGCCCTCTGTCCACTTCTGCCATTCCTGTCCAGCCCCCATACCTGATCCTGTTACCCTTTTGCCTTCCCCTCTCCTCTCCCACCTAGGTGGCCCCTTCCTCTGCCTCCCATAATTATTTTCTTACCCTTTCTAAGTGGGGTTGAAGCATTGTCACTTGGGCCTTCCTGCTTCTTAAACTTCTTATGGTCTGTGGTTTGTATCCTACATGTTCTGAACTTCTTAGATAATATCCACTTATTAGTGAGTATACACTGTCCTTTTGGACCTAGATTACCTCACTCAAAATATTTTCTAGTTCCAGCCATTTGCCTACAAAATTCATGGTTTCTTCATTCTTAGTAGCCGAATAGTATTGCATTATGTAAATGAACCACATTTTCTGTATGCATTCTTCAGTTGATGGACATCTGGGTTGTTTCCAGCTTCTGGCTATTACAAATAAGGCTGCTATGAGCATAAGGGATTATGTGTCCTTGTAGTATGATGGAGCAACTTTTGGGTATATGCTCTGGAGTGGAACAGCTGAGTCTTCATGTAGAACTATTTCCAATTTTCTGAGGAACCACTAGATTGATTTCCAGAGTGGTTGTATCAGTTTGCAATCTCACCTGCAATGGAGAAGTGTTCCTCTTTCTCCAGGCTTGTCTGACTCAGTCATTTAACTTTTAGTCACCTATTTAAAGTCTTTGTCTTCAAATGCAGTTACATTGCTTATTAAGGCTTCCATACATAATTTCTGAGTGACAAAATTCAACCATATGTTTAAATGTAATTTTTAAGATTTATCAAGTTGATAAATATGGATAAAGAATAAAGTAGTAAGAACTCCCCAATCAAGTTGGGGGGTGGAGGTCTGGGAAAGGGGAAAGCCTTTGGAATGTAAACAAAGAATATAGAAAATAAAAATTAAAAAAAAAAGTAGTAAGAACTTCTACAGTATAGAGTAGGCTCTAGGATGACAATAAGTATTTAAAATAATATATTTCATTTGAACATCAATAATAACGAGCAAAAATAGGAGTGAAGAAGGGGTTAACAAGAAATTTAGTCATCTCAGTACTGAATTGGTCCTGGGAGACCTGCTTCTGTGTGGTATACTCAGAGATCTGGGAATTCACTGCTTGGGCTTCCATTGTGCCCTCTCCAGATGACTACCTGTGTTCTCATAACATGGTACTTTGTTCCCCCAAGAATGAATGACTCATAAAAAGCAATGGAAGCTCTCTTTTCACTCTACATCCAAAAATCAAACAGCACACTTTCCATTGCTTCAGGAAACAAATCTGCATGCATCCAGAGGTAGATTATAGTCCATCCTTTGAAACAAGATGTGTCAAGTTTTCTGGACAATTGTACACTGCCATCATCTACTTCCTGCTCAACATGGATGATTATGGATATAGTAAGAGTTTATCCCTATAAAGCACCTGGAATAATATAATGCATGTTTAACATGTACTAAGCCAATAAATAGCAGTCATGGTATTCTGTGAGAATTACCCAGGTATCCTTAAGAAATTAACAACAATACAAACTGACCAGTACCCCCCAGAGCTCCCAGGGACTAAACAATCAACCAAAGAGTATACATGGAGGGAACCATGGCTCCAGCTGCATATGTAGCAGAGGATGGCTTTGTTGGCCATCAAAGAAGCCCTTGGTCCTGAGAAGGCTCAATACCCCAGTATAGGGGAATGCCAGGACAGGGAAGCAGGAGTGAATAGTTTGGTGAGCAGGGAAGGGGGAATGGGGTAAGATGCGGTGTTTTCAGAGGGAAAACCAGGAAAGGGGATAACATTTAAAATATAAATAAAGAAAATATCTAATAAACAAAAGAAATGCTGCATAGATGAGACCAACTGCAGGGTAGAAGAATTACCATTGCTGGTTAGTAAATGTGGGCACTTGAATACATAATGCAATCTCTTTTGTCCAAACTTTTTTTTTGTTTTTTAACTTAGTTATTTTTTGTGAATTTCACATCATGCACCCCAGTCCCACACATCATCCCATCCCTCTGTACATGCCTTCTATCCTGCAACCTCCCCACAGAGAGAACACAAACAAAAATCTCACTGTGGAAACTGGGATGAGTCATGGTATGTCATACAGTACACATGTTTGCCCAAACAGTTTTACTTGCAGATATTCACTGCAGTGAGTCCTTGGTCTGGTTCAAGGGCCTGGCTTCTGCTACATTATCAAAACTAGAACCTTCACCAGGGCTCATCCTGTTGTTGCCCTCTGTCATGGATATCCTGCAGCTTTGGTTCTGCAGGGCTGACTCCCTTCATGTTCTCTAGCAGTTCACTGTTGGGGTAGATATTGGGGCAAAGCCAACTCAAAGCCTTGGATCTGGATTTGGGTAGCACCTGAGTTGGCCAGTTCACCAGCCCTCATATGCCTGTGTCACCTGGTCCAGCTCTCTTGCTTTGCCCAGGCTATCAGGGGAACAGGGTGAGCTTGCCCATTCTCATGCCCTCAAGGCCAGCTCTCCCATATTGCCCAGATGAGGGGTGGGGCCAGCTCCCTGGAATGCTAAAGCCTATCAGGAGTAGGGTCAGCTTTCTGCAGCCCTCAGGCATTAGCATGGTCCCAAATGGGAGCCAAGACCAGGGAAGTTCCCATTGCTTTTGGTGATAACATGGGGTGCAGAGATTGACACAGATCCCTGCTGCTTCAAGGCCATAGACTCAGACATGGCCCTCATTGGCACCGCAGTCCGGGACATCACCCGGGTCTTAGAAGGCAGCACAGGCTGCTCAGATGAGGCTGATCCTCACAACCTTTGCATATCTCCAGTTCTGCCTCTCTTCCTAGTGCACAAACCGTTCTGCTTTTCTCTCTCCCTTCGCTCTACCACACACTTGCTCATCCATCATAGTGGCACCCTCCAACTTGCACCACATGGCGGTGGGTGGGCCTCTCTCTTGCCCAAACATTTGTCTCATTTCATCTTCCACCTTCAGTAATGTACTCTGCTTTCTTGGTTATAGGAAGACAGGCAATCAGTATGAATCGGTCCACATTTTCATTTTCAAACTTAAAACTTATAGCTTTCCTCTATTCTAACTTCCTTATCTAAAAATTAAAATGAAACATTTTACACTGTGAGAGTTGCAGAAGAATAAGTACTTAGCATGACATGATCATTGATTATACTGTATGTATGTGAATATGTATGTCAGTGTGCATGTATATGTATATATATGTGTATATGAATATCTAGATATGTGTCTTTGTTGAGAGATGAGTATAGTTGAGTTTATTAATATTTAAATAGGATTATTACTTAAATTATCAGATACATGTGCCATCCTTAGTGTATAATGTTGGAAAAGAGACAAGAAAACAAAAAATAATAAATTTCTATTGGCATTAAGATAAAGATTCTACATGGTCCTTTGTTGGCTGTAGTGGTAAATTATACAAATGAAACAAGCTCTCATAAACCTTTTTTGTGACAAATTTTGAATCAGATACTAGTTATAAATAATTTTCACTTTTTATTTTCTGTAATTGTAATTACTGTCTATATCTGAAGATGTATGGAGGTATGCAGGTTTACATATAGCAGTTAACCCTTCAATGATAAATCAATGATTGGTAAGTTGCTTTCACGTTATTAAATTGGGGAAGTTATTAGTTTGGGCAGTTTATGGATCCCATAGAAATTAATACTATTATCCTGCCTATAAGTTTACAGTTCTGTTAAGAAAATATGATATATCCTTTCAAAGGTCAGGATACAAAAAAGAAAGTAAGATTAAAAGACAGGAGCCATATCTAAGTGACAAGACTGGAAGGGGTTTAAGGGAAAAGAAGGTAGGTGTTTAAATTGAGCCTACAGGAGTGTGCCTTGGGATGGAGAGGATTGCTTAGAGAAATTTACAGATACGAGCATTGATTATACTGTGTGTATGTGTATGTGGATTTGCATGTATATGTATGTATATGTGTTTATCAATGTCTAGATATGTGTTTGTGTATTAAGCTGTTGAGAGGTGAGTATAGTTGAATTTGTTAATATTTAAGTAGGATTACTCCTTAAATTATCAAATGCCTGTGCCATCTCTAGGATATATATATATTATTAAAGAAAAATTATATATATTAAAGAATAATATATATAATATATATATATATATATATATATATATTATTAAAGAAAAATTTAGCTGGTAACACTGGGAGCCTGGACAAGGGACGCTTACATGAATTCATAAATTTGAAGACCAGTTTGAGCAATAAGGCAAGTTTTTTTCCCCATGGTCAATTATTTTTTAATTGAAAATTCATACAATTTATTATGATCATGGTTTTTCCTTTCAAATGCCCCCCTACTCCCCTCTCATCCACTCCATGCCACCCTCCCCATCCTTCTTTCTCTAGAAAACAACCAGAAAAATAAAACAAAGAAACCAAATTTTTCACAAAAAAAGAAAAAGCACAAGAAACACATATACATACACTCACACAGAGAGACAAAGAGAAGGACTCATGAAAACATAAAATAATTGGAAATCATAAAATACATGCAATAAACCAGTAAGATTAAAAATGTAAGTACCACACAAAGCAATATGAGACAAAAATTGCACAAAAACACACCATTGTTGTGTTTGGCCATCCCCTGCTGGACATGAAGACTGCCCATAAGTGTGGTGATTTGATAGGATGCATGGGATTATTTCAGTCTTCTTATATCTGATGAGGGTTCTTTTGTGACTGATTATATGATCAATTTTGGAGAAGGTTGAGAAAGTTTTCTTCTAAGATTTTGTTGGAAATGTTTTCTTGTCCTTAGAGCTGGAGATCTTTGCTCTCTTTTATTCCTATTATTTTCAAGTTTGATCTTTTCATTGTGTCCTGGATTTCCTGAATGTTTTGTTAGAAGCTTTTTATGTTTTGTATTTTCGTTGTCCATTGTGTCAATATCTTCTTTGGTATCTTCTATTCCTGACATTCTCTCTTCCGTTTCATGTATCCTGTTGATGATGTTTGCATCAGTAACTCCCGATCTTTTTTCTAGGTTTTCCATCACCAGGGTTATCTCCCTTTGTTATTTCTTAAATGTTTCTTTCTATTTCAATTTTTAGATTCTAGACATTTTTCTTCAATTCCTTCACCTATTTGATTGTGCTTTCCTGTAGTTCTTTAAGGGATTTGTTTGGTTCTATCTGTTTTTCTGTGGTTTTCTGTATTTCTTTAAGTGAGTCATTTATATCCTCCTTAAAGGTCATTATTGTCTTAGTGAGATGGGATTTTAAGTCTGCATCATACTTTTTCAGGTGTGTTGGGGTATCCAGGGCTTGCTGTAGTGGAAGAACTTGTTCAGATGTGTCTCTCTCTCTGGAGTGTGCCTCCTGTGACCCTGGTTGCAGCAGATCACTTGAGAGACCTGTGTCCCAGGGTGCAAGAGATCCTCTGGGAGACTATCAGGCTGTGGGTGGTAAAAGGAGTAGACATGCCAGTATGCCCTGGCAGAGGTGCAGACTGGATAGAAGATAGGGTTTATGTGGAGAAGAAGGGTCTCACATCCCATCTGCTGTGCTCCTTGGGGATCCCAACTGGTGCTGTTATATTTGGGTGGTGGTATCACTTGTTGCCCTGTCTGTAGCGGATCTCCTGGGAGACCTGCAGACTGTAGAGTGGTAAGAGGGGCAGATATACTGATCTGCCTCAGTAGATGTGCAGACCAGAAGTGCCAGCCTGCTTTCTTATAGAACCCAGGACCACAAGCCCAGAGATGGTACCACACATAATGGGCTATGCCCTACTGCATCAATCATTAGATTCAAGAGAATGCCCTACAGCTCAGTTGTACTGAGATGTTTCCTCAGTTGAGGCTCCTTGCTCTCTAATGGCTCTAGCTTGTATCAAATTGACATAAAATCAGCCGGTACAACAAATACTACATATATCAACAATGGTTTGGGGGTAAACAGAAAAGTGGATAGATTATAAATATTAATATTTTTATACAAATGAATATAATTTTGCATATTTGGATATATATATAATTTCTGTCAAAAGCATATGGTTCGCTTGTATAAGTGAATAATAGATGAAGTTTATAAATTCCTGATAGTTCATTGAATTTGGAGTTCTATTAAACCACTTAAAACAATTAGAAACATGTTGTAAAGAAAGTAAAAAGCATTCAGAGGAAATAGGGGTTTCAGTTGCACACTTAAGTAACTGACTGCGTAAAGAGGACATTTTCTCCTAACTTCAGAAATCCTGAGGTAAACTTAGCTAACACCTAAAGTGACTGACTATGAGATTTCAGAAGAAATATTTTTATAGAACTATCAGAGGTATGTGTAGTGGGTAGGGCCACTTCTTAAAGTGAATCACCATCCTTTATAGAACATACACTATGTTCTATAAACTTCAAAAGAAATTAGGAAAAAATAGCCACAGTACAGTTAATTTGAAATTAAACCTGTAATACATCCAAGGTGTTTCTAAAAGTATTCTTTAATATTGTAGCACAACTTCACTGTGGCATTAGTTCTGAGCTCACAGTGCATATACATCACTGTCCCACCACACAGTAGTAATAATGCTGCCTGAAATACTGCAACCTCAATTCAAGACACTGTTATGAACTGCATTGGTATTACTCTACATAGAACATTTGGCCTATTACAGAAACATAATGCTTCAATTTCAGAACATAGAGTCTTGTAACATATGTTATAACTTTGCTTCCTTAGCTTCGATCAAAGCTTCACTATCTTTGGAGCCCGTCATGTTGGAATGTTTGATTTTTAAGGTTGCTGTTTAGTGGAGCTGCAGAAATGGATGGCTCAGAGGTTAAGGGCAGTTTCTAGTCTTGCAGAGGACTGGATTTGGTTCCCAGAACCCACATGGATTCTCACAACCATCTGTGACTCCAGTTCTAGAAGCTCTAATGCCTTCCTTTGACCTGTTTGGTCATGAGTCACACATGGTACATATGCATAATACATTCAGGAAAACACAAATATGCATAAAATTAAAATAAATAAATATTTAAAAATATTTTAAGCTGCTATTTGAGTTGCTGAATTAAGTTTTATTAAAAATTGTTTAATTAACTTTGGCTTGAGTTTCCAACAAGATTTTTAGCAATTTCTAAAATGGCCCCCAATATACTTCCACCATTTTGTATCAGATATTTATGTGAAGATTCTAGCATTGACAATTGTACAAAGTACAGATCATTCTGAAAAACAATACTCAGCATTCAGTAGAGACAAATATACAGCCAAGATTTAATTATTTATGTAAAGAAGCAAGGATTTGCATAACATCAGCATGCAAATTTGCTGTAATCTTTAACAAATGATATATTTTATGCATACCAAAGAATTGTTCTGAAATAAATTTCGTTAAAATCTATCAGAAACTTTTGAGTTGTATGCTTCCTTTCTTTACTATAGGATCAAGCAAAACATTCATGGAACAAAAGTAGTCACAAATAGATAAAGCTCAAGAATTTTATGACAGTGTGACCCTGTCAGTGACAGCATCAGCAGTTGCCATGCTGGGTAATGAATGCCACCCCTGCCCAACTTCTTTTGACAATCCTTTCTATCATTTATTAGAATCCTTCATATTGCAAACATTCACCAAGATACAAGTTCAATCTTTAAGTTTTGGTTTTTGCCATCATGCTTCTTATCATGATGATGTCTCTCTAAATACAATAGGGATGATGTGGTAAGAACCATAATCTTAGAAAACTTCAAGAAAAGGGATTTGCTAAGACACGGACAGACTGTATCTTAGTTAGGGTCTTACTACTTTGAATAGACATCATGAACAAGACAGCTCTTATAAAAAAACAATATTTAATTGGGGTTGTTTTACAGATTCAGAGGTTTAGTCCATTACCATTAATGCAGGAGCCTGGCATTATCAAGGCAGACCTGATGCAGGAAAACCTGAGAGTTCAACATCCAAAGGAATCTAGGAGCAGACTGTTTTCAGGTAGCTAGGAGGAGGGTCTCAAAGCTTACCCCCATAGTGACACACTTTCTCCACCAAGGTCTTTCCTAATTCAACAAGACCACACTTCCTAATAGTGCCACTCCCTGGACCAAGCATATTCAATCCACCACAGACTGGAAGTCTGATGAAGAATCTTCTTGGATCCTAAGCACCTGTCCTATTGCTATACACTAGCATGCCATAAAACTTGAGAAAAATCTGTCCTTTTTATGGGATCAAACATCCCACTTTTAAGGACTATGCCCTTAGAATCTAATCATCCAACTTCATCCAAGGGATTAGATTTCAAAATCTGAGTTTTAAGAACACAAGTATTCAGTCTGGAGTAGAAGATTCTGTTAGCATTGGTTTTTGATTAGTTTCATTGGTTGGTTGGTTTGTTGGTTGGTTGGTGGTTGGTTGTGAGTATTGTTTTTGATACCACTATTGTGGATTGATTTTCTTGTTGTTTGGTTGGTTTGGTTTGAGTTGGGGGGTGTTTTGTTTGTTTTGTTTTGGGGGGGGGTAAATTTGAGGGGGTTGCTTGGTTTGGGTTTGTATTGAGATAAAAGTTGGGGTTTGGATTTTTTTAGACAATGTCACTCTACAGTCAAAGCTGGCCTCCAACTCCTAATCCTCCTGTCGCTGTCTCCTGAGTTCTGGGATCACTGGCACATGCTACCACATTCAGCAAAAGTTCTCATAATTCTCTTTTATAATGCATTGCTACAATCTAGATAAAAAAGTGTCTCTCCCCAAAGGCTCATGTACTGAAAAGTTGATCCCCAGATCGTGTTGCTATTAACTGATAACTAAATCACGAGGCCTGAAATTTCCTTGGTGTACTATTCCATTGATGAGTGCATAGATAAGGGGGTTCTTAAGCTGGCTGTGGGGCAGAGTTGGAGTACATAGATCACTAGGGGTGATTATACCTTCAAATGTTATCATTTGTCCCTGACCCTTCCTTTTCATCTCTGTCCCTGTCTGCATCCTGTCTACCATGAGGTGAGATGCTTCACTCACTACATGTTCTCATCATGATGCTCCATCTCTACATATATTATACACCAGGCCAGAAGCAGGGGAGCCAAGTGACATGAGACTAAAGCCCATGAAACAAGCCTTTCCTCATCAAAGTTGATTAGCTGAGGTAACTTGTCTTTATGAAGGAAACTAGCTCAGATATGCTCCCTCCATGTCTGCTCTTTCCACTGATTGCCCACACTGTTGTTTTAGCTGTAGGCCATGCCCCCTGCAGTGTTCTTTGATCCTGATATTCCTCTGCTGGGATGACATTAGTGAGTTGGTAAAGAAGGCAGGTAGAAGTCAACAATACTCTTCATTGGCTATCTAACATTGACAAAATTGATGAACTTGTTTGAACTTGTTTTGTCAACTATAAAGTATGAGTCAATTAGTATTACCTCTTAGGATTATTACCTCATGGAGTTTAAATGAGATCTATGAAATCTTCAGAATAGAAGGATACCTGTAGCATGGTATGTGCTGTGCTCAATGTTACATTCCCATTTCTTAATTTGTTGTCAATATACAGGAGATGGAGAGTGCCATCAAGCTTTCTGTAAATTAACAATTGCATCTACAGCACTGTTAAGGATTCCTACTTCACAGCATGCCCCATCCCTGAGCAGTGTAGAGTTGACTTTTCCTTCAGTGTTCTTTCTAACATGCTTATGAATCCTTCTAGACTGAACCAAGTCCCAACATATGCATTTACAGATGATTTCTTTTACTAGCATTATTAACTATCATTTTTAATGGAATTGGTTCAGAACATCTTCCTTATATAAACTTACAAGAAACCCGTAACACTTTTCAACTTCAAATTTTCCTAGAATAAAGCAAAGCAATCATATAAAAAAACATTTGAAATGTAAATAAATAAAATAACCAATAAAAAATTGAAATAAATAAAAAAGAATGTTTAATGTTATAGCAGAGAGGTTATCGAGCAGGTCAAAGCACTTCCAATGCCTGCCTTCAGATGTGAAACCCAAGTAAAGATGCAAGAAGAGAAGCATCTTCACAGATGTTCTGTCTTTTACACAAATATTGCATGTGCATGTCCACACACACACACACACACACAGAGACACACACAGAGAGAGAGAGAGAGACACACACACATTTATACACACACACATTTATACATACTAATAACAATAATAATAAATTACTTTTAAAAAATTGTTCAAGTGTTTACAGTTATTGTCCTATCCTCCTAGCTGTCTCATTCACTGTTAACTCAATGGCAATATTTTAGCAACCACCACTACCAACTTTTTCTAAAGATTTTATTAATTTCAAAAACTACTTCTTCTACCTTTTAATGAAAAGTAATTAGAGCCAAATGATGTCCAACAAGAACTAGCCAATATGTTGAGAAAGTACCCCTGTCTCCTACTAGGCAGACAACCCAGGACTGCCATTTGATAGATCTCCATTTCATAGGCTAGTTCGGTAAATGTGATGCTCTGAACAGTAGTCAGTACTTATTTAGAAAGCTTCTTCTATAACCCCTACAGTGAACTTAGTTTCTATATGAGATTATTTAATTTACTTTTCAGGCTCAGTTCCCTTGGGTAGAATTAATGGCTCTAAGTTTACTCAAATGATCTGCATACCTATAATGTCCTCCATAGGTCAGTTCATGTCCCCTTAAGCAGGGTTAAAATGGCCAGTTGCAACCTGCCTGTGTAACCACTGTGGCTGTGGTATTCTGTGCTAATTCACCTTGATATGGTATCAGCGGGTGTGATTGCTTTTATATTTTTGGTTTTGTTTTTGGTGTTGTTGTCCCGTCCCCCCCGGGTGTAGCTAGGTTTATTATTAATGTACTATTGATAGACTTAAACCCAACAGCCTCCTACCCCAACAGGGATGTTGAAAAAACAGCATACACTAGATATGCTAGGGAGTCACAAATCCTATGACATACCATCTCTGCTTTGGTACCCAGAAGGGAGTGTAAGACTCCTCAAGGCTTCCAAAGCTTTTGGGAATCCAGGGTCATTTTGGAAGGACACCTCAAGGTTCTTCTTCGTAGAATCTATGGGTATGGAGTACTGTTCCCATCCTTGTGCTGGAAGTACATTAAAACAGTTCTTAGGCCAATGTTTGACCCATAGCTTCTGACAAATTGAGACTGAGAAGCATGTTCCCTTGACACCAGCTCAGATGCTCAACTGCTTGATCTCCATCTCATGCCTTCGACAAAGCAACCATAACTGTGCGTGTTAGAGTTCAGCAAGGAACTTCCTTAAGATTTTGGATTTTCTACAAAATTATTTGCGGTGATTTGACTGAGAATGGCCCCCATAGTCTCATCAATTTGAATGCTTAGTCACCATGGTGTGGCACTAGTTGAAAAGGATTAGACAAAGTGGTCTCATTGTCAGACAGATGGCACTGGGGTGGGCTTTAAGGTTTCAAAAGCCCAAGCTTGCACTCCCCCAAACCCAGTCTGTTTCTCTCTCCTTCCCTCTCTGACTAAGGATCAGGATGTAGCTCTTAACTACTTCTCCATTTCCTGCCTGTAGATTGCCATGCTCCATAATGATAATGGATTA